>JADLZK010008718.1:0-1200000 GCA_015847255.1 Hyparrhenia diplandra
TGGTTCCGAGCTTGTGAAAACAGTCACAGGAGATCAGGGAAGCACAGCATGATGTTCAAGTTTTGAATTTTCTTACAATAATGTAGCTTGTATGCTAGCAAGCGAACTACGTGACAGGCGATATGCTAGCAGAACCTGTTGACTGCAAACCGTAATCATGCTTTGATCGAATGAATCTCCCTAGTCCAAAAAGGTCTAAGGCAGTGTTTGTTGACTCCATAGTCCATACCAAGGTGCAACACGTGTATTCTAAGCTGAGACCTAAGGACAACCTTTGAATCTCTTTTGGAGGGCAGATATGAGTAGAAATCTATAATGCGACTTTACATTGGTACTCTAAGTGACGAAATTTGAGTCCGCAGGACATAGGGGTGGAGTGAGCATAAAATCGTTGTCTTTTTCTACCACCACCTAGCAGTTATCAGATGACATATTAACGCAAGTGGCACATGAGGCCATGAGAGGGTCGCAAAAGTTACAGTAGTGATTTAATATATGGCGACAACTTTTTATTGATAGATATGAAATCTACAATTGATTTTTAGTACAACATAAGGGTACTCCCAATAGTCAAAACTATGCATGATGTCAAAGAGATTCATAAAAAAAATATCGATTTATAGAAGCTATCTCACTAATGATGCACTTATCACCCCGTCCCGTAATAAACATTAATTTTTTGTCCCTTATTCTTGCCTCTCTCCGTTCTCTCTCTCCTCGTGCTCTGCTTATCTCCCGATCTCACAAGATTCAAAATGCATGCCGTGGCGTGGGTGAGCACACGAGTCGGCGAGAGCACTCACGGCGACACCAGGCGAGTGCGTTGGCAACCTCACGAGGCACATTGCGACAAGCGCGAGCACTTGTGGCTACTGCCGGCGTTTCATTGTCGGCGCGGCTGATCAGCGTTGGCGGCCTGCGAGCACCGCGTAGAACCGTCGAGGAGAGCACTCATGGCAGTTGCTAAACATACGACTAGCAGGCGCAGCGTTGGCCTTGGCGAGCAGCACCTTGGCGATAAGCGGCGGTTCAAGCGGAGATGTTTGGTCATCGTTTCTTCGTGCCTCGGTCAAGCGGAGGCGTTTTGTTTCCTCTGAAACGAAAAGCGGTTTTCCTCTACTCTCCCTCATTCGTCAATAACGCCGATCTCGGTATATAGGCCAGTAGCATAGATACCAAGGCGCAAACTAGATAACCGCGTCAGATGAGCTTTAATAACCGCGCTAAGTCGGCAATTTTGCTGATGTAACATCTTATTTAATGTGTATGACACTTTTATGATACATGCATTGAGACTAGCCTAATTAGACCATAATATTAGAACTTTGCTTATATGCAATAGTTAATTTCCTATTGTGACTGCCCTATGTAGGTATGTAGGTAAGGAAGCAATGGCCTCCATAAATAAACTTCTTCATTCACTGATCCATTCCCCAGCACGCTCACCTACTATTCACTCTCCATCTTCGTCGTCAATGTCGTTCCAGCGGCTGCGGACGCCTCCCGCCAAGGTGGAGGTGCCGTGCCCACCTCCCACCGCCACCGGAGTTCCTGTGCCCGATCACGCTAGACCTGATGCAGGACCCTGTCGCGGCGCCCACTGGCATCACCTACGACCGCCCTGCCATCGAGTCCTGGCTGCTCGCCGGCGGCCAGCGCACATGTCCTGTGACACACGGCGAGCTCAGCGCGGGAGATCTCGTCCCCAACCACACTCTCCGCCGCCTCATCCAGGACTGGTGCGCCACCAACCGTTGGTGCTGCAGCGTCGACCCGGTCCCCGCCACGCCCGAGGAGGCCGCCGTCGCCGAGCTCGATGGCGCCACGCGCGCAGGGGACGCCGAACGGTGCGCGGCCGCAGCGCGCGGGGGTCCGGCGACTCGACTGGCGGGCGGCGGAGCAGAACCGGCGCCGCCTCGAGTCCGCCGGCGCGGCGCGCGCTCTCGCCGCGGCGTTCGCATTCTTTGCGGGCACCGTCGATGCTTCTGCGGCCGCTACCGACGTCCTCGACGTCGTGCTGGCAGCGCTGGTGCTCGTGATGCCGATGGACGAGGAGGCCATCCTGGCCGTGGGCTCGTCGAGCGCGTCCGTGGCGCGGCTGGTCGCCGTCGCCGCGAACGGCGACCTGCACAGGAGGCTGCAAGCCGTGGTGGTAATCAGAGAGATCGTCTCACTCTCAGCTTTACCGAGGTGCCGCCGCGGGTAGTACGATCGATCTGAGCGCGAACGCCGAGGCCGTCGCCCAAGTGCTGGTGAGGACGATCAGAGACGGCCTCTGCCTGCCGGCGACCAGAGCGAGCCTGGTCGCCGCGTACCACCTCGCGTGCACCGGCGAGAGCGCCGCGGCGCTCCTCGTGGAGGCGGGGATCGTGACGGTGCTCGTGGAGCTCCTCGTCGACGCTGACAGGAGCACGGCCGAGAAGGCTCTCGCCGCGCTCGACGCCGTACTGGCGTGTGGCGACGGCAGAGCGCGTGTCCGTGCCGACGCGCTCGCCATGCCCGTGCTGGTCAAGAAAATGTTCTGCGTGTCCGACGCGGCCACCGCGCTCGTCGTGTCGGCGTTGCTGCGCATCTGCAAGAAATGCCCGGAAGACGACGAAGACGCGGCGGCAGGGGCGGCTAGGCGGCACGCCGTCGTCGAGCGCTGCAGCTGGGCGCCCTCCAGAAGGTGCTTTTGCTTCTGCAGGCGGGGTGCAGAGAGGAAACCAGGAGAATGCTACTGAGCTGCTGAGGCTGATGGTCAGGTATCAGGGCAGAGCCGAGTGCGTGGACGCCATGGATTTGAGAGGGCTCAAGAGAGACACTGCAATTTTGACAGGATAGTTTGTTTTCTGTGAATAATATATGTGTGCCATATAAGAAAACAGGTTTATATTAGCTATAGTATATAGTAAACATGTCCTATAATATGATATATATGTCACAAATTAAAGAAGGAAGTTGTACATAAATATTTTATCAAAAAAAAAAAGTTGTACATATATGCTACCAAATGTTCTTTAACCTGTAGAAGACTTGAGACATCCAACTTCTTGTTTAACCTATGAAAAACATATGAAAAAAATATAATTGAATACCCTCTGAAGATTTGTGCACAAAATGGACAAGCATTTGCACGATTGTTGGCACAGTTCAGATGTTTGTCCTGACTACAGGAGGAGCTTCTGTTTTGTTTTGTAATGGACTAGGACGGCATGAGAATTGCCATATATGAATATTAAATTAGAAATAAAACAAAAAACACGACATAGACACCCTTTTGTCATCCTTGCTTTTGGTGAGTTTGTCATCAAAGATTTCAAGAAATACAGGCAAGTACATTTTTCTTTCATTTATGCGACAGGAAGATGTATATAAGATACTATTATTCATGGATGCATGTGGTTTTTTGTCCAGTCAACCTCAGTAAGCGGAGAGTTCAGTTGTTCCAGTCATCACTACCAGACTGCCTATTAAACAGTGTTTTCAGGAGACCGTTTAGGTACGACATGGACATTCAAGTACGTGGAACATAACGACGGACGTCCCGTTCTACGTTCAAACAAATTGGCTTGGTGGAATAGTCCACTAGCTAATAATCCAGTCAATGGTCGCGTCATCACATCAACATCCACTTATTGTTCCTTGTGTGCTGTGCATGCCAATTAAACTAGATCCTTTTGTCCTATTCTTGTCAAGTTGTTATTCTTTATCAAAACTTCCCAACCATTCCACTCCACTACCGCTGAGGCTACCCTTTTCCGAATTTTGATTGACAGATAAGCTATGGTCATTAATCAAGTGAAGAAGCAACTAAGCTTTTCAGTTTATACAGATAGATTAGGTAAACAATTATACTGCGAGTTGCATATTCCGTAAGGTTTTCTTAAAGCTGATTCATTGAACCCATTCTGCACTCAGCCAGTCATCAAGAAGAACAATTCAAACCAGCATTTGCTCATCACGCTGTATATTCCCATAGTTACATTATTGTACGCGCGCCCATCCAACTGGATTCGGTTTTGTCCTATGGCTTCCAATTTGTTATTCTTCTGAACAGTTCCAATACCTCTGGGCAGTTGAAGACACCAACCATGTTTGGTTGACAGAAAAGGGAAATCAAATTAGTAGAACCACCTCACCTGCCTCGCTCATTAATTATATATTGTGTAAACATGCACAAAGTAATTTTCTAGTTCCAGGGTTGTATGTGTTGGTGCAAATCTGTTGTTCTAAAATCAACAACTTCAGTTATTTTTCTGAAAAATACAGAATTAGCTGCACACAGTTTTTTTTTTTTTTTTTGTTGAATGTTGGTTAAGATAATATTTTCTAGTCAATTTCTACGGCCTCATGGACAGGACAGACATGTAGTTTTATTTCTTTTCCAGTCTTATCCCCGTATAAAACCTGGCCTTTACGGCTATATACCTGGACCCTTATTTGTCATTGTCACATAGTGCATTAGTCTAGAAGAAGCAAAGTGAGTCAAGATCATGAAAAAGAAAAGCATGCATTGCCGCATCGATTGTGACAACAATACTAATACATCCGTCACGTAAATTTGAGACTTTTAATACATCCGTCACGCAGATGACCTGTCACTGTTCACACCTTAGTAGATCTTCCTTTGTTTCATCAGTCATACATTTGGCCTAAGAGCTTGTTACTGTAAAGCAGGCAAAATAAGTTGAGACGATGAATCAGGAGAACACCCCGTACCTCTTGAGTGTGGTCACATTTCATATATATAGACCAGGAATGACTTGTGTTACATTTTTTTTTTTTTTTTTTTTTTTGCGATGTGAATCCAAAACAAATATGTGTCTAATACTCCTGTAGAGTAAGTGGGAGGATCATAGATGCAAAGGCTGGATCTAATCTCATTGCACAATGTACATGCACCTTCAGTTATAATATACTGCGAACCGGTAAGAGGAATGACTTTTTTTTTTTTTTCAAAACCGTGCATATTGCACGTATTGTGATAGAAAGAAATTAGAGTTCAACACGACGCATTAGCCAAGGAGCCTTGGCTGCCACTTTTATGACAAACACTTACACAAATCGCTGGCTCGAATGGCACAGGCGAAGGTCGTACTAAAAGAGAAACAATTTTGCTCTAAAAGACAATAGAAGCGGACACCGTCTGGGCTAGTGACCTTGCACCACAGCGACCACCAGCGCCAGGCTGCTGTACCCGCGGCCACCCACTCATCGGCCTCGGCTCTGATGCAGGTCACCAGCTCAGCCGGCACATGTGTGATGCTGTTGAAGGTCCTCCGGTTCCGGCTCCTTCAAACCTACAACACCAATGAGTCAAATCCCTTCCAGAATACCCTCGCTACTTGACTTCTTGACATCAGCCACCAAAGCACAAGGGTGTCACTCGAAGTGGGAGAAAGGCGGCCTAGATTAGCAAACCGAAGGATGCGATGCCACACCTCCCTAGTATAAACACAAGCAGCGAGGAGGTGGTTGGAGGACAGCTGCGAACAAAGCATGCAATCCGCGCTTGGTTGCAGCCCATGGCGCATGCATCGATCCGCCATCCATAGCTGACCATGAAGACCCGGTAAAAGAAGAACTTCACCTTGGGGGCGCCAGTCCCCCACAGCTCCTTGGCACCCAAAGGCTTGGTCGACCGAGGAAAAAGGCTTGATAAGTGGATTCGAAGAGTACTCACCACTTGCAGTCCACGTGCGAAGAATGGCATGTAGCACGCAAACTTGTCGTCAAGCCATCTTTTTACGAACAACTGCTATCTCAATATGCTTTGTGCGACTTTTGTGCCACAAAAGAAGATATATAGGGGGCACCTTCATAAATGAACTAATAAACGCTAATTGTAAGAGTTAATACAGGATTAGTAGGAGAAATATGTACCAGTAGCGTTACCACCAGCCTTTTTGTCGTTCTTGCACATTCCTGCATCGTTATCATCAAACCTTTCAATGTATTTTAAGTAGAAAGTAGGATTTTACCAATATGGCCATCGGGCCATGCCGGGCCAGCAAGGCGTCGTCTTTGTCTCGGGCCATCGTGCACGTGCCGGGCTAGCAAGGCGTCATGCCGTCTCAGGCCGTCGTGCTGTCGGGCCGTGCGAGGCGGGCTTTGTGCACGGCCTATGGCCCGGCACGGCCTGTTGGGCCATCGGGCCCGGCGACGACGCGTGAAGCACGGGAAGCACGACGGGACACCGCCTACGCTCCTCTTCGTGCCGTTCGCCACCGTCGCACCACCTTCTGCTCCCGTGCGCGCCGCCCGGGCGAGAGTCGAGAGGGTTTGGAGTCGGAAGGGATTGGGAAGGAGTGTGAGTCGAGAGGGTGGAAGGGAATGGTTAGCGGTCGATGGGCCAATGGAGGTGGAGTTGTTAGCAGGCCCGATCGGCCACTAGAGTGCGGGAGTTAGCGAGAATGGCGGGCCGTGGCACGGGCCGAGGTGGCGGCGCAAGCACGGCCCGGGGCCTCGGGCCGTGCCGTGCTAGGGCGGGCCAAAACCCCGAGGCCACGGGCCGTGTCGGCGGGGCACGGGCTGCATGTTCAACTATATCTACAACTCAAGGTTTATGGAATATTTTTCAGTTTTTATCTGGCACCCATCAGCATTATCAGACTACCATTGGTATAGATTCCTTTGCTGTTCTCTCCACTATCGTCCATAAAACAGTGCCTTTACTGAGGATAAGAGTACCACATTCGATATCATGGAAAATGACGACCGAGGTTCCTCGTTCAAACAAGCGAGCTTGGAATAGTCCGCAAATTCAGCCAATGGCAGCAGCCTCACATCAACATCCGCTTTATTATTACTAGCCATTGCTGCCCGCGCTTCGCTGCGGGTGATGTGCTTGGTGTACAAGTATTTATAAATATGCGATAACAAAGTGTACATTAGTTTTGAGTTTAAGCAACTGGCACATCTAGATTCAAGGCGCAATATTGGGTGGGATTACATTGGAAGTGGAAAGAGTAAAAGTTTAAGTAGTCCCCTTAAGCTAAAGGACGTCTACATGGCACTACTAAAGCAAGGGCTCAAGCGGGTAACTCCACTTGAGCAAAATCATTACATCACTTGGGATTACATAGTAGGCAATACTAAAGATGGGGATTCAAGGAGCTAACTCCACTAGAGCCAAAGCATTACATTACGTGGGATTACATAATAGGTGGAAAATATAAACGTTACAATACAATACGGATACATATCCTCATGCGCCGAGCAACTTTTAATGGTCTTCATTCCATGAGGGGGTGATATGCCCACTTAGATTATGCTTCACCATTCTTTGGCAATGGCTGAGTGAGGGGCTTGTTTCTTCTACATGATCGGACTCTATCTCGAAATTACACGCAAAGCGTCTGTTGAGGGAGGCGGGGGAACTTCCATGGCGCCATTTGGATTTTTGCATGCACGCAATGGGATTCCATCTAGTATGGGGCACTCCTTCCCTTCGAAGTGATGGTGAGGGAGCCCTCGAGATCAAGGGTTCTGCCTTTCCATTGCAAGTTTCCGACGCTTGAACCTTGTGACAAGATAAGCATCCTTCAACTCCCGGACATGACGATCTTGGGCCTTCTTTAGGTCCTCCGATGCAACGACCTCACGACTTTTCGCGGGGACGCCGTGGCGGCATGTGCCGGCAAGTTGCACCTCGAGCATCCTCTGAGAAAAGCTCGGCCTCTTCGGCTCGGCGGAGACACCTGCTCATCTCAAGGCACGTAGAGATCATACCGCTCATCTAGAGCGAGCAAGTATGCCGTCGGGTCTTGGCAGCGATGGGGTCCTCTTCCTGCGCCTCCCGGCGTTGCAAGGCCTCCATGCACGCCTCCCATACCAAGCGATTCTTGTCGAGGTGGGAAGAACCGCATGGGGGTACGGGCAATGGGCACTTCATAGGTTTGGCACGAGATACCCGCAGGGGCCTTGCGGGCAACAATTTGGTAGGTGTCGATGAAGCGAAACCACTGATCATACTCAGGCTTCCATCTCCTTAGGAAACTCCTCACTCTTTTCAATGTAGACGGTGACCTCGCATCGCTCAGTGCCATGCTCTACATACTCACGACCCTGATACATAGGGCGCTCTTTCACTCCAAGCTTTTGTAGGGTGGTGTACAGAACCTTGGGAAAGCCCTCAGTGTTCAGGCAGTAGCTACTAACCAAGTCTTCTGCCATGCTTGGTGGATACTTGTTGGAAGGGAGAAATGAGTGAGAAACTTGCTCAAAAGCGTGGGCTATGTGAGTGGGAAGTGATAAGGACCCGGCCTGCCCTTTTAAAGGCAAAAGGCTAGTGGCCAAGGCGAGTCGACTACGAGAATCGGATGTGGGTGCCGTGAAGAACACATCGGGATTCTTTGGGTGCTTCGACATGGCCGAATCCGAGAGGCCATAATTGTAGAGCTAGTACGGTTGTAGTGTAGCGGAGCGACAAAACCGCGAGAAAGAGTGTGCGAATGGCGTGAGGTTTGATAAGAGTGCATAGCGGGCCGTCTGCAAAAAAGTTGTGGACGCCCGGCGCCGACGGCCCGATGGCGTGCGTGGCGTAAAAAGGAGGTACGGGTAGGGCGTACGCCCTATTATGAGGCACAACCATTATTGGGACACTTGTGCAACATGTCATTCTTGGTATAGGATATCTCGAAATGTGCGAAGAACGCAGTGTCGATGAATTTGGGTCTAAGTAGCGGCACATTTAGATTCAAAGTGCAACGACATTGCGTGGGACTACATTCTAGGTGGCAAGAGTACAAATTACAACATCGCATTATGTGGGATCACTATGCTCAAGTCATTTTAAATTAAATCTGTTGCGGATTTGAATTCCTTGTTCCTTAAATTTATCGATTCTGACATTGTACCACTATTGTAGTAAAATATTCTCCTTGGTAAAAAAAAAAAAATACTCTAGCGTTTCAATGGGAAATCCATAATGGGTCCATGGAGTAGTGCTCTTTCAAGTGACCAAGTTAGTAGGTTTTTTGAAAAATGATAAGTGGTTGAAACGATAGTTTTGGGCTTTGTTGCTGTGTAAATTGGCTTACTGTCGCCGCGTTTCGGGGGATGTCAATAGTGTAAGGGGGCCACCTCTGCGTGCCTCGCGTGTGGCTGCAGCGTTGTGTCGCACTCGTCGTTCCCACGCAGTGCGCCCCTCCTTTTTCCTGCACTCGTGTCGGCTCTCGACACTCGCCCTCGTCCCCGTACCGGACCCCCCCTTCTTCTCACATTTTTGGCTCAGCCTCTCGCATGCCTCCTTGTCGGCGAACCCATTTCTCTCGTCTTCTCCCTCTCCTCACCTTGGTCTGCGTAGTGGAAGCGTGCCATGGCCAATCCTGTCTCGTACCCGCCGGCGATGCTCCACCACCCGTCCCACTTCGCAGCGTACTGTACCCCCACTTCAGTCACCCAGCTATAATATCCCGTGCGCGCCTCTCCCCCATTTTCCATACCAGTTGGAGTAGATCCCGAGTATTTTCTCTTCGCGAGTGCGGTCGGAAAGCGAGCTACCCAATCGGCGTTCTTTGAAGTAATTCTTCTTGGGGTGCTTTTTATCTTAGGGCTCGCAATGATTGAGTGCACACCCTCCATTTTTGGATCCGTTGGTCTTACGCCATGTTTTGGATAATCATTTTCCTGTTGTTCCTTCATTGCCCTCGCTTAAACAAATTTGCATTTGATTAGGCGATTGGTTGTTTCTCCTTGCTTGTAGTTGTGCGGTTCTAGGTCCGAGCGTTTTAGTTTCCAAACTTGTGTAATCTTTTATGTGTACTTTCATATCTCGTACAATGTAATCTCGTTTGTTCCCTTACGTCCTTGCTCGAATCTTGGACCAAGATTCTTTTAAGGGGTTGGTTGTAACACCTCCGGTGTTACGCTAATGACATGAAGGTCCGAGGAGGCAAGGTGATAGGGTTCCCTTGGTTGCGTCGCCCGTCCCGGTCTTCTATCTTGAGGGGTGAATCGAGGGCGGAGAGAGGAAAGTGAAATTAGTATAATATGGTCTTGCTTGTCTTTGATGTCGTTTAAACTCCCTCTTTGTAAAACTTGTTTCCCGATTCTTGTCGGGTTTGTCTTGAATAAAGCTCGCTTGCAAGACTCTCATTTCTTTTGACATGTATCTTTTTCCTTGTTCAATTACTACGACAATGCACCAATAATTTTCTTGATTCCCAATATATGGAATATATACTATAATTTCTTTTAGATGTATATCTAGGAATATAATACATGCAACTTATAGTAAAATCGATGGCTAGAGTAACCAAATAAATTGCGATCTGGTTTTGCATAATTGTTTTTAAGGGGAGAATTGGGTGTGGGACACCGAAAGTGGTGGCTATTTCTTTGAGACACACTAAAACGATTCGTTTTGCGAGAACACACTCGTTTCCATTGTTGTTTGGCCACGGCGCGCCTTTGTTGGTGGTTCAAACCAAATCGGGTGAGGCAAAAGACAGGGTGCCCCTTAGCCATGTTTGGGTCGGTCAGGAGCAGAGTCGGTCGAACCCGGTTTAAGCCGGCTCCCACCGTTAGGGTTAGCTTGCACACTCCGTCTCAATCCCCGTCCCCCGCTCCACGATAGAAGAAGTGTGGGCGTGGAGGCGAGCATGGGCGCGGCGGCGGCGGGATTCGGTTGGCGCGGCGCGACGGCGTCTTGGCGAGGCCATGGCGACAAGGTCGGTAGCGTCGTCCTCAGCGGCTTCACTGGTGGGCTTCGCGGCGAGTGAAGGCCCGCTGTGCCCTTTTTGCCCCGTGCGGCCACCATTGTGGAGCGGACCTCCCGGGCGAACGTCGGTGTGTCCCTTGCCGACGACGATGGATTGGGTGGCGGCGCGGCGTGCTGTGTCGGGTAGAGGATTGGGTGGCGGCGCACCTTGCTGTGTCGGGGAGATAGAGTAGCGAGAGGCGGCGTCGGCGAGGGACGGGGATTGAGACGGAGTTAGCCTAACCCTAACGATTCGTGGTGGTCGGGTTCGACCGCAACTGGCTCGGACGACCCAAACATGGCTAAGGGGCACCGGTGTCTTTTGCCTCACGATTTGGTTTGAACGATCCGGTGCGCCGTGTCAAACAACAATGGAAACGAGTGTGTTCGGCAAAAACAAATCGTTTTTTAGTGTGTCTCAAAGCAAATATCCACCACTTTCGGTGTCCCACAGCCAATTCTCCTTTTTTTTTTGAGAATCCAATTCTCCCTTTTTTTAAGAGGAAGACCTGCATAATTGTTTGAGAAGACAAATATTTATTACGAATACAAAAGAGGTAAAGGGTTGGATGCATATTTTTTTTTTACAGCAACAGCCTCGGATGCATATGTCAGCGTATGCTTGCCTAAAAAAAATATAGCACCCAGCCCAGCCCAGCCCAGCCCAGCCCAATTGAGTGGCGCACAAAGTTCCCTTTGCCTCAATCATCAATAAAAAAAACACGAAGCTCCGTTCCCGTCGTTCCACGAATCTCCGTTCCCGTCGTTCCACGAATCCGTCGTCCGCCCGGCGCTCTTGGATCCACGACGGCTTCCCTCCCCTCGCCGGCCCAATCGACGCCCACACCTCTGCTCCGTAGCTGCTGCCCGGCTTCCCACGGCGCCCAACTGCAGGGGTACGACGCCGTAGGCCTAGTGACCTAACCTACCCGCTGCTGCTCGGGGAAGGCCGCGACGGCGCGGAGGGTGGAGCTGAGGACCGGCGGCGCGGCCGCGGTGGCCACCCGGTGCGACAGCTCCCCACGAGGCCACGAGGAATTCGACATCGACCTCCTTCCCCAGTCGGCAGTCACCGGATGAGGTACAGTTGAGTTCCTTTCTTTCTTCCTTTTTTTTTATTTCACTTGTTTTATTTTGTGAGCGTCTGTTTAGGTAGATAGACTCAGTTAATTCGGTTTTAACTAAGAAGCAAGTAGATGGATTCGACCTGGCACCCTCACACCTAACTCAAGAGTGGGCACTGGCTGTAACATAGGTACAAATCTTTATTATCAATAAGGAAACTACAAATCCAAGGGATGCTCCCTCTCAAAATAATCTTTCGTGGAGGTAAAACAAACATACTTTTAGTCGTTCCCATGGTGGTCATCATCAGCTGGAGCCGCTGCCTCAACACTGTCGGCAGTACTTGCACCGTGTGTACCCAGCACGGCCACCATGGAAGGTGGTGCTGACAGCGGCGTCGTTACTGCACGACACACGAGCGGTGCAAGGAAGGCAGCACACCATCGGCGTGATATCAAGTTTAGGTCTACGTATTGTTTCCTATACCAAACACTTCACCCCAGAAGTATTTAGGGATATCAATTTGTTCCTACATTACATAATCTAGTCTCTTAATTTCATTTTATATCTCAACTATGCAGAGATAAAATATTGGTTCCAAGGTTTGAGGACTTTGTTGGAAACGGGCAGTCGCAAGATATGTTAAATTTCTTTGTCTCTTGAATATATGGAATAATAATGAATGAATTATGTGTTGTATATACTCTCTATATACTATAAAACATTAAACAATCAAATTTTAGCCTTTTCATTGTGGATTTTTTTTACTCCTATACATTTTGAATACCCAGCTTCAAAATCCTGTGCCCGACGCTGGGCATGGCGTCACCCCAATGTGGTGGCGTGCTTGGGCCGTACCACACAGAGGCAAGGCTGAACGAAGGCGGCAAGCAACTACTAGGCCTTCATACCGAGGCTAGGTTTTGCAGCGGCGTGATGCACGGATGGAAAGATCCATGGTTGCTGTGCACAGAGGCCGCAAGGCTAAGCTCCCACTCATTACCCGCACCAGCGCTCGCCACCCCTTGTCAGTGCTCATGTAAGTTCATAGTTATTTCCTCTTAGATTGTATAAAAATGCCGCCATACCCAAATGGTAGTTTTGGTCGCAGCCCCAATTACGGTCCAAAGGACCCAAATAAATTTAGTGGACCTAACACTCATGCACCTAGTTTTGATAACAGCAATATATACTGAATGGTCATTAGGTAATGGTGGTTTCCTCCATTTGTGTTTTGACAAGGCCACTGGTTAGGTGTGCAACTGAAATTTAAAACCATCACAGTGGCATCAAGCTGTAAACTTTTAGGATCTAGCGGCAGGTGTTCCATTAGCTGACAAGTCAAATGTAGTTAAAACACTGATATATCACCCCAACACACACTGAGTTTTGGAATCAAAGGTGGCAGTTACTTTGGTTCTGCTGATTGTTTGGGCAATATAATTCCAAGCATAACACCTTATAGCATAAGGTGTAACTGTAATCATCGTCGAGAGATGCAAATTGGTCCCCATCCATTGCAGCAGCTTATTTACTAATAATAACTTACCTAAACCTGAGCGTAGGTGGGTACATTCTTGAATTCTCTAGACCGTGTGTTACTTGTTAGCTGAGTGACTGGATTTCTTTTTGTCCCATACGTGTTACTTGCTAGCCTGAGTGACTTGCCTTACTACACAGTACTTATTAACACCCAAAATAAGTGATGATCTGATAAATATTTTGAGTGGGTTCTGCTTGATTGTTTCTTTAAACATCAAATGAAATAACTACCAAAATGAGCTACCATTGTCCAGGCTTCAATGCTGATTACCATCGTAACATATAGTAGACCTTGAGTAGGGGATGCTCCTACTCATCCAATTTGGGATATATATCACAAACACACAGCACATACATTTGTCCTAAGGTGACGAAGAGGAACTTGGCCACATACATATGCAAGATTACACAACCAAAGGTACACATGAAGTTACTTAGTAACGTCTATGATAGAATGCATATGAGCCAACATTGCTAAATAATATACTGGAGAACATGAACATAGTTGGACACAATAAGACCTACTGGCCATATGCTTGCACATGCACTGGTATTTGTGTGATGGTATATTCACTGGATGGTGCATAGTTTTTTTTGCCTTAGGTAACAACGTTCTCAAGGAGACTACTAGGGTAGCATAGGGCTCACTGCCTCCGTGCTTCCTAGAGGGTCTTTGCTGAATGCATTCCTGCGAGGGAGTGCATAAGTATATGTTAGTGAGCCATTCAGAGCAAGAACCAAGGTTGGAAACTAACAGAAAACAAGGAGGATGCATACCTTTCAAAATTCCGACTAGGGATGTACTCTAGCACTAGGAGGCGATGAAGCAACGGATGGAGGGCGATGAGGGTGGGATGGCCACCATATGCTTATATAGGCCAAGGGCGCCTTGGCCACCGATGGGTGGAAGGAGCTTACTAATGGCAATGGGGCCCAACTACACCCTCAAGAGGAAGAACTGACTGCTAATGAATGCATGGGTGTAGATGCATTGCACAACTGGAGAGTACAAATTCCCATGCATGTCCCTCGAAGTGAGCTATTTTGTCTACTCGTAGGAAGGAGACAGGCTAAATAGGACCTACTTTTTTGACCTATTTTGCCCATGTTGTGTTTTTCCGAAGCAACAAAGCCTAGCATACATGGTGTAAAAGGTAATATTAGCTACCTACGGTATCTATGTTCATGGTAAAAAGCTAATATTGTAGCACCCATTGCGAATTAAATTTCTGCAGCCTATACTAAGTTTTATTCTTATATAGCTTTTGGAAAGTATTGTGTACATGAAAAATGAAAAATATATGTAGTATCTAGATTATAGTAAATTCATTTAAAAGGGAGAAGCCACATGTGATGTAACTTCCTTATGTCGTAGTAAAATTTTTGTAAAGGACACATGTAATTTTTGTATTATCCTTGTGGCCTCATCTCAGGTTGCTTTCTGCATGTAGTAGGTTCTTGCTGTTCACTTACCTATTCACTTCATTCAGTGTCCACTTGATCTGATGCATGTTGTTAATTACCATCTAATGCATCCACCTGATCTGAAATAATGCAAGAAAGACATTAGGATTTGCATGCATGTAATCGACTTTTTTGCATGAGGACACATGCATGGAACCCTTTTTTTTTGCATGCGAGGACAACTCCATTTACTTTTCTGCATGTTGTCCTCATGCAAAAGTAGATTCCATGCAAAAACTCCAATTTACTTTTCTGCATATTGTCCTCATGCAAAAAGTAGATTCCATGCAAAAAAAAAGTAGATCTTTTACGTGTGAAGGACAACATGCGAAAAAAATAAATTGGGTTGTCCTTCACATGCAAAGATCTACACATGCAAAGATCTACTTTTTGCATGCGATGGACAACTACAATTTGTTTTTGCATGTTGTCCTTCTGAGAACCAATTTTTACATTGTTGTTGTCTTCTGCATGGAATTGTCCTTTGCATGCATGCATGTCTAATCTTTGTCCTTTCCATGCATGCATGTTTATCTTTTTTCATTCACGTGTGTCCTTTCAGACGTGTCGGCGTGTGCATGCGTGGTGACATGTGAGGCCAAGTTGCGTGTGTACATCCACTTGCTTCCATGTATATGTCCCCTCACTTCATTGAACATGTGCTTGCATGCATGCGGGGAAGGGGACAACCTCATCCTGGATCGTGAAATTTCTATCTAACGCACGAAAAGCGACGAAGATACGTGGACACCTTCTTCGGAGGCGGCCTAGACGGCGCGCCTTCATACTTCTAATTATTATCCTATTGTCTTACATGCAAATCCATGACCGGACACGGTTTGTACTATCCTTGCGAACAATTCACCACTACCATTGGAAGCTGCAGACATTACCAATCCTTGTCATGGATGGCCGACCCAGTTGGCTGATCAATCTTCCGAAAGAGAATTTGCATACACGTACGGACAAGTTTGCTTACACAGTTACACTCTTAATTGCCTCATGAGTATTACTACCACCACCTTGGCATGGTCAGATAGTGGAGAGTTGTAGGAAGAACAGAATATAGGGTCACAAATACTAAGCTAGGAGTGAGGAGATAAGTATGGATTTGTAATTTTGTATATACCGACCTGTTCAACTCAAGTAGAAGTGAGGACATAAGTATTGAGTTGTATGTACCATCCCGTTCAACTCAAAAGCTTAAGTTGATGGAGATATGTTCATAATTCATTTATACTTCAACAATCCTTATGTAGAGACTCCCTCAGGCTTTAGACGTGGAATATTGGAGTGAACAACAATTATTTAATTTAAATGCGCTAGCTAGATTAGAACTTGAGCCCGTTCAAACCGGTTGAACCCAAAAAGCTTAACTTGATGAGTAGGGTCGGACAATTCACTTATACTTCAAAATAACAGCATATGTTGTCCTTCATCCCACATGTTCAACTACAGATTCATGGCACATGCATGATATAGGCCTCATAAATAATAATAACATTCAGGGACACAAATATCATACAAGTACTTTTTGTCAAAACGTGCATACATAGATACCTATACAATGACAAACAACATAGACCAAAGATTTCAAATAAGCCCTGCTACTGCATTTTCCTTCTTGTGTTCGCAAGTGTCACGAAGAAGTATAACCAACGTAGAACACAGAGCCTTTCCTTAGGTTCAAGTATAGAATTTTATAATAATGGAAAGAGTATCTGGCTTCATCCTCATTAATAAAGATGCATATCCTTCCTCCAGAAAATGCATATCCAGAACATCAAGATGCTAGTGAAAACTACATAAAAGAGAACAAGAAAAGGAGCATTAAATGGTGGCCAAAATAACAAGGGAACAAAGCATCTGGAGTATAAATATCAAATAAGATAGCGAGAAGACACAAATGTACCTTGTGCATGTGCTGCAACCCTAACCATTTGTCTCTCAGCCTCAAGGTCAAGACCATATAGGTAGATTTCCAAATGTTCCCCACTTAACTCTTGGCGTTGTTTTTCAGACTAGCCATCCACAACGACGAGTCCTGCATTCCGATATCAAGCCAGAGCTTCTCCAATTTGTCCAACTCCTCAACATGTCTTAAGTTCGTACAGCGAGCTACCCTCATCTCTCTCAGTTTGGGAAGATTCAAGACCTTCTCCAAGCTTTGACACTTCACAATTAGAAGTGCCTTTGATAGGAATGGAAGGTTCTCCACCACCTTAAGGCTGCCCAAATCTCTTAATTGCAGCTCCTTCAAGCTTGTGGCCTGCTGTCCAAGCTGCCACGGGAGAGCTCTCAGCTTGGGGCAGCTGTCAAGTTGCAACTCCTTCAAACGTGGCATCAGCTGCATCCTTGGAGATTGGCGGTCTTCCCTTTCTTCCTTTGCACTAGCTCCATTGTTTCCTCCTACATTACCTGCTTCTCTTACTTCCTCTTCAACAACAAAGGACCACTCCTCCAAATTAGGCATATCCCATATGACCAATGTTTCAAGGTTGGGGAAAGCTATTGCCTCTCTAGACCCAAATTGCTCATCCCACAGCCAAGAAGTTCAAGTCCAATCCTTTTAACTGCAGTTGCTCCCTGGATTTTTAGATATTTCAAGCTGGGGAGCTGACCAATTGGTGGAAGATGCACACATGATTTGCAATGCATTAGCTGCAAGTATGTCATTGATGGCAAATGGGTAGGACCACCTAACCAAGTTGGATATCTGAAACCAAAGAATCCTATAATAGTTAGATAGTCTAGGTTGTGTGGTGGCATTAGATTCTCAAAGGTCCGCTCTATGTTAATAATATCATCTTGAGAATATGGATTATCGATACGATCGATTGCACTCAAATGCGTAATTCTTTTAGATACTTTTTGTCCATCAGCGGTGAATTAGTGTTACAAGTAGCTCCCCTTTCTAATTTAACCATTTGAAGCTTCCTCAAGCGCAAAAGAGGATCAATTCTTGCATGCTCCATCCATCTTGCATTGTATTACTGGCGACACGACTACCACCAACTGGAAATCCTTCTATGTCATTAAGAAGCTTCAATCTGCATATCCCTTTTGGTACATTATTTATTGATGTATTATCAAGACCAAAGGCGCCTTAGGTTGCATAATCGAGTGATCCCTAATGGGAGACTGTGCAATGCATCACAATCATCCAAGTTCAATATCCAGGAGATTTACAAGAGAACCAATAGACTACGGTAGATAAGATATGTCACTACCACGAAGATCAAGTGACCTTAAGTGGATCAAACTTCCAATACAATCGGGAACACTTTCGGTAAAACTGCTGTTAGATCGAGAACTCGGATCTTGATGAGTTTTTTCGAAAATTGTATTGTCAACCTTTAATCCATTACACTTAGTAATAAGAGTCCGTACTCCAATCGCCCCTTCGAACACTAGGAGAAATTGATAACTCCTTTCCGCAACAATTGAAACACGTCTTAGTTTTGTACAGAGATCTAGCCTCTAATGATTTTTGATCTCATAAAAGTATCCCGACCTGATAAATGTTGAGCAAGCTTCCTTAAAAGATCATGCATTTTACACTTAGAATAGTCAGCATAGAAAGGGTCGGTTGAAGGAGATTTCTATATATCAATTCATAGTAATATTCTTCTTTTGTGTATCCTCTAGAAGTTGTTGCTCTTGCTCTTCAACAAAACCTTACGCAACCCAAAACCTCACAAGATCATCACGATGCATGCTAAAATCTCGCCGGGATACAAGGCTGATACAAAAAACATTGCTTCAAATAGCGTGGTAGCTCATCATAGCTCAAATACAGAGCTCCACTTAGCTCACTAGGAAGATTGCTCGTGGGACGCAATACTCTTACTTATTACCTTTCTCCATTCACTCTCTGTTTTTTCTTTGGCCGCTAGAACACTAGCTGTAACCTTGATTGCAAGAGGAAGGCCACCACACAAACGAACAATGTCAAGTCCTAGAACTCGTAGGTTTTCTACTTCACTTTCCTTGCTAATGTTCATACTCTTTAAAAAGCAACTCCCATCCTACTTCTTCCGACATCAATTCTACTCGATGAATATCTTCCACCCGATTGCTCGTATTACAACCGCATCATTGCGAGTTGTGACAAGAATTATTCCTGTAGCTGCAAAGTGTTTAATGGGACTCGAGTAAATTAGTCCACACCTCATGTTGCCAAGTATCATCCAAAACAAGAAAGAAACTTGCATTTTCGGCAGCTATTGCAAGCCTTCTCGCTAAGTTCTCCAACAGTTTCATCATGCTTATAATCAACTCCGATGTTCGAAGGACTTCTTTCAAAACTGAAATATCGAATACTGTTGAGAAACACAAATCCATGCCTTTTACTAAAGCTTCCTTTTTATTCTGTGGTCATTATAGATCTTTTGGGCCGAGTCGTTTTCCCAACCCCTCCTGTACCAACAACTCCAACCTTGTATAGTTTAATTTCCTTGTGTGCAAGAATCAAATCCACTAACCTTGTGCATGCAAGTGCAGTTTCCTTCCCCACAAGGTTAGGCTCCACAATTGGGGAAGTTTTCATCGACTCACTATTGAAACAATTGCTTCCAGCTGCATAGTCTTAAACTTAAGTTGTTCACCCTGCTTTAAAATCTTTTCAAGTTTAGTGTTGAAGTTCCTAATACGGATGGCAATCTCATGACGTCTTTGAATATGAGGAAAGCACGTGACAAATGAACATCCAGTACATGCAGTAGAATGTTTTTGTGAAGGATGGTTTGCTAGTAGCTTGTTTCCTTCTAATTTGGCCAAGTCAATAATATCATCAACTTCATAAACAGCATCTTTCAGCTCACTAAGCCAATTGCTAACCGCTGAGTCTTCATTTCTCTTTTGCTCAGCATCAATAAGAAGACACCGTATATATTCCATTCTTTGTTGTAGTTCATTAAGGTCTTCTTTTACCCCAAGAATCAGAATGGCCTCTTCTGTAATGATATCTTGCAACTTCTTAGCACATGATCCAACAAGAGAATCTAGTATGATGGCCATAGTTGGCAGCTGGCAATGAGTGTACAACTTGTGTTAAGGTTGGTTGAGAATAAGAAAAGCTTAATTAATTTTTTTATTGCTGTAACAGAGGCTCTAAGATGATGCTAGTTTTCAAAACGATTTTTTCTTCTTCTTCATGGCATAGGAATGTTAAGGATGTCCAGTGATAGCTTCTTAGGTGGCATAAATGATATATCTTTTTGCATAGCATTAGTACTAGTACTTGTGAAACAGTTAAAAACAGTCACAGTAAATAGTTATAAATAACTCCTAGGTTAGCAGAATGCATGTGAATGAGTAGGTAATATATGCACCAACTGTGTTCCATTCAGTGGTGATTGATGAATTCAGTAGTATGGTGAGGTTAACATGCTTTTTATTCTTTATATGAATTAAAAGTTTTTAGCACTTTACATGAGTGTGGCCAATCATTTGTTTGACTCTGCTGGAGGGTCACTGACGGGCATCTTACTTAGCATCTCATAGACAAAACCTATAGAAATATAACTATGGCAACATAATCACAGTTTACGTTATTGCAAATTTTATGTCTTGTGAAATTATGGCATTCCAATTTTTCTGATGCATCTTCTTGAACATTAACTAAAATCATATTCTCACACACTGTCTTCTATGTTGTAATTGCAGTGGCATGACAAAAAACATGTAAACAATTGAATCATAGCTAAAAGTCTTGCCTTACAAACAGTATCTTCCAACAAGTGGAAGGGGATACTAAGTATAAACAGAAATCATCTTGCGGAAACAGTTTTGGACAGATGATCAGCCCACGAAAGCATTAAGATCTCCTCAGTGACCAACGAGATTTAAAGCTACTGCTTGGAGAAAGCAGCACATGGAATAGATGACAGAGAAGAATTAGCAATCTGACCAAGAAATTAGTAGACAGTAAGACGAATAACATCTACTAGCTAAGTAATTAGACCTACTAGAACTAGAAACTTACCTGAATAATTGATTAGTCAACTGATATGAGGGTGATGAATATGGAGATCTGGAGCTACCGAACGTACAGGCTTCACAGGGGTTCAACAGAAACGGGTGAAGTCCCTAGCATCAATCAACCTTCTCCTCCCTCTGCATGGTCAGTAGGTGCAAATCAGATATATGTCCTGTACGTGAGAAGAATAAGCAGGACATCAGAGCCCTTTCTTCATTAGTACCAGATGCCATGGTGCCTTCCACAGAGAACGGCATACCATGAGCAGAGAAGATGAGAGCTAAAGGAGATGCAACGGAAGAGGAGTTGCTGAACGCAGGAGCCCTCTGTTCAAAGCATCCTTTAGGTAGACCAACCATTCAACTGCTTTGTTTGTGCAAGTCATGAGGTACAGTAGTGGGTGGTGCAATTAAAATTCTTATCATTGTTCAATAAAAAGTGCCCACTTGCTAAATTTTTAATTAGCTAATTGACCAGATGGGTTCAAAAGCGCCGAGCTCACGAGGTACAGTACTGAACATACAGGCTTCTGAACCCAAACATCAGAAAACGAAGGACCAGTTGGAGCACTCAACGTATATAACAGTCATACAATACCTTTTGTTCATCTGTCTTTCGGTTTATATTTCCTCTAATGCCTCCAGATCATGTCAGATTTACTTTTGATATTATAATGACTTATTTGTAATCAATGACAGCCCTAGCAGTCTAAAAACATGAGATACTGGCTGACTGTTCCGCCCTCCCTAATTCCATCCCTATTTATGCAGGCCGCAAATTGATTTAAGAAGCTGCAGTAGTAATTTAGGGAGGCCAAAAGAATTATTAGGCTCTCGACGAAAGCAACATGCTACCAACTCTGCTGGATCTCTAGTTGACAAAACAACCCAAACATTATATACAGATTTTTTTCACACAATAATTGTAATTAAATTAAGAGTACCGTGACTTAGCTCTAGGCCCCAGCAGTTATATATAGCAAAGACAAACGTGTTGGGTGGCTTCGTCTTGACGTTGGTGATCTTAATGTGTGGAATTGACATCACGGTGGAAGTAAGATGTAACACCCAGAATTCACAAACACCCTATGATGTTACTAAACACGGACGACAACAACCGCACATAACAAATAAAAATTTTGGCAGCACTTCCTCTCTAATTTTAAGGAGAAACACGGTGGCAAGATATACATAAAACCAACAGAAGCAGTCTAGCATTAAAAAACATTCTAACACAATTATGTGGTATTCGATAAGAAAGTTTAACAACCACTCTTTAAACATTTACTTTAAAGTCTAGTGAGCATACATAGATTATTGTATACCAAAACGTGAAGACTCTAAAAATGAAGTGCGTGACGTGCAGCTAATCCCCTTCCCTTGCAAGCAGTCATCAAGTTCCGGATTGAATAAATCAAAGGTGAGATGAAACATCAGCAAGCAAAGCAAACTTGTTTTGACTAGTCATTTATATCACAAGTTGAATTAAACATCAATTTAAATGTACATATCAAAAATAATATGAGAGACTTCCAATTTGGGACATCGCCAAATAATATAGTGCTTCATAAAACATGGACAATTCACTTCATAATATACTTTGTGAATGCATATGAATGCAATGCAAATGTCTCCCGCCCGCACACCCAAATAGTGCCGAAAGTTGGTACATGAGTAATAAACACATAGGCAGGCGAGCTTCTCTATTGCCGAATACCTTGTTTCTAGATCTAAAAGCTTCCGACTAAGATAAGCCACTACTCTTTCCTTTCCTTCAAATTCTTGCATAAGGGCCGATCCTATCGGCCGCCACGTACAACTTAAAAGGCTTGTCAAGTTGTGGAGGTACAAGTGGTGCCTTCATATATTCCTTGATCTCCTTGAAAGTCTTTTGTTGTGCGTCACCCCATACAAAAACTTGTTCTTTCTTAAGCTTCAACAATGGAGAGAAGGGCAAGAATCTCTCTGACAGGTTGGATATGAATCTTCTTACAAAGTTAATCTTGCCAAGCAATGATTGCAGTTCTGTGAGATTGGTTGGAGGAACCACTTTATCAATAGCTTCCATGCTTTTTTTCCCCCAACTTCTATTCCTCCTTTATGAACCTAAAACCCCAAGAACTCACCAGCCGAGACCCCAAAGGCACACTTATTCGGTTTCATCTTTAAACCATGCTTCCTGGTGCACTCCAAGGTTCTTTTTAAATCGGCTAAATATCCTTCATAATTTCTAGACTTGACCACCACATCATCAATATAAATTTCTACAATCTTGCCAATCAACTCATGAAACATGTAATTCATAGCTCTCGATAAGTTGTACCGAATTCTTCAACCCAAATATCATGACAATCCACTCGAAGAGGCCAATGTGTCCGGGACACCTGAAAGCCATCTTTGAAATATCCTCAATGGCCATGAAAATTTGATTATACCCAACATTACCATCCATGAAACTCGATGACTTCATGACCGGTATTTTGCATCAACCGGCAAATCGACAACCCGGCATTGGGTATCCATCCATAGGTGTGGCTTTGTTGAGATCTCTCGAAATCTGTACACACCCTCATCTTTCCATTCTTCTTGTAGACTGAGACTATACTCGAAATCCACTCTGCATATCTACATGGCGAATAAAATTAGCTTCTAATAACCTTTCAATCTCTTTCTTCACATCGGCCAAAACATCTTCCTTATATATTTTTCGAGGAGGTTGCTTTTCATACTATTTTTATCTTGTGAATTGAAAGTAGGAAGGTCCTCGAAACAGGGTCAGGCCTCATATGGTAATTGTAACATGGCAAGGTACCATGAACAATTGCATGAAACTTCGTCATTATGGCTTCGCCCCTTCTAACTTGTTCTAGCTTCCCGTGCGTGCAACGGTGTTGTATGCTCCTCCCTGTTCATATTGAGTTGGAGTCTGTTGACGCTCCTTAACACTTGTTTTATGATCTTCAATATGCATCTAAAAATGAAAAAACTCCCTATAAAATCATAATTAAATATTATTTATCCGATGAGTTCCACAAGTTTTGGTGCTCTCTAGTTGTTTTGCGAGAAATTCTCAATTTATCACCAAAATAACGTATCTCAAATGAGAAAATAGAGCACACCATTGAAGAAAGAGCTCGTCGCTGAGCAAAATAGACATATCATTTGATATATTTGGACCCGGGAGTAAAAAGATATGAGAAGAAGAAAAATCACATGAGATAAGAGGTCCCACGTCCAAGTATACAGCGCCATGCAGACCAATCATAGCACGACACCTGGCCCAGGTGGCCCACCATGTGGGCGAACGAGTGCGCGAAGCGCTGTTCAAATTCGAATTCAACCAGGGCGGGGCCCACGAGTGGCAGGCAACCACGCGGGCGAGCGCGCATGGGCGTTTTTCGCCGGGCCGAGCGGGGCACGTGGCGCATAGCTGTTGGCTGCGGGCAGGCGCAGGAGCGGTCCCTACGACCAGGCCTGGGTCGACCGCGGTTCTCGGGCCGGTTTTGGCCGGTTCAACCGCCCAGGAACCCGATTTTCCTCCTAAAAATAGCAGTCAGCCCGGATTTGGCCTGTTCACGTCCGGTTCACCGACTTCCCGCCCGGTTTTCAACGCACTTTCGTTGGGAAATTCTTTCCCGCCAACTAGGAGGCGGTTGCATGCTGCAAAGGACGGTTTGGGCTAGAAAAGAGGAGCACCCTCCATTCTCTTCTCCACTCCACTATATAAAGAGGCTCTCCTCTCTTGTAATGCATCATCAATCAATCCATTCATCATTCCATTCCACTCTCACACAAGGAGACACAATGTAGAATTAGAGAGGAGAGCTCCACTTTCATATCTTAGCTCACTAGTGTAAGAAGTGAGTGAGGAAGAGAGAGATGGAGAAGTACCGGAGTTGTCGGCTACCTCCACTAGTGTTCTCGAAGGCCTCGCGTACACTTAACGGAAGGAGTGCGGGGATGTCGGCTCCCTCTCACTTGTACCTCAGCGGGTCTAGTACTAATTGGAGTACTAAGGTTCGTGTTCTTCTTTGGCATTAAGTTCTTACTTCAAGCTAGTCTTGTTGCTATTTACTTGCGGGTTCGTCGTTCGTCCTTGAGGCGAATACTCTGGTCGAGGGCCTTGCACGCCGGGGTCACCCCGATCAACGATAGAGTAGTAGTCATAGCGTAGACGTGGTGTTTATGGTAAAGGCTACCTTCGTTTGCCTCGAACTCGCAGAATGAGGTGGTAGGCGGCGGTGGTGATAGCCCCCGTCCGGGTCCCTTGTAACGCGCCCACGTCGGTGTTCGGCGTAGAGTCGTATGCGGGAGGTTTCGCGCACCAGGGAATAATCCCGTGCCGAAGTGAGTAGGTAGTGGCGAGCTATCTTATCTAGGAAGTCTAACCTTAGAAGATCTTGCTACTCTTACCTTCTCTCTTTTGCTATCCTAGGTGAACTAGCTAAGAGACATTTACACAACCGTTCCCCTCGTGAAAATATAATACCACGAATACTTCGGGTGAAAGCTACAACGGCATTTCGTGCGCTTGCGGAACTCATTCTGTTTTTGCGTTAAGAAACGCCAACAGTCCATAATTTGTAAGGCTGATCTCTGTTGTGTTCCCTATGCTATTAACCGGAAGCCTCTATAGAGCTTCATTTTGAAATAACATGACAAAGGAGAGCTGCTTATTTCATTATTACAATATTACAATGCAGTTCCCATATAGTTATGCAAGTCAAAAGCAAAGAAACTGAAAGTATGGCAAAGACCATTGATACCCGGACCTTCAGTTGACAGTACTTACAAGAATCTATAAATTATACATGAAAATATTTTTGTACACACGATGTCTCATCACAAATCTGGTCATGGTAGACTCCTCTCTGGATTCGAGCGCCACTGAACCCTAAAGATAATTTGATAAAAGATTTATCAGTTATCAGTTCATCAAAAACAAGCAGCTCGCATCTAACGCCTTTTAACAAAACAGGTGATCTTTGCTCGTGACCGGACAAGTAAAGAAGGGAAGAAGTTTGGATACCGGCGATGGTGGCATGACGCCCTCGAAGAGCAGCACGTCGGGACGGTCGACTTGAGACTTCGACAGTGGAATTGCTGCAGAAGCAACTGATCCTGCAGCTCCATGTCCACCCCTTGAATATTTCATTAGCACAGAAGAATATTGTTACAAGCATTGACATAAGAGAATATTGTTTAAATTGTTCCCATTATTCCAATTGTATTCTTCTAGGCATCAGATTGCAGATAAATAGTATAACAAGAAACAATTACCTTGATTTGTGTTGCAGCAATGCAGCCAAGAGCCAAGCAAATTATTACATGCCTCAGTCACATGAATATCGATAAAGTGAACCAATAGCTGAGCTCAAGCTGGGGAGTGGCTCAAGCTGGGGAGTGGCTGAAGAAGTTTCTCCTACATGTATCAGACATACTGCCATTGGGCTGCAGCAAGCAACTATAGCTCATCTCAGCTGGATAAAATAAAAATAAAAAATGCACCTTTTCAAGTTCCTCCTGAAATACCACCAATTGAAGTTTCTGCTGTCACAAATTGGATATCCACCCGGTGTGTCCAGATCCCAATCAACACTTAGCAGCTCAATTCCATCCATCCACTTTCTTTACATGCGACATTGCCAAGGTTACTAGAGAACTCCCTCGATGGGTTTGCTATGAACCAAGATGAAGAAATTAGATCATAGTAGATGCAGCAATAGCCAACAAAACATTAGCAAATTCATAAACGTACGAGAATGACCGACTTGAGGAAATTGATGTCCCTGAACAACAGAACACAATTGAGAAAGAAATAGGATTCGGCCTTGATCATCTGCAAATGGAAACCAAAGTAGCAAGAATGAAGACTTACTGTCGTGAACTTCGGCGTCCTGCCCTTGGTTGTATGGAGGGTGGCTCCTGCCGCCATGCGGGGGCACCGCGCGCGTGTGGGGCGAAGCTAGAGCAAAATAGTGGGGGTGCCTTACTCTTATAGATATGAAAATTTCATCTAAAATAATGGTGAAAATATGTTCTTATAAGTGTTTTTTTTTTTTTGAATTTTGGGGGGTGCCTAGGCACCCCCTGCCGCTAACGTGGCTCTGCCCCTGTTCGTGGCGTAGAGGAGACCGATCGGACCCGACGGGATGGTCGGACCATACGTCGGCCGATTGAGGCGCCGCGGCCGGCCGTGGGCTGGTCAAGAAGGTGAGGCAAAGTAAATGCGTGGATTGTCCGACGCTGGCCGCGAGTGGATCGCGGTGGCGGCCTCGGGCGCTGGCCGCGAGTGGATGCGGTGGCGGCGTCGCCCCGCCGCGATTGGACACGGTGGGCGGCGTCCGCCCTGGTCGCGCGCGGTGGGTGTCCGCCCGGGCGTGTTCCTGGTGGGTTCGCTTCGGTAGGGTAGCGGAGCAGCGCCCCGGGCGGCGCCCCGGGCGTCGGCGGCGTCTTTGACGGCGGAGGGGTGTCCTGCCCGGCGGAGCAGCGTCTTGACGGCGGCCGTCCTAGACTAGAGCTGGAGTATTCGCGACTGGTGTTGGGGAGCGAGAGCGGCGGCGGCCTAGCGTCCGTGGGGTGGAGGAAACACGATTGGCGCATGAGGTAATCGCGATCAGGGTGGAGTGATGATGGAGGAGGACTGATCCGAGCATTTTGGGTTGTTGGATGTGAGTGAGTAAGAGACAGGGGTAGTAGAGTAAATCTCAGCTCTTCATTTGGAAGTTTGAATATTGTTGTGTGTAATTTTTGGGTGCAGCTAGTGTAGCTAATTACTGTGGGGATAAATTAGTGGGTGGCTTTAAAAAAGTTTAAACTGGTGAATTATTAGTAGTAGAGATAGTAATAGAGATAGAGATAGGCATGACAAGGCAGCTTTTTTTTTTTTTTTTTTTTTTTTTTTTGAGAATGACACGACAAGGCAGCTGAAAGGACGATCCGGCGGTGGAATAGAAATCGCGGCGGCTTGGAGTTATGTCCACAAAAGAAACGGCATTTGAACTACTGCTGAAAATTGATTGTGCGGTGGCGTTGGTGCTTCTTGAATGCGTGCGTGCATGCATGAGTGGGCGGCAAGCACGTACGTGAACACTGCTAGTAGCCTGATGGTTCAGATTGCTTGGAAAGAAAAACACGTGCAAGAGTTAAGGCGATGGCAAATAAAACAAATAATTGTGTTGAAATTATTTGTGCCAAGGTAAGACCAAAGGCCAAAACGTGATGAGATGACTGACAAAGATTAGAATAAGGATATTTGACTTGAGATATAAAGAATAGCTGACAACAAGATTAAAGGATTTGAAAAATATTAAAAAATTATACCTTTTATATTTAAACAAAACTGATATTATATTTTGGAAATAGAATAAAACTTTTCCGTAGCTTTAACAAGGATTTTTAATAAACCATTTTTCACACATTAAAATTTATGAGCTCAGCATGAATGCAACAAAACATATCAAATTAAATTCCAAATATTTAGAGAATGCATATTTTTCACTATTTATATTATACGTAATAATTAAATCTTGGAAAATTTAGATAATTCATGAAACCATTTATTTTATTTAGTGTTTTCTATTCAAAACCCAAAATAGAAATTTTGGGGTGTGACACCTTTCTGCCAGAGCAGGGCGAAAACGTCGAGCTTGTACCGGCTCATGGGAGGTCCCATGTACTTGTTGGTGTAGGGGCCGAAGTGCCCATTGTTCGTTGCCGCCTTGGTATGTGACAGGTGTACGTACTGTAGTTGTTTTATTAAATGAAAGATTTCATACCCAAGTACCATGTTGTTAGGGGTATGTTGCCATCTGAAGGAGAGCGCGTGGCCGTTGAGCTATGACAATGGGTCTGTCACGTCGTCGTTGGTGGGGAAGGATGACACGTCGTGGTGTTGTTAGTGGATGGGTGGTGATTCTGCTGCCGTTAATTGCATCAACTGTTGTGAAGGTATAGGCGTCTTGAATGGTATCCTTGGTGTTGGTGGTGTAGTTTGTGGTGTCGTTGTTGTAGTCGAAGAAGTTTTTTTTTTTTTTTATCTCGAAACCAGTCTTACTGATTTGCATTAACAGAAGGATGCTCGACAAAATCGCGAGCCATCAAGTTCATTACAAATTCGGGGGGGGGTCAATCCAAATCTGAATTGACCCGGGTCCCAACTCAAACCCAAATGAGCAAGCTCATGAGCACAAGAATTACAATCTCTAGAGATTTTACAAAGATTAATGTAAGTAAAAGAATCATCTAGAAAATCACGAATATCCTGAAAAAGTCCTCCACCTATAGCCGGGGATGTGACAAAGAGAGAACAACATCCTTCAAATGCACCGAATCGGTCTCGATCAACACACGCGACATTCCAAAATGATACGCCGCCTCAACGTACCTTAAGTGCGAAAGCCTCGGCCAGTGAGCATCATGCGTCGGGCCAATACTTCCAGCACCCGCCAATACACCAACACCCTCATGATCTCGCACAACAAAACCCCATGCTCCCTTCTTTGATTCCTCCGAGAAAAGCACCATCCACATTTATTTTTAGAACATCGATAGGAGGAGGAGTCCCTTTGCTGTCTTTGCTATGTTTCTCTGAAATTTCCCAACACCTCCGGATACTAGAATCTCTTTTTGTCATTTGCAAAACAAATGTTATTACCTCCCGACATGACGGCATCAACTCTCCCACATTCACGGCATCAACTCTCCCACATTCACTTTATTTCTTACTGCCCACCACTTCCATAACAGGACCCGTAACCATAGTGCAAATATCCGGTCTGAAATTCTGAATCATATCTACAAACTCCAACCCCGAAGTGGCCTCTAAAAGTTGAAGTCGACTGGACTCAATTCCCAACTCACACCAAAGCATCTACGAATCTCTTTGCACTTTAAAAAACAAGTGAGCACCATCTTCATCAAATCTGCGGCAACCGGGCATTCGGTGTCTAAGACAATCCCCTTACTTCTAATATTCATTTTCAGAGGTAAACTGTTGTGTGCTACACGCCACACAAATTGTTTGATTTTTGGTGGACCATGCAACCGCCAAATTTTCTTCCACACCTTCTTGCGATTAGCATTCTCGCACAATAGATGATTCTCCCTCTCCGCCTAGTACGGTGATTTTCAGCATCATCTTCTAGGACATGATAAGCAGACTTCACCGAAAACAATCCTTTACTATCATAATGCCAGGCCACAATATCATCACGATCCACATGCACAGGAATAGCAAGAATATTAACAACGTCTTCTTCCCAAAAGATACCCTTCACTAGATTAATGTCCCAGGAACCTGTGTATGGATCAATTAATTCAGACACCTTAGAAAGGACAATATTTCCTCTTGGCGTTCTTGGGCGACGGCTCAGGCCTGCAGGCACCCAAGGATCATCCCAAATACGCACACTAGTACCATCCCCAATCCTCCAAATAATACCTTTTTCCATAGCCTTAAGACCCCTTATAATACTTCTCCAAGTGTATGAAATCCCTGCCTTCTCACAGACGTTCCACAAATTACCATCAGGCCAATATTTTGCCTTCAACAGACGAGCACAAAGCGAGTTAGGATTCTGAATTAGCCTCCACCCTTGCCGAGCAAGCATAGCAAGATTGAATAAATATAGATCCCGATAACCAAGACCACCCTTCTCCTTTCGACTAGCCAGAGTCTGCCAAGAGAGCCAGTGTATCTTTTTTTCATTATCCTGTTGAGACCACCAGAACCTACAAATCATGGAACTTATCTCATCGCATAGAGACTTAGTTAAATCAAAGCATGACATGGCATAACTTGGAATTGCTTGTGCAATCGCCTTAATTAATGTATCTTTGCCAGCCTTTGACAATAACTTTTCCTTCCATCCCTGGATTCGTTTCCAAACCCTCTCCTTTAGATAGGCAAACATAGCTGACCTCGATCTGCCCATGTACACCGGCAACCCCAGATATTTATCATTCCTTGCTACACGAGTAATATTGAGCAGATTTGAATGCTTCTCTCTTATCATCATCACAATTCCTACTAAACATGATTGAGGACTTATCTTTATTAATCATTTGGCCCGAGCATTCCTCATATAGTTGTAGCACATGCTGCAAATGATTTGCATTCCTATCATTGACTTTCAGGAGTAGCAAAGAATCATCTGCAAACAATAAATGAGTAATACTCGGTGCCCCCGCACATATAGTTAGTCCCTCAATATCACCACTAATTTCTCGCATTTAACAAACTCGAAAACCCTCAAGACATAAGAGAAATAAATACGGGGATAGTGGATCTCCTTGTCTTAGGCCCCTTGTAGGAATGATCTCCTCTGTAAGCACCCCATTAACTTTAATTTTGTAAGATACGAGTACTAACACATTGCATAATAAGATTCACCCATCGAGCATCAAAACCCAACTTCTCCATCATAGCCCTCAAAAATGCCACTCAATTCGATCATATGCTTTGCTCATGTCCAATTTCAACGCCGCATAACTATCACACCCAACTCTTTTGTTACGAAGAAAATGAGTCAACTCATACGCTAACAAGGACATTATCGAGAATGAGCCGACTAGGAACAAATGCACTTTGGTTTGGAGAGATGATCTCGTCTAACAAAACTTTAAGCCGATTAGCTAGAACCTTGGAAGCAATTTTGTACAAGTACATTACACAAACTTATAGGACGAAGATCTTTTCGGACTTTGTGGATTATGCACCTTAGGAATTAGCACAATAACAGTTTCATTCCACCCACTAGGCAAAGCACCACCATTCAGAAAAGTAGGACTTCTCTAGTAATATCTTCCCCTACTTGTCTCCCAAAATTTCTTGTAAAAAGAGAAGTCATACCATCGGCACCAGGTGCTTTAAGATCCCCAATAGCATCAAGACCACTTTTAACTTCTTCCACAGTAAACGGACGTAGGAGAGAATTATTCATGTCTTCTGAAACTTTTCTAGATACATGTAACAGCAAATCATTCATACGAGAACCTGCAGTGGTAGTAAACAAATCTTTATAAAAGTTAGCAATATGCTCCATCATCTCATCCTCCCTCTCCACAACAACTCCATTCTCCTTGACCAGCTTATTGATATGACTTCTACGCTACGCTCGAAAGCGTATTGATGGAAAATTTTTTGTGCTCCGATCACCTTCATGCAGCCCGGTGGACCTTTGCCCTTTGACGCCAATATAAATTTTCCTCTCTTCTAATTTCTCCAATTTAAACTTCAATAGTTCCTCCCTACCAATGATGATGCCGACACCACACCCCGACGGCAAGCTTCCAAAGCCTTTTCTAGTAGCTTTAATATTTTTTTTTTCCGGCCCCAAAACATTCCTCCCCAATCACCCAACTCCCTTGCTACATTTTTCACCGCTCCACCAACACTATCTCCCCTTGCTTCCATCGCCGTACGCCGGGCGTTCTCCACCACAATAGCACAATCCTCCTCTTCCACCCAAGCGGCCTCAAAACGGAATCCTTGCTGTCCTCTTCTCCTCTCAACCGGCACGGGGAGGATTAGTGTCCACAATCACGGGGCGATGATCGAATGCCTCGGTTCCCCATTTATTATATGGTACAAGGGAAACTTAGTAGTCCAATCATTATTTGCCACCGCCCTATCCAATCTCTCTCGAATATAGAGATCATTTGGAATGGTTATTATTACGCCAAGTGAATGGATCACCCTCAAACCCCAAATCGGCAAGTTCACAATACTCCAAAGCCTCCCTAAAACGATCCATACACCCTCGACTCCTTGGTTGGCCACCTTCCTTCTCACAAGACAACAATATCTCGTTGAAATCACCAACACAAAGCCAAGGACGCTGCCTCGACGCGCGTTCAGAGTACGTAATGCGTGCCAAGACAATTGTTTCTCCACCGGCTCGCCATAGAAGCCCGTGAGCCTCCACACCGACCCATCCTCCTCCGTAACATCGGCATCGATGTACGAGCACGAGAGATGCCACGAACATGCAGATTAATTCCCTTCTCTAGAAGATTGCAAGACCACCACCATGTGTCTCTCGAACAATCCTTGGCCACCATATTTGTCAAACCCAACTTCCACCTAAATCCACCGACCGCTCTCGTCATTCTAGTCTCCGACGTAAAACAGGATGTCGGGGTCCTCCTCCTTCGAACATTGAAGGCCACGAACCGCGCCCGTTCCCAACCCCGCGGCAGTTCCAAGCAACAATCTTCATTGCGGTCCGCAGGCTGTTCCGACAAGCCCCGCATTCAATTGGTCCAACACCCCAACGGTGACTCGGACCGGCTTCACCTTCTTTTTGTCTCCCCGAATTTCCATCTCCATATCATCCACCCCACCCTTCCGTTTTTATCCAACACCATAACCGAAACATCAACATTACTTTGTTCTTTCTTCTCCCTCGAATCTCCCTCCGAATCTTCTTATATTTTCCTTTTTTTATTTGACCGCCAGCCAGATTCCGCCTTCAATTCACTCACGTGCATGTCCCGCATGGGACTATTCACGTTCGCGCTTTTGTGGCCACCAAAGCTACGTTACCATCCTTCAATGCCTCCATACGGACACCAACACCTCCTTGTTATTCTCAAAGAACTCCTTTCGACCTACTGGCTTCATCCGATGCAACTTGCGCAACATCCGTCCCACTCTTCCTCGCTTCAATTAGCTTTGTTGCCTCGATCACACGATCTTTCCTCCATGATGGGCCATCCGACCGAGATTTATCCTCCAACGAATAATCGACCGATTGGACCGCCATGATCGAGAACCACCACCTCGAGCCGCGCCACCCACCCGACTCTGGCTGCCTGAAACCAACGGGTTTACGAGGTGGAATATATCTCAGCTCTCGACCATAAAGCGCCTTCTCATTCTTCCCCAATTCTTTGAGAACACACACGGTCAACATGTCCGATGATTCCACAAGTGAAGCGAAGTCCGTCCGGTTTCGTGACGTGATCGGACACCATCGTTCCCTCGATCAGCTCCAATATCCACCATGATACCCCTGCGAAGTGGTTTGCGTACATCAAGTCGAATCTTGATAATGGAAGTGCCGACCAACAGCTTGATCCTCATCATCCGGATCAACCACCATAAATTCCCCACCACATCCCCAATCGCCTGGCGGTCACTCTATTCATTAAACCAAACGGGCAGGCGCGCTCCACCCTCATCCAAATCGGTACCATGAAAATTCATGATCCTCCACGCCTATAGTCTCATCCAACTCAACAACAATCGGGGAGCTCCTTCGAGATAGTCCATGGGCCATCATCAAGTGCCTTTCTCTTTCCCGACTCTCGGTTGAACGTGATCACAAACACATTATCACCAAAATCCTTGCAAGAGATCCCTTTTGCAGGGACACCGGATCCACCCTACAGATTGTTCAATGGCCTCCTTATTGACATGCCTCTCCGACAAAAGTTTTGCCACCACCTTAGCTGACCGCACCACACCCCGGCTTCCTTCCACCCTCCGTACCGATCTTGATGCTCCTTCTCTCCTCCGATGAGAGCGCAGCTTCTCCATCGGGTTTGACACACCCTCCATCATACAAGGATGGCGATCCGTAATATGGTGGACACAGGGTGAACACCTTCTTGTGTGTTCCGGTGCGTGTAGGAGTAGGACCCTGGCCTCTTCCGTGTGCTCGTCTTCTTTAGCTTGAAATCGAGTCGAGTTGGAATCGGCACCACCGGATTCGAGTCGAATTTGGAATCGCTCTTTGACAGGAGGCTTAGTAGCACGCTGAGTCCGAGTTGAATTCTCGCGCCACGTGGTGCGCCTTGCTTGTCGTGCACGTCTGCGCCGTGATGCTAGTTCGTCTTTCACGTGGATTGGATCTCGTCAACTTGACGGAAGTCCACGGAGCCGATACCAAAGACGAGTACGATGAGTTTGTTGATGAGGGGCCGACGAGTCGCGACGAAGTTGGCGACGAGTACCGCCGAGCGGCCGCCACGGACGTTGATCCCGCCGAGAATATCTTCTACGATCTTGAAGTCCCGCCGTGAGGACGGCGACCGACCGGGGCCGACGAGAGCGGAATCACCGATGAGACACAACTCGAGCCGCCTAGGAAACCCTAGACGCCAGAGACAAAATTCATCCTTCTCCTTTCCTTCAAGGAAAGAGTCCGTGTGTTTTACAACACTCCCCCTTGGGCGATTACCAAAACTCTCCGGCCTTAGCTGGAATATAGAAAGAGGAGAAGGAGGAATCCTAATCCTAGTCCGTTTATTGTGTGGGCGATTTCCATACTCTAGGACTTATTCGGACTATATATACGTGGGAGATCCTCCATTGTAATCAACGAATATTCGAGATGAATAAAGAATAGTCTCCCTACATCTGGCGATAACGTGTTGTGAAACATGTGTCGCCGGTTAGGACCTTCCCCTCTCCGTCTCTCATGATCACGTAGTAGATGAAAGTAGTAGAACAAGTAGACACAAAATAGGGAGACTATTCTTTATTCATCCGAATATCTCGTAATTACAACATAGAGCTCCCACGTATATATAGTCCCGCCAAGGCCCAAGAGTTTCGGTAAGAGCCCACATACAAACGGACTAGGGCTTGCATGCCCGACGCCGCACCTCCCCCGTACATACAATCGTACACCACCACGGCGCTTGGTCTCGGCACGCACGCCGCCCCTCAAGAGTTCGCACCATACACGGTTTGTAGTGGTGGAGCCAACATAGAAACAAGTTTACGATTGTTATAGGATTCAAATTCAACGTCCTCAAGTGATGGGGCCTAGTAGGCTATCACGATCATGGTTAGAAAAAAACAAAAATAGTAAAAGGCTTAAATAAGAATAATTGGGCTACAGGGACGAGAAGAAAGTTCGTGTTAATTTGAATTTTACGGTGCGCCTCGAATCCTCGTAGATTATATATATACTCCATATATATTCTTGAAGAATATGTATTATATATATTTTTGGAAGATTTACAATACTTCATTTATGTTCATCATGTGTTTACGCTATTTCTTTTTAATACATTAATGATGTAACGAAAAAAAAAAAAAAAAAATCTAAGTAGAACAAGTAGACACAAGATAGGGAGACTATTCTTTATTCATCTCGAAATATTGGTGATTACAACATAGAGCTCCCCACATATATATAGTCCCCGCCAAGACCTTAGAGTTTCGGTGAAGAGCCCACATACAAACGGACTAGGATTAGGATTCATCCTTCTCCTTTCCTTCTAGGATAGAGTCCGCGTGTTTTACAACACTCCCCTTGGGCGCCATTCATCCCCTGAAGTGCATATAGACCCGAGAGAGAAAGAAAATGAGGAATCTTAAATACCTTTAAGGTGTCATCAAAACACTTAGAAAGTGTATGAAAAGCTAGCAATGTAGTGTTGATATCCTCTATATACCATGGAAGGTATAAGAATAATGGTGGTTTTGGCAATTAATTATCCCCTAAATGCCAAATGCGAGGCTGGATTTGTACAATCAAAATCTCAAAGATTTATAGAATGCATTTTGAAAATCCACTAAGGATTAATTATAAGTATCCAAACTCTAGTATAAGTTTGATACACTGTCTAGAAGATATTGAATATTAATTTATTTAACCCCATAATCCTCCTCGAAAGGATCTATTTCTCGAAGGATAATATTTATTTGTTTTGCACAACTAATAGGTGGTCATTATGCATGAAGCATATTGCTCCCATATAATTCATAGAAGAATTATGAGCCAACTTTTATTTACACATGTTTATGAAAAGTGTGGTTTGAACAATGAAGTTCAAAGTTTGGCTTTTATGAGGGGGAGCATATTTTATTGAATCTCGCCTCTAAGGTAAACCACTAGAATGTTGTGAAACGGCGTCGTCGGTGGTTAGGACCTTCCCTCTCCGTCTCTCATGATCACGTAGTAGACCTAAAGAAGTAGAACAAGTAGACACAAGATAGGGAGACTATTCTTTATTCATCCGAAATATCCGTAATTACAACATAGAGCTCCCACATATATATAGTCCCGCCAAGGTCTAAGAGTTTCGGTAAGAGCCCACATACAAACGGACTAGGATTAGGATTCCTCCTCCTTTCCTTCTAGGGGCCGAGTCCGTGTGTTTTTACAACACTCCCCTTGGGCGATTACCACGATATGCATATGCCTCATCAAAAAAAACTCCATCCGAAAAACCCATTGGGAAAAACGGTTCTTGGAGAAAAGAGTACATCACATTCGTTAATTGTATTGCACATGTTGTCTCATTAAAAACCTTATGTGAGAAACCTTCGAGTAAAACTCACATAGGGAAAAAAAAGAGTACAACATTTAACTTTCTTGATTATATATTCTTCAGGATATTCTATTCTTCATGAATAGATATTGATCTTCACAATCTACTTATAAACTTCAATGTTTTAGTAAATATGATCTTCTCAATCTTTATAATTCTAGTGGTTTACCTTAGAGGCAGATTCAATAAAATATGCTCCCCCCTCATAAAGCCAAACTTTGAATTTCATTGTTCAAATCACACTTTTTTATAAACATGTGTAAATAAAAGTTGGCTCATAATTCTTTCTATGAATTATATGAGAGCAATATGCTTCATGCATAATGACCACCTATTAGTTGTGCAAAACAAATAAATATTATCCTTCAGAGTAATAAATCCTTTCAGAGGATTATGGGGGTAAATAAATTAATATTTAATATCTTCTAGATAGTGTATCAAACTTATACTAGAGTTTAGATACTTATAATTAATTGTATTCTATAAATATTTGAGATTTTGATTGTACAAATCCAGTCTTGCATTTGGCATTTAGGGGATAATTCAATTGCGAGAACCACTATTATTCTTATACCTTCTATGTATATAGAGGATATCAACACTACATTGCTAGCTTTTCATACATTTTCTAAGTGTTTCGATGACACCTTCATGGTGTTTAAGATCCCTCATTTTATTTCTCTCGGGTCTATATTCACTTCAGGGATGAATGGTGCTTATTCAAGAATTGATTGGTAAATCCTTCATGGATTAATTCATTAAAGGATGTACTTTCATTCTTAGTGAATTATTAATCTCTTCTATGAGATATATTCTCTCTTTGCATGCGAGAGATGAGTCATATGCACAATGACATTGAGTTATTCACTATAAAATCATTAAATGATTGTAATTCTTCTAGGACATGCTCTTCTTGAGACTAGAATATTCATTCAGGAATATATATACCTTAGACTTTAATACTTAGTATGAGATTTCTACAAGTTGCGATTTACATTCTTCGAGAATTATATGGATTTTCATAATCCACTAATTAATCGCATATTCGATATTCATTCGTTTCATTTGCCGGAGATATAGCGTAACATTCATTTCTTCTTATTAGGAGATTCAAGCCTCAATTGCTTTCTTCATTGACCCGATATAATCGCTACAAGCGATTTTGCCATGGACTTTGTTTTCCTGGATCCGGGTTCTCATAAGAGAAACATTTGCAATTGTAGAGGTAGTGTTGTCGACAATTATTTTCTCCTACTACTCTCACAAGTGTGAGAATATTCTATCTCTGTTATTTCCCAAACAAGAGATGGTATATTGTTCCGCATACCCAACACTAGTGAGGTGCGCGCTTATTGTGTTGGATGTCATCTTCATGATGATCCTCTTCATGAGGTGCTTAACCTTCTTCGTGAGGCGTTCTCTCTTCGAGAATGGAGGGAGTTCTTTTTTTTTCTATTTAATATGTATACACTAAACTAGAACCCACAGGCGCCCCTGTAGATTTTAGATTGATAGTATATAACATTTAGTTTACTACTAGTAAACACAACTTCGGTTTATAACTTCAAGTTACTCCTCTCATTTCAAAAATATCCGCATATGCTCGCCGGGCTTCACAAGAGCATTAGTCAAACTATTGTATGACTTAGTGTGTGATACTATTCTCGCTTCAAGCTCCAAGGAATATTTCTCTTAAGATCATTTTTCTTCTATGGAAATAATATTTGGCATTCAAAATATAGGCTTGCTCTCCCCTAATGCCAATATTAGATCATTAATAGCATACTTCAAAAATATATCCCCTATCATGGGCTTAATTCAAATTCATATATCTCCAACTACAAGTGGAGGCCCATTTATGTATGCTATGATTAAATTTTATGGGAAATATTCACACACATATTTCAATATGGGGGTTATTATTCATTATGCAAATGTGAGCTAGAATACTTAAAGTGCACTTAAGAATGTTTAGCATTCCTATAAATTTAGGGATGTTCTCCCCTAATATGCACATAACATAGTTTACAAAAAAAAAAAAAAAAAAAACTATTTATCTAGCTTCTTAGTTGTATAGCCAAAAACATTGATCTATGTACTCATACATAAAAAAAAATGGATCATACACTTCAAATGTATTAAATATGCAACATTCAAATTCACATGGAATTTTCTTCTAGAATTTTCTAATTCTAATTGCCTTTAATGCAAAAATCCCTTGATGCCTTTTCTTCATAAATCCCAAATCATCATAATTGTGTTATCCAATATCTTAGTTCCACAACTATTCATCCCATCAAATGGGTTGGTCTTCATTGAGTAAAATTTGATAAACTTCGCTCCCCTCGATCGAGCCGCATGGCCCTAGACCAATCTAGCTTATGCATACGATGCATTGAAAGCAAATCATTCCTTCAGTTCAACTAGAACCATATAGACATAGCATGCTAGCTAGCCAATTTGATTATGAGGGAAGCGCAAAAATAGCTACTAGCTACAACTATAGCTATTATGCTAATATTCATGCAAGAGTGGAGATAGTTATAGCCCAATGAGATACACATGCAGGTGTATTGTGGAATGTTAGTATTCAGTCTAACATAATAGATAACAACAAAATGCGAGCTACGAGCTTACATGCAATTAGTGCGGTAGAGAAAGTTAACTTCTACGGAAGGGATGCAAAACTTCAAGTCTCGATACATGCACTTAAAGATCGACTTAGGACGGCTATGCCTATATATTATCCAAATCTTCTTATGCCTTTACCCAAAATTCCTCGCCCTTTTTATGCCATGACTACTTCAAGTAGTGATTTGCTTCATGCATCATCTATGAATAGTCACTTCTAATGCTTCATAGAATCGAATCATACTTCTAGTATTCATTGATTATGGCACAAAATTCACATATCTATTGTACTATTCAGTGTACAACAACAGATCGTGGTAGGACATAAACTTCTAGTTTTGAGCTGAAGTATTAAATACTTGGTTTATGAATTATACTATTTCTTGGCAAAATTTGTCCTTCTAGGAGCAAAACATATGCTAGTATAGTCCAACTATTCATGTGCTTTTAGGAAATTCAGTTTCCCATCTACCTACATGGTAGTGATGCACAAATAGCTATAACCTTCATGGTTAATTGAGGCTTCTTTATGGATAAATTAATTCAAAATTTATTTTAATAGGCAATAGGCAATTGTTTATATGTGAAACATATAAATCCAAATTATTCCATGAGAAATTCACACATATTACTTCAAGTAAGAATTGCAACTAAGAACATTAAATGTCTCATATTAGTCTTCAAGCTAACAAATTAACCATTAACCACATAATTCAACGAGAATTTAAACTTAATGCACCACCACCACTACTATCAATACTTCGGCATATAAATTTCAAATATAATAAATATATAAGCACATAATTTAAGTTCTTCTTCAAGAGAAACTTTATATGTTCCAAATAATATACATTCTCGCATGTCTTAACTTCTATACGTGACAAGCGGTACCTTCGTGCTTTATATTCAAGAGTTATGATATACCGTCACAAGCCTTCAAGGGGTGTAACATATATGCAAGCCAAATATTCAAAATTATTGCAATCGATAATATCCTGATTAATAAAGCTGTCTAATAATTCAACTTAATTTCCATGAGTAATTTCTAATGGTAAATTCAAATACTTCATGTATTGCATTGCTCTTTGATATTCTATATACAAGAGACATTTCTTCGAGAATGTAGATTTGATATAATCTTATTTACCATCTTGTCTTCTAGACATTTACAAAGCTTCGAGCTATTGTTTCTAGAGCAGCGTTAAGCATACAAGTTTCAAAGGTTTTTAATGAGACAATATGTGCAAAGCAGTTAACGAATGTGATGTACTCTTTTCTCCAAGAACCGTTTTTTTTTCCCCTTTGGGTTTTCGGATGGAGTTTTTGACGAGGCATATGCATATCGTGGTAATCGCCCAAGGGGGAGTGTTGTAAAACACACGGACTCTTTCCTGATAACGTGTTGTGAAACGCGTCGTCAGCGGTTAGGACCTTCCCCTCTCCGTCTCTCATGATCACGTAGTAGACGAAAGAAGTAGAACAAGTAGACACAAGATAGGGAGACTATTCTTTATTCATCTGAAATATCTGTAATTACAACATAGAGCTCCCACATATATATAGTCCTGCCAAGGTCTAAGAGTTTCGGTAAGAGCCCACATACAAACGGACTAGGATTAGGATTCCTCCTCCTTTCCTTCTAGGACAGAGTCAGGATTCAGCCTATCGCTTTCTGCATTAACGAACCGGACGAGGCGTTAGAAACAAACAGGAGGGAGCCGAAGTGCCGAACGAATCACAGGGTGGCTTGGACGCGGCCTCCTTGCAGGACTTGGACACGCTCCATCCGGGCCAGCTGGGACAACGAAGCCCATGGGGAGGAGCACATACGATGTACTGGGGCCAAACAAGGAAAACAATCTCTTTTACCTCTCTGGACATCAAGCCAAGTCCGCGTTTACTCTCTCTGAACTCGAAAACCATACGTCCAGATCCTCAAATTCACGAAACCAGTTACATTACCACCTTTAACCCCAATCCACTCCAGTTTTGTCCATGCTGGCGCCATGTTACCTCGCGGGCACCATCAAAAACAAGACGTCGTCGCCACTTCGTCCTCCTCGCCGAGCGGGCTCGTCTTTGGCGTCTTGGCGCCGGCCTTCTCCGCCCAGCGGTGACATTGTCGGCACCCAACGCCGACGACGGTCGACCTCCCCGCCGTCGACCCGTGGGGGCTGAGGCAACGGCGTTGCTTCGCCCGTCGCGCCGGCGACCACAACCACAAGGCCGGATGCGCGCCGCCGGATTCCGCCGCTGGAGCGACTCCGCCGGCCACCGCCCGCGCCAGCGGGGCGTCTTCTCCTTCACGAGCTCCTTCAACCTCCCTCCTCTTCCCACTGCTCCTCATGGCACGGGACGCCTCTTCTTCCCTATCGGCCGCTCGGGATAGAGAAGGCAACTGCTTTTTTTTTTGCGCGAGGGGCTCCATGACAAACAAGCTCGACTAGCGGCCTAGCCCGCACATCCCCGCCGGGCGTACATCTCGAGTAGCATGCACATCCAAAGCTCCAATTTATTTTGTAGCCTCAATGCAAGCAAGTGTAGCACGCAAGCTTTTGGTTTTCCCCAAATTCAATTCACTTGGGGCTCTTTGGAGCTCTGTCACAACTGCAGCTCGCCAGCTCTAGCTCGCTTCGCTCGCCCCCGAGTTCGGCCCGATTCACGCCGTCTCCGACACGATTCAAGCTCCTGCCGCCGCCGCGCGCCACGGGTAGCAGACATGGAGGTCCCGCCGTCTTGGCCTTTGGGCGGTCTCGCTACCGTCGGCATCGCGCCCGGCGGCCCGGCTGAACGGCCTCGCCCACAGCAAGTGGATGGCGTCGCGGTGAAGCGGTGGAAGAGCATCAGCGTTGTCGTCGAGCCCGGTTTCATCTCGACCACCATGTCCTCGACGAGGAGGGCAAGGCGGCGGGCGGCATTGTTGTCGGCATGGAGGTAACGTGGTGCCAGCTTGTACAAAACAGGGGTGGATTGGGAATGAGGGTGGTAACGTGACCGGTATCTTGAATCCAGGGATCCATATGGATAGTTTTTAAGTCTAGGGAGGAAACGTGGACTCGGTCTGATGTTCAGGGAGGTAAAGGGACTTTTTTCCCAAAAAATGCAGAGCGATGGAGGAGAATCCAGGAGCGGGCCAGGGAGCAAGGAGGTGAATGGAAGCTTGCAGGCCCATTTGCGGGAGGAACAGCCGATGTGGCTGTGGCCTGCGGCATACACAGACGGTTGGAGGACGATGCCACGCGTCTGTACGCAACAGGCAGAGGCTGAGAGGCTCTCGAAGGTGAGAAAACCTTAAAGCAATGTAACTTGTAGTATGTGTACTGTACTGGTAGCTAATAAGAGGCAGCCAGCAGTTTAGTTGGCCTCAGAATTAGACCCTACGAAGAGGATCAACTAACCTACTGTTGACTCATTCTCAAAAAAAAAAAAAACCTATTTGTTGACACCCAAAAATGTCCGAGAGAGCATAATGGGCTTTATGATCATGTTCGACATCAAGAAGACCAGAGAACATAACTGGATCATCACATTTGATGTTTGGACACAGAAAAGGGTATTTCGGTTGTTGAACCTGCCCAAGTCGGCTAGGCCGGCCTCCTAAGACGGCTAAGCCGACTTGACTAAAATGCTCAAATGCAAGAAAGGACTTCACCATTGCGTTTCTCTCGTCGAGCTGATCAAAAAACATATATGGTTTGCCCCGTTTGAGGTCCGGATGAATTAATTGTGAATTTTGGAAGATTTCATCCGGATTTTCCAACAGCCAGTCGGCTTAGCCGGGTCAGCCACCCGGCTTAGCCGACTTGGGCTGTTTTCAGCCCAAAAATAGCGCCTCCGGCTAGGCCGGGTGCCTAAAGCCGGCTTAGCTGGATCAGCCCGGCCAGGCGGTGTTTAAACCCGGCTAAGCCGGTCGCGCTGGCCGTCCGGGGGCACCATCCCGCCCGTGAAAACCGCTTAGCCGGATCCCTGCCGGCTAAGCCGGGTCCCGCCTGAACCGATTTGTTTCTAAATCGTGTTTTGCAAGTTTTAGTCGTGGGAAACTTGTAGATCATGTTTGGGAGATGTTTCCCTCTTTTTGGGATAAGACTGCCCCCCTCTATATAAACGAGAGGATCACGGCCGATTGATCCCATCCAATCAATCGTCAAACATACAACACAATTACCTCCTTTTACCCTAATATGCTATCCTCAACCCTTCTATCTGCTGTCCGGCACATCTCTCCATGAGATTTGTTGGCTTCCTAGGCGGCCTTGCTGGTCCTAGGAGATCCCTCACGTGCTCCCTCCCGACGGATCTTTCCGGAGGCAGTTCTGAGGCTTTTTCAGCCGAGATCGAGCTCTATATCGGCCCTATCGATCTCTAGATCGACTAGCCGGTTCGCTTACGCTTGCTCTTGCTGCGTTGTAGGTTGATCAAGCAACCTTCTAGGGCGTCCAAGGTGTTGAAATAATAGGCAATTTCAGATTAATTCCAAAATATAAATCATGACTAATAGATGAACTAGATTAAACATGTTTAAATTACTAGCATAATGAGACTAGTATATCGCATATACTAGCGGGGACGGATCATGATATCACATAGCATGAACATAATAACTAGTGTAAACCCAACTTGTACACTAGATATGTTTTATACCGCCGATGTAGATGTACTTGGTGATGAAGATGCGGACTATGATAGTCCGCGACGACACCGCTTATTCGCCTTCTCCGGGTGGCGACGTTGAGGACAACGTAATGGAGAGGTTCAGCGACGCCGAGGTCCCCTCCGTGTCGTTGTCGCCGTTGATCGGCGGCCGCTGCTGAAGAAGTCGAAGAAGCTGCCGATGAAGACGGCGCTGGACGGTCCTCTGCGTGTCCTTCCCGGAAGACGAGCCGTGGCGAAGATCGGGAGCGCCGGCGTGAAGAGCGCTTCCCAAAAACCTTATTCGCCTTCTCCCGCCGCGGGATCGCAAAGACGAGGGTTTCGAGACCTTTCGCCCGGCCGCCGGTGCACGCAAGCAATCGGGTGGAGTAGCTATGGCGGCTACAAACGACAAGAAGAGGCAAAAACTCTATTTCAATTCTCTAGAGTTGAGAGGTTGTCCATTCAAGGGACTCCTCTCTAAACCAAGATGAGATATCGGATCTTATTTTTGGCGTGGCCGGTAGGTCGCTATATATCCCGAACATCGTGTCGCGATCACGATCGGTTTAGGACTCTCTACTCGAGTCGGTTCGAGGACTCTCTGCAACTTGAAGGCCAAGATTACCAAAAATAGAATGGGCCTTTGAGATCTCTCTAGGAATTTCGAATTTGTTATTGGGCCAAGCCCATCTAAATTCCAACAATCCCCACCGGATCTCAAATACCCATTTGGAGTTTTGCCAATTCTCATTTCTTGTTTAATATACCAATTATTTTGGCGTAGAGGCGTGAAGTTGAACTTCTACCTAGGTCCTTAAGCTACACTTATTCACAACTTGAACAATGGACTACGCCTTGAATTGCAAGTTTTGTGCGAACAAGCTTTACTTAAAGCCACACTAGTACCGGTGCCAAGTAGCCTTACCCCGTGGGTGGAGCATATACGTCATACTCCCCGGTCTCTTCATGAGCTTACTAGAGACCACCCAAGTCTCATAGGCTGCGGCGTTTAACTGGTCAAACTCATATAGGTATGTTCTTTCAAGAATGCTCGTTGGATCGCATCTTCGCTTGTTAAAGCCAATAGAACATATTAAGGCATTAGCCAACCCGCCCATCTGATTGCCTCAACGCATTTGAGAGTTATTGCATCTTCACTTAGAGAGGGTTATAAATATACTCTCCTCGGTTTACCAATAGCTTGTTCTTCTCGGATCCTTAGTCACGGGATCTCCGATCAAAAAGGTTGGGTTACTACTACTGTAAACTCATATAGGTCTCATACCCATCTCCCTCGATGTAATTTCTATCACATTACGTGATAGCCCTTTAGTAAAGGGATCCGCCGGTTTTTGTGCGCCTCGTATATAAGATACAGTTATTACTCCGGAGTTTCTCAACTTCCTGATAGTCTTCAAGCGTCTTTTAACGTGTCTTGTTGACTTTGAATTATTGTTGACACTTGTTATCATATAAAATTATTAATCAATTAAACATGAGAAAGGGGTATAAATAATAACAACAACCTAGAATAGGGTGTCACTAACATATTTCCATCAGTTTTGGTAAAGTTGTGATTTGCGGGGACTTAATAGAAAAAAACAGCGAGAAATGACGTGGCATACGACCGACGTAACGCAACGCAATCCAACTCGAAACAAGTCTAGAAGGCTTCGGATTAATCCCGATGTGGACTAAACTTAACACCGAAGAAAACATCATCTAGAAGACTCCGAAGCCCCACGACGCGACGACGGGACCCGAGGGGGGCACCCCGGGCCGATCGGCCCAATAATAAGGCCGATCGGCCCCGCTTGCCGGCCACGCAAGCCCGGTCTCTCGAACCTTCCTCCACCGCCTCTAAGACGCGATCTAAACCGGTTGTTTAATGTCGGTTTGATCCGAGGGCGTCGGTAGAAGCACGAGATGGATCAAGGTCCAACACCAGATTAGTACCGCGACGGCAATTTGAAGGGACAGGGCGAAGACCCATATATAAAGACCCCTAGACCCCCTCTTTCAGATCATCAAGTTCTCAATCAAGCAACAACGCTTCAAGATCCAAGTCATATCCCACGCTGTAGAAACATCGCTTTAGGAGGAGTAGCAATCAAGATTAGAACTAGTAGGAAGGGAGAAATCCGCTCCGGATCGTCGGAGGCCGGCTCAAGATCAGGCCTCGTTCTTGTAAGTTCTTCATTGTAAGTAGTCTTCAAGTTCCAGACACATGCTTAATATGAATATCTTGATCATGCTTATATTCGAGATTATTTGTTCTAGTATTTACTTTAATTACATGTTTAGCATAGTTGAATTACTGTTATGTTCATGCATGGATTCGTATAGCGCTCATCCTTTCGTTCGGAGGGGGTGAGTGGTAGAGATGATGTAATCATGGTGATTAGATCTTATTTACCCGCGTTTGCACCCTATGTGCCGGGTCGTGTGGTAGATCGTGGTGGTGACAAAGCACCATTGAGTCCTTTGCAATCCATCCCCCGTATGTAGGCCTAGCGGATGTTATTATTCGGGTTGTTCTAAGTTTCGCCTTAGTCTTCACGGATTACGTCCTCATGTCCGGATTTAATTAGTCTTTCTTCGATGATTGTTAGATGTATTGCACTAATTGAGTAGATCCTAACTTATAGTTTAGAGTTATATATTGGAGTTTCTAATGCTAGCTAGCCTATGAATTGCTATCATCCTCCCTTGTTTGACACTTTCTATTTTCGCCCACTTAGATATGACTTTGGTTGAATCTATTTATCGTAACTTTATCATTATCTTTATTGTTGAACTTTGATCCTTGTTTAATTAATTGATAAGTTTAACACTTAATGCTTGCACACGAGAGATGGTTAGATGATTAAGATGTTTAGCACCTATGCATAGTTAATTCATGATAGAAGACTTCTTTCCCTCGTGGTAGATATAAATTCAACACACGGTTCTTACTCCCGGTTAAAATGCTACAATGGTATATTCATATCTCGTGCGCTTGCATGGATACCCAGTTATAATTGTTTATTTACTTATTAAGAAGTTATCAAGGCATAGCATGAATATTTTATTCCTTGCATATTAGTAGTTTAACTATAGGGATGACAACCTTTTCGGATATGCTATGAACCGCAATGAATATTTCTTTTAGTTTTATCTCGAAGCAACATCGATATCTTTCTAAATGCCATTACTAGTTAGTGACATTAGAAATACCAACAATTATCCTTAGCACTATTCACTTTAGTGATCACTTTTTGTTTATCACAGGTTCATAAGGATAGCCGGCACCGGTTTTTCAACCACCAAGCAAGTCGGACAAGAGCTCACGCAGCCCACTCGCCTCTGCAGATCTTTGTTTCTAAAGCAGTAAGTTCTGCTTCCATGGTTGACTTATTCAAAATAGTCTGTTTACAAGACCTCCATGACACTGCGCCACCTCCAAGAGTAAAGACATACCCAGTTGTGGCGTAGATTTGAGCAATATCGATATATCGGCCAGCATCACTATATCCCTCTAGCACATTTGGGTGCCCGGAATAGTGTATGCCATAACTCATTGTACCTTTAAGATAGCACAAGACCCTCTCTAGTATATGCCAATGATCATCACCCGGGTTGGACATATACCTACTCAACTTGCTCACAGCAAAAGAGATATCTGGTCTAGTTGCGCTAGCTAAATACATGAGTGAACCAATTATCTGAGAGTATCTCAATTGATCTCTAGCAATTCTCTTATTCTTTCTCAATGTCACACTAGGATCATAAGGTGTTGGAGAAGGCTTACAGTCCATTAAGCCAAAATGGCTCAAAAGCTTCTCAACATAGTGAGATTGCAACAATGTAATCCCACTCTCTTCCTTAATTAGCTTGATGTTTAGAATTACAACAGCCTCTCCTAGATCTTTCATTTCAAAACTCTTAGACAAGAAAGACTTGACCTCATTTATAACATTCATGTTTGTTCCAAAGATTAGAATATCATCAACATATAAGCATAATATAATTGATTTCGCCCCACCATGTCGATAATACACACACCTATCAGCTTTATTGACAACATAACCGGCACTAGTTAACGTAGTGTCAAACTTCTCATGCCATTGTTTAGGTGCTTGTTTCAAGCCATACAAAGATTTCAATAGCTTGCACACCTTTTGCTCTTCACCTTTTACTACAAATCCATCAGGCTGATCCATGTAAATCTCCTCATCCAACTCTCCATACGTAAAAGTCTGTCTTTACATCCATTTGATGAATGATTAGACCATATGAGGCAGCCAAGGATAGTAGTATTCGAATAGTGGTCATTCTAGCAACAGGTGAGTAAGTATCAAAGAAATGCTCGCCCTCCTTTTGAGTATAACCCTTTGCCACAAGCCGAGCCTTGTACTTGTCAATAGTACCATCAGGTCTAAGCTTCTTCTTGAACACCCACTTACATCCAATTGGTTTATAACCGAATGGTAGATAAGATAGCTCCCAAGTTCCATTAGAAAGAATCAAGTCCATCACACTACGAACAGCTTCTTTCCAATCATCTACATCTAGAGATGCATATGCCTCTGAGATAGAGGTGGGAGTATCATCCACAAGGTACACAATGAAATCATCACCAAAAGATTTTGCAATCCTTTGTCTCTTGTTCCTCACAGGAACTTCATTGTCATCCTTCTCAAGTGGTTGTTCAAATGACTCAACAGGGTACTCGATAGGTACAGTATCATCGAGCTAATTCAGTAGAAAATCTAACATTGCTACGCATATCTTTCAAAGGAAATATATTCTCAAAAAATGTAGCATCACGAGATTCAAAGATAGTATCTACAAGCATATCGAAACTTCGGATCTTACTACTAAAAATTGATAGGCAATGCTTTGTTGTGAGCATATCCAAGAAAGATACAATCTACCATCTTTGGTCCAAGCTTACGCTTCTTATTAATTGGAATATTGACTTTCGCCAAGCATCCCCACGTGCGCAAGTATGAAAGTGATGGTTTCCTACCAACCCATATCTCATATGGTGTTGTCTCTTTATTTCTGTTTGGAATTCTATTCAGGACATGACTCGCAGTCAATATAGCTTCCCCCCACCATGCCTTAGATAAACTAGCTGTGTCTAACATGGCGTTAACCAAGTCAGTCAGCGTGTGATTTTTTCTCTCGGCAATCCCGTTGGATTCGAGGCGAATAGGGAGGCGTCGTCTCATGAATAATACCACGTTCCGCACAAAACTCATCAAATATTATAGGAAAATATTCACCACCACGATTTGACCTTAGACATTTAATCTTTCTCTCTAGTTGATTTTCAACTTCAGCCTTAAAGATTTTAAAGTAGTCTAATGCCTCATCTTTAGTTTTCAGCAAGTAAATATAGCAATATCTAGAAGCATCATCAATCAATATCACGAAATATCTCTTTCCACCTTTAGTCAACACACCATTTATCTTGCATAGATCAGAATGTATGAGCTCTAGAGGTGCCAAGTGTCTCTCCTCCACGCCTTGTGAGACTTTCGAGGTTGCTTAGATTGCACACAACTATGGCACTTAGAACCTTTGGCAATAGTGAAATCTAGAATTAACTTCAAGCTAGATAAATGTGACATCAAACCAAAGTTCACATGACATAAACAAGAATGCCAAACACTTGAACTATCATTTATTGTGCCACAAATATGATTCATCGACTTATTGCATAAATCGTTAAATTTAGGCGGAACAAGCCGCCACGATCGTAACCCTTACCAATAAATTGTTCATGCTTAGACATAACTACTTTATTGGACTCCATCACTACCTTAAACCCATCTCTTAAAAGAAGGGAAACACTAACAAGGTTCTTGCGAATAGTAGGGACATGTTGCACGTTCTTCGGTTGTGCGATTTTACCCGAAGTAAACTTCGGATCTACCGTGCCAACACCATGAACGTAAGCATGTGACCCATTCCCCATTAGGACAGAAGAACCCTGTAGCTCTTTATAAGAAGAAAAGAAAGAGATGTCGCACACACACATGAATATTAGCACCTGTATCAACCCACCAACTTGGTGATTGAAATACCGATAGTACGGTAGGAACATTCTTTGTACTCTTCATCAACATTGCTAATAGTCACGAGGTTGACATTCTTATTATTCTCACCGAAAAAGTGACCAAGTCGTCCATAAGTGAAGCAAGACACCTCATCATTATTTTTCTTCTTCTCGAAGGTAGTTGCTAACTTGGCATTGGAAGATTTATTCCTTTGTTCTTGTCATGTGGGTTTTCTTGCACAATATTAGTGCTAGAATGGCTCTTGTTCCCCTTCTCAATAGTATTCTTCACCCGAATCTTTTCCCCAACATCAAGAGATGCTATCGAGGGTTTACAACCGATATTTTACGTCCTTTGTGTTTTAGAATTGTGCCGAAGCTCTTCCATGAAGAAGGCAACCTAGCAATAATGCTTTAGGCTATAAATTCATCGGGTATGACATACTTAAGGAGTTCAAGTTCTCTTGCCATGTGTTGAACCTCATGCGCTTGCTTGACTATAGATCGGTTAGCAACCATCTTGTAGTCATGAAAGCTCTCCATAATGTACAACTCAGATGTACCAATGGTTACATTCAGTTGATCCCACAATGCCCTCTCATCTTGGAAGTGCAAGTTTGCATCTTCTAGATGACTAGTAAGACTGTTTAGGATTGTTCTTCTAAAGATAGTGTTGTCTCCCTGGAATCTTCTCTTTTCTCTAGAGATATTTTCCTGAGGCGATCCAACAGGAACATCTTAGCCTCTAGCCAAAGCATGGCCTTAACTCGCCACCTCTTTATATGTGCACTAGAAAACTTTTCTAGTCTCAAAGACGTCGTGAAAAACAGCCATAGTTAAATCAAGAAAAAGCCTATAATAAGGTTTTTGGATTGTTGAAATAATAGGCAATTTCCAGATTAATTCCAAAATATAAATCATGACTAATAGATGAACTAGATTAAACATGTTTAAATTACTAGTATAACAGATTAGTATATCGCATATACTAGCGGGGACGGATCATGATATCACATAGCATGAACATAATAACTAGTGTAAACCCAACTTGTACACTAGATATGTTTATACCGCCGATGTAGATGTACTTGGTGATGAAGATGCAGACTTTGATAGTCTGCGACGACCTACTTATTCGCCTTCTCCCGCCGGCCGACGTTGAGGCCATCGTAATGGAGAGGTTCGAAAGCGACGCCGAGGTCCTCCAGGTGTCCGCCGCCGCCGCCGCTGCCGATCGGCGGCTGCCGCTGGAAGAAGTCGAAGAAGCCGCCGATGAAGAAGGCGCAGGGACGGTCCTCCGCGTGTCCTTCCCGAAGACGAGCCATGACGAAGATCGGGAGGCCGCACAAGAGCGCTTCCCAAAAACCTTATTCGCCTTCTCCCGCCGCAGGATCGCAAAGATGAGGGTTTCGGAGACCTGCTCGCCCGGTCGTTGGTGCACGCAAGCAATCGGGCCGAGAAGCTACGGCGGCGCAACAACAAGAAGAGGCAAAAACTCTATCTCAATTCTCTAGAGTTGAGAGGTTGTCCATTCAAGGGACTCCTCTCTAAACCAAGATGAGATATCAGATCTTATTTTTGGCGTGGTCGGTAGGTCGCTTATATATCCCGAACATCGTGTCGCGATCACGATCGGTTTAGGACTCTGACTCGTGAGTCGGGTTCAGACTCGCAACTTGAAGGCCAAGATTACCAAAAAATAGAATGGGCCTTTGAGATCTCTCTAGGAATTTCCGAATTTGTTATTGGGCCAAGCCCATCTAAATTCCAACACAAGGCCCACTGCTGTGTTGGCACGGATCAGACTCGTCGTCAACACTATTATATTATCTTTGTGATTCTTAGCACGCCAATACTATATACTTGTACCTCGCTCTAAGAAGGATAGATTTGTTCTGTGAACTTAATGTTTGCATTACAATTTTCCAGTAAATGAACCTGCTCAAATGAAGGCAAGAATATGTAACACGAACATGCATGAATTTTCAGGCAGGACTAACTTCAATTCATGTCAACACACAATTTTAATAAACCATGTCATGTAGTTATTTATTTGGTGTGGCAGTATTGAGCAGGCACGGATCGTGGCAACAATGTGTCATGATTGCGAATGGGCTTGCAGTCCAATGGTAGGACGGTCCTGTGGGACGCTACCCACCAGGGTTCAAATCCTGGTGCTCGTACCTTTTCCTGGGACTTTCTCAGGAGTTAACCGGCGCCTATTCTTTCAAGTGGTAGGCGACGTGCCCGTTGATAGCGAGGCGCCGAGAGGTGACTTCGTCAATCTCGAGGATCACCGGCTCCGATCTCCGGAGGTGCTCATAGGGGTAGGGTTGTGTGCGTATATTCGTAGGGTTGAGTGTGCGTGCGTTTGTAAGTGTCTGCGTTTGTACTGTGTTTCGTAAAAAAAAACAATGTGTCATGATTTCTTTTTCTTCGGATATGATCCTGTTTTCTCTAGTATAAGACATAGAAATAGCTGACAATACGAAATCTAGAAGAAGCTCAATACATAAATGGAAACTAATCATCTATATCATATTAAAACGGCAGTTGCTTTGATTAGTAACTTGATAAGAAAAATAGCAGAAGAGCATAAGGTGAAATAATGGGATTTAGAATAAGATGCCTAATTCGACACAGCTAGGCATATCAACCAATACAAAAGCGGGATCCGTTCATATTGAGCTAAACTAATCTGGACGAAACACGTCGGGAATCATAAGAAAAATCATTGAATGGTATAGTGATTTAACCATTAGAGAGATGAACGTAGATTCTGGTGGTGGTGCGGCCTCATACTAACGCGCATCAACCAAATCTCCTTGGCAGTGGCAAGGACGTGACACGTGAGGGTGGGGTCGTGGAGATGCTACGGCCGGGATAAGAGGCAGGCATAGGGTGTGGGGTTAAGACTCGAGTAGGTGGACGGAGGAGGCCTTGGGCGGCGCCACCGCCATGGGCTTCGTCAGCTTGACATGGGATGAGGTGGAGAGCGAGGGGAACACGCCCCAGGTTTGGCGTATGGAGCAGCTCGATTAACTTGAGCGCGTTGCGGCCGCAGACTAAGACGGCCTGATGCGCATGGAGGAGAAGGCGAAGGGTACAACTGTGGAGGGCAGTGGCACTGCCTCAGATCCGCGAGGAATCCGCCACCGATCTGCTACTGCGATAGCTTCAGGATGTGCCTGTTTCACCGCGAACTACCGCCACCAGTTTGCCTTCTTAGCGGCCGCTAGAGGAGGAGCGCCACGGGGTTGACCTGGAATACCGGCTCGAAGAAGGTCGGCTATGAAGGAGGAGCGCGGGAGACGAAGGCGCGAGAGGTGGAGTGGACGGCGAGACACACCGGGCGAAGGGACGGGCGGGGAACACAGTGGTAGTGACAGGTGAGGTCGCGTGAGGGAAGGCTATTGTACTGTGGTGTCGTCAATGGCGTGCGTGGCCGACGGCAGTCGCCTGAAGAGCGTCCCACCGCAGTCATGCCGGCGCGGAGGTAGGCGACGGCACCCGTGGAAGCTGGCCCGTGATATCTGCTAATTTTTGTGAAGATGAAATACATTTTGTCATTAAACAAAGTACAGATGGCTTTGACATGAATGTGCTGATTCTCTTCTGACATAAGAAATAAAAAAGGAAATGCACCTTGTTCGGTAATTACTGAAGTGCGTTCGAAGATGATTCTTAGAGTCACTCTGCCTCTTGTTGAACACCATTCATCGTGCAAACACCATCGTAGATATGTTTATTTTTACCCGCAAAGATGGAAAGATTGTGCCAATATTTGTAAATTTGTAAAAAGGAGCAATATCAATGGAGAACGACAGAATTCAATGAGGGCAACATGAAACTTCTTTGCTTCTTTAGCGCAAAGGAACAATGCTTGATGCTTAAGCCAGTCTGGAGTGTGCTCGGACCTACAAATAGGAACATTTCCTGACGCCTTACACGCAGAATCTTATAAGACAAAAAGGACCTACCTAGCTCCTGAATCTCATGATATAAGCGTACAATTATTGATCTCCTCCAGCATCAGAATTGAGAAGATTGACCCCAGCAACATTGTAGGTCTCTAAATGACCTTGTCCATGCCTTGTGCCACTGACAATAGCAATCCATATCCAACCCTTTGCCCACAACTCGATCATAAGTACATCAGGCACATGGTAATACCACCGTGCTCTAGCAGCTAGTACCTGCCTGCCGGCATGATTCCTTTGCGCAGCGATCCACATGTATTGGTCACAACGAAAAAGTGAAAACATCTTTCTATTAGCTCAGCTAGTGCTATTTGGTACCATGATGGAATGAATAATAATGCATCAAATTGTACCAAGGAGGTAGAGACATGCAGGCACGCAGAGCAGATGTCACTGTTTAGTGTTTTCATCCCTATGAGAGTTTAATTCAACACTAACTTGACGAAGTGTCACATGAAAAAGATGTAAATGCACTCAAAAATTTGTGGTGGACAAATTGCAGATCCCAATTTAGAAAAATAAATTATAGGAACACTTGTTGAATGAGAAATAGTGTCAAGGTAGGTTAGGAACATAAATTAACTGAATTAAACCTGCAGTCCACAATATCAGATCAATTCATGTGTAACGGCATGCAAGGCTGGTTGTTCCAAATTTGCGAAGAAAAGAAACCTGAAAAAGAATGACTCTAGCTTTTCCTTAAGCCCGGTGTTGCAATGGGGACACCAGATGGCAGCAATTGGATGAAAACACGATGTTCTCAAGACGTAGGATTTGTTTCACATACTACTATACGGCTTCACTATTTGGAGGTTGTATGTCCATGGAGATTTCTCATTTGGTTTCAGGACACGTCTTAACCAGAGAGGCAAAAAGTGATGAAGAGCTTAATTGGTACTAATGTTGTTCTTTGAGGAACAAAGAGACAATATACAACTGAACCTGGGCATTGAATGTGACATGTACATGAAATTGTTAGTGAGTAGAAGCAAATAGAAAGATGAGCTAACCTGAGTTAAACTGTGGCAACAGTACAGTATGTAATAAGAGGCCGCGAATCCCCAAGGTAGCTAATTAGGCTCATGAATTGGCCCCTTCACAGAACTATCTACCATATTATGTTACCATTTTTTTAAGGTATGAGGACGTATAAATCCTAAAAATATATTTATCTTCTTATAGTGATGTAGCTAGCTCTCTGAAGAATAAACCTGTTCTGTCTCAGCATAGTGTTATGTAGCCTTGTTGAACCAGGCATAGAGCAGTTGTATTTTTCGATATGTTCCTGTTTTCAGCTATGAACAAAAAACCGAACGGACCAGTGGTCCACCAGAAAACCGGGAACCGGTGACCAGACTGGTTTGGTTCAGTTAAAAGACCAGTTATGCAGCTGAAACAGTGTGAACCATTGAACCGGCCGGTTTTGTGCCGAACCGTGAACCAATGACAGGTTGAACCAGTGGTTTTTGTATCGAACCAGTGAACCAGTGATCAGTTTGATGTTTAGGTAAGAAAACTTATATATTTTCCATACAAATTGTAAGAAATAAATATTTTATTAATAAATAATGAACCACTGGTTCGACTAGTGAACCATTGGTTGGACCAGCAAACTAGTGAATCAGTAGCCTGACCGGTTCGATCGCCCGGTCGGTGTTTCGTACTATGGTTTTCAGTAGAAGACAAATAAATAGGCATAAATATGAAATCTAAACGAAGCATCATGATTATTTTTGGACATTTGGATTATCAGAATCCTCTTTATCTTACATGGCAAGATGATATGGTGTATATCTGTTAGGGCATTAACCAATCTCTACTGTTAGATCTCATAGAGCTTGAAATGTAATGTATCAGTCCTGCCTGCATGCCCGTAGACCTAATTACATACTGTGGCATCTAAATCACTCTAAATTAGGAAGAAGTTAAAATAATATATTTGAATAGCAGAATGATATAGCAAACAGTGACCTCAATATTTATAGGGAAGCTCTTGCAGGCAATAAACAATCTAGGCAGCAAACATTTAACCATGGAATCCATCGCTGTAACTTCATTGAGGCAAATTTTCTTTAAAAAGTATATTCATTGAGGAAAATAAATATGCCCACATGTTTAGGTGGTCAAGCAATTCTGAATTGGATCATGACCAATTGCTGAAATACGGAGTAGACTACCAAATAGTGATTCTATTTTTTCATTTTCCTATCTGTAAGGTGTATGCAATGGTCGAAAATGGATTGCAACGACACATGAGAAGAGCAAGAGGCAAACAATCGAAATCTAAGAGAAAAGGAATGCGCACGAACCGAACCTAGCTAGCGCGCTTAGGTTGCCATGAGTCCATGGCTCTCTTCACCGGAGTCAGCCGATCCGGTGGTGGGGGGGGGTTAACAGGTAGGAAGCGGAAGATGGTGACAAAGATGGAAGGCAGCTGAGTGAAGGCGCCGGGCGAGGAAATTTGAGTTTACCGACCACCGGATTGATGACACCGCACGAACCGAGCTAGCCGCCGCTAGGTTGCCATGAGTCCATGGCTCTCTTCAGTCGGAGTCAGCCAGATCTGGTGATGAGGGAGGGGGTTAACAGGTAGGAAGCGGAAGATGGTGACAGCACGGAAGGCAGCTGAGTGAAGGCGCTGGCGAGGAAATTTGAGCCTACCGACCACCGGATCGATGACACCGCATGAACCGAAGCTAGCAGCCGCTTAGGTTGCCATGAGTCCATGGCTCTTCTTCACTGAGTCACCAGATCCGTGATGGGGGGTGTTAATGGTAGGAAGCGGAAGATGGTGACAAAGACGGAAGGCAGCCTGAGTGAAGGCGCCGGGCGAGGAAATTTGAGCTCGCCGACCACCGGATCGATGACACCAAGACGAACCGAAGCTAGCGCAGCGCTTAGCTTGCCAATTTGCCATGAGTCCATGGCTTCTTCACGGAGTCAGCCAGATCCGTGATGAGGGGGGGGGGGTTAACAGGTAGGAAGTGGAAGATGGTGACAAAGACGAAGGTAGCCGAGTGAAGGTGCCGGGCAAGGAAATTTGAGTTTCATCGACCACCGGATCGATGACACCAAGACGAACCGAAGCTAGCAGCCGCTTAGGTTGCCATGAGTCCATGGCTCTTCACTGAGTCACCAGATCTGGTGATGAGGGGGGTTAACAGTAGGAAGCGGAAGATGGTGACAAAGACGGAAGGCGTACTGAAAGTGAAGGCGCAAGGCGAGGAAATTTGAGCCTACCGACCACCGGATCGATGACACCAAGCATCAGAATTCATCCGCAGAGGGAAGGGATGGGAGACGGCGGGGCCGGGGGGCAGATAGAGCGTCGACCAACGGCGGAGGGGCGGCCTCGCGAGCGGGAGGAGAGGCGCGGATGGTGGTGGGCGAGGTCGCGCCGCCCGCTCGGCGTGAGCATGGCGATGGCGCGCGACCGCCGGCAAGTCGCTTTGGGCGCCCGGCGAGTGCGACCTGGTGCGAGGCGGCGCTGCCGCGAGGTTGGCGGCGGGCGGCGCGCTGACCGGCCCACCTCGCGTGATAGCCGTTGACTTCAATAGGAGGAAGCGGCGACCGCCGACCGGCGACGAGGTGGCGAGGGCCGCCCGCTGATGGGCGTCGCATGCGGGGTGCCAAACGGCGAGCCGCGACGCCGACGGCGGGCATGGTCGGTGGCGCGACGACGGGCGATAGGACCGGCCAGCGGCAACGCGAGCGCGCTGCGCACACTCCCGCCGGGGCGCCCGTGCCAGGCCGTGGCAAGGCACCGCCAAGGCCGAGGATTGCATTGAGGCCGCCCATAAGAACGGAAGGCCACAGCGGGTGCTCCCAAATCGGGAGCGCTAGCAAAGAAGGGGGCGACGCCACGTTCACTCGCCGAGTGCGAGCACCGAGGGAAAATTTTAGTTTTCGTTATTAGCATCCGATTTTCACCTTTTGTTCAAAGCTAGGCACATTTTAACCGAGAACCAATAACCGAACCGAACCGAGCCGAACCGAACCGAAGTTTTTTTTTTTTGGTTTTTCGGTTTCATGTTTTTGATGTTATGAAACTTGTCATCGGCCGGTTAGGACCTTTCCCCTCTCCGTCTCTCACGATCTCACATAGATGAGAAGTATAACAAGTAGACACAAGATAGGGAGACTATTCTTTATTCATCTGAATCTTCGTTCTTTACAACATAGAGCTCCCACGTATATATAGTCCCGCCAAGGCCTAAGAGTTTTGGTAAGAGCCCACATATAAACGGACTAGAATTAGGATTCCTCCTTCTCCTTTCCTTCTAGGATAGAGTACGTATGTTTTACAACACTCCCCTTGGGCGATTACCACGATATGCACATGCCTCATCAAAAACTCCATCCGAAAAACCCAATGGGGAAAACGGTTCTTGGAGAAAAGAGTACATCCCATTTGTTAACTGCTTTGCACATGTTGTCTCATTAAAAACCTTGTGTGAGAAACCTTCTAGTAAAAACTCACATAGGGAAAAAAAGAGTACAACATTTAACCTTCTTGGTCATATATTCTTGAGGATACTCTATTCTTCGTGAATAGAAATTGATCTTCATAATCTATGCATAAACTTTAATGTTTTAGCAAATATGATTTTTATAATTCTAATGGTTTCAATTACCTTCGAGGTAAATTTAATAAAATTGCTCCCCCCTCACAAAGCCATCATTTGAATTTGACTCAAAAGTATGGCTTATAATTCTTCCATGAATTATATGGGTATAACAAAGAGCAATATGCTTTATGCAAAAAGAACCACTTGTTGTGCAAAACAAATAAATTTTATCCTTCAAGATAATAAATCCTTTTAGAGGATTACGGGAAAAAATAAGTTCATATTCAACATCTTCTAGATAGTGTATCAAACTTATACAAGCTTGAATACTTTATAGTTCTTCCTTAGTGGATTTTGAAATGGTATATTCTACAAATCTTCAAGATTTTTATAGTACCACTCAATAATAAATCCAGTCTTACATTTTGGCATTTAGGGGATAATTTAAATACCAAAGTCACCATTATTCTTTCTATTGCATTTAGAGGATGATAGATTCATTGCTAGCATTACACTTTTCGAGTGTGTTTGTATGACACCTTCATGGTGTTTAGAATTCCTCATTCTTTCTCTCGGGTCTATATTCACTTCAAGGATCAATGGTATTTTCTTCAAGAATTGGCCGGTAATCCTTTAAGGATGTTATTACTTTCTAAGAAAAATTCTCTTCTATGAGATACATTCTCTCTTGCATGAGAGATGAGTGATATACACAATGACATAGTGTTATTCACTATAAAAATCATTCATTGATTGTAATCCTTCTAGGACATGCTCTTCTTGAGACTTGAATATTCATTCAGAATATATACCTTAGACTTTAATACTTAGTATGAGATTTCTACAAGTTGCGATTTATATTCTTCAAGAATTATATGGATTTTCATAACCCACTTATTAATCGCATATTCGATATTCATTTGTTTCATTTGCCAGAGATATAGCAGAACATTCATTTATTCTTAATAGGAGATTCAACCTCAATTGCTTTCTTCATTGACTGATATAATCGCTACAAGCGATTTTGTCATGGACTTTATTTTCGGATCCAGGGTTCTCATAAGAGAAACATTTGCAATTATAGAGGTAGCGTTGTCGATAACTTATTATTTTCTCCCAATACTCTCACAATGTGAGAATATTCTATCTCCGCCATTTCCCAAAACAAAGAGATGGTATATTATTCTACATATCCAACACTAATGATGCGCGCTTAGTATGTTGGATTTCATCTTCATGATGATCCTCTTCATGAGGTGCTCAACCTTCTTCATGAGGTGTTCTCTTCATGAGAATGGAGGAGTTTCATTTTATTTCTATTCAACAAGTATATACAAAACTAGAACCCACAAAGGCCCCCCGTAGATTTTAGCTTGATAGGATGCAATATTTAGTTTACTATTCGTAAACAAAACTTCGGGTTATAACTTCAAGTTACTCCTCTCATTTATAAAAATATCGGCATATGCTCCGCTTCATGCTTTCACAAGAGCATTAGTCAAACTATTAGTTGACTTAGTGCGTGATAGTATTCCTGCTTCAAGCTTTAAGAAAATTTTCTAGATCATTTTTTTCTTCTCACGAAAATAATATTTGGCATTCAAAATAGGCTTTCTCTCCCCCTAATGCCAATATTAGATCTTTAATAGCATACTTCAATAGATATCCCCTATCATGGGCTTAAAACAATTCAAATTCATATATCTCCAACTAAAAGTGGAGGCCCATTTATGTATGCTATGATTAGGTTTTATGGAAAATATTCACGCACATATTTAAACATGGGGGTTATTATTCATTATGCAAAGGAGCTAGTACTTAAAGTGCACTTAAGAATGTTCATCATTCCTATGAACTCAGGGATGTTCTCCCCTGGTATGCACAAAACATAGTTTAGAAAAACTATTTCATTCTCTAGCTTCTTTATTATTTAGCCTAATAAATTGATCCAAGTACTCATACAATTAAAAATATGAACCATATACTACGAAAATATAGATAATAACATACAAGTTCACATGGAATTTCTTCTAGAATTTTCTAATTGCCATCAATGCAAAAATCCCTTAATGCCTTTTCTTCATAAATCCCAAATCATCATAAATGTGTTATCCACTATCTTATTTCCACAATAATTCATCCCATCAAATAGGTTAGTCTCCATTGAGAAAATTTCATAAACTCACTCCCCGATCTTAGGTCGCTTCGGCCCTAGATCAATCTATTGCTTATACATGCAATGCATCGAAAGCAAAGCATTCCTTAGTTCAACGGGAACCATATAGACATAGCATGCTAGCTAGCCAATTTGATTATGAGGGAAGCACAAAGATAGCTACTAGCCACAATTATAGCCGCTATGCTAATATTCATGCAAGAGTTGAGATACTTGTAGCTCAATGAGATACATATGCCGTTGTAATGTGAAATGTTAGAATTCAATCTAACATAATAGATAACAACAAAATGCAAAGCTAAAAACTTACTTGCAATTAGTGTAGTAGAGAAAGTTAACTCGGTAGGAAGGACGCGGGGCAAAACTTCAAGTCCCGATACATGCACTTTAAAATTGATTTAGGATGGCTATGCCTATTAAATATATATTATCCACATTTTCTTATGCCTTTATCCAAAATTACTCCCCCCTTTTCATGCCATAACTACTTTAAGTAGTAATTGCTTCAAGCATTATCTATGAATATCAATTCTAATGCATCCATAGAATCCAAATCATACTTCTAGTATTCAATGAATATGACATGAAATTCAAGATATCCAATGTACTATTCAGTGTACACCATAGGACTCGAGGGTAGAATATAATTTCTAGTTCTCAAGATAAAAAATTAAATATTTAGGATTATACAATTTCTTGGCTAAATCGATCCTTCTAAGACCGTTAATATGCCAAGTATAGTCCAACTATTCATGTGCTTTTTAGGAAATTCAGTTTCCCATCTACCTACATGGTAGTGATGCACAAAGAACTATAACCTTCGTGGCTAATTAAGGCTTCTTTATGGATAAAAATAATACAAAATTTATTTTGATAGGCAACAGGCAATTTGTTTATATGTGAAAACATATAAATCTAATTTATTCCATGAGAAGTTCACACATATTACTTCAAGTAAAAATTGCAACTAAGAATAATAAATATTTCGTATTAGTCTTCGGGCTAACAAATTAACCATTGACCACGTAATTCAACAGAACTAAAAATTTAATGCACCACCACCACTTCTATCAATACTTCGGGATATGAAATTTAAAAAGACAAGTCTATAAGCACATGATTTAGTTCTTCTTCAAGAGAAACTTTATATGTTCTAAATAATACCCATTTTTGCATGTCGTAACTTCTAGAATTGACAAGCGGTAGCTTCATGCTTTATATTGAATAGTTATGATATGTAGTCACACGCCTTCAAAAAGGTGTAACATATATGCAAGCCATATATTCAAAATTATTGCAATCGATAATATCCTCGGTTCATAAAGCTGTCTAAAAATTCTAACTCAATTTTCATGAGTAGCTTCTTATGGTAAATTCAAATACTTCAAGTATTACATTGCTCTTTGATATTCTATACACAAGAGATACTTCTTCAAGAATGTACATTGATATAATCTTATTTACCATCTTGTCTTCTAGATATTTACAAAGCTTCGAGCTATTGTTTATAGAGCAAGCGTTAAGCATACAAGCTTCAAAATTTGACTTTCAATGCAATATGATATTCTATAATCATAATTTGGGATTTTACTCATGTAATGAGTATCATAATGCATTTGTTACTTCTATCGGCCATATACTCATTCTAGAGAGTGATTCGAAATATATATACTCGGTTTACTACACTTCAATGGCAGTAAAATATCCTACATGGATTTAATAATGACCGTAACAAATACTTTTACTTTCGAGTAATTTCGAATATTGCTTTTCCTTTTAAGGCATACATATTAACATAACTCAAATCATGTGCATATAAGTTTACTACATGTAAATGAGTAGCAAGGTGCAAAAAGATAGTGGATGGTTATTCAATATATATTCTTAGAAGCATCCTAGCATTTTTCGTGGTTACGGTATATGCAAATTATTAGAATGTATACCAAGCATTCATTCATCCCAAAAAATCATATGCTAGGAAAAATAAATATGAGACTCTCAAATGATTAGTCTAAGGTCCGCAGGATTTAGAGAGCTCATGCATCTAATAGCTTGGCAAAACATCAATTAAACTTCAGATTTAATATATATATATACACGTTCACCCATGCGGGTATGAGAAATATAGTAAATATATATGCGTAAACATATGGTCTAAGGTTAATTTATTCGAGAAAACTGCTGTAAAAAACTGAAATTTTCAAGGGATTCATGTAATCCACCCTAATTGCATACTTTCCGAACGTGTACGAGACCTATTCTCGCAAGATCCGTACATCAAATGCATGATTTAGGCACCGTATAATATGTGCCTTTCTATTTTTCCTCGGATTATTCTTTTTTGAATTTAACCGCAGCTCAATCAAATATCATTGACTTGCCTTAGCAACTTCAAGTTAGCTATATGTGTGTCGCACGCAATGTCCGTGGCCGTGGCATTTGAGATCAAACGGCGTCGGGCCGCAAGGCTACGATACATCAGGACGACGTGACGAGCCGTGTGAATCAAGAATGAAGCCGCATGCCTCGCACGGGTAGTCAAACATGCGTAATTCAATCCGCGGCGTGGCCAGATGGTGCAAGGTACGTAAGTGCGTGCCGAGAGCCAGAAACTTCGGCGACTTGAGTCCAAGTCGGAGAAGGGCGCCGCCGCCGGCTCCCGTCATCCACCACCATTGGTCCCCTCCCTTCTCCTCCGCATCACGCCGGGGGTTGAAGGGAGTGGGGATCCATCGCTTTTCAATAAGTTTTTCCTAGTAGATTGAGTCTTTAAGTTTAGGGTTTCTCTGGAGATCCAATCGAAGAGGTTGGCCACGGCGTAAGGCATTGTCAAGATCATCGATGGAGCAATGGAGCATGTCGTTCCTTAACGGTGATGGCAAGACGAAGACATCACCATTGATGGAGAATAAGGTACTCCGGCCCGTTCTTTGTCTCGCTTTGGTTCTATACAGCCATGGCGGTGGGCTAGGGAGATTTAGTTTTCCAACGATATCTATCTGGATGTCGGGTGGATTTGTGTTCTCCCATGACAAATCTGGTGAAGGTGACGACGATGAGTTCGATGACGTAATCGGCGGCGCTAAATTCATCATGTTTACATGGGGAGTTTTATTTTTCAACGATGACGACGTCGACTACGGAGGTTGCGACCACCGGATCGGTTCTTCTTCCTCCTCCACGTTTGCTCCTCCGCGATTCATCAGATATGGCGTGGATGGTGGTCCGGGTCATGTAGAAAACTCAACCTTGAGGATCCATGCCGGCATGAAGACGAACCTTGCCTCCGGTGGAAGTAACCAATGGTGGAGGGGCGGACACCGCACCGAATAGAATTGCCTAGGGTCTTTGTTGGGACTTCTAGTTTGTTTAGGGAGCATTCTGTAAAATTCCGGATGTACCGTGTACTCTTTTAATATAATGTTCCCACGTCAAAAAAAAAAAAAAAAAAAAAAAAAAATCAAAAAAAATCAATCCGCGTGCGGGGCGGCAGAGCCGGCTAGTAGCATGCGGGCTGCTTTCGAGGCACGGTGGATTTGTAGGGGGCCGACCGGTGTCGTGCGGGCCCACGACTTTACAGAGTCCTGGCGGCGTGCAAGCGCAATAGCTTAGGATGCAATAGCTTAGGATTGGCCTCGTACAAGTGCAACAGCGGCTTCCAATTCGGTGGCCGTATAGTATGCCTGCCCGCATGGCTTCGATCGCGAGCAATTTGAATGTGCATGCATGTATTTCCTTAGTGCTTTTCTTTGCAGGCGGTTTTGCGGCGACTAAACTTGCACTACTCGATTTCAGATTCAGATTATTACGACATGCTGGTCGATGAGGACATTCGAGTAGATCGAGCTTCCGTCGGTCTCGCCCGACGAGCCGTATGATCGCGGGCGCACATGCATGGTGCTGCTGGTCGGCATTCATCAAGTATATATATTTGTTTTTATTAACCCTAAAAGCAATATGTAAAGCATACTTATGGCTATACGTATTCACACATGAACCACTACGTGCATAGCGTAACATGTTCATGGCGGCGTGCAGGCCACACAAAACGAGCCGGTGCTCTAGGCCGATCCAGAGTAGCAGATTGGAAATTTTAAATCTAAGTTCACTGCCAGACGTAAACCGATCTACTATTCCAAATCAAATCATACCTTTGATTATTGAATTTGAGAAGAATCGGGGCCTGTCGCGTAGGATTTTTTCGGCTAGGCCGTGGGACCTGCCGGCGTGACGATGAGTCGATACTGTCTGCAGATTTGTAGCGAGCGCAGGTAGCAAATCCGTTCCGCTAACAACGTCGGGGATGTCGACGTCGTCGAAGTAGTTGCCGCGGGGCGCCGGCACGGCGCCCGTCGAAGATCGTCGGCGGCTTCAACGACGATGTTGACAGAGAGCTTGTCGTGCTGATAATGTATTATGAAATTTGTCATCAGCGGTTAGGACCTTCCCCTCTCCGTCTATCACGATCTCACGTAGATGAGAAGTAGAATAAAGTAGGCACAAGATAGGGAGACTATTCTTTATTCATCTGAATCTTCGTTCTTTATAACATAGAGCTCCCACGTATATATAGTCTGCCAAGGCCTAAGAGTTTTGGTAAGAGCCCACATATAAACGGACTAAGATTAGGATTCCTCCTTCTCCTTTCCTTCTAGGATAGAGTCCGTATGTTTTACAACATTTGATACTTCGGTGATCGGCTTCTTCTTTTTTTTTTTTTGATTGCCTCAGACTTTGATTACAAGCTGTAGTATCTGAACCCACGTGCCAACTCACCCCACACGCACGCACCCTAACACACTCACACACCCCCGGTACGTAAGCTAGATCTACAACCTATATCAAAGCTAGAAGAACACGGCTGAAAGGTATGACAGTGGTGGCATATCCGTGCGAGGCAACTAAACCAACCTTATTTATGGGGAAAAACCCCGGTGAGAAACGTGGACGATCCTAGGGATCGAACCCACGCCCGGCCGCTCGCCCACCGCGAATGCGTACCGATCGAGCTAGCGCTCGTTCTCTCGGTGATCGGCTTCGGCGTCGGTTTCCAGGCCACGAGAACCGAACACCCGATCAAACCGAAGTCTATTGCAGTGCACCCTCCCGCATCCTATCGCATGGCAAAAGGCCTGGCCCAAGAAGGCCCATCACGTGGACAGGGCAAAGGCTTCCACAGCCGCACAACCCACTCACGTGAGGCCGTGATGTTAATCCTGTCTAAGCCGTCGTTTCTCTCTCTCCTTTATCCTCAAAATCTCTTTCTTCTCCGTTCTCTCTCTCGTCTCAAATCTCGATCGATCTGCACATTTGGATACGAGCGGGGCTACGCGGGCATTCTGGAGCTGCGAGTGGCGAGTGCGGACGAGCGGAGAGCTTGGCGGGCGCCCCCGCGTGGCGGCGGAGAGCGTGGCAGCACGACCGCGCGTGGCGACCTGGGCGGTGCCGCTGCACGAGGTAACACCGGCGGCCAGTGCGGCGAGCCGGGCGCGCGCACCGCCGCGGACGAGCGGAGAGCGTGGGAGCACAACCGCGCGTGGCGAAGCAGGGGGGCGGTGCCGCTGCGCTGAGGTAACACCGGGCGGACGACGCATGCACAGGAGCGAAGCTGCGCGGTAAAAAGCGGTGCGGCAAGGCGATTGTAGGTAAGAAATCTCGGTTGAAACCGAAAACCGAACGAATAAACCGAAGCCGGGGTTGTCGGTTTCTCCTTCTCTTTGGAACCGATCGGTTGCGACCTTTTTTTTTTGACGCGTGAACATACCTGTATTCACTTAAAAATACCGTACAAAGACCGAGACCATACAGGCACATTCTGGATAGAACCAGAAGACAGCTGTTCCACCAACCATTTTACAAAAAGACCCTTGACAAAAATAGAAATTACAAAACAAGTCCTTGGATCCTTGGCCTGCTGGATCTCGCCGCCGGGTCACCGCCGGCGCTCTCCAGAGCTGGTCGCCGCCTTTCCCCGTGAACCGGAAGAGTCTCATCGCCATCAGCATCGGGCTTTTTGACAGAGCCGCGAACACACCCATCTTGATCGACGGGATGAAACCTTCGTTGAAAGCATATCGTCCGGGACGCACCCCGCACTTCGACCGATTCGAATCCGGTCTTTCCGGCGAAAAACAAAATCGCCGAGGAAGAACCAAGCCGAATCCACTCTCCAAACTACCAGCAAATCCAGAGCTGCTTCTCTATCCACAAAAGAAAAAGCTGGCGTACTCACCTCCCCACCAGGCCAACAAGTCGAAGCCGGTGGACGCCTGCATAGAAGCTCCACATCGGAAGCACCACCTCCACAGGCTCGCCGTAGACGCCGGAGTGAAGCGTCGCCGGTCGAGGGAGAGCCCGAGAGGACTTATTCCACAGCGACGATGCTGCCACCGCCTCATCATCGCCGCCCCCAGGAAACCTAACCTAGATAAATTAGGACCTATCCTACCATGCCAGGCGAAGATCCGCGGTCCCTCCTTCCTTCTGAGGCCTAAACAGCCATCGAAGGCCTGAAGGACCAGCGGTCTTGCCGGCAGAGGCACCTGGATCTCGGGTGATTCCTGTAGCAGGGGAAAGTGGAGAAGGGTCGAGAGGAGACGAGTCGATTTTTCAGGAGGTTTTTGGGGGAAATTTTCCGCGGCTGCTGTGGTGTGGTGTGTATCGGTTGCGACCTTGACTGAACCGAAGTTTTCCTCCACCGAACAACCAAACCGAACACGTCGGTTAAAACCGAATGCCCAGGCTGACCTTTTTGTGCACTCCCTAGAAAAAAATACGTGCACCACCTTCAGCTACCTAGCGGGCTGCTGACAGCCCAGGAAGACCAAATTGCTTGCGTGCAGCTAGCAGCCCAATAGCTACAGCCCACAGCTCGCCCAAAATTGTGTCGAGGAGGCTCGGAGAGACCAAGAAACAGCGAAAACGAAACGTCGCGATGCCTTAAATTCCCTCGCCGCCTCGCGGAAAACGCCCAGCCTGGCAGCCCCCAAATCGCAGAACGGGGGAAGCCGAAAGTAGAGGAGGCGGCACTGCTCACCGCGGCACGACAAGTCGGCAGCACACATAGTCGATCCGTCGCTGATTGCATGTTGCGGCATCAATGTATCAAGCCCTGGTCCTCCACTCCATGTCTCCAGTCTCCTCCCCTTTTCTGTATTGTGATGGTATAAAAATATTTGTCGACCAGGGGCAAATTAATTTCTTTTGAAGCAACACCATAGTGTTTCAATTGATTGACTAGTGATTACCGATTCCCTTATATTCAATTGAATTGTATGGTTAGGGTTTGCAATTGCTAATTGGGGTTCTATTTTTGCATATTGAAAAGAAGGTCGAATTTGCTGAGATTTGAGGATCAGGAGTTTAACTCGTACAAATCCTGTCAAGTAAGTAATCAGTTTCTTTTTCCCCTTTAGTTTCATCTTGATGGTGTTTACAGGACGAAAATGTAACAGTGATTTTTAATAATGTGTAATTGCAGGTAACTTTATGGAAAGATGGTTGAAAAGGAAAGCGACGGATGATGCTAACAATGTTGGTAATTCTCAGCAACGGAACAACAATGTTAGTTTTCCAGCTGCACAAGCTCCGGAAGATATCAATTGGGAGGACGAGATCCAATTTGACCCAGGCAAAAGGAAAGAAATACTTGCTTATCATCATAATCTTAGAGAATCAGTAAGAAGAAGGTACTTGGTAAATGGTCCTTGTCAACCTCGCACTCTTAATTTTCCATCAACTCAGATTGGGGAGAAAAGTAGAAGGTTTAATCCTGAATGGTTTGATGAATTTGGAAATTGTCTTGAGTATAGTGAGTCTACCGATAGAGCCTATTGTTTTACTTGTTTCTTGTTTAGAGACCCCGCTAAGAAGCCGGCTGGGTACAAGTCGTTTGTCGTTGATCGTTGGAATGCTTGGAACAATAAAGAAAGATTAAAGGAGCATATTGGTGATGTTGGTAGCCCTCACAATGTTGCAGTAAAAAATTATAAGGTTCTGTCGAGAAAGAAACAACATATTGATGTGGCTTTGCATAACCAGAATGAGATTTCTAAGAATGCATATTTTGTTCGGCTTAATGGTGCAACTGATACTGTCGGATTGCTACTCAGGCAAGGATTGCCTTTTCGAGGACATGATGAGTCAAAGACATCCTTGAACAAAGGGAATTATAAGGAAGTTTATGATTGCTTAGCTGATCATGATCTTTGCTTTAGCCAAGGCATTGACAGTTGATGCTGCAGACAATAGTCTTTTGGTATGTGCTGATATACAAAAAGATATCATCAAGTGTTTTTTGCGAGAAGAGATTTTACATTCTATCCTTGAAGATATTGAGCAAGATGTATTCTGCCTGCTAGTTGATGAGTCTAGAGATGTCTCTTGCAAGGAGCAAATGGCAGTGGCGTTGAGATATGTTGATAAATGTGGGCTTGTGAAGGAGAGCTTTGTTGGGCTTGTTCATGTGAAAGATACAACTTCCGCTAATCTCAAGGCATGTATTGATTCTTTGTTTGCTGAATTTAAATTGAGCTTGAAGTAAGTAAGAGGCCAAGGATATGATGGTGCTAGCAATATGCGAGGTGAGTTCAATGGTTTAAAATCACTGATCATGAGAGAAAACAGTAGTGCATATTATGTCCATTGCTTTGCTCATCAACTTCAACTAGTGGTTGTAGCTGTTGCTAGAAAGCATACGAGGCATTGCAGAATTTTTTAGCAAGATTTCTACATTGCTAAATGTGGTGGGTGGTTCTTCAAAGAGAAGGGAAATGATTCGAGATATCAATCTCAAAGAAGTTAGTAAGGAATTGTGTTGTGGATTACTTAAAATAGGGACAGGATTGAATCAAGAACAATGTCTGCAACGACCTGGAGATACTCGTTGGAGTTCTCACTATAAACCTTAGAAGTTTAGTTAACTTGTTCCAAACAATTATCAAAGTGCTAGAATTTATGGAAAAGGAAGACAAGGATGGAAAGGCAAGGGGTGTTCTTGTGTACTTCCAGTCTTTTGAATTTGTATTCTATATGCATCTCATGTTGACCATTCTCACTATCAAAAAATACCCTATCAATGGCATTGCAACGGAAAGATCAAGATATTGTGAATGCTATTAGCTGCGTGAGATCTACTAGAAACCATTTGGATAAGGTTAGAAGAGATGATTGGGAGAAACTACTTGGTGAAGTCTATGAGTTTTGTGATAAACATGAGATTTCCAAGTTGGAAATGGATGAGGCCTACATTGATCCAACTAAGCCAAGGAAAAAAACAGGAATTACCAACAAGCATCATTTTAAAGTCGAATGTTTTAACGAAGTTGTTGATTGGTTGATACAAGAGCTTGATAGTCGCTTCAATGAGACTACCTCACAATTGCTTGTATGCTCAGCTGCATTCAATGTGGACAGTTTAATAAGCCTAGCTAAATTATATCCCGATGACTTTGATCAAGTGGAGTTGAGGGATCTTAACGCTGAACTTTTCCATTACATTGATGATGTACGTCATGATGACAGATTTCAAAACATACAGACCATCGCTGAGCTTTCTCAAAAAATGGTAGAAACAAGGAAACATATTACTTATCATTTGGTTTATCGACTGTTAAAGCTAGTACTTGTATACCCGTCGCCGCTGCTACAGTTGAGAGGTGCTTTTCAGCCATGAAAATTATTAAAACACAACTGCACAACCGGATGGGTGAAGAATTACGAGCAATAGTCTCATTTGCTATGTGGAGAAAGAAAAATGATGAAAGTTACAAATGAAGCTATTGTTGATCGGTTTAGGAAAATGGGAAATCGAAAATATTACTAGGTAATCTGTTTCTTTCGTTTTATCATTTTCTCATTTGTGAATCCAAAAATTTCTATGTTAAGATTAAATCATCTAATTAGCACTTCTTTACAGGTTATTATTGTCTCATCAAGGACTTAGCTTAATTATGTATTTTGCCAATTGCTATGTAGACATGTACTACCAGATTTTTCATTTTGGTAAGCATTGTTTGTCATTGTATATGTTAGACTTAGATTTCTATTACATGATTAATGAAGTGTGCACTCGGGTCCTCCAAGCTCTAGATTCGCCCCTGCTAACAGCATAAGCTCTAGGGGCAATAGGGAATGGAACGAAGCTTGCAGCAGCGAGGAAATCGAGTACGGAGGAGAGAAACGGACCTCGCCGGGGTAGACGAAGAAGAGCGGTGGTGGCGTACGGGAGCAGCAGCCGCCGATGCAGCCGACAGGAAATGCGGAGCACTGCACTGACAACGGGAGGAACGGTGGGCTGGGTGGCCTAACGGCGACGTCGGGAAATCTTTAGGAGACACGGACGGGGTATGCAGGCTAGGAGAGAACCCAGCCCAGGAGCAAAGCAGGCCTCGATTTGAAGTTCTTTCGGCCTAAAAGTTTACAAAGCATGCAGGCGCAAGTGAGGTGCACAAAAGAGGGATTGGATGAATGGCCCACTAAACGGCCAAGCTAGCAATGGCCAAAATGGAGTAACGGGCCGAGCGACGGTAAAAAATGAGTAACGTACTCGGGCGACACACACACGCGCAGTCTCCGTTTCACACGTACTGCTACGCTGCTGCAAACATTTCAACGTGGCGACACGGGATACGGTAACAGTAACTTGAGCCTCTACCGTCGCTCGGTTTTCTTCCGCTTCAAAAGTGTAGTTATTATTATTATTATATACTAGCAGGGTGGCGCGCTTCGCCGTGCCCGTAGAAGTTGAGCTGTTGAGCAATACATGCTGTTGCTTTGCATGTGTACTATTGTATTAGATCTGAAATGTATTTCAATTTTTTTAATTGGACGTTACGACTGAATGGGCTTCTTTAGCAGACTCCAAAGACTATAGAATTAACTAGCTTGTAACCCCGCGCTTCGCGCGAGCATTCAACTTATAGTTCATAGCAGAGTGCATGGTCATTTTGGAGAGGTATTTAGATGTAGTGTTATGAACTTATGATCCTGTGACAAAGAAGTGCAAGAAAAGTAATTGTAGAAGAATGATATTGAAACCAATTAAGGAAATGTCTAAATTAATGCGGAGAGGAGGAGAGGAACTCTGTGCTCGCGTGCCTCTGCCTTATCCTATCCAGTTGCTTCCAGAGCACCCGGGAGAAAGAGACAGGAGGCCTAGAGCCGGGGCTGCGGGGTCGGCGGTGCCCGTCCAGCGTCCTTCGCGCGCTCGCCGGCAGCCAGGTTCTGTGCGACCGCACTGGGAGCCGGTCGGGGACGCGCGACAGCAGCCAGGCGCCCAGGCCGGTCATGGCCGCGCGACCGCGCGTTGGCACAGCGGCCAGGGGGTCGGCGGTGCCCGTCCTTGGCGTGCTCACCGGTAGCCAGGGTCTGTGCGACCGCGCTGGGAGCCGGTCGGGGACGCGCGACAGCAGCGAGGCGCCCAGGCCGGCCATGGCCGCGCGACGGCGTTGGGAGCCGGCAGGGAGCTTAGCCGAAGTCGCGGTCAGGCCCGTGATGTGGGAAGAGCCGGCGCTTTCAAAGGGGCCCAGTGGCCAGGATTGGGTTGTTGATGGACGGAGATTGGGCACGCTCGCTGAAGGGGCGCCGTAGCACCACCGCGACAGGGGAGGGAGGGTGCTCGTGCCGAGCGCCCGACAGGGGGCGTGCTTGGCGTCGCACCGGCCCTGCACAGCTGCGCGGCTCTGCTGGGGTGCGTGGGAATGATGAGGCCTAGTGCCGCGAGTTGTCGCCGGGGTTAGAAACAGCGCACCACCGTGCTCCCGTCTCGGAGGTGGCGTTGGGAAGCCGGGCGTAGGAGATGGTGAGCGCCGCGTCACCAATGGAGGAAGTTGCGGTCCGGCTTCTTCGTCGGTGGCGGCGTGAGGCGATAGGAAGCATCGGGGGATTTGGATGTGGAGTAGAGTCAAGAAGGCTCGAGAAAAGGTTACCCGTCTAAATAGAATGGACGGCGGACAGCTTTGGCTCGATTTATCGGACGGTTGGGATCGCGTACTGTAGTTGTATAGTGCTCCTGTGAGAGAAAGCACTGTAGATGTACAGTGACCGGCTTCCTCAGGTTTAAAGTAGGTACTAGCTGATTAGCCCGCGCTTCGCGCGGGCGGAGAGATAACTAAGTCATGAACATTTGGTTTGGTGGAAGATAAGAAAATGTGTGCTGATCACGAAAGTATTATTATTGGTCATGAAACTATAAGAAGAAGAATTACAAATGAATGAGAAATAATTGGTGTGTGTAAACTCAAAATGTGCATCGACTATTCAATAGCACTTCCACTCTTGATTATATTTGTAGTTTATGTTAAGTGGGCACCAAATAATATGAACAATGGTATGAAATTGTTGAGCATGGTTTTAGAAAAATCATGGAAGTGAAAGGTATTAATTTGTAAAGATTAAATGGAATTTATTATGTGTAAATAAATAATTTGGGAATTATTTTTTGGAATTTGGGAAATTGCAATGGATGTGAGAATGTATGGGTTTAAGATTTTTTTTTATTCCTGGAAAATGGTTTTGTACTCACGTAGTATTTTCCCTATTTTTAGGTATTGTCTTGTTTCTGGGCGTGCAGCCGTTTGTCTTACAGAGTGCACGCTCGTCCGCCGTCGATCCCCCGATCCAAGGGCCGGTTTGCATCTTTCTTTTAGCTGCACACACCTCATCCACCCACCACGCCCGCACACCTTTTCGTTCCTTCTCCCCACTCCAGGCTCCTCTCTCTCCCTCCGATGATGGCAACCATTGACGACTCCCAGGCGATCCCCGCGACTGCGTCCCTACGCGCGCCGGCGAGTTCCTCCTTCTCCCTCTCCGGCGGCGGCGCCAGTGAGGTAGTCTTCCTCCTCCGGCGAGCTCCGTCTAGCTCAGGGCGAGAGGGTGGCAAAATCGACTGGATCCGGACGCACGGGCCGCGGTTGCGGTGGGATTCCGGCGAGTGGGTGGCTGCGGCGGCTGGATCTGGGTGCGTGGCAGCACAGGCGGCAGTAGCGGCCGGATTCCGACGAGCAGGTGGCTGCAGCGGCTGGATCCGGGGGCGCGCAGTCCGCGACGCCAGCGGGATTTCGGGCAGCGATGACGACAATTGGGTTCCTGGAGCGCGGTTCGCGGCTCACGTCGTCGCGCTCCCGTCCAGGGGGTCTAGGAGAGCTGGTGCCCGTGCATTGTGGATTTGGGATGGAGTTCCCTAAGCAGAGGCCAAGGGAACATGCGGTGGTGAGCAACATGCAGAAATGGCCAAGGAGATCTGCATTGGGGATGGGGTGGAGTTTGCTGGCTAGGAAGAGGCCAAGGGAACATGCGGTGGTGAGCAGCATGCAGAAATGGCCAAGGAGATCTGCTCCCGCCGTGACCGCGTGCCTTCGCCATGAATTGTGTGTTGTGCAGGACGCTCCCGCAACATACAGCTGCAGGTTTGCCCCTAGCCCAGCAACCACTCTCTCGAGCTTCAGTTAATTTTTTGTTGTTGTGCTCCTAGGTGCACCAAAGCGATGTGCAGGATATTTAGATCTCCACTGCCTTGTTTTTCTGTTTAGCACTAGGAAAAAAAAATGCATTCCCTGATTCTAGATGTGGTTATTTTTCTTTACTTGATTTGTTTTCAGGGGCTGAAACTATGTGTTTTGAGATGCATAGTGTTACAGCATTAGTGTGTCCATCCTGGACCTGGTAATCCAATCTGAAACTTCACTATTTTTTTGTGAGATGATAGCTGGTTCATGTGTAATTTTTTCTGGAACATTTTCTCATGAAGTAAATCAAACTATAGCTTAATGCCAATGCTATTTGTCTAAATATATTATTTTTGCGGTACAGTAGCTAACTTGGCTGACTGACTTATTTCGACTATAATAATTGGGGCAGCTACATCATGACATGTAGGCAATTTAATTGTCACTTGTTAGCAATTTTAGTGTGATTTGTAGGTAACTTAGTCTAAATCAACAAGCAAATTATTTATATTAGCTAATAATTTTTGTGATATGGTTGTGCTTTTTCATAGTTTTTAGGTGCTCAGTGTGTCGTGTTAATGAGTCAGCTCTGGTGTCTATGTACATACTAGATTAAAACTGTTTCTTTATTTATTAGTAGGAGCTGAGCTAAAAACAACAGGAAGCAGTTACATGGCATGGGTGCATGGCTGCTGCTGCCTTTTCAGTTTTAAATAATAATGCTTTTGTGGTTGCATTTTGTGTATGTGTTTTGATGGACGATGCCAAGTTCATTTTGGTACCTTGTAGCTGGGCTCTCGTCTCAAGCAAGGATTTGCTGCTCTGTAACCATGGTTGTTATGTTTTTGCAAAAATCAGTGTCAATTAGATTAACGGAGTAGGAGTAACTCCTTCACTCAGGTTTAGTAAGTTAAGTTCCAATTAGTCTGAATCAGCGACACTCTGTTTTTTTTTTTTTTTGAGTTTTTCCAAAGCTCCTTTGTATTTATTCATTGTTGGCTGCTGGTAGTTGAGCAAGGTACCAACGAATTCAACTCTATATCTCGTGATTTTTGCTACCCTAATCTAGGTTCTGTTTAGACTAATAGTATCTAGTGTGTCAAACATTCAGTCCAAAACTGGTTTCAGAAATTAGCTTAACACAGGTGGAACTTTTAAAAGTCCTTTATGTGCGACATACATCTAGTTTTGGATGCGGACCTGATCAATGGTCATTTTCAGTTTTTAATTTCAATTTGCTACTAACTACATGCTTTTAATTTTTAATTTTACTTGCAATTCTAGCTTGTAATTTTAGTATGCAATTCTAGTTTTTTCTTGCCCCAACCCTCTTCAGTTTATATATATGGCCAACTGCTGGCCTTGGCTAGTTTGTACTTCATTCTATTATTCTCTGTAATGTATATTTGTAGAGAAGCATTTCTTCTTTCGGTACCAAGTAATTTTTCATGTTTCTGTTAGCAGTGTTCTTAATTTGAGAAGGCAATTTTGCTCCGCGCCCTTGGGACACTCGTCACTGCGCAAACTCTTTTTGCTCAGCATTCTACATCCACGATGCCCTTTGTGCTGTGGTTTTGCTCAGCATTCTACATCCACGATGCCCTTTGTGCTGTGGTTGTTGTGCCTGTGTGTATTTTTTTTTTTTTGTGAAAGTAGCTTCAGATTTTGATCTGTAATGATATTTCTGGGGATTATCAGCTACTAGGCAATGTGTAGTGGGCAATTGTGGTACTTGGCAAATATTTAAAATGCATGCCCCCTACCGGGCAATTTGTAGGGGCAATTGTCTTTAAATGCATGCCCCCTACCGGACAATTTGTAGTGGGCTATTGTCTTTTAAATGCATGCCCCCTACAAATCAATGGGTAGGGGGTAATTTTTTTAATGCATGCCCCCTACCGGGCAATGGGTATGGTGGTATTATCTTTTAAATGCATGCCCCCTATCAGATAATGGGTAGGTGGGCAATTGTCTTTTAAATACATGCCCCCTACTAGGCAATGTGTATGGGGCAATTGTCTTTTAATTGCATGCCTCCTATCGGGCAATGGGTAAGGGGAAATTGTCTTTAAAATGCATGCCCCCTCCCTGGCAATGTGTATGGTGCAATTGTTTTTTAATTGCATGCCCCCTACCAGGCAATGGTTAGGGGCAAATTGTGTTATAAATTGCATGCCCCCTCGCACGCAATGTGTATAGTGGAATTGCGTTTTAATTGCATGCCCCATACTAGGCAATGGTTAGGGGCATATTGTCTTTTAAATTGCATGCCCCCTCCCAGGCAATGTGTATAGTGGAATTGCGTTTTAATTGCTTGCCCCATACCAGGCAATGGTTAGGGGCATATTGTCTTTTAAATTGCATGCCCTCTCCTAGGCAATGTGTATAGTGAAATTGTTTTTAAAATTGCATGCCCCCTCCTAGGCAATGTGTATAGTGAAATTGTTTTTAAAATTGCATGCCCCCAGGCAATTTGTATGGTGCAATTGTCTTTTAATTTCATGCCCCCTACCAGGCAATGGGTAGGGGGAAATTGTCTTTTAAATTGCATGCCCCCTCCCAGATAATGGGCATGGTGCAATTGTCTTTTAATTGCATGCCCCTATCAGGCAATGGGTATGTTCAAATTTTTAGAGTCTATGTTTATTCATCCTGCAACTTTTAATTTGCAGTTTTGCTGAATTAACTTTGAATTTGTATTTTGCCTCAACTAACACTGAATTTTTTGCATTAACTCAGGTGATTTTTGCCTCAACTAACTCTGAATTGCATGGACATCATGCAATTCGTAGCAGCAACTACTGAAGTTGAACCAACCCCACCATCAGACAATTCTGGTTGGTCATTGTCTGGTGTAGGAGAAGAGGAGTGGGATAGGTTAGAGAATGAGGCTGTAAGGATTTATCGGATAAGGAAGACAAAAGATATAGTTGATTCAGATATAGCTTAGGAGGTCTCTTCTGATATCCCTTTCTATTTACTTGCTTTGCTCATGGATTGACTGAATTGACTGATTTTTTAACACTGAATGTGCTGATCGTGCAGTTCTATTTTACTTTGCAGGTGTCCATGCCACAAATTAGATATGTGCATACAGTATGTCCAAGATGTGCAGTAACAACCTCAGTAATTATCATGCCCAGCCTTTATGAATGAGATCTGGTTATGGAGTAGGAATGTAGAACATAATTTCTCATGCATCATCCATGAATTGCTAATGTAAAACAGCTTGATTGCTCGTGCAAAAGATCCTAGTTGCTTTTTGCTTTTTTTTTTTTCCCAGCTTTATATGCTTTCTAGTAACAGATCTCATATCTGGAGATGAATCACAGAAGAATTTCTTTCTAGTAACAGATCATGCTGGAAAACATCTCGTCGTGTTGTGATGAGATGATAGTACTGCTGATGATTCTTGCATATGTGATAGTTTTCTGGATGAATCTGCCCTGCTTTCTTGCTCAGGCCTGTCCGCCCTCTCTGTTTTGCCAAGAGGCACGTCATGTTTTTTTTTTTTTTTTTTTTTTGCCTCTTATCTCAGTGCATTTGTAGTATCTGTTCATACACACGCACACCTACACACCACACACGCCACACGTGTACAATCAGACCTACAACTACACACAGATATGAAGATCGCATCCTTCTTGAGATTACCAGAATCAACAGATTCCGTAGGCGGCGAGGTGAGTCGCATTCCCACTGAATATTCCACGCAAAGAGGCAAACACTCGGAAAACAATCCGAGTAGGCGGCGAGGTGAGTCGCATTCCCACTGAATATTCCACGCGAAGAGGCAAACACTCGGAAAACAATCCGAGTGAAGACAGGGAACACTGTTCTCATGGGAACCTGCTGTTCCCGGTGAGAACGCGAGCGATCCAGGGGATCGAACTCGCGACCAGCCGTTCGCACACCAGCGATACGACCAGCTGAGCTACCGCTCGTTCTCGTCATGTATTTTTTTTAGTGTTTTCAACTATGCGCGGATCGTGGGCCTGCCTTCTGATGGGCCTTTGCCCAGGAAGAGCACTTCCCGCGCGCGCAGGCTATAACGCTAAATCCTGGCTGACGCGCGGTTTGAGGCAGTCAGGCGAGCTGGCTTCCACTGTGCTATGGACTTGGTCTAGGGTGCTGTGCACCGATGTAGGGATGTGCCTTGCCTGTGCCTTAATCTATACACCGTGTTCATGGATGAAGAAAAGGGCTTATGAATTTATGGAAGGGATAAGGTGACTCTTGTTCACGGGATGCCAGGACGGGTGATTCTCGCTCGTCGTCTTCGTCACCGGACCGGCGATGTCCCTCAGCTCCGGTCCAGCGGTGGTGCTCGGGTCGTCGAGCTGCTGCCTGGACTCTGGCGTACATGAGCGCGCGTGCGGCGGCGTTCGCCTAGGCATGGCGCTGCTCGGCGGGGCGCAGCATTCCGAGGGCGCGCGGGCACAGCAACGTCGCGGCGAGGTGGCTCCGTCGCGGGTTCGCATCGTGGCAGCGCAGGAGGCAGGGGGAGCGTCGTTGTGCGCAGGATTCCGGGCGGTGCGGTGGTCGCGCTCGTCCGGCTGGACGCTGACGCTGCAGCAGCGCAACAGGGCATTGGAGCTGGGGAAGAGTCCACGCCCGGCCGCCGGAGCTTGGGACGGGGCTGTGCCGACCCTGGACGCGCCGGATCACGCGCGCAGGATTCCGGGTGGTGCCGGCGGGTCCGCAGCAGAGATGGAGTAGGGGAGGAGGGAAGGCGGGCGATGGAAGTCCGGGACGGGAGAAGCTTCGGGAGAGACGGCGGCTGCGGGGTTTCGTGGCAGACGAACGGACGGCACATAGGTTTTTGGTGGATGGATCGGACGGTCCACGGAGTTTTGCTGTAGATGCACTCACGAAAATCACTGTAGATCTACAGTGCCCGAGCAGCCCCACGTTTAAAGAGAGTTTATAGATAGATATAGATATGTACATATGAATTCTTGGGAATTCAAGGAGGGAAATAGTATAAATATCTTAGATATATTTGATCATCCAGCGTAAGCTACTACCACGAATCATTATAAATTACATGTGCGTGATTATACGTAGCGTCTTATGTGTATGGAGGTTTGAAAGGCGCTCAATGCTCCAAATTGCCCCCTACCCAAATCGAATTCTTGCCTATCTATCACTCACAGTTCACAGAAGCAAGAAACATCTGAAACATGACCTATCTTACAGAGCGAGAAAACAAAGGAGTATCTCTCAGGTCTTGGAAATAGATGATGTATCAAATATCAATAGTTGCACTGAAGTCTACAAGTTGTGCTGCTGCACCATGTAACAAACTTTTCTCTAAAGTAAAACCTGCAACTGTTGATGTGTACGCCATTATCTCAAACATTTTTTTTTTCATAAACCTCTATGAGTCCCAAAAGAACTTTAGATAGTGCCAAAGTTTGTATCAGTCTAACATGTGCAAAGCACAATTCACTCAAAAACATCACCAAAATGGATAGGGCGACTGATTCGCTGACCTGAATTGAAAACAGAGCTTGCAATGCACATGCCAAGAGTGAAGGTATGGTGTCACATACTGCAACAAAATTTAAAAGGGCACCCATTCAATTGATTGACACACTATGTCGGCATAACAGTTGGGATATAATTTCCAATTAATGAAGCAAAGCTTCCCTTACAACAAGCACCAAGATATATCATTATCCAGCTAAACAAGAGACCTCCAGGAAGACACTAAGAAATTGGAGGAAAAAATATGCAAGACCATCAAACTGAGAGGAGCAGTTACCTACAGAATAGAGTAATAGAAACACCAAGGACCAAGGTCATAAGGTGTCGTATGAACTGCTCGTGCTATGTAGATATGACAGTCAACTCTCATATAAGTTAAGCATATTTCATCTTTCGGGAGTCCTAGAAAAATTTGAAGTAAAGACTGCAGTATTTTTGAAGAGTAAAAAATTTTATTCATTTATTCTGCTCAACTTCTGAAAAAATGGTAAGAAAAAAGATTTGAAGAAACAATTAAAAACCAAGGGAAGGATTCAGCTTATTTGCCTGAATGCACCTCTACAACGCGTGCCGTTTTGTAATCATATTTTGTAACTTAAAGCCTAAAATATGTCCAAGGTAACATGGTTGATAGAACATGGAAGTAGCTAAGATAATGAACACGTGCAATCGTGGCACCTCTTCAATTAAACGTAGAAAGGCTGTATGTTATGCTACTCGTATATGCTTCAAGAGCAACAGGCGAGGCACATGCTATGAGATTATTTTTTGGGAATATACATGCTAATAATTAAAAGCACAAAGAAAGAGGAAAATTCAAGTGCCTCCTAATACTCCAAGAACAGTAGTAGGTAATCTGTTACTACTACATGGACATCTATATACTTTGAGCAGGAATGAAAAGCGCTCAAACTTGAACTCGGAACAGGAGTGGGTCATACAACATGTACACAAGCATTGGAGACCACGTAACAATATACGATCTGCAAAAATAAAGAAAAATAGACTTATAGTACCTTCCAAAGGAACCCTGAAGTTCGGCATCTCCCATGTGAGACTTCAGTTAGAGTCCAAATTAAAGAAAAAGGAAAGCAGAGCAAACAATGTAAGGTTGAAAAGAATAAGGCTGGAAGCAAAAGTACATTATGGTGTCATAATATACATTGAAAAATGATGCGATGATTTTATCATATTGAACGGGCATTTCATCAAGCACATGAAGTGCAAGTACTCACCGGGCAGCAGTGAAATCACCTCACCTCGGCCACGGCGACCGTGGCTGGGTCAACGGGCTGCAGGCATGGAGGGCAGCAGCACGCAGCTAGCACAAGTGCAGAATGACTTGGTGAGCTAGATGGTAGCACAGAGCACGAACCAAAGCACGGGTAGCGCAACCACATGAACGCAGAGAAAGTGGGAATGAAAGGAAGGAAGAGGAAAGGGATGACAGAATGAACCTGTTGGTTAGCAACTCGATCTCAACAGTTGTGAGCGACCATGGACCTCACGCATGGCAAACATGGAGGTGTGGGCTGCCGGTCAGAGCTATTTTCACCGTGCCGTCACCCGATCGCGACTGCGCTGACCATGGCCCGGTCAGCTGGTCATTTCGCTGTGTCGCTCACTCCACCGACGGACCGGTTGAGCCCACGGCGGACGGAATGTGCTTCTTGCTGGCAGCAGAGTGTTGTCGACGGCCGTCCGCTCTGCTTCCTGCTGGCGAGCGGAGGAGACGACAACGGAGAAGCGCTCAATTTCTTTACGGGACACGGACGATGACGACCGTCATACGTAGTCCAAGAACGATTGTCGTAGGTCGTGCCTGTATCCCATCGTGTATAACAAACGCGATGTGACACGCGGCAACACAAGGGGTTACTTTTTTTTTCCCCACCGAGACTCTTTTTTTTTTAGAATGACACAGTACAACGCAGACACTCACACAAAGACGCACGCACACTCACCCCTATGAACACACGCACGCAAACCCTACCCCTATGAGCACCTCCGGGACCTGGACAGCCCGGTAGATCTGGAAATTCTCGAAGTCACCGTGAGGCGCCTCGTCGTCGACGGGAACGTCGCATCGCTTAAAGCATAACGCCGGAAAATCCTGGAAAAATTCCCAAGAAAGGCTGCGAGCACCAGGATTTGAACTCGGTGGGTAGCGCCCCTTTGGACCGTCCTACCATTGGACTACAAGCCAATTCGCCGAGACTCCCTTACTATGTTAATCCCCCTACCTTCTACTCTCGCATCGCGCCGGGGGTTGAAGGGAGTGGGGATCCATCGATTTTCAATAAGTTTTTCCTAGTAGATTGAGTCTTCAAGTTTAGGGTTTCTCACGGAGATCCAATCGAAGAGGTTGCCCACGGCGTAAAAGGCGTTGTCAAGATCATCGATGGAGCAATGGAGCATGTCGTTTCTCAACGGTGATGGCAAGGCGAAGACATCACCATTGATAGAGAATAAGGTACTCGATACGTCTTTGTCTCGCTTTTGGTTCTATACAGCCATGGCGGTGGGCTAGGGAGATTTAGTTTTCCAACGATATCTATCTGGATGTCGGGTGGATTTGTGTTCTCCCATGACAAATCTGGTGAAGGTGACGACGATGTGTTTGATGACGAAATCGGCGGTGCTAAATTCATCATGTTTGCATGGGGAGTCTCTTGGATCTTGTTTAGGAGTGTTGGCCGGGCGAGGTCTTTTGCGCCTTGGTGCGTGGAGGCTCCCGCCCCTACTTTCATGGATGCGGTGGTGGCTGCGGGTCTTCGGGAAGATCGGTGGTTCGACCGGATTCGGCTTCACCGCTGCGACGGAGGATGCTATCGTCGGGTTTGTTTCAACTCGGATAGTGATCCGGACGGATGGGCGTTCAACAACTTCTTCGCCTTTTGCGAGATCGGCGTCTTCTGCAGTCCACCTCAACGCCCGGCGGTTTCCTCCGGCTTTTTGGTGCTTCGGGTTTGGTGGCGGTGGTCTTCGACGGAGGCGGTTGCGGTGGTGTACGTTTACGGTTGGGTCTAAGGACCGGTTTGTAATTTTCTTATTTGCTGGGGTCCTTATAGATTATAGGTGGGGTAGCTATCATACGTATCCTTATACGATTGTACTTGTATTGGTTTTTCCCTTAATTAATACAGGTGTACTTTATAAAAAAAAATTATTGTTGGACTCGGACTCCTGCGTCTTTCCTTTTTTTTTTGCCGGATCCCCACCGAGCCAATTTTTCTTGATCCCCACGTTATTTTATATATCCATCGTGACAGCCAGGACGTCCCTATCCTCTCGCACAATCGCCGCAAATTGTCGTTCTCATCGAAACTTGGTTTGCGCGTGGCAGCAAGGGCACGTATACTCCAGCCCTTCCTGCTGTGGACGCGTGCGTCATGGATCAAAAGAAGTAGGAGAATTGTTGCTGCCTTTATGATTTGGAAGCCTAATTACAATGCATCATCTTCATCAAGCCAACACGAATTTTCATGTACTTATTAATTACATTCAAAATGCTGCGAGAAAAAAAGAATTGTGATGGGGGAGTGGTATGTTCATAGGATTCCTGTTTAATAGATTTTTGAAACCATGTGTGGCAACATAAACACATCTATTTTATCGAATTGGCTTGTAGTCCAATGGTAGGGCGGTCGAGTGGGGACGCTACCCACCAGGATTCAAATCCGCTACTCGCACCTTTTCTTGGTATTTTCCAGGATTTCCGGCGTTATGCTTTAAGTGGTAGCGGCGTTCCGTCGGACGACGAGGCGCCCGGTGACTTCGAAAATCTCGAGATCTGCCGGCTGCCCGGTGCTTTGGAGGTGCTCATAGGGGTAGGGTGTGCGTGCGTGTGTTCATAGGGGTGAGTGTGCGCACGTGTTGTGGCGTCTGCGTTGTACTGTGTCATTCTCAAAAAAAAAAAAAAAAGAAGGACCTCTCTAAATCAATAGCTACAATACTCAGTTTTATTTAGATCATAATTTTGGGCTTACGAATAAAACTAGAAAAATATTTTTTGATAAATAACTTTAATATGTGTGATTCTTGTTTATAAAACAAAAAAAATATTTATTAGATTTTCAAAACACGTGCCTGTAGCACGTGCCACTCTACTAGTTTCTTCTTATGAGAGCCGCACGGCTCCGAGGGCTCCCAGAGCCTCCACATCAGCGGACGGCCACATCATCCACGTCAGGTCAGCGTTGGCATCGGCGACGGCGTTCATATTCTTCTTATGAGAGCCGCGACGGCTCCGAGGGCTCCCAGAGCCTCCACATCAGCGGCCGGCCACATCATCCACGTCAGGTCAGCGTTGGCATCGGCGGCGGCGTTCATAGCGTCGTCGGCGGCCGGGCTGGATCGAGCTGCGCTCCCCCAGCAGCGGCGTTTAGTCGTTACGGCGCCGTCAGCGTCCACAGAACGCACAATCGGGAGGCACGGCGTTGTCGAGTTCCTATTGGCGGCGCCAATGCGCTGTGAGCGCGTTCTCCGGCGGCCGCCTGCGCTCGCCTTTCGCGCCCGCCCGATTTGTCGTCCGGTGGTTCGTTGGCGGCTGCGGGGCGGCGGCAGCCCTCGGCGGGCGTCCTCGCCATCGCCGCGCGCTTCCGAGCCATGCCGCCCGTCTGGCGCCCGTTGTTGTCCGCTCGTTCGTCGCGCCATCCGCCCGGGCCGTGTGCGGTGCCTTGGCGTGCTTCCGCGTCGCCGCAACGGTACCGCAATGGTCGTCGGCCGTTGGATCTTGTGATGGATGGTGCTGCTACTTCCTCACATATCACATATATACCAGCTCCAACCCTAGGTCTCCCTCACGTGTCAGCCACTCCTCCCTCTCCCTCATCTGCTGCGGCGGCATGGCGCCTAGGAGAGGCCGCACCCGACTTGGTGGCACGGCGCCCTCGGGGCGGCACACCGCTTAGCGCCTAGGCTGGGCCGGCCCAGCGCGGCGGCGGCGCGGCGGCCCCACCGGGCGAGGGCGGTCCCCGAGCATGGCGGGCGCTGAAAGACGGGACGGCGCCCCTCGGGGCTGGCGGCGCTGGGGTGGCGCGCCCGGGCGGCGGTGCCGGGCGAAGCTCTCCGATGCAGCTGCGCGGCGGCGCCGGACCGGCAGTGCGACCTCTCTCCCGGTTCCTCGGCTCTTTACATCGCCCGGCAATGGAGTCGGCGTCGGTTTATGCTTGTCGCCGTTCCTTTCGGGCGATCTAGGGCCTCCATGGCCAAGACATTAACGAAAGCTGATATTTGTTGTTTGTATGAAAGGGATAGTAGCTGCTTGCAAGGTGTTTGATAAAATGACCACAACGGTTCGATGCTTGTGCTCATGTTTTACGCTACGATGGAGCTTTGGATGATGCAAAAAGTTTTGTTGTATGCCTGGTAATAAAATGAACTGAATATTCAATGATGCTTGTTATTAATTAGTCATTAGATTCCACGGAACCACTGAAATTGAGCATTTGTTGTGCAGGTTCGTAAATGACCACCAAAATTATTGAGGCTAGAGGCATCAATGGTTCAAGGTATAGCTGTTTCTGTTTTTCATTCATGCCAATAATATTTTTTCTTCTCCTTGAGAGATAATTCCTTGGTTAATCGTATTCCTCCCAATGATGTATTTATCCAAGCATGCAAATATTATGTCGCACTTAATATATTAACCTTTTTTTTTGTTCTTAGCTTTGTTTAAGAACCGTATATTATCGATGTCCTTATTCCCATCACTTTGTTACCAAGGGGTTATTTTCTCTATTACTGCAATGGATTTAACGATTTGTTTCTGGCTCTTGTAGGCCTTGAGTAGATGAAACAATCGGGGGAGCAAAGCTATCTTCCTGGTTTGTTTAAGCTCCTGCACAAATGCCATCCCTCCCCTTTTGCCTCTTTTCTTTCTAAATTAAACTGACCCTCATGTACTATGTAAAGTTCTCAAGTATTGATTTGTTAAAAAAAATCATGGAAAAAATGGATATAAGATACGAACAATTCTGAAAAAAAATATATTTTATTAGTTGTTGGTGAAATAATACATTATACATCGGTGGTGTAGATAATTGTAGACCTAGAACATGGAGTGAGCATGAGTGTAGAGATGTATCTATTAACAGGTAAGATAATCTATAGGAAGCTACATCATCACCTAGCTTCTTTCATTATACAAATCTAAAAAAGGAAGACAATTTTTTTTTGTAAAACATATAACTATTCCCAGTGGCTGCTAATTCTTTTCCATGGATATGAAAAAATATAGTTGTTTCCTAAAAATCAGAACAACACTCTTATCAAAATGGCTCTAAAAGCATTGTGATACCAATTTACAGTTTTGGTTGGGAATTCTGCACCTCTTGTTTATCTGCTTCCTTCCGGCATGCTGAAGGTAGCATCATTTATAAGCAGTTTAAGCTTTTCCATATTGCTGTTAAAATCTTTCACATTTTTTTGGCAATTGATATGTGATGTAGCACTAACATTTACCCAACCCTTAACTATTACCTTCAGGACACGCAACAAGGGTCAATGCATATTTGTGTAACCCTCACTAATGCTCTGCAGGTAGACTAAAAAACAGCTTTTTCCCTCTAAAAACAACTTTTGGATATTCTTTGATTGCGGAATAAAAAAGATCATGCTTCTGTAATCTTATTGGAATAGATCTCCACAAAGCTAGCGTTTGGGGAAAAAAGCAGTGATACTTTTCTGTGCGGTTACACAAATATGCATTGACCCCTGCTGCTTTTCTGTGCTTCCACGTTAGCTTAGTATTGTGAGAAATATTTGGGGGGAAAAAACAGTGACATACTTTTCTTTGCCATATCTTTGCTTCCACGATAGCTTTGTATTGTGAGAAATATTTGCGGAAAAACACTTTTCTTTGCCATCTATTCCTCTCCTAGATGATCATTAATAGTGAGGTCTCCATCTTGCAAATCCCTTGGATGATCAACAAGCACCAACTGCAACTACATTAGTTCTTAGACCATGCTTGCACTGACATAATATGTGTTGACCTTTATCTTGGTGATCTAAATAGATTGCTTTGCAGCCCGCAGCTTTCAATCAGATCAAAGCTAGAAACTTTATTGGCGGCGTAAAGATCAGATGAACCGCAGAAGCTAATGCCACTTTCCTTGAGACCTATATATATGATCATGTGCTATTTCTATGTTCAACATGTTGTATTATGTTGTCCCAAAGACTCTGCCTCCTTGGTGCTCTATCCCAAGACTGTTTTATGTAAAATCATGTACAGTTTGGACATCGATGTCTCATGTAAGATGTAAGTAATATATGGACGCCATGTCTCATGTAATACATACATATGTAGTGTTTGAACATCTCGCTGTTGTTTTGAAATTCAGCTTTGTATTCCCTGTGTGGTGCCGTGTTGTTGGCCTAGCTGTAAGCTAGATAGTGGGAACATTTAGCTCTTGATATATTGTTTTGTATCAACCTATCGAATTCATCCTTTGTCAATCTTATTCAAATTCTAGATAGAACCGGAATTCAAATTCTAGATAGAACCGGAAACATCGCTGCATGGGTAAGTTAGTGCTTAAGAATCTATCTGTGCTTAGATAAATTTCGCTACTTTCTTTCACATGATGCTTTTGTCATGGTGATGCAGTAGCGCATGGGCGCGCGCAAATCACTAGTAGTAACTAAAGGAAGATGTCGGCGATTCTTTGGGTCAGAGTACGCGCGTCACACGATGGTACGGTAAAAACGGAGGGAGCCTCTCTCGTTGCTGGAAGTTCTTGCGGTTTAAGGGCATGTTTGGTTGCCTACCTAAGGCTGCCACAACTAAGCTTAGGCGTAACACCATACCTTAGTCAGGTGTTTGGTTTGTTAATGTTGTAAAACATATCATCAACGGTCGGATTTTCTCCCTCTCATATCTCACACAAGAACAAGTATAAAGTAGACAGGAGACAATATAGGCGGAGCTACTCTTTATTTCTCAAATCGATGTATTACAATGGGTGTATTCCTTCGATATATATACTCGAACTAAGCCTAAAGTTTTAGTAAGAGCCCACAAGCAACCGGACGGGATTAGGACTTCAAGTCCTCCTTTCCTTCTTGGAGAGTCCGGTTGTTTTACAACATTTCCCTTGGACGTGAATGAATATGACTCATCAAATACTCCATCCAAAAAACCCGATGGGGAAAAACGGTTACGGTGAGAAAAGAGTACATATCAACGCAATTGTATTGCACATGTTGTCTCATCAAAAACCTCATATGAGAAACCTTCAAGTAAAAAACTCACGAAGGAAAAAGAGTACAACATTAAACCTTCTTGATTTATATAAATTCTATATTCACTATTCTTCATGAATAGTGATGAATCTTCGAGATTTATGCATGAACTTCTCGATTCTTGCACTAATGATCTTCATAATATTAAATAATCAAGTGGTACACCTTCGTGGTAAATTCAAAAATTAATTATCAAGTTGATTCCTTCGGGTAATAACATGATAAAAATATGCTCCCCCTCATGATGATATTCTTTAAACTTCAGTGTTAAAAAATGCCTTAGTTATATTCTACATAAATATGTATGAGTACAATATTTAGTCCTTCAAAGACTTAAATATGACAAGGAGCAATGCTTCAAGCATTAGTAACCACTTATTTAATTATGCAACACAAAATAAAATTTTATCCTTAGGAATATAAGGCTAATAAGTTTCAATTTGAATACCTTCTAGTTATTTGATTTCAAACTTAAATATTTGAATTTGAAATAATAGCATCTCTATTTAAGTGGATTCTAAATTACAACCAATGATCTATTCAGTAGATCTTCAGATATTGACTTATTCCACTATAGATGGCACTTGAGGGGATAATTCAAGTTGCCAATCACCAATATACCTTCTATGGTACGTGAGAATACTTGCTACTAGTACTAGGTAGTAATATATGCACTTGCATGTGCTTAAATGTTGACTGATAAGTCATTCTTTGACTATATTCCTCAAGGATTTTCTAATTCTTCAAGAATAATATTTCTCTTCAGGATAAATTCTCTCATGTAAGAGAGAATGAAGTGATTTACACGATCTTTTTGATTTAAGTTCTTCTATGAACTATTTAAAAGTGTTATTCATAATAAGCCATTCAGTGACTTGATTTCCTTCTAAGATTTAGCTCTTCTTGAGATTTTAATACTCGCTCATGAATATCATCCACCTTAGACATTTAATACTTGGTATGAGATTTAATTTCTATTTACTGATATTTTAATTCCTTCGAGGAATAATAAGTCCTTCAAGGATCACTTCTAATGGATTTTCAGAATCCACTAATTAACTGCATATTCATTTTTTGCTTTCTTTGCATTTGCCGGATAAATAGCAGAATATTCATTCATATATAATGGGATTTTATTAGTCTTTTAAAAGACCTATAAACCATCGCATTTCACCGTATCATTATTTCATAATGATTTATCTAATTTGAACATGGGGGTTCAAATATTTTCTTCATGGTTTAACCTCAATTGCATTCATTCATTGACCCAATATGAGTGCTTCATGCAACTCTACCATGTACTTTGTTAATGGATCCATATCCTCATTAGAGAATCATTTGCAATGATAGAGGTAATGTTGTCCACATTCATTCTTTTCCTCCCATATCTTCAAGATAAAATAATGATATAGTCAAATAGTATCTGCCATCCCAACACAAAATAGTATGCGCGCTTTATAGTGTTAGGCATTCATCTTCATGATGATCATTTCTTAGTTTGTGAGGTATATGACCATCACGGTCTTCTTTTCGGAGTTCTATGGAAATTTCATTAAATTTTGTATGACGAGTTCATTTGATCCAAAACCAACAGGCTTCCCCATAGATTTTAAACTAATGATCAAGTCATTTGCCATGGTGAGTATACTATTACATACCCGGGATATACCACACATAGCATTATGTTTACTACAAGTAAACTTAACTACTGGTTAGTAACTTCAGATCATTTCTCCTAATTTCTGACTTCCCATTTGTGAGTATTCATTATGTGCACATTCTCACTGGGATAAAAAATCCTTCAAGGAGTTTCACTTCATAGTTTCAATTATATCCCCATGAGCTTTCCATAATGAAAATTCAGATGGGTTATTTGTTGTGCAGTGAGCTAGACTTTATTCATATATTGTGCAATTTGCTATGTTCAGCATACAAAAGTCTACAAGACTATTTTATCGTCTAGCTTCTTATTTATTATTTAACCTATATAATTTGATCTAAACTCATACCATATACTTCATGTAATTGGATATTGAAACTTCAAGTTATAAAATACGCAATATATAATCAACATGGAAATTCTACTAGAAAAACAATTAATTGCTCATTCATTCAAGAATTTTCCATATGCCTTAAAATTTTGAACCCATAAATACAGTAGTTTTCCACACAATGGACTAGCGGGTCCATCTTCTATTCGATCCAGCAAACCCATTCTAATTGGATCAATAAATTTCCAATTGACTGGATAAAATCACTATTTAGCCGATTTCAAACAGGTTTGCTCCCCTGATCTCAACCTACTTCATTAGAGATAAATTGCGGACTTCTAGTCATGTTGTACATCTGCCTGAAATGCACAATTTTGGTCAGCGTGCAAGCTGGTTGATAGTGTATTGTGATGGCTTCTTGACCATCTCAATAGCGAGAGCTGCTGCTCAACAGGAGAAGCTTGAGTATGTATAGCATGCGAGTTAATACAATACAAACAATAGTATTGTGGCTGCTAGCCAACGTGAAGCGGAATTTTAATGTAATGCCCGTGCAAAGGCTACAATGGAGCAACATGCAGTTCTCATGTTAGTGTGAAAAATACTATTAACTAGTCATTTTTAGTGACATAGTGGTATTTATGGATTATAAAGGCTATGTGCAGACCTATATGCTTAGTCATTATAATGATCATGGCTACATGCCAACTTGCGCTTTGGTTTATCCGTCAGTCTAATAGAATGCAGCTCTAAACCAACGATGCTACAAGTTTAGGGATATGCCTATTAGATTTTTTTTTTAGGTTTATCCACATTCTTCATATGTCTCTATACCCCTAATTTCTTCCCTTTTTCATATCATAATTGCACTTCAGGTGATGCTATGCTTCAAGCATGATCTATGAACTATTTCAACTATTTCATAGAACTAAATTATACTTCTATTATATACAAGATATGGTATGAAATCCATATGATTGTACTATTTCATAGAACTAAATTATACTTCTATTATATACAAGATATGGTATGAAATCCATATGATTGTACTATTCAGTGTACAATAATATGATTTGGGTACAATAAACTTCAAGTTAGAGGACTTATGTATTCTGTATATAATTGAGTAATATACAATTTCATTGCTAAATTGAATTTTCTTATTTTAATTGAAAAGCATGGATATTACTCGTTCATGTGCTTCATGGAAATTCGGTTTCCGTTCTACCTACATGGTAGTAATGCACAATAACCATAACCTACACGGTTACTTGAGACTTTAGTGGAAAAAATCATTTCAAATGATTATCTAATAGGCAAATTAAAGCAATTATTTATAGTATTCAGTACGTAATTCTTTATTTGTTCCATGAGATTAAAATTATTACTACAAGTAAAAAAAATTGCTACAAGCAAGTGGGCATAAGATAAGGTGAGAAAAAAACTATATAGAGGTAAGAAACACCAATATGTTCAATTTGCCCTTCTATTCTGGAAAAGATTCTTAAAATGCTAAGCTGCCAGCTTTTAAAGCAAAGTGTAAGTGCTTCCTCTTCATGAGCATAACCGAATTCTACAAGAATTTACCAAATAATGCAACTTATGTAGGAAATTTGATTTATAGGTTATGGGTGAGTATGAAACTTCATTGTTTCAACTCATCTCCCCTGAGCCCAACATTACCTCTGGAATATATTTTATTTTACTTTAACTTTATAGTTATACAATTTCTGATTACATAAATATTTTCTATATTGAGTTTGTGCCCATTCTTCTTGAATTACAAAATATGCATATATGGCATATATGTTTCTTCAAGAAAACACATTACGTTTGCATAACTTCAAGTTATATATATGAACTCAAATAGCAGACATACTTCTTACGAATTTACTGCTATTGTAAAATTATGATGTCATATTGGGAGGTAAATTTCGATGAGCTAAAATAACTTTCAGAATTATATAGCATTTATTCTAGAAATTACATGTGGTGTTAGGCTTAAACCAGTATTAAATTTCTTCAAGAAATAATGGACTTCATTTAAGCATCCTACATTATTCATGCAACAGCAACAAGCACACTTCATGTGTTTAAATGCATGAAATAAGTGCAAAATTAAAGGTTGGTTAATCCACTCAATAGATTATTTATATAATTTCCTAGAAATCTCCTAGCAAAATTATTTACCCCATTCATCATTGCCAGGGAAAAATATGACACTCTCAGGAGTAACATGTCTAAGGTTCTTCAGAATTGAGAGAGGTCATAAACCTAAAACCATTTTCTATAATTAAAGCTAAATTTTCTAGCCACTCCAAGGATTAACAGTTCAAAAGTTTAAGATTATTTATCCATTAAACATGCTAAAAAAGATTAAATATGAGCCTCAAAGGGGTTTCAAGATTGAGAGAGCTTATATACCTAAAACCATGTTTCTATGATTAAAGGCGTTAGTTAACTGAATTTATGCACAAGTATAATTATTTCATAAAAACAGTAAATACACTCCATAAATATAAAAATACAGGAATTGGATGTTGTAGAAAGATATTTAAAACTTAATCTGCCGCAAAACCAACAATCCCAAAGTGTTTTCTGCTAGAAAATACTTGAACAAATTTTCCGAACATCACTGCTATTTCAAGTAGCTTTTCTAATTTCGGTAGGTGGGCCTTTTGCGTGGTGGCGCTGCGTGCGCGGCGCGGAGCTATGGCTCGGCGGCGGTAGGCACGGCTGCGAGCCGCGCTGGGGTGGTGGCGGGATGCGTGTGTGCCTGCAAGGCAAATATGTATGGTTTGGGCGCTTCAGGCGGGCGAGCACGTGTGAGCGCGGCAGCGCTGCAGGGCCGGCGTGTGCGGGCGGGACTCGGTCCTAGCTTCAGGCGTGCTTGGATGCGATCATACGAACGACACGACTTTTAGGCCGCGAACGATGCGGAGGTGTGTGGCCATGGGTTTGGCTTCGGGCCGAGCACCTTCCGAGCCTGGTATGCGATACTGGCAAGGATTAGGAGTCCCAGCGTTTCACGGAGAGAACGGACCCTTCACGCGTGCCGGCAGAATTGGCAAGTACGCGGATGCGTGCTGGCGGAATCGTTTTCAGATGGAGCTTGTGCCTGTCGGTGCTTAGAGCTCGTCTTTCTGCAAAATCATCTTCAAGCGATGCTGCTTTAGACAACAATCTCCGCAAATAGATTCATGTTCATATACTACCGGTATATATATATATATATATATATATATATATATATATATATATATATATATATATATATATATATATATATATATATATATCTAAACTTTTTGGTCATAGGGTGTGTTTAGCACCCCAACTTTCCCTCCAAATTCCACTATGCAAAAGAAGATTCCCCATCACATCAAAATGTCGGCATATGTATCGAGTACGAAATATAGGTAAAAAAATGAACTAATTACACAGTTTAGATATACATTGCGAGGCGATTCTTTTGAGCCTAGTTACGCCATGGTAGGATAATATTTACCACTAACAAAGCGAAACGTCTTTACGATTATGCGATGTGACATGCGTCCAAAATTTTGCACCAAATTTTGGGTGTTAAACACACCCATAATATTTCTCGGTTCAGTCAGTGCACCTGGCGGCTCGTCAGGAGTTGTAGTTTTGCAGATTAAAATTAGGATTTCAACTCGTGCTAGCTTCAAGCTGATACATCTGTGACCCGTTCTATTGTTCTTGTACAATGAATATTTGTCGGCGCATGCTATTACAATGCTATTATACTCAACACATATAGGATCACGTGCAGGTGACCTATGGCAGATGCTTGCCTGCATATGTTTTTTTTTTTTTGCGACGTGGGAACATTATATTAAAAGAGTACACAGTACATCTGGAATTTTACAGAATGCTCCTAAACAAACTAGAAGTCCCAAGCGAAGACCCTAGGCAATTCTATCTGTTTCTCGATCCTTCTTCGGTGCGGTGTCGCCTTCCACGGAGGCAAGGTTCGTCTTCATGCCGGCATGGATCCTCAAGGTTGAGTTTTCTATATGACCCGGACCACCATCCACGCCATACACGATGAATCACGGAGGAGCAAGCGTGGAGGAGGAAGAAGAGCCGATCCGGTGGTCGCGACCTCCGCCGGAGTCGGCGTCGTCGTCGTTGAAAAATAAAACTCCCCATGCAAACATGATGAATTTAGCGCCGCCGACACGTCATCGAACTCATCGTCGTCACCTTCACCAGATTTGTCATGGGAGAACACAAATCCACCCGACATCGGATAGATATCGTTGGAAAACTAAATCTCCTAGCCCACCGCCATGGCTGTATAGAACCAAAGCGAGACATTGCCTGCATATGTTACTCCTACATGCCAATGCCAATTTATGTACGTGTCTACGGTGGCCATATTATTCTTTCATGACCGTGAGTACCAAAGTCACATATTTGGTACTTGCCTTCATGGCGGATCGAATAGTAGATTGAAAATAAATATATCCGGCTCAAAAACTCGGGGCACAAAACCAATCTAATATATGATTTCAACAATTTATACCTTGTTGCATTGGATGCCAATTTGATCTACTCCACTTACCGCGTGGGGCAGTTATCGGTAGATACATACCGCGTAGGGCATTAGGTATGGTCGTAGACATGCCTGCTTTGCTAACGACGTTGATGTAGTCGACGTTGTCGAAGTAGTCGATGGCGAGATCAACGGCAAGATTGCTGGCATCGAGCTTGATGGCGACTCTTCCGGCGTAGTCGATGAAGAGCGGTCGTGCTGATAACGTATTGTAAAACATGTCATCAACGGTCAGATTTTCTCCCTCTCACGTCTCACACAAGAACAAGTATAAAAGTAGACAGGAGACAATATAGGCAGAGCTACTCTTTATTTCTCAAATCGATGTATTGCAATGGGCGTATTCCTCCGATATATATACTCGAACCGGCGGCGGGACGAGATTGAGCCGTGGGGGCTCTCCTGTTCTTCTTCCTCCTCCCGCCCCCCCTTTCCCTCCTTCTTCCTCCTCAAATTTGTAGGGGGCTCCATGGCATTTCCATGGGTAGGAGGGGCTTGAGCGCCCCGGCCCCACCGCTGGATCCGCCCATGCTCGAACTAAGCTTAAAGTTTTAGTAAGAGCCCACAAGCAACCGGACAAGGATTAGAACTTCAAATCCTCCTTTTCTTCTTGGAGAGTCCGGTTGTTTTACAACAGATTAACTAACTTTAGTCAGCCACATTTTCTTAGGCAAAGTTAGATGCCTCTGCCACACAAATTCTCGCCACACATGCGGCGGCAAAAAAACAATGCCACACACTGGCTTGCCGCAGCCACCCCTTGGCCCTGTTGGCTAGTCCACAGCAGCAAGCTTAGCGGGCAGTGAGATCAGGGAAAGAGAAGGGAACCTACCTCACAGGTGTGTGTCCGTGTGAGCTCCCTGAAGAAATATTTCAAGCGTTAACTGCAACACGGAACATGTTGTATCCGGAAAAATTAGAAGCACTTGATGGATGAGAAGGCCATGGGAAGCTCATTTTATCAGTGATTGCTGCATGAGACGGTGACCGGCAGCAAGGGATCCATGGACGGCGGCGCTGCCTGTCATGTGTTGGAGAGAAAGGAACAATAACGAGAACTCGCATGACTTTGATAGCTGGGCTAGGGAATTGGATGGGCCACGGCAGCCCATTCCATTTTTCTATCTTTTTCTCTTTTCTTTTAACCTTTATTTATTTATAATAGCTACCTATATAAAACATTGTTTAACAATTTTCCCTTTGAACAGTGGTAAAATAAGATAAAAATATGGTTTTCTCACCAATCTATCTACCTTTGGATATGAACCAAGCAATGCTACAAATTTTTGCCAAACATTTATAGTGACAATCCAAACACTTGCTATGTCGACTTTGCCATGACTAACCTCAGGCATGGCTGCTAATAAATACATCAACTTTGCCACAAAGTTAGGTAAGCCACAGGTGTGGCTAACAGCTAAAGTTAAGCGTGGCAAATTTAGTGACTAACCAAACATGCTCTAAAAGTTGACATAATTTTATGCACATTTTAATTTTTAGTAAGAATAGAATAGATATTGCCCAAATTTAATATGTTCATTGGATACCTCTCGTCCCTAACGAAGCAAACAAAAGTTAATTCATATTTTCCTATTTTTCTTTTTGTATTTTACGAACTGTTAGGATGGATTTGCAATTTTGTAAAAGGTAGACGGTTTTCTTGAAAAATTGCAGAAGAGAGGTCGGTGAACAGCGGGTCGTATTTTAACGAAGTCCGGAGGGTTTTATAAAAAGTTACTTGAGAGAAGTTTGGATGCGGATGCAATTTTTGTAAAAGGTTTTTTTTTTTTTATAAAATAGCCGTTCTCTTTGGGCTGATCTGGGCCACTCGCAATCAATCGGATGGCTGGTGTCATTTTTGGCTGACGTGGCTTTGCTACCTGGTCTGCAACGCGACCTGGTTTCAGTCTTTAAAAAGATTACTAGGAGGAACGGCGCGCTCCAGCCGCGCCCGTATACAGGGTGTCACACTGACTATCGCTAGGTACATCTACCATAGCCCTTGTTTCTATAAACCAATTTCTCTTCTCTCGCGCGGCCACGTCGCCCGCCTGCTACAGTCCCCTCCCCAGTACCTGCCCGTCCCCGCTCTACAGTGCCCGCCTGCAGTACCTGCCAGCGCCTGCAGCAACGTACACTTTGCAGTTTACCCCTCCTATATTTTGCAAACTACACATTCCATCTTTACAATTTACCCCTCCACTACTGTTCCTCAGCACAGTAACCCGCGCAACGCGCGGGGGCCTCGCGATAGTTTCATTCTATTCGTGTTGAGGCCAGAAAGTGCTGGGGGCCGCTGGGCCCATTTCGTTAAGTGCCAACAAGCTCTGTTGTCTATTTTTTTTAAAGAAAGGCGACAGAGCTTTTAAAGAAATCGAAACTCAGAACATTCTCCAATTCTCAATTTGATATAAAATCCTTAGCTTTATTAGTATCGATGTAAAATGTGTTCTCACACAATTCTTGTATGCATAGAGAAAGCATGCATGAAATGTTATACTGTATAGTACTGACGTAAAACAAATGATAGCTTGGACAAATCCTATAAAAGCATGAGATGTTAATATCTTCATCGTCTCATCTTCTCGGAAAGTACCACAAGAGTTCTTCAAAGCATATCATTTCAGGATTAGGATAACAAAATATAGAATGGCTTATAAGAATTACTTTGCAAGCATGAAAGTTCTGATCATTGAAGTGGTCTTGGTGACCTGGTTAGCGCAAACGAAAATAAACAGCAGAAGAATTGCAACCGGCACCCTCAGTGCAATCCTGAGTGATACTGATAAGAAGCATATGCTGCATGGCTCCAATCTATTAATACCGATCCTGATATTGATGTTGCTGCAGGAAACATGTATGAAAGACGTAGTTAGCATAACACATCCATGAAATTAATTTCAAACCAGAACTAAGCGGGCATTTATAGCTTTTAAGCGATATGCTGTACATGCTATTTTAGCTATTGTTGTCCTACCTTGTTTGGATCATTACGAAACACAAATAGTGTTGGAGATATGCCCTATAGCCAATCGGATTGGAGGCCCAAAAGGATATTGATCCATATGCGTTTAGGGTTACTAATGAGCCTACAAAGTGGAAGCCCATTAGCACTAAAGGGACTACACCATCTATTAGTCCCATATTGCTAATGGACAAGGGGGTGGGAGGTTTTCCTCCCCATATATCTGAGGAGGGGCAAAGGGGAACCCAGAAAAGCAAGTTGAGCCGCCCTCAACCCTAGCCGCTTCCCTCTGCCGCCGCCCTCTCCTCTCCCCGCGCGCGATCGGATGCTGGCACACCGGCGCGGCGTTCCATCCCGTGCGTGTGGATACCTCCCAGTGGTGCATCACGGAGCACTAGGGACGAACCCCGCCGCGTCTTTGGACCGAGCGAAGGTAGCAAGCGCGCGACCTTTGCCACTCCAACGTGTTCGTCTACATCGACACGGTTCTCGCCGCATCGTAGCGTCTAGTGGTAGCGGGGGGTACAAATTTTGTTTTGTATAGTGTAGCCTCCCGTGACCCTACGGTGGTATCGAGCCGTAGCTGCCACGTTATAGGTTCGTATTTGTGCATATGGAGATATGCGTGGTTGTAGATGTATCTCAAATCGATTCGTGATCTTCGCCGTGTTGGTCGTGCAACGAATTGCTTCTACCCGGTCGGATTTCCGCCATCGAGCTAAGTGATACATGTAAACCCAGTCATGGTGAGTCTGTAGATCAATTGGATTGGTCAAATCGAACTTAGATCAATGGCCACACGCATAGGATCGCCGACGGTGAAGATTGGATCTATTACCGGGCCGAGTTTTGTATGAAAATAATGGTGTTGATAAAATAGCCATAACTTTTTCATACGACCTCGGATTGAGACAATTTTATATGAAAATTCATCTACAGAAAATTTTACACATAAAATCAAGCTAGTTTACCGTCTGCGACGTTTCGGAATGTTTAGAATTGCAAAATTTGGCTTGGAAGGTCGAGTTTTTGCATTTTAAATTTGGACATCGGAATCGCCTAACTTGTTTTTGCGAGAAATTCATGTGATCGGTATGGCCCATGTGTATGAGATGCATGTATGTGTAAAAGTATCATGTCTTGCGTGTCATGAGTGCGGCAATACGGTTTGGAGCCATATGTATTATCAATTTGATGTAATGGCTGCGTGCCAACATGTGATGATGTAACGCAATTGTGTAACTTAATTGTTGGATAGATAGTTCTTGGATGACTCATCATTGGAGGATGATGCACATGAATCATGAAGATGCAGATCATCATGGTGGACATCACCTTGTAGATGGAGATCTACATGTGATAATGGGGGCCATACCGTATCATAATATTATGTGCTTGTCATTCTTTCTACGTTCTATCTTACATGTGATAATTATGTTATTTCTTGCATGCGGCGATAGAAGTAGAATGATCTCTCGGGAATATTTAAGATTGCGTGCCCTCCCAAACCTTGCACCATCATGTCTTGTACAATCAATGGTGGGTCTATAAAATTAGGGTGCCACTGATTTTCCTCGACTAGATGGGTTTGTATTGGATACTTACTCGCATTGGGTTTGGTCACCTTAAACGAAGTCATCTTAACGATTAAGGACTTTGGGGCACAAGAGTTGGGTGCTGAGACATAGAGATGTCACCCAACAACGAGGAGTCATATGAGATATGATTAGCAAAAGGTTGCTTACCCGATCTACCATGTCTTCTAGCGGTGATGCTAAAGCTCACTAGTCGACTTGTTAGTTGTGGGTCCTGAATCACTAAGTATCAATTGAGGGATATTGATTTTAGTGGGAGTAGATTTAGTTAAAAGTTTAATTTAATTTACTCGATCATGGATACATTTGTCTTAGTATTTTGCATTATTGTTTTGTTGTAGATCAATGGCTCTCAACGCACCGTTTACTTTATGTTTGATCCTTGAGAAGGACAAGTTGAATGGAACAAACTATACGGATTGGATCTGCAACCCGAGAATTGTTCTCGTGAGTGAGAAAAAAGGAGAAAGTTCGAGGCGGCCGATTACGGATATGAGCCTCCGAGCGATTCACTTGGAGCAATCCAAGAAAGTGTTCTTACCTATGTCACATGGTGTTAAAATCAGCAAGACTCAGCATCCTCAGACAGCTGATGAGCGAGAACACATGAATAAGATTCCATACGCTTTGGCAATTAGGTCTATTATGTATGCCATGATAAGTACTCGTCCCGGATGTCTCATTTGCACTTAGCATGACGAGCAAACACCGATCGAACGGTGAGGGTCACTAGACAGCGGTGAAAAATATTCTTAAGTACTTCGAAGGACTAAAGATATGTTCCTAGTCTATGGAGGTGAGGGAGGAGCTTGTTGTAAATGGTTACACCGATGTAGTTTCCAAACCCGATCTAGATGTTTCACAGTCTCAATCAGGATTTGTATTTATTTTTAAATGGTGGTGTAAGAAGTTTGGAAGAGTTCAAATAGGAAACTGCGGGCCGATTCTACACAATGAAGCCGAAAGTACATTGCAGCTTACGAAGATGCAAAGGAAGGTGTTTGGATGAGGAAATTTCTCATTGAGCTTGGTGTATTTTTGAGTGCGTCTAGCCCATTGAACCTCTCTTGTGACAACAATGGGGCTATTGCGAGGCTAAGAAGTCAAGGAACCATTCGAAGAACAAACATGTACTGCGGAAGCTTCACCTCATTCGGAAGTTCATTAAAAGAGGTGAAATCAAAGTATGCAAAATGCATATGGATTTGAATGTTGCTGATCCTTTGACAAAGGCTCTTTCACAGCGTAAGCATGAGTCGCATGTGAGAGCTATGGGTATTAGATATCTTCTAGATTAGCTCTGTTTCTAGTGGATGATCATAGAGATGATTATTCTGTATCTATGATATATTGTTTATTTTTGAGTACCCATGAAAGGCAACTTGTATTGATTAACAATTGTGTGAATTGTTTGTGAGACTCTTTACTTTATCGTTATTCAAAAGATGTCCCTAATCTGAGTTGATTAGCACATGTATTAGTGGATGACTATGTTTCACAAGTCATGGACATGGAGATGTCAAACTAATAATGTGGGCACATGTATGGGCTGGACTGACCCAACGTGAGATTTTGTTACGTAGTTCTCTATTTACACAACATGTACGCTGTGCCCTTCAACCTGAGATTGTCATATGTACTCAAGATATGAAATGACCTACTCAGGGGCTATCAAACGCTACTTTGTAACTTGATAGTTATAAAGGTAGTTTTTGGGTTTGTCAGGAAGCATGCTGTGAGTCATGGTCAATCAAGATGGGATTTGCCCCTCTCTACTTGAGAGAGATATCTCTGGGCCCCTCGAGTGATTGGATCAAGAAATGCATGGTCGTGCTAGGTTAAGTGTTAACCTCTTAAAGGATCCAAATCACAGTATCGAGAAAGAGAGGTTAAGCTTGAAGCTAAACCAAATATCGTGAGGCAAAGGGAATAGCATGTATATGAGTTGTGGTGGTTCATCTGATATGATCTTTGCGTGCACTTAGGAGTTGATATGTCTTGCTAGAGGCCGCTATCAACTATTGGACCGAGTAGGAATACTCAAGACCATGCCTATGTGTGTGTGAACCCATAGGGTCACACACTTAAGGGGTTTGGAACAATGAAAGCTTGGCTAAGAGATTGTCTCTAGTGCAAGTGGGAGACTATTGGAGATATGCCCTATACCCAATTGGATTGGAGGCCCAAAAGGATATTGATCCATATGGGATTAGGGTTACTAATGGACCGACAAAGTGGAAGCCCATTAGCACAGCCCATTAGCACTAAAGGACTACACCATCTATTAGTCTCGCTAATGGACAAGGGGGTGGGAGGTTTTCCTCCCCATATATATGAGGGAGGGGCAAAGGGGAACCCAAGCAAGTTGAGCCGCCCTCAACCCTAGCCGCCTCCCTCTGCCGCCACCCTTTCCTCTCCCACCGTGCGCACCCCGATGCTGGCACACCAGCGCACGGCGTTCCATCCCCGTACGTGTGGATACCTCGGAGGTGCTCCACTTGGGGCACTAGGACGAACCGCCAACGTCTTTGGACGGACGGGACGGTAGCAACCGCGCGGACGCGCCCGCCGGCGCGTTCATCTAAATCGACACGGTTCCATTGCATCTGCGCGTCTAGTGGTAACGATCGTGATCTATAAGCGTAGTAGTCCCCCGAGCTACGGGGTAGAAATTTTATTTTGTGCTAGCGTAGCCTCCTTGTAACCCTACAAATAGGATATATTGGATTTGCCCGGATAATGTAAGAGTTCATTTGGTATAAGTACATGTACATATAAGTTATGTTATGATTTAAAATCATGCAGCATATTATCTTCAAAAAATCAGTGCTAATATAAACAGGCAAAGAGGTCCATTTGAACCTTGCTGAAATGTGCCAAATGGACATACTCACACGTATGTAGGCAAATGTGCAAGGATTTTTTTGTCATCAATAACTGACCTCATACTCTGTATTGATGTTGTTGGCTACACATCTCTGTAATATGAGAAAGCAGAGGCGAAGCTAGTTAGATCTAACAAAAGCACAAGTAGGGAAAACCTTATTATATCAGTTTTAACCTAAATCATCCAAGAGTGAACCTTAATCGCCACATTGAGCATTGCAAATGTATGTTGATTAATCATGTTTAATAGCTTTTGGCCCAAAAAATGGAGAGATATGTGTTTTGCACTTAAGGGCATTGTAAACTTTGAAGTAGGCGGAAACACACTCGATCATAGGCAAAATGAGACGGGTTCCTAATGGGTTAGCCTATTTTTCTGAGCAAGAAGTCGTCGTAAAGTAGTAAAGGTCCCCGAAGCTTTCGGGAAGAGGGGTAGTCTTGTGCGTAAGCATAGCATTTTGGTCGAACCACCGAACCACACATTTTTTTTTGGTGGGAGGGCACTCAGTAGTCATCCGAGAAATTATCTAGTTGTAGGCGGAGACAAGCATCGGCTTCCGTTAAAAGAAAAGGTGGGTACGGTTTTCCTATCCTCGCCCTCGGCGGCGGATGTTTGTAGATCTTGCCTCGAAGCCTTATCACAGCAGCTCTTTCCACACCTAAGTCGCATGATAAGCTTGACAGCAAGGTAGCCGCAGATTCTAGTGTCATTTTACAATTTGGGAAATTTTTGTGGAGCACACTGCATAAGTGCGGTTTTGTACCGAACACATCGGCAATATCGATTTTGTCTCCCCAACACCGCAAAAGCGCGCTTTATTCTGCAGCACACTGTAAGGGTATGATGACCATTTTCCCCTCAGCCGGACCCACCACCGTCTTCTTCCTCTCTCCTCCCACTTCATCCATGCATTATTTGCCTTTCCCCTCCACCGACCTCTCTCGCTTCTCTCTACCGGACTACCCCTGCCTCTCCCATCCCTTCTCTCTCTCCTCTAGCTCGTCGATGGGCCATGGGCTGCCGCCTCCTACTCTCCCTCCACCTCCCCCCTTCATTGGCTGCCGTTGTCTACCGGCCACAGAACTGGCGGCCTTGACTGAATAGTGGCCGACCCCCATCAACAACTTCACGTCGCCGGCTTCGCCTTCGATTATCGAGTCTTGGAGATCCACAGATGGCGATGGCGGCGGACACGTTAGGCCTGCGGCGAGCACCGGGCGCATGTTATTTTTTAGACCATGATATTGATCAAGCAAGAAACATGAAGTTGTTAGTTTGTGCTTTCGAACAATTATCTAGATTAAAAATTAATTTTCATAAGAGCGAGATCTTTTGCTTTGGGCAGGCAAAGGAGTATGAATCAAGATACTCTTAGTTGTTTGGATGTAAGTTAGGTTCATACCCATTTCGGTATCTTGGCATCCCAATGCATTATAGAAAACTAAATAATAAAAATTTGGAAAGAAAATGATTGAAGAGAGGTTCAAGAAAAGATTAAGTGGGTGGATGGGTAAGTTGTTGTCGGTTGGTGGTCGATCTGGTGCTGATTAATTCAGTTTTGTCTAGTCTACCAATATTTATGCTCTCTCTTTTTGAGGTTCCAAAGGGAAGTCCCTAAGAAAATCGAGTATTTTTAGGTCGCGATTTTATTGGCAAAATGATCAAGCATAAGAAGAAATATAGATTAGTGAAGTGGAAAATAATGTGCCAACCAAAAGATCAAGGTGGTTTAGGTATCCAGAATTTAGATGTGCAGAACAAATGTTTGCTAAGTAAGTGGTTGTTTAAATTGTGTAGCGAGGATGGCATATGGCATAATCTTTTGAGAAAAAAAATACTTAAAGAATAAAACTTTAGGCCAAGTCATAAAGAAAGCAGGAGACTCACATTTTTGGATGAGTTTGATGAGTGTAAAGGACCAATTCCTTAACTTAGGAAGGTTCAAGCTAAACGAGGGAACACATATTAGATTTTGGTGGAGGCATATGGATGGGCAACCAAACATGAAAATCAATACCCCTCCTTGTATAATATTGTTCCACAAAGATTTGCCATAGTAGCGGATGTGTTTAGCACAGTCCCTCTTAATATCTCTTTTAGAAGGGCATTAGTGGGCAATAAGCTACAAGAATGGCACAATCTAGTATCAAGACTAGTGAATATAAATTTACAGGAGGGTAGAGATACCTTTATATGGTCTTTACATTCAAATGGTTCCTTCACAGTGCACTCTATGTATAAACATCTTGTCAATAGTGGTGTTAAAGTGACACAAGATATTTGGCGTAAAAAATTACCATTAAAATTTAAGATCTTTATATGGTACTTAAAAAGAGGTGTGGTCCTTACAAAAGACAATCTAGCTAGAATAAATTGGGGTGGTAGCAAGATCTATAGCTTTTGCAATTCAGAAGAAACCATCCAACATCTCTTTTTTGAACGATGTTATGCTAAATTCTTGTGGCGAGCTTTACACATAGTATTTGGTATTGTCCCTCCAAGAAACACAGATGATTTGTTTAATTTGTGGTTAAAGCAAGGGGCCAAAAACCAAATTTGTACTTTTTTTTTGCGAAATAAACCAAATTTGTACTTATTGACAGGGGCAGCAGCATTTTGTTGGGCAATTTGGCTTACAAGAAATGAGGTTGTATTTGATAAATGTAAACCAAAAACTTTTCTGCAGGTCCTATTCAGGGTGTTGTACTGGCTTCGACACTAGGCGCGCTTGCAACATCGTGAAGATAAAAAGAGATGATCATCCAGGCGTGTCGAACATTGGAAACGTCGGTGTTACAGGTTTTGGCCTCCCATGGATGGCCCTTTAGATTGCGTATTAGCCTCTAAGATTATTATTTACAAAACTTTGTTTGAGATCGTGTAATCTAGCTAATACGTGTAACAACTTAATGGACTGATTCTCCCTCTGTGAGGAGGTTGAAGCCGGACTTTTCTATCCATTATCTAAAAAAAGATTGTTAGTACGCTTGGACCGGTAATTTACTCGAACGAACGTCAAGTGTGTCGAGCGGGCAGTAATTCTCAAATTGATCTCTGCAAAGTACTGTCTGTGTATGTTCTACTTTTATTCTTACGATGCTTTTACGGTTCTCCAAATGTTCGCATGGTAACTAATCAGATTCTCTAGGTTTCTGTTAACCGACGACGATACACAAGGATTGTCTACTTTTCTTGTAACTCGATTGTTGGAATATGTTTTTTTTTTTTTGGCGGAATAGCCAAAATCTTCCTCAACTTTCGTCCCTGAACTACAAAATCTGCCGTATCCATCCTCAAACTTTCGCAACCGGCTCATTTTCGTCCCTGGGCTGACGTGTAGCGCCATGCTGTTGTCCTCGTCATCGTCCACGTCAGCTAAGGTTTTGTGGTATCTTTGTGTGATTGTTTTGCCCCTCCTTTCCAAAGAAAAAAAAAAAAACGGCAAGGCCTATCTTCTCATTGCTCCCCCTTCCTCATCGTGAGTCATGAGCTGTACCGCCTGCTCCCGAGGGCGGAGCCGCACCGCCCCTGCCCGCGCATTGGGCTGCGCCGCTAGCCCCCTGCCGCCCGCGTCGGAGCCACGCATGCCAGGGTCGTGCCGCTCGCGCCGCTGCCGCTCAACCGCCTCCGCCTCCGCCGCCACCAGCATCGAGTAGGAGACCGGCCAGCAGCTGGTCACCGACACTATGTGAGTACTAACGAGAGGAATCAAAACAAATCAAACGAATCACACGCGCATGCAGGCGGGCGGATCAGCTTCAGCAGGTAGGTGCAGGATCTGATCAGCATCCTGGGCGATGAGGACTCGACGGGCCGCCGATCGAGGCCGAGTTGTTAGCCGCGCGCTCGCCTCCGTCTCATCGCGCCCTGCGCCAGCAGCAGCTCTCCTCGTGCGGGTTTTAATCGGGCCGCGAGCACGGCTTGTCCACGCGGAGGAGCAGGGCTAGCACGGTAATCGAGCCGCTGGCGCATGGCGAAGCTCCGGCGGCACAGGGAGCCGGAGCACGGCAGCGAGGCGGGCGGTGGCGGAGCTCCAGCGGGCACGGGGAGCCTAAGCGCCCGGGGGGAGCCTCGGGCGGGGGGGCTGGGCAGCCCGGGCCATGGAGTCCATGAAGTTCTGGGTAGACGAGGCATGGAGAAAGAGATCGCCAAGGGTAGAAACTCCAATTCACAACCATAGCTGGTTGAGCGATGACGTGGCGAGCTGGCGTGGCGCTCCACGTGGACCCAAGGACGAAAATGAGCGGTTACAAAAGTTTGAGGGCGAATACGACCGATTTTGTAGTTGAGGGACGAAAGTGAGCCTTCAACAATAGTTGGAGGACAATTTTGGCTATTCCACCTTTTTTAGAAAAATTGTTGGAATATGTGAAAGGTTCAGGCTCCACCATCTCACATCCGAGGAAAACACACAATTAGAGTGTCGAATAAGCAATAAGACGCACGGCCAGTCAAGGCCCAATAGAACAAAGGCCAAATGACCAACAAGTAGTCCAACAGATATTAAGGAATATCAATATTTTTTGAGTGCATGAACATTATATTGATGTGACCAACATTTTCTTAATATTTTTTTAATATTTTCTTTAAACTTTTTCACATTCATAAATGTTTCTTGACATTCCTCAGCATTTTCTTAAAGCCAACATTTTTCAATATTTTTTACATTCACCAATATTATGGCTCAATATAATACACATACCGACTTTTGTTCTGCATTCACCATTATTTGACTCAATAATTTTTTGACATTATCAGCACTCACTACTGGAATCTGGTTTCCCTAGGGTTATTTTTGTTTTCCTAGGAAAAATTGAAACGTGGTTGGGAAAGTATGTTTCCCTACATCATTATTTCAAAACCGTAGGGAATTTGCGATGTCACTAGGAACCTAACACTTTTCTTGAAAAAAAAAAATTACATGGGGACCGTACACAAACTCCGTGCTGTTGGGGGCCGGACTGGATGGTCGACGTGTGGCAACCCTAGCAAATCAATGACGATGCTCGCGACGAGGGAAACCCGCTCTCTAATCTAAACAAGAAAAAAAATTATAGTACAGAGCTCTCCGGTTCTCATGCTCACCTGTCCTATGATAAAGAATAGATTTGGCACAAATTATATTGGGACTAAGGAAAATGTAAGTTACTAAATATCGATGCTAAATCTTTTTGCAGAGGGAAAAATTACTGCCGTTGTTAAGCATGTATGCACCTAAATTTATAATATCCACCAGTGAATGCATTATACATTTATACACACAAACTGTAGTTAAAATTTACAACCATAATATTTTTGCCATGTTGAAATATAAGGCAATTTCTAGATTAATTCCATAATATAAATCATGATGAACTGATCTACTAGAATAAGCATGTGAAGCAAACAAGCATGATTCAAAATCATATAACAGATCATAGCATGTCGAACAACATAAAACATGGCATGATCATGGCAGGCGGTGTAGGCACAACTAGCACAACACATACACCGAGATAGATTAAATAGATTGAACATGTTGGACAATACGATTAGATTACAGATGTAATACTGCCCGATGTAGAAGTACATGGTGATGAAGATGCGAGCGATGATCGCATGTCCTTGTAGATGTTCCCGTGCGAGCCTTACGGCGGCGAGATGGCGTGCTGAGATTTGGGAGCAGTCGCGCGCGGCGCTTCCCAAAAACCTTATTCACCTTCTCCCGGTGCGGGGATCGCAAAGGCGAGCGGTTCGGAGACACCTTTCGCCCGGTCGCTGGTGCCTTTGAACGATCGGGCTGGAGACTTGGCAAGCGGCGCAGCGGTGAGAATAGGAAAATACTATTTTTTGCTTTAGGATTTTCTAATTGAAACTCCCAATTGTAGTTGTTATATTGTGTCTATTCCAAGGAGGCTTGGTACAAATATATAGGAAGAAAAACTCCCTACCTCCACATCAATTAGTAATATGGTACTAATTGATATTGCACCTCCCACCTTTACTCATGGGCTAAAACAATAAAGCTCATTAGAGAACACAAATATTGGGCCTTTGAGATTTATCGAATTTCTTCATATGAATTTTAGGGGAACTATTCATATATAAATTCTAACAATCCTCCACCGGATCTCAACTGCCCGATATAGATATTTTTCTTATCTCACTACTATTTTATATACTAGTGTTTCAGAGACTGTTAAGTTGAACATCCGCCTAGAGCTTCAAGTTCTACTCATCCACAACTTGAACAATAGACTACGCCTTGAATTGCAAGTTTTGTATGAATAAGTTTCGCTCAAAGTCAAACTAGTACTTGGCTGCTAGTAGCCTTTCTCCGTGGGTGGAGCATATCGTCATACTCCTCGGTCTCTTCATGAGCTTACTAGAGATCACCCAAATCTCATAGGCTGCGACGTTTAACGGTCGAACTCATATAGGTATGCCCTTTCAAAAAATGCTCGTAGGACAGCATCTTTACTTATAAAGTCAATAGGACATATTAAGGCATTCTCGCCAACCTACCATCTGAGCCTCTTCGCTCTTGAGAGTATTGCATCTTCACATAGAGAGGGTTTATTAGTTTACTCTCCTCGTTTACCAATAGCTTGTTCTTCCCGGGTCCTTAGTCACGGGATCTTCGATCAAAAAGGTTGGGTTACTACTACCGAAAACTCATATGGGTCTCAGTTTACCAATAGCTTGTGGCGTAGATTTGAGCAATATCGAAATCGGTTCGCATCACTATATCCCTCTAGCACAGGTGGGTGCCTAGAATAGTGAATTCCATAGCTCATTGTACCTTTAAGATAGCACAAGACCCTTTCTAGTACATGCCAATGATCATCACCCGGGTTGGACATATACCTACTCAACTTGCTCACGACAAAAGAGATATCTGCAGTGCAGTTGCATTCGCTAGATACATGAGTGAACCAACAATGCGAGTACTTGAGTTGATCTCTAGTACGCTTCTTATTCTTTCGCAATGTCACACTAGGATCATAAGGTGTTGGAGAAGGCTTTCTATCCATAAAGCCAAAACGGTTGGGACCTTCTCAACATAGTGAGATTGCGATAAAGTAATCCCACTCTCTTCCTTAATAAGCTTAATGTTTAGAATTACATCCAGCCTCTCCTAGATCTTTCATATCAAAATTCTTTGACAAGAAAGGCTTGACCTCATTTATGACATTCATGTTTGTTCCAAAGATTAGAATATCATCAACATATAAGCATAATATAACAGTTTCGCCCCACCATGTCGATAATACACACACCTTTCAGCTTCATTGACAACATAACCGGCACTAGTTAACGTAGTGTCAAACTTCTCATGCCATTGTTTAGGTCCTTGTTTCAAGCCATACAAAGATTTTAATAACTTGCACACCTTTTGCTCTTCACCTTTTACTACAAATCCATCATCTTTGATCCATGTAAATCTCCTCATCCAACTCTTCATTAAAAAAGCTGTCTTTACATCCATTTGATGCATGATCGGACCATATGAGTCCCAAAGATAGTAGTGTTCGAATAGTGGTCATTCTAGCAACAATTGTGAGTAAGTATCAAAGAAATCTTCTCCTTCTTTTTTGAGTGTAGCCTTTAGCCACAAGCCGAGCCTTTGTACTTATCAATAGTACCATCAGGTCTAAGCTTCTTCTTGAACACCCACTTACATCCAATTGGTTTACAAACCGAATGGTAGATCGAGATAGCTCCCAAGTTCCATTAGAATGAATCGAGTCCATCTCACTACTGACGACTTCTTTCCAATCATCTACATCTAGAGATGCATATGCCTACGAGATAGAGGTGGGAGTATCATCCACAAGGTACACAATGAAATCATCACCAAAAGATTTTGCAATCCTTTGTCTCTTGTTCCTCACGGGAACTTCATTGTCATCCTTCTCAAGTGGTTGCTCAAATGACTCAACAGGATATTCGATAGGTATAGTATCATCGGGGAGCTAATTCAAATTAGAAAATCTAACATTGCTACGCATATCTTTTAAAGGAAATATATTCTCAAAAAATGTAGCATCACGAGATTCAAAGATAGTATCAACAAGCATATCGAGAAACTTCAGATCTTACTACTAAAAATCGATAGGCAATCTTTGTTGTGAGCATATCCAAAAAAAATACAATCTACCGTCTTTGGTCCAAGCATACGCTTCTTATTAATTGGAACATTGACTTGTGCCAAACATCCCCACGTGCGCAAGTATGAAAGTGATGGTTTCCTTCCAACCCATATCTCATATGGTGTTGTCTCTTTATTTCGCTTTGGAATTCTATTCGGGACATGACTTGCGATCAATATAGCTTTCCCCTACCATGCCTTAGATAAACCAACGGTGTCTAGCATGGCATTAACCAAGTCGGTCGGCGTGCGATTTTTCCTCTTAGCAACCCCGTTGGATTCGGGCGAATAGGGAGGTGTCCTTTCATGAATAATACCATGTTCGCGACAAACTCATCAAATGTTATAGGAAAATATTCACCACCACGATCGACCTTAGGCGTTTAATCTTTCTTTCTAGTTGATTTTCAACTTCAGCCTTAAAGATTTTAAAGTAGTCTAATGCCTCATCTTTAGTTTTCAGTAAGTAAATATAGCAATATCTAGAAGCATCATCAATTAACGTCATGAAATATCTCTTTTCACCTTTAGTCAACACACCATTCATCTCGCATAGATCGGAATGTATGAGCTCTAGAGGTGCCAAGTGTCTCTCCTCCGCTGCCTTGTGAGGCTTTCGAGGTTGCTTAGATTGCACACAACTATGGCACTTAGAACCTTTGGCAATGGTGAAATCTGGAATTAACATTAAGCTAGATAAATGTGACATCAAACTAAAATTCACATGACATAAAGCGAGAATGCCAAACACTTGAATTATCATCAATTGTGCCACAAATATGATTCAACGACTTATTACAAAAATCGCGCCAAATTTAGACGGAACAAGCCACCACAGTCATAACCTTTACCAATAAACTGTCCCATGCTTAGACATAACTACTTTATTGGACTCCATCACTACCTTAAACCCATCTTTTTAAAAGAAGGAAACACTAACAAGGTTCTTGCGAATAGTAGGGACATGCTGCACGTTCTTGACTACACAATTTTCCTCAAGTAAACTTAGATCTACCGTGCCAACGCCACGAACGAAGCATGTGACCCATTCTCCATTAGGACAGAAGAACCTTGTAGCTCTTTATAAGAAGAAAACAAAGAGATGTCGGCACACACATGAATATTAGCTTTTTGTATCAACCCACCAACTTAGTGATTGAAATACCGATAGTACGGTAGGAACATTACTGTACTCCTCATTAGCATTGCTAATAGTCACGAGGTTGACATTCTTATTATTTCCATTGGAAAAGTGACTAAGCTGTCCACAAGTGAAGCAAAGCACCTCATCATTATTTTTCTTCTTCTCAAAGGTAGTTGTTAATTTGGCATTGGAAGATTTATTCCCTTTGTTCTTGCCATGTGGGTTTTTCTGCACAAAATTAGTGCTAGAATGGCTCTTGTTCCCCTTATCAATAGTATTCTTCACCCGAATATTTTTCTCAACATCAAGAGATGCTATCGGGTTTACAACTGATATTTTTTCGTCTCTTGTGTTTAAGAATTGTGCGAAGCTCTTCCATGAAGAAGGCAACTTAGCAATATTGCATCCGGCTACAAACTCATCGGGTATGACATACTTAAGGAGTTCAAGTTCTCTTGCCATGTGTTGAACCTCATGCGCTTGCTTGACTATAGAATGGTTAGCAACCATCTTGTAGTCATAAAAGCTCTCCATAATGTACAACTTCGGATGTACCAATGGTTGCATTCGATTGATCCCACAATGCTTTCTCATCTTGAAAGTGGAAGTTTGCATCTTCTAGATGACTAGCAAGACTATTTAGGATTGTTCTAAAGATAGTGTTGTCTCCCCGGAATCTTCTCTTATCTCTAGAGATATTTCCCTGAGGTGATCCAACAGTAATCCAGAACATTTTAGCCTCTAGCCAGAGCATGGCCTTAACTCGCCATCTCTTAAAATGTGCACTAGAAAACTTTTCTAGTCTCAGCACGTCAGTGAAAACAGCCATAGTTAAATCAAGAAAAAGCCTATAATAAGGTTTTTGGATTGTTGAAATATAAGGCAATTTCTAGATTAATTCCATAATATAAATCATGATGAACTGATCTACTAGAATAAGCATGTGAAGCAAATAAGCATGATTCAAAATCATATAACAGATCATAGCATGGTAGAACAACATAAAACATGTCATGATCATGGCAACTGGTGTAGGCACAACTAGCACAACACATACACGGATAGATTAAATAGATTGAACATGTTGGACAATACGATTAGATTACGGATGTAATACCTGCTGATGTAGAAGTACATGGTGATGAAGATGCGAACGATGATTGCATGTCTTTGTAGATGTTCCCGTCTTGCGAGCCTTACGGCGACGAGATGGCGTGCTGAGATTTGGGAGCGGTCGCGAAAAGCGCTTCCCAAAACCTTATTCGCCTTCTCCCGGTGCAGGATCGCAAAAGACGACGGTTCCGGAGACCTGCTCGCCCGGTCGCTGGTGCACGTAACGATCGGGCTGGAGACTTGGCAACGGCGGCGCAAATGAACGGTGAGAATAGGAAAATACTATTTTACTGCTTTAGGATTTTCTAATTGAAACTCCCAATTGTAGTTGTTATATTGTGTTTATTCCAAGGAGGCTTGGTACAAATATATAGGGAGGAAAACTCCCTACCTCCACATCAATTAGTAATATGGTACTAATTGATATTGCACCTCCCACCTTTACTCATGGGCTAAAACAATAAAGCTCATTAGAGAACACAAATATTGTGCCTTTGAGATTTATCAGAATTTCTTCATATGAATTTTAGGGGAACTATTCATATATAAATTCTAACATGCCATACATTAGGAAGTTACAACAAATGAGGTAAAAAAAAAAAAAAAAATATCCAAGGCTCCACCAGCGCTTCTCCACAAGATTCTCAAATTCTGGTCGGTCCTACAACTAATGACAACAAGAAGTTTAGAAATTCGTGCACAAGAGATTGAAGAAGCTCGAGATACAAAGGATTTGTCCTCCTGATTTACCATTTGTTGTAAATTTGGAGAAGATGTGGAGCTCAAACCACTCTGGGCTTGAGAAAGAAGGCATACCATGAAGTGGAGGAAGATATGTGGACTTATGGCATCCTAGAGGCATGAATCTGTGGTAGTAGAGTTTGTATGGCACTGCAGAACGAAGCAAGAAAATCCTCTACTTCATCCTGTTGTGCTTGGCCGAGTAAAGACACGAGAGAGGCATATAGAGAAACCGTATACCTTTTCTATCTCGCCCGTTTTCGTATTTACAGGAAAATACGGGACTGGGATAGGAATGTTTGGGACAGGATCGAAAATAGATGGAGCCCATATTTATGGGTTCCCATTTTTATCCGGAATAGTTCCGTATTTATCCCGTAAACAACCTAACCGGAATAGGCCCACCAACATTTAGTCTCCACCCGTCTCTCTCGGAATTTTTTTATATATTTTTTATTTTTCGAGTTTTCAAAAACAAATAGCCGGCTACAAAATTTGCAAAACTAGTCTTATGTCGCCAGATGATACCTTCAAATGGTGGCGCTTAGTAAAATCGCCGTATCATACGGCTATCGCCGTTTCAAATGGCGACAGGCCGTCCGAGACTGTTGTCGTTGGGTTCAACGTAGCTCCAGGGGCAAGATCGTCGGTCAACAGAAAATCGCCGGTTCCCCGGCCATAAGGCTATCCGCACCGCACAACCTTTAAAAGTCATACGGCATCCATCCTGCACCATGGGTCCCATGTATTTTTTTTCCCGTTTCACTGCAGCCATCAAAACTCTACTATCCCATACTTTACTCCCATGGGTCCCACGTGTCATGATTTATTCCCCTTCCCCTCCCCTCCCTCGCATGCAGATCCGCTCCTAGGCCTCCGCCGTTTGCACGCGGCGCGGCGTCCAGCTCCAGCCACAGGGCCAGCGCGCAGGCGAACTAGTGCCGCTGCATGGCGAATCGACCCGGCGCGGCCCTCCTCTCCAGCGGGGACGGTGCCTGGCGCCTGGCGGCGTCGGCGGACGACGGCGCATGCGGCGCCGGCGGCACGGTGCGGAGGCCCGGCAAGCGGCTTGTAGGCGAGCTTGGGTTCCTCTCCACCTGCCCCTCCCTCCTCGACTTGGAGCTCCTCTCCACCTACTTCCCACGTGGCGGCCCGACGACGACCACCACCACGCCGGGAGGGAGGGACGGAGACGCGACGGCGCGTTCACGCTAGCGACGGCGGAGGAGGCCGGCTTGGCGCGGCCCCGTCTCCCTCTCCCCTTCCTGCTCCGGCGCGGTGCTCCACAACCGACCGAGCATCGACGGCGCCGCGGGGGGAGCTCCAGGGCATGTCCATGGCCGACGTTCTCTCTACCTCCGCCTCTCTCTCTCCCGCACCTCGGGCTCTCTCTCTCTCCAGCCGCTGGCCACGCTGGTGTCCTCCAGGCTGAATGCAAAGACGCCGAGAATACCGTGAACGGGGCGACAGCGGAGACCCTCCAGTACAGCGGTGCGGGAGTTTGGTACGCTATTGGCCTCCTCCAGTACGCGTGTTGCGTACGCGGTGCGGATAGTCTAACCTGTCGGCTCTAGGGACCCACCAACCTATCGCCGTCTCATCCGGCGGAAGGACCTATCGCAGCTTGGAGCGGCGCTTTTTTTTTCTGCGTCGCCCGTTTGAAACGGTGGGAGGTGCCTCAGGGCAGTTCCAACCTATAATTTCTATAGGTATTTTCTAAGATGCCACCTCACCAGGACACTGCCACTAGAAACCACGCCATCCAACGTACAGTTTCTTCGAGTAGGCCTCATAATTAATTCTATCCTCTCTCGTACAGCCGTCTTCTCTCCGATGCATTCCAGCGACGGCGGAGCCATGGTGGCGAGTCTCGCCTTCCTCGTTGATGCCGGACCTCGCCACCCAGCACCAGCGAGGTCCTCACACTACGGCAGCGATGGAGAGCTAGGAGGCGGCGCGTAGGCGAGCATCGGCGGAGGATCACATGCGAACGGCGAGCAGTGGCGAACCTAGAATTCTGACTTAGGTATGCCACACATCAATATTCGACTGTCAATAGCATAAGAATTAGTATGACTTGGAAAATATTGGGAAGTTCTTTTGTCTCTAATGGACTTGCCACAAAATTTTAAGTATGCCATGGCATACATGGACCTACCCTGGGCACGCCACTGACGGCGGAGGCGGAGCGTAGGGCTAGGCCGCGGAGCAGCGCGCAGGCAGCGGAGAGCACGCGCGCAGGACGCTGAGGCAGGCACTGGCGGCGGCGTCAAGGCCACGCGCTGCGCGGGCGGGGCCAAGGCGCGGGCTACATCGAGTCATCAACACCAGCAAGGTTCGCTTGCTCACGCTTTCGCTATACGCCTATACCGCTCGTCTCTGCCAAATGCCATGGTTCACTCCTTCGAAGCAGCGTGCGAGCTCCACACTGGATTGAAGTTTTTCATGTTGAATCGAACTACTCCCCACCCAAATCGACCTCGCTGACTTCCGATTAGAACTGACGACCAACCAATTTGAGGTAGGCCTGCTAGCGGGGTTAAACCCGCCCCAAACCCGCCCCAACCCGTATTTTAAAAGCCCTAACTACCACCCGCCCGCCCCCCCCCCGTCGGCCCAATGCCCCAACCCGCCCCAACCCGAAGTCACGACGAAAGATTATATGCAACTTATACGCCGATCTATGACCATAGAGCTCCAACCCGTCCCAACCCGTTTGTCACGTCAACCCAACCCGCCCCAACCCGTTTCACACAGTGGCACCCGTTTCCACCCGCCCCAACAGTACCCATGTTAAAACCCACCCCAAAATACCCGTTCAACCCGCCCCATTAGCAGGCCTAATTTGAGGTCTCCATTGTTTAATCTATCTCGTTCAGGGTAGTCTTGCTGATGCTATGGAAGAGGCTTGCATGCCAGTGGTCTCAGCAGCGGCCTCAACAACGGCAGCGGGCAACTCATGTGTGGGCGCGGCAAGCTGTTCCTGCGTCTGGCGGGCGGCGGCGAGGCGACGATTGCAAGCGCCCGGGAGGGGACGAGAGGATGGCGGTGCGGTGAGCAATGAGCATCGACGACCCCAGCGGCCTGGTTGAGGATCGGAGCAGTGGCTGCGGGGCCTGCAAAAACGCTTTGGAGGAAACGATGCCAGCCTCAACGCGGAACCGGTGGTGTCTTCGTGCGTTGGTGCGCGAGTCAAGATCGTTTCTCAGGTAGTAAATTGTTTTTTTTTCTTCTCTTCTCTCGTTAACTCATGTACCATTTCACCACTTTTTACTTATGTGGCAGGGTATTCAATACTATAAAAAATATCCTACATGGAGGATTGGGATTGCCCTCGTAAAAATCACCACGTCACCACACACCTGCTCTGTTTATCACCCTACGCCTGCCTCTGTGCGGTAAAAAAGAGAGAGAGCGAGCTGATTGGAAAGGAGAGGGAGGGGAGGAGAGGGAGGGGGGAGGAGAGGAGAGCGGGAGTGAGATTGAAGCCAAGCTCTGCCAGATCTGCACTCTGGTACACGCAATTCATTCTTAGCTCTTGTAATTTCGCTAAGTTCATGGTCGGAAATTTATTTATTTTTGGCAATGTTTTATTGCACTTTGCTCGAACAATTTTTTCATATTGCAACGTGCGGTCATAAAAACAAATTCCCAAGATGTCACTTTCGTTGTTAAAATAATAACATATTTTAATCAACTTTACCTTTGAAATATTAAAAAGATTAATAAATTAAATGTAAATCTCGCCGTTTCATATGGCTATAGCCGTTTCAAACGGTCTAGCTCAGCCTCACATTCGCGACCTGGTGAAAGGTGGACATAGGGACTTATCGCTGTTTGAAACGGCAACCATTTGAAACGGCTATAGCCGATTGAAACGGCGATAGGCAGCCTGATGAGGACACCAACTACAACATGAGTACAACTACACCAGCAGCACCTTCTCTAGTGCCTCCAGATGATCCGCCACCGGACCAGGCCGTGCTTCCTCAGTCCAGGCGCCAACCCCTACACCTAGGCCAATTACTCGGGCTCGTGAGAGAGAATTGAGCTTCGTCATGCTTTTAAAGAACGAAGGCCCAGGAGAATAGAAGCTGGCCCAACAGGAGGCCCAAGTGAGGCGCCTAGGGTTGGAGTCCGATAGGGACACACGCGCCTACTCCTGCCGCGCACGCCCCTCTCCTGCCACCCCTATTTAGATAGACTTCTTTTCTATTATCAGATTCGGGTTTTGATTTATGTTAGCTTTAGCTACTTGAACAATTGCAATTCAGCGTTGTTTTATATTCAGAACTCCACCTTCGAGTAATACAATAGATTGCTAGCATCTCTTCCTTGCTCGTTCTTCGATTGCGCGTAGGGGTTGATCTTCGTGATCAGGCTGATTTTGCACCACAAGGTCAGTAACCACAGGGAGTTGGTTCAGCGATTGCATTGGCGCTTCGGGCTTGCTCTTCGTAGTCGGATCATGAGGGTCAATTTCCGTCCAAGTCGAAATTATCTCCACTCACCGAAAGATCGGGCACTTCAGTTCTATCAAGTGTAATCAGATTTCCAGGTTGATCGGTGAGTTTACCGAGTGTTTTTCCCTTCCTACAGTCCACTAAAACCAAATTTAGGTTAGATCCATCTCTCGGCAACCTTTTGAGCCGCACTTTTCTTTCAATAATTTGCGTTGTTGAATTTGTGTGCTTATGCGTTCGATTGTTGCTGGTCACTTGTGTTGAATTCGGTTTCTATCTCACTGTTTTCCCTTCCTTGTTCTGCTCGTTTTCTGTTCTTCGTATCCTTGTCGTACACGCCTTCCTTGTTCTGCTCGTCTTCTGCTCTTCGTATCCTTGTCGTACACGCCGAGCAAAGAAGAAGGTTGAACAAAGTCACCAGGAAGAAAAGAAAACAAACAAAAAAAAAGAGAGAAAAAAAAATAGAGAGAAATCCAATTCGGACTCATTGTAGAGTTCTTTTTCGATACGTTTCGGACGCCCCGTGAGAAAAACTGCCATAACTTTTTGCTCGGATCTCGGATTGCAGTGTTTCTTTTTTTCTAGGAAAGCTCGCTTGATTTCCTATACGGGGCACCCCGAGCTTGTGTCGGGTGACATAAACTTTCAGGCAAAAAATCTTCTAAGACCGAGTTCCGGCACCCGAAGTTTCTGCACGTTTTCAGCATCTCGGCTGATTTTCCTTCCTTTCCACCTCCTGCCTTGTTCGAAGTTTGCACTTGCTTTCAGCAGCTAAGTTACGTGTTTATTAGCACTATAATTCAACTTTGAATTATTGTTTGATTGTGCTAACACTTGATTAGAGTGCAGCCTACCCAAAAACTCCACATACTCCTACGACCTGCAGGCTTTGTTTCTCCAGGCAATCGCTCCTCCAATCTTTCATAGGTTGTACTTGTTGGTTGCAGTTCACCCCTGTGCGTGGTAAGAACGAGTAAGGATCTATTTGCAGCATTAGTTGAGCGACTTGTCACCACATCCCTATCGTTGTAGGCTTTGTAGGCTTCTGTTTTTGTGTTTGCACTAACGATGGTAGGAAACGAGACGATGGATGAAAAGATTCAGGACGTACGGGCGCAAGTTGATGGACTTGTCGCGGACATAAAGACGGTGCATGAACGGCTCGATGATACGGTCCACACAACGACCGAGCGTTTTGACCAGATTGGCCTCGCTCAGACAGCCACTCGGACCACACTCGACACCATCGTGGCACGCGGCTTGACGATTAGCCACTAAGCTCACAGCAGTACAGTAGGAGAGGGCCTATGGAGGTGACACCGAGAGGGACGAAGGCGACAGCCCTTTTCGTGCTCGCCATGTGGTACGTCATCCACCTCCCACGGATTCATTTGCTAAGATTAAATTTAAGATTCCATCTTTTAATGGCAAGTATGATCCTACTGTGTATCTTGATTGGGAATTGGAGGTCGACCAAAAATTTGCATGCCATGATATCCCTCCTACGTCTCAAGTTAGTGCTGCGATTAGTGAATTTACTGATTTTGGTTTGATTTGGTGGCGTGAGTACAAAAATAAACATAACCCTCCTACCACTTGGGATCAACTGAAAACTGCTATGCGCCATAGATTTGTTTCGTCATACTATGCACGTGATTTGCTTAATAAGATGCAGCGTTTTCAACAAGGGTCACAATCAGTATTATCAGGAGTTACAAAAGGGCATGCTTCGTTGTGGTCTGGTCGAGAGTGATGACACTGCTATGGATCGTTTTCGTGGTGGCTTGAACAGTAACATTCAGGATATTCTTGATTATATGGAGTATCATGATATCACCACTATTTTTGAATTTGCTTGCAAAGCTGAACGTGAAGTGCAGGGACGACGAGCGAAGACATATACTAACTCTTCTGCAGGACGGAGTTCGACTTCCAGCTCTGCAGCTGCTCTCCTTGCGCCATCCATGCCTAGCACCACACCACGCGAGGAGACAGCCAAGCTTGCAGCGCCGCCCCCAGCCAAGGGCGCTGCGCCTTCTACAGGCTGTACGCGGGATATTCGGTGCCACCGTTGCAAAGGATTTGGGCACGTGATGTGGGACTGCCCAAACAAGCGTGCATTGCTTATACGCGACAACGGTGAGTAGTCTTCAGAAAGTGATTCCGATGAACCTATACATGCCGATCTTGCCACAGACCACGCATGTAATGAAGAAGTCCATGTGGATCACAGCCACGCCGACCGGTATGAGAGTCTTGTTGCACAGCGTGTTCTTAGCACTCAGGTTGCCCATTCCGAGAAAAATCAGCGACACACTCTGTTCCACACCAAAGGCGTTGTGCAAGACCGGTCATTCGTATCATCATCGACAGTGGCAGCTGCAACAACTTGGTGAGTACAGCTTTGGTCGAAGCTTTGTCCTTGTCCACGTGTGCTCACCCGCATCCCTATCACATTCAGTGGCTCAATGATGGTGGTAAAATTAAGGTAACGTGCTCGGTACGTGCTCCTTTCTCTCTAACAACTTATTCGGGTTCTGCTGATTGCGATGTTATTCCTATGGAAGCATGTTCTTTGTTACTTGGTAGACCTTGGCAATATGATACTGATAGCTTACATCATGGTCGTTCCAATCACTATTCTATCATGTTTAAAGGACAGAAAGTAATTATCCATCCCATGACCCCCGAACAAATTGTGAAAGATGATCTTGCTAGGGCTGCTAAGACTGCAAAACAACTCAAATCTGCACAACCAGCCGCTCCTGTTAAATCTGAAATCAAGTTACACGCTCCTGTTTTGCTTGCTACACGTGCTGATTTTGATGATCTTGCTGCTACTAATGCAAAAAATAAGATTGTTGGTAGTAAAGGAAAAAAGCATGTTACTTTTGCACCAGGTGATATGGTTTGGTTGCATTTGAGAAAGGATCGGTTTCCTACTTTGCGTCGTTCTAAATTAATGCCACATGCTGCTGGTCCTTTTAACGTGCTAACCAAGATTAATGATAATGCTTATATTCTTGACCTGCCTGCGGAGTTTGATGTTTCCAATAGTTTTAATATTGCGGATTTGAAACCGTATGCGGGTGAAGATGAGGAGTTGCCGTCGAGGGCGACTTCAGTTCAAGAGGGGGGGATGATGAGGACACCAACTACAACACGAATACGACTACACCAGCAGCACCTTCTCCAATGCCTCCGGATGATCCGCCACCTGGACCAGGTCGTGCTTCCTTAGTCCAGGCGCCACCCCCTACACCTAGGCCAAGTACTCGGGCCTGTGAGAGAGAATTGAGCTTCGTCATGCTTTTTAAAGAACGAAGGCCCGTGAGAATAAAAGCTGGCCCAACAGGAGGTCCAAGTGGGGCCTAGGGTTGGAGTCCGATAGGGACACGCGCGCCTCATCCCGCCGAGCGCCCCTCTCCTGCCGCCCCTATTTAGATAGACTCCTTTTCTATTTTCAGATTCGGGTTTTGATTTATGTTAGCTTTAGCTACTTGAACAATTGCAATTCAGCGTTGTTTCATATTCAGAACTCCACCTTCGAGTAATACAGTAGATTGCTCGCATCTCTTCCTTGCTCGTTCTTCGATTGCTCGCAGGGGTTGATCTTCGTGATCAGGCTAATCTTGCACCACAAGGTCAGTAACCACAGGAAGTTGGTTCAGCGATTGCATTGGTGCTTCGGGCTTGCTCGTCGTAGTCGGATCGTGAGGGTTAATTTCCGTCCTAGTCGAAATTATCTTCACTCACCGAAAGATCGGGCACTTCAGCTCTATCACAGCCAGTGCCGTTCCATTTGGCGATATGCTCTGCATTTTTTTCCCGTAACATATCGCCGGATGACTCACTCGGCGATAGCCGTTTGAAGTGGCAATATAAGACTGGTTTTGCAAATTTTGTGGCTACCTATTTATTTTTGAAAATCCAAAAATAAAAAAATATAAAAATTCTACTCTCTGGGGTCTGTTGCCTGCAGCTCGCTCCTTTGCTCTGCTAACGCTGCTTGCTGCTTTGCTCACTGGCGGAGCTACAGTGGCAGAGCTAGAGCAAGGGGGGTGCATTTGACTTTATGGGTGCAAGAGTTTGTAATTTGTGGGTGCATATATAGTGAAAATTTAGGGCTTATCACTGTTTTTCAAAAATTTTGTGGGTGCAGTCGCACCCACAACCTTCTACGTAGCTCCACCCCTAGAGCTACTCATGGGCAAAAAGTGGGCCACGGCCCCCCTTGCTCAGCGATCTTTTTTTTTTGACACCTCTCGTCTGGATACAGTTGTAGCATCTGCTCGTATGCAGACACACACCTACACCACACACACGCACACCACACTCACACCTAAGTACACGAACAAACCTACAACTATACGCGGATACAAAGACGCGTCCTTGAAGAGATCACCAGAGGCACAGGCTCTGTAGACGACGGGCACGTCGCAGTCTCTTTGTGGTTCCACGCGTCGAGAGGCTTCCTGTAAATTATTTAGGTGGGTACCAGAAACTCGCGTCCATCAGGACTCGAACTCCGGTCGGCTGCTTGTGGCCACCGCCAACTCCGCTAGCCAGTCGAGCCAAGCCCAGCGATCTTTTCTGAAGCGACGAGAGCATACCAGTCCTCTCATCCAATTTTAGACATATGCAGCATTAGTTTTTAGCGTATTAGCAGTTTATCTAGATCAACAAATTGAGACCCACGCTCGTGTCAAATCGAACTAAGTTCTCGCTCCTTCCGTCCTTATCTCCTAGCTACAGTAGATCAGGGCGAAAAGGAGGCGATTTGCTTTACCGGCGGCGATTCCACCGGGTCCTTTCGTCTCCGGTGGTCGGATCGGCGCCGGAGATGGAGGTTGGCCGATACAGGGTAGTTCCTAGTGTCTGCTTGCCGGCGGTTTTTGCCGGCGAAGCTTGTGTTTGCCGGGGGGATGCTGTTCCTCGACGGTATGTGTTTCCAGACGGCGACGTCGAGGCGAAGGCGGCAGGCGGTACAGGAGTCACTGGCCGGCGGCGCATCGATCCTCCTGGGAGGTGCATTTTCAGGCCTTTTTGGTTCAAGGATAGGGAAGCAACTATGCGTATCGTGGATGGCTGGAGAGTGGACAAGGCTCGGCGGCCCGCGACGGCGGTTGCTGACGACGGCAGGTCACGCGTCAATGGAGCTCGGGGTGTGTCCCTGGCCGATGTGATTTCAGCGAAGGCTTCATCTATTGCGGCCACCTTCAAAGCGTTGCGGCGATAGGGCTCCTTCTGTCCTTGGTTTCGAGGCGAAGTGCCTACGGCGATGGCGGCGGCAATGGAGTTCGGTGGGTTTGACCGGCGGTGTGCCCAGGGACCTGGATGTAATTTCTTTGTTTTTTGGGGCCTCTATGTAAACGGTCAAGACAACTGTCTTCCGTATCCCTCTCGAATGTACCTGTACGTGTATGTGTTTTTTTTTTTTGCGAAACACAGTACAGATGCAGACACTCACAAACGCACGTATGCACACTCAACCCTATGAATATACGCACGCAACCCTACCCCTATGAGCATCTTCGAGAGACTGAGCCGGCTGATCCTCGAGATTGACAAAGTCACCTCTGGCGCCTCGCTATCGACGGGCACGTCGCCTACCACTGAAAGAATAACGCCGGTTAAATCCTGAGAAAATCCCAGAAAAAGATGCGAGCATCAGAATTTGAACCCTGGTGGGTAGCATCCCACTGGACCGTCCTACCATTGGACTACAAGCCCAATCACGTACGTGTATGTGTCTTTGTACTGTCCTTAACTTTCAATACATGTATGTTTGATAAAAAAAAGATCTGCTCGTGTCCTTCCAGCAAGCAAAGCAAGACCCCGGCGCACTCTATCACTGAACATGTGCAAGGCTTCCCAGCTCCTGCGCTTCCCAAGAGCTACAACCGCAAGCTGCTGCCTGCTCGGTTGTTAGTTACTCGTTATCAGGTGTCGATAAGCGGGGTTGTTCATTTGCTTCTCTGTTTTTCTTGCTTCTAAAGCACAAGAGCTGCTTCCAATGAATTCCACATATTGTTTCTAGTTCATATAATTTTTACTCCTACTTGAAAGCAGTTGCTAGTGTTGCCAGAACTAATAAGAGAACTGTAGCAGCCACTGGGCTGATGTAAAGGATCAGTCGTACGGCTGATCGTTTCTCATTCGCATCACGATATACAGGTTGCTGCTAATTCAAGTAAAATATTTGCTTAGGAAACATGCGAAGAACTATAAGACGTAAACAAATCAGTGCAAGAAGTGTATCAGGAAAGCTAATTCATCCCACCTTTGTTTTTATCACATTTACTAGTCCTTTAAGAACACAATAGCAGTACCGCATCACTACCTTCTTTGCGGGCGCATGTCCTCGTGTCGTGAAGCAACCAAACCAGATGTTCATGGAGAAGAAATAAAACTCAGATCCTCGATGATGGAAGATACGAACACCGATATCCATAAAGACCAAAAAGTAAAAAAATCATCAGTACAGAGCTACACAATGTGTAGAAAACGCATCAAAGATTATGCAGAATTATCCAATCTATCGATGCCATTGTTACACATATAGCCATGACATGTGCTTAGGCCAGTCTCAGTGGGAGTTTCATGGGCATTAAATAGACTGCCATGTCAGCGTTTTTGATGATGTGGCAGTGTATTAATGAAGAGAGATGTGAAGTGAGTTTCATGGTGATGAAACTCTCTATGTACAGTTACCTAGACAGCTTGTGTCTTGCATGTAGCCTAGGGAACAATGAAAGATGAAACTTTGTATTGAGAGAGGGTGTTTCATCATAGTTTCAATTATCTTTTAGATGATGTGTCACTCTAGGTAACTGTGTCTATGAAACTTCCACTGAGACCGGCCTTACAAATTGGAAACAAAATTAAGAACTACTTGGATAATAAGCTGGGATGAACTTTCCTAAAATGAGTTCATTCTGGTTGTCTCAAGCTGCAAGTGCATGTAGGGGAAAAACTTAGGGTGTGTTTGGTTTGGGGACCAAATGGGTTGGGTTGGCTCCAACCCATTTTTTGGGTTGAATTCGACCCATCTCGTGTTTGGTTGCGAGGGTTGGATTCCATCCAGTTTTTTGTTTAGTTGAAGGGATTGAGTGGGTTGGCAAGGATGCCATTTTAACACCGTTAAACAGATGCCCGTCTGTCATTCACGGGCCCACCTATCATTCTCTACCTTATCTTCAACCTCCAACTCTGTGCCTGCCCGATAGAGTCCAGCACTTCAGCCACGACCACCACGCTGCACCCACCCTCCCCGTCGCCGGCAAGCCGTAGCTGCGCCGCCGGGGCTCCACGCCGCTGCCATGGGGGCTCGCGTCTCGGCGCCGCCGGGTGAGCCGCCGGGGGGCGCGCTCCAGCCCCAACTTTCCGCGAGCCGCCCCGCACCTTCACGCCACCGCCGCCGGCGTCTCCAACCGCGTCCGCCCTCCCCGCCGCTGCCGTAGGGCGTGCCTCTCCGCCGGCCCTCTTCCTCCACCGCCGACCCTCCATGGCCGCCCGCCTTGAAGCTCCACCAAGCCGGTACCGCTCGGGAACCTCTCCGCTGGCTCTCCTCCTCTCGCGCGCCCGGCCCTCCATAAGGCGCCCGCCTTGAAGCTCCACCAGGCCGAACCTCTATGCCGCTATGCCATCCTCTCTGCGTGGCGCAGTGCGTCTTTGGCCGGGCCATCCGCGCCGCCCCGGCCGTTGTTGGTATTTGCTAAGCCTACGGGAATATTTGATGGATAATCCGCAAAGCGCCACGGATACTGGGTGAGCACTTCACCCGGGTGATGGGTTTTAAATATCGAATCCACAGGGGAGAACGTAGAGAAGGGTTCTTGAGATTTACTACTGATCTCCGAAAGTGGTTTAAATAAAACTAGATAGATAATAAAGATAAGGAGTTCTAGTAAGAAGGTCTTGTTCTCACTTCAAGTAAATCATTTGCACATTGTTTCTTAAGAGGGGTTGTCATGAAGAAACTCTTAATAAAGGGATTCTACGCTAACAACGCAGGGTCTCCTACGATTTCTATAAACGGGAGCAGGCATACAAAGGACTCAATAGTGCTGTCACCACTACGATCAGCCTTAACGGTTGGTGTTTCACTCCGGTCTATAGAAGGTATTCGTAATAAGCTAGTCAATCTAAGCACCGCGCTTACATTAATCTAACAACTTCAATTCAAGAGCGACGAGGAATCAAAGTAATCTTATCAAAGAAATACGAACCTTAAGAACAATAGAGACAATATCACTTACTCGAATGGAATTCGAACAATCCACAAGATCTCGTGAGTCGTGCTCCAATGGCATCGCTCCGGGGAGACGATGATGGAGGCGCCAACCGGCAGGAGGAAGAAGATGGAGGCGCCGACAGCTCCGGGCCTTCCTTCAACTCCGCCTCAACCGCACTCTAATTCTCTCAACTTGCAAAAACTAACTCTCAATCTAATTCTAATCTAGAGCTTCTATCTCTTGTCGCCGTTGATGATCCGATTGAATTGATGATTGAACCGAGATTGATTGAATCGGGGCCGGGGGGGCTTGCTTATATAGGGGTCTTCTTATGTCTCTTCGACCCCTTCAGCAAGCAATGTGGTACTAATCTTCATGGGCCTTGACGATGTACGATGACCATTGGATCAAACCGACACTAAACAACCCGGGTTTAGATTGCGTCTTAGAGGCGGTGGAGGAAGCTTCGGAAACGGGGGCAACTTGGCGGCCAAGCGAGGGGCCGATCGGCCCCATTATTGGGCCGATCGCCCGTGGTGGGCTCCACCGGGCCCCGCGATGCGCCCGTGGCTTCGGAGTCTTCTAGATGATGCTTTCTTCGGTGCCAAGTTTCGTTCACGCCGGGTGTATTCGAGCCTTCTAGTCTTGCTTCGGAGTTAGATTGCGTTACGATTTCTACCGTTTTTTCTCGTTAAGTCCCCGCAAATCATAACTTTACCAAAACTCATGGAAATCATTAGTATAAACCCCTAATAAGGTTGTCTAATTATATTTTAGTCCTTTTCCATGTTTAATTGACAATTAAAAGTATGCATTAACAAGTGTCAACAAACTCCCTCACACTTAGGCTTTTACTCGCCCTCGATAAAAGGATGGTCTAAGCATGGATCATGATTATATTTCCATGGTCATACCTGCACTTTGGGATCTTTGAGCTTGGATTAGTTAGAAATGTATAACCTTTATTCTTTAATCAAGTCTATTGGAGAGATTTTGCATAAGTTTTGAAAAGAAAGCATAGTTGTATTTTACTCCTTTGTGACACTCTCAAGTCTCTCAAAGTATATTATATCCTCACAGTTCATTTATCATATGTGGAGCTCAAGAACATGTAGCACACTTACCTTGTATTTATTCCGAAGTCAATTTGTGGATCCATGGAGATAGATGTCATAAGTCACAGATCAAGATGTGCATGTGAATCAAGATTATTATTACCACTTTGCTCTCTCTAGTTGAAAATCTTCTATCTCCCTTTTTGGAACATTTATTTATTATTGTTTATTATTATTATTATATATATATATTTTTTTTTTTAAGCGAGGTAACCGGCTAATTATTAGAGAGGTGGGTTCTACTCACCCTCGGACACTTGTCCATTTTTACTCTATTTATTTATTAGAGAAGTGGGCCCTACTCACCCTCGGACACTTGTCCATTATTCTTCTCTTTATTTTTGCCTTTTTCTTTTTTTTTTTAGAGAGGGGGGGGTTCTTCGACCCGTAGAACACTTGCTCATTTTCTCCTCTCTCTCACTTTTCTCTCCACTCTTAGAATTTTGAACATTTGGCTTTTTCATAGCTGTACCTTTTTCAACAATAAAAATTATGGGAGATAGAGATTAAAACTTTTTAGAGCATGGATACTTTAGTGAAAGCAAATTAATGCGTGATCTTGATCTTAGACTTTAGACAAATTTCAACATAGGTCATGGTTTTGACAAAGCTCAACACAAGAAAGTAACAATTAATTAGATATATTTTTAATGATTACTACGGCTCTATTGGGGTAATTCATTTAATCACAAAGGAGAAGTATAACTAAAGATTTTAATATTTTTGAAATAAATAACTCTCCAAAGACAAGATAAAAGAAAGAAGATCATTATTCTAACTTTATTCTTTCTCATGTTTTAAGCAATTAAGGCATCCCAACAAGTGACAGGTATATGTAGGAATTTAATCATGCAAAACTTTGTTTAAGACATTTTTTCATAAAGGAAAATGTACCATAACGAAAAAGACTTATTTTAATTGAACGGAAAATAAATTGCGAAAATTAAAAGTTTTAGGAAGTTTAACCGAAGCGGTGGACGAAGTTGGGCCCGAGTGGGGCGGGGTGGGTGGCCGATCGGCCTGTTATTTGGGCCGATCGGTCCGCCTCCGTCCGTGTCGGGCCGCGGTCCGTCGGCGAAGTCGATGGTTAGATCTTTATTCGAATTTCTTGATTTTTTTGTCGCGAAAATTTCTGTTTGGTCGCCACGGATCTCCCCCACACTTAATTCTGTTATCTTGCATACAAAGCATGGTGGAGACAAAAACATATCCCGAAAAATATAGAAAAATATTTAACTCAACTTGTGGATTACTTCATTGATAAAGGAGAGAGCATTTTATTACATAATTCGAACTTCCTAGTACTTTAAGCAAACTAATCTTTAACTAAACCAAGCTAAACGACTTTAATCGAACTGAACTTAAGACTCAAACGCTAAGACTCATGTGCTCTCTAAACGTGGTGCTTACATAGGGCCCTTGCCCTTCTTCGGTTTTTCAACCTCCATGTAGCTAGGAACATGGATCGGCTTCTTCAAAGGCCAAGCGGCGACGATCATACTACTGAGGCGTACATGACTTGTTTGCGTCCTTGCGGTGGGCGGTGTGCGAGGATGACGAGGTGGAACGAAAGGAATTGGAGTATGATCGGGTGGTATGACTACGAGCGGCTTGGGTTGTTTGATGGAAGGAACAACTTGCTTGGCTTTCTCATTGAAGGGGACAAGCTGTTTTTCAGCCATTTTTTTTTTCTAGTTTGAGATTAGATGAGAAAAGAGGAGGGTCTATCCTTGATTATATATGGGTCAGGATTTTTCGGGGTGTGAGAGATCGGGTTTACGGTACTAAAACAAAACGGAAAGTGATTTTTCCGTAACTAAACGTGCAAAGAGACCGTGTGGGACAAAAAAACAGACGCGAGAGGGAGGACACGTGGGCCGATCGGCCCGTTATTTGGGCCGATCGGTCGCCACGTGTCGCCTCGCGACGCTGCTCGTCGTGGGGGTGCTCTAACTCTATTATTATCCCGAAAAACCCGATGTTGGCCCATTATTCGCGAAAATTAATATTTTTGGGAATTTCAAGAATTCGATAACATCTAATTCTTCTAAATTTTTATTGGGCTCTAAAAATATTTTGAGGCGATGACCATTTACCTTAAATAGCGTACCTTCGTTGTCTTGAAGAGTGACGGCTCCATGTGATGATGAACTCACCACCTTGTGCGGTCCTTCCCACTTGCTTCGTAGTTTTTCCATGTCCGAAGAGTCGCACCACGGAATTAAAAAGTAATACCCGACGCTGGGTGGAATTCCTTCTTCTTGATTCTTTTGTCGTGCCATCTTTTGGTTCTTTCTTTGTAGATCTTGGCACTGTGGTACGCCTTCTCTCTCCATTCTTCTAGCTCGATAGTTGCATTCTTCGTTTTGTTCGGCTTCATCAAGGTCCATATTCCACCTCTTGATCGCCCGGTGAGCTTTGAATTCTAGCTCAACGAGGCAAGTGACATGTCTTCCGTAGACCGTACTGGTAGGGAGACATTCCGATGGGAGTCTTGTAAGTCTGTCCGATAAGCCCAAAGAGCTTCGGGTAGCTTTGTCTTTCCATTTAGTTCCCATTTGGTCAACCGCTTTTTTTACGTAGGATGTTCTTGATTTGCTTGTTTGACGTTTCTCGCTTGACCACTTGTCTACGGGTGATAAGGTGAAGCGACGTTGTGTTGGATCCCATGATTTGAGAGGTACTTCTCGAAGTTCTTGTCAATGAAGTGGGACCCTCCGTCACTTATCACTAGCCTTGGTGTACCGAATCTTGGAAATATTATTTCTTCAAACATCTTGATTGAGCTTTTTGTGATCGCTAGTCTTGCATGGCATGGCCTCAACCCATTTAGAAACGTAGTCAATCGCCACTAGGATGTACTCGTAGGGTCCGGATTTTGGGAATGGTCCCATGTAGTCAATTCCCCGGACATCAAAGAGTTCGATTTGAAGATTGGTCGCCGGTGGCATGGCATCTCTAGAATTGATATTGCCATGTCTCCGACGGGGCGTTGCATCTTCGCATTAAGTCCCGCGGTGTCTTGATACATGGTTGGCCGAAAAATCCGGCTTTGCGGATCTTTTGCGTGTGTGCGGAATGCTCCATAATGACCTCCATATGGTGCCGAGTGGCACTTCTCGATAATCTGTAGTCCTTCTTACGCCGGTACACACCTCCCGAGTAAGCCGTCGGCGCATACTCGGAAGAGGTATGGCTCGTCCCATAGGTGATGGCGACTCTCATAAATGGCGTTTTCTTGTCCGCCCCTCGGGTCGTATATATATCCCGCAACCATGAAATTAACAATATCGCATACCAAGGATCGGATCGGGAGATCCGATAGAGCATGTCGTCCCTCATAGAGTCATTAATGGGTAACTCCCTGTGGTTTCTCAAAATGCATTCTAGACAGATGATCGGCAAACAGAATTTTCTACTCCTTTCTTATCTCTAATTTCTAAATCAAACTCTTGGAGCAAAGCAAAATCCATCGTATTAACCTTGGTTTAGCATCTTTCTTAGTGAGCGGTATTTAAGAGCAGCATGATCGGTGTAAACAATAACTTTTGCTCCTACCAAGTAAGATCTAAACTTGTCGATAGCATAAACAATGACTAGTAACTCTTTTTCGGTTGTGGCATAATTAAGTTGAGGTCCGCTTAAAGTTTTACTAGCATAAGCAATAGCATGATGTTTCTTGTCTTTTTGTCCGTCCCAAAACAGCCCCCACAAGCATAATCACTTGCATCACACATAATTTCAAAGGGTAAAGACCAATCGGGGGTTGAATAATGGGTGCGTAAATAAGAGCATTTTTTCGAGTTTCAAAAGATTTAAGACAAGCATCATCAAAATCAAAAGGAACATCCTTAGCTAACAAGTTTGTAAGAGGTCTAGCAATATGAGAAAAATTCTTTATAAACCTTCTATAAAAAAAAAGCATGGCCAAGAAAACTTCTTATTCCCTTGACATTCACAGGTGGAGGTAGCTCGTTCAATTACTTCTATTTTAGCTCGGTCTACCTCTATTCCTCTTTCGAAACTAGATGGCCTAGCACTATTCCTTCTCTAACCATAAAATGACATTTTTCCCAATTAAGGACTAAGTGCTTTTCTTCACATCTTTGCAAAACCTTATCTAAGTTTTCTAGACAATCATCAAAAGTTTTTCCATAAAAGTAAAAATCATCCATAAAAACTTCCATAATCTCTTCAATCATATCGAAAAATATAGACATCATGCATCTTTGAAAAGAAGCTGGAGCATTACATAATCCAAAAGACATTCTACGATATGCATAAGTTCCATATGGACATGTAAAAGTGGTTTTGCTTTGATCTTTGGGATGGATTGGGATTTGGTGATACCCCGAATATCCATCGAGAAAACAAAAGAAAGAGTGGTTAGCCAACCGTTCTAACATTTCATCAATGAAAGGCAAGTGGAAAGTGATCTTTCTTTGTGGCTTTATTTAATTTTCTATAGTCTATGCACATACGCCAAACCGGTGACGGTTCTCTCGAGGAATTAATTCATTTTTCTCATTTTTAACTACTTGTCATGCCTCCCTTTTTAGGCACAACTTACACAGGGGCTTACCCACTCACTATGTGGCACAGGATATATAATCCCGGCGTGAAGAAGTTTTAGAACTTCTTTCTTTACTACATCTTTCATCGCATTATTAAGTCTTCGTTGAGGCTCTATAGATGGTGGAACATCAGGATCTGTAGGTATACGATGTGTGCAAAGGGCAGGACCGATGCCCTTTACATCATGGAGTGAGTAGCCGAAGGCTGAACAATGTTGTTCTAAGACGATGAATTAACCCGTAAGTCTCTTCCCCGAGTGAGTTTATTATTAATGACTGAGGGGACTCGGGATCATTATGCGAAAGGCATATCTAAGACCAGGTGGTAAAGGTTTAAGTTCAATGGGAGGTCTCGAGGTTTCCTCGAATTCATCGAGAGGTTCGGATTCGGTTGGATTTTCTTCCTCTTCTTCGATGAAGAATTCAGTTACATCTTCTTGATTGGATTCTACGAAATGTTCTATAGATGCTTCTTTCACCTCTTCCATTGGGTGCAGTTACGATTTGGGTTCGGTCTCGATTATGAATTGAATATGCGAAGTGTAAGGGAAATTTATCTTTGCCTAGACAAATGTCTAGTTTTCCGTGTGTCCTTCTTTAAGGAGTCTTTCTAATGGATGGCCTAATAAAAGGTCAAACTCCCTAATGTCAAAGATATAAAAGCTCGGGTTGATTAATATGTCGTTTTTACGAATAGGTAGAGTGTAAAGAATTCTGAACTTTGGACAATTTGCCCGAGAGGAGTGCTTTAATAACTTAGTAGTAGGAGATAATGACATATTCTTGCTAAATTGCTCGAAAAAGGATAGGGCCATTATATTTACTCCTATGATCGGGTTATAAAGTGCATCATAAGTGATTGCTTTAATTATGCATTGAATTGGTACGTAAGGTGATTCCAAAGCGGATCACATCGGAAAGAAAGTTCTCGATTCTTCTAACCATTCTGCACTCATGATAGATGCGAGCTCCTTAGTATGTTGACTTGAGAAGTATTGGTCAATGCTATCAATTTCTTCTTGTGAAGATAATTTGCGTTTTCGAGGTTTCTTCTCTTGATGATAATTCGAGGTGTTTCCAAAATCGGAAAATAAATCATCCTCGATATCATTCATAAAATCAGGAAAAGAATGTTTTTCCTTTGACGATTCTATAGCTACTGAGGTTGAGATGATTCGGTATAGGTTCAGGTGTAGCTATTTCTGGAATTTCTTCTTCTAAAGATTTCTCTTCTACTGGATCATCATTGGTGCTGGCTAGAATGTTGTCTAAGATGGTTCTAGCTTCACTAGATGTAAGATGGATGAAAGATCCATGTGAGGAGGTATTCAAATAGGCTCTAGATTCTTTATTAAGACCAATATAAAAATGTTGAAGTAAAATGTGGTCTTGAAGGCCTAGATCTGGTCCAGACTTGCAAAGAAGTTCAAAACGTTCGGGATGAACTCAACGACTCACTATCCTCCCTGTTTGAAAGATATGATCCGGGTTCTAAGGTTGACTACTTTAGAAACGGGGTAAAAGTCCAGGTAGAAATCTGCGCGGAGAATTCTCCAATCGCCTTTCTTCTTCTCCTTGGTTCTATCATACCATTGGCGAGCTTTTCCTTTCAATGTGAATGGAAAGAGCTTCCAACGGATAGTCTCATCGGACATACCCTCTATATGAAGGCAATCACATGTTTGCTCAAATTGTTGGAGATGATGATAAGGGTCTTCGTCTTCTATTCCTAAGGAAGTGTTGGTTTGGACCATCTCTATTAGCTCGAGGCGTAGCTCATAGGCCTCGGATAGGATTGGTTTGGATGATAGAATGTGCCTAAGGCTAAGCTCCGTAGGTGCCGAAAAATCTTTAATGGATGTAGTATCCATGATAAAGGAAAGGATAAGAATTTAAACTAAAAAGGAAAGATAAAAGTATACTCAAGAAATCTCTAAACCGTTCTCCCGCAAGAACGGCGCCGAAATGCTTGTTGGTATTTGCTAAGCCTACGGGGAATATTTGATGGATAATCATAAGCGCCGCGGATACCGGTGAGCACTTCACCCGGGGTGATGGGTTTTAAATATCGAATCCACGGGGAGAACGTAGAGAAGGGTTCTTGAGATTTACTACTCGATCTCTCGAGTGGTTTAAATAAAACTAGATAGATAATAAAGATAAGGAGTTCTAGTAAGAAGGTCTTGTTCTCACTTCAAGTAAATCATTTGCACATTGTTTCTTAAGAGGGGTTGTCATGAAGAAACTCTTAATAAAGGGATTCTACGCTAACAACGCGGGGGTCTCCTACGATTTCTATAAACGGGGAGCGGGCATACAAAGGACTCAATAATCTTTGTCACCACTACGATCAGCCTTAACGGTTGGTGTTTCACTCTGGCCTATAGAAGGTATTCGTAATAAGCTAGTCAATCTAAGCACCGCGCTTACATTAATCTAACAACTTCAATTCAAGAGCGACAGGAATCAAAGTAATCTTATCAAAGAAATACGAACCTTAAGAACAATAGAGACAATATCACTTACTCGAATGGAATTCGAACAATCCACAAGATCTCGTGAGTCGTGCTCCAATGGCATCGGCTCCGGGGAGACGATGATGGAGGCGCCAACTCCGAAGGAGGAAGAAGATGGAGGCGCCGACAGCTCCGGGCCTTCCTTCAACTCCGCCTCAACCGCACTCTAATTCTCTCAACTTGCAAAAACTAACTCTCAATCTAATTCTAATCTAGAGCTTCTATCTCTTGTCGTCGTTGATGATCTGATTGAATTGATGATTGAACTGAGATTGATTGAATCAGGGGCCTGGGGGCTTGCTTATATAGGGGTCTTCTTATGTCTCTTCAGCTTCAGCAAGCAATGTGGTACTAATCTTCATGGGCCTTGACGATGTACGATGACCATTGGATCAAACCGACACTAAACAACCGGTTTAGATTGCGTCTTAGAGGCGGTGGAGGAAGCTTCTAGAAACAGGGGCAACTTGGCGGCCAAGCAGGGCCGATCGGCCCCATTATTGGGCCGATCGGCCCGGGTGGGCTCCACTCGGGCCCCGCGATGCGTCGTGGCTTCTAGAGTCTTCTAGATGATGTTTTCTTGATTGCCAAGTTTCGTTCACGTCGGGTGTATTCGAGCCTTCTAGTCTTGCTTCGGAGTTAGATTGCGTTCACGATTTCTACCGTTTTTACGTTAAGTCCCCGCAAATCATAACTTTACCAAAACTCATGGAAATCATTAGCATAAACCCCTAATAAGGTTGTCTAATTATATTTTAGTCCTTTTCCATGTTTAATTGACAATTAAAAGTATGCATTAACAAGTGTCATCAGTCCTCCTCGCGCCGGCACGTGCTGGCCGAGCCATGCCGGCCGGGCCGCTGACGACCTCCCGCCACCATGCCTCGCGCGTGCGGGGGGCGCCCGACGGACGGAGAAGGACGGAAGGTAATGGGACCTAAGTGGGTCACTTTGGTCCGCTCGTTTCGCAGGGTTCACTCCGACCCGCATCTATAGAGAATATTTCGTAGTTGGTCGAATTCAACCCACCGCTATTTGCATCCAAACGCGGGTTCAAGTGAGTCGAACTCGTTCCAACCCACTTAACCCGCCAAACAAAAACACCCTAGATCTTTGAAGGCTCCAAGCGGCATGTAGGGTGCACTCAGCGCTTGTTGGACAATGTACATACTACATACAGCTTCGCATCGAGGCGACCTAGGTCCCAAAGCCCGCAAAAACTCTGACGCAATGAAGCACACAAGTGAACATGTCGGGGCGTCGTTGAAATCTACTCATGAAGTCGTGAGAGAAGACGTTGCGGCATTGCTTGCGTCATTCTCGTTACCTGGCCTGGTTTGTTTCCTGGTGCCCGGCTTGGACCCTCGACATCTCGCAGCTAACCGTCGCCGGCATCTCCGGCACAAGGTCTTGCCGCTGCCTACTGCAGCACCACAGGAACAGACTGGTAGAGCCATCTTTTCCCCGCCGATTCGCAGCGTGTCGAACTCCACATGTAGCGGCCATGGATGGTCGATGGCACGCACGACGCCGGCCGATCCATCGCTCTCTCAAGTTGCGGAGACACAGAGGATAGCGAAGAGGCCAGGCCGTCAGAGAGCCTGGGGCACGTGTGGAATGTGGTTTCGTCGATTTTGTCGCGGGACACGGATGACGCGTCTGCCAAAGCTCTACGCCGCCGTTAAGGCCACGAACGTAGAGGTTACGCAAACATTGTGAAAAAGGTACTGTAGTGCACGCAGAACAATGGATTGCTCGTTGTCTTTGTTAATGCAGCCGGTACGAAACGACGCGATATGTGTTGAATAATTAGGGCCTGTTTGGCAGTCGGAGCCCCGGCTCCGGCTCCTCCTACCGCCAATTTGTTTTGCCTTCGTAGGATCCCCGTAGTTTCCTGTAGCGCTGGTGAAAACGGCTCCGGCTCCGCTTGCCACCGAGAGAGGAGCCCAAGAAGCTCGGTTTTGGTGCTTCTATCGACTCCTCCACGCTGGTGCACACACGCATCGCTTCACGTTGCCGAGCCAGCCGCCGAAGCCCCTCCAAACAAGGCCTTAGCCAATATACGTATTAAATTCCGAAAGCAGTAAAACATGATAATGACAAGAACTAGTATGCATGCATCAAACATATTAGGCGATAGTAATAGCATAATCATGAACTCGAAGAAACATGAGTAAAGATTGGATCTTAGATCCATTACCTAGCGCTTGGATTTGCAAGCGCCGTGGAGGGCGTCGGCGCGTCGGGGAAGACAAGCGGCGCAGACGGAACGACGACGGTGTTCGGACGGCACATAGTAGCCGCCGTTGAAGGTGACGCGCCCTCTCGTCGGAGACTTGTTAGGGAAGACGGGCCCACGATGACGACGATTGAGCGTCGCGGCGAGCGCTCCCAAAACCTTATTCGCCCTCTCGGTGCGGGATCGCAAGGGCCGGACGGTTCGGAGACCTGCTCTCCCGATCGCCTTGGCACGCAGTGTTCGGGATGGAGTAGATGGCGGCGGCAAGAACAAACAGAGAGAGAGAGAGAGGCAAAATCCTAACTTCGATTAGATCTATTTTAGGGATACCCTTTCATGGGGCCTTCCCGTAGATAGTCTCTGTTGTGTATCTCTTCTATGAGGGGTGGTCCATATTTATATGGAGGAAAACCTCCAACACCCTCGATCTATTAGCAATATGGGACTAATAGATGGTGTACCCCCTCATCACGCTAATGGGCCTTTGAGATTTATTCGAAATTATTGATTGGCTAATGGGCCAAGCCCAAAATTCCAACAATCCCCCACCGGATCTCAAATCCCATTTAGAGCTTTTGCCTTTTTCTCACTTCTTTGTTTAATATACGGTGTTTCAAAGAAAATTTGTTAAGTTGAACTCTCGCCTAGAACTTCAAAAGTCGCGCTTATCCACAACTTGAACAATGGACTATGCCTTAAATTGCAAGTTTCGATGCGGACAAGTTTCACTCAAAGTCAAACCCAATTACTAGACCACCGGTCATCTACCCCGCTGGTGGAGCATATTATACGTCATACTCCGTGGTCTCTTCATGAGCTTACTAGAGATCAACCGGATCTCATAGGCTGCGACGTCGGGCGGTCGGACTCATATAGGTGTGTTCTTTCAAGAATGCTCAGAGGGAAGCACCATTGCTTGTTAAAGCCAACAGAACACATTAAGGCATTTAGCCGCCGCCCTAAAGCACCCATGTTGTATACGACCTACTCGTCGCATAACATTCGATAGTATTGCATCTTCACCGTAGAGAGGGCATAAAAAATTACTCTCCTCACTCAACCATTGGCTTGTTTTTCCCGGGTCCTAATTCATGGGATCTCCAATCACATAGATTGGGTTACCACCATGGCAACTTATATGGGTCTCATTCCCATCTCCCTCGATGCATTATCTATCACATTTCGTGATAGCTCTTTTATAAAGGATGCGCGTGTTTTTGTCTGTTTGAATATAAGTCACACTTATTACTCCGGAGTTTCTCAACTTCCGACGGACTTCAATCGTCTTTTAACGTGTCTTGATGACTTCGGATTATCCTTAGCACTATTCACCTTGACTATCTTTGTTTGATTGTCGCAGATTGCATAAGGATTGCGGTACCCGGTTTCTCAACCCACAGCAGGTCCATCAAGAGATCACGCAGCCGGTCGGCCTCAACGCGATTCTTTGTTTCTAAAGCGATCGATTCGCTTCCATGGTTGATCTCGTCAAAATGAATTACGTTTACAAGACCTCCATGATATCGCACCATCTCCAAGGATAAACACATACCCACCGGTGGCATAAAGATCATCAGCATTGGATATCCAGTTCGAATCACTATATCCCTCTAGCACGCCTAGGTGTCCGTAATAGTGAATTGCATACTCCATTGTACCCACCAAGTAGTGCATAACCCTTTCAAGTGCATTCCGGTGATCACTACCCAAGTTGGACATGAACCCGCTCAATTTTCTCATGGCAAAAGAGATGTAGGGTCTCGTTGCACTAGCAAGGTACATGAGTGAACCAACAATATGAGAATATCTCGGTGATCTTTAGCAATTTTGTTGTTCTTTGCGAAGTATCACATCGGAATCATAAGTTGTTGGAGAAGGTTTGCTATCCGCATAGCCAAACCGACTCAAAATCTTCTCCACATAATGTGATTGTGTCATAGTAATCCCATTCTCATCCTTAATCAGCTTGATGTTGAGAATCACATCAGCTGCTCCCAGATCTTTCATATCAAAGCTTTGTGATAAGAAAGACTTGACGGCATTGATCGCATCAATGTTTGTCCCAAATATAAATATGTCGTCCACATACAAACATAATATAACTTCTTGGCCCCCACCATAGCGATAGTACACACATCTATCAGCCTCATTGATGGCAAATCCTACAGAGGTTAAAGTTCTGTCGAACTTCTCGTTCCACTGTTTGGGCGCCTCTTTCAAGCCATACAAGGATTTCAACAATTTGCACACCTTGCTTTCTTGACCCTTCACAACAAACCCGTCAGGTTGATCCATGTAGATCTCTTCGTCCAACTCTCCATTTAGGAAAGCTGTCTTCACGTCCATCTGATGAACGAGAAGACCATACGAGGCTGCCAGGGAAAGTAGTGCTCGAATGGTGGTCATTCTAGCAACAGGCGAGTAAGTGTCAAAGAAGTCTTCTCCTTCTTCTTGTGTGTATCCTTTGGCCACTAGCCGAGCCTTGTACTTGTCAATAGTACCATCGGGTTTCAGCTTCTTCTTGAACACCCATTTACAGCCTATAGGTTTACACCCGTACGGTCATTCAGTAAGCTCCCATGTTCCATTGGATAGAATCGAGTCCATCTCACTATGGATAGCTTCTTTCCAATCATTTGCATCTGGAGATGCATATGCCTCAGCAATGCTTTTGGGAGTATCATCCACAAGGTACACGGTGAAATCATCACCAAAAGACTTTGCAATCCTTGGTCTCTTACTCCTTCTAGGAGCTTCATCGTTATCCTTCTCAAAGACTTCCTCATGCTCAATGGGTTGTTCTTAAAACTCAACAGGTGCAACGGGTTCAGAAATTATCTCGTAAGAATATCTAGAATGCTATGCATATCTTTCATCGGAAACATGTTCTCAAAAAATGTAGCATCACGAGATTCTATAATAGTATCAACATGCATATCAGGAACATCAGATCTAACTACTAAAATCTATAAGCAATGCCCTCGAAAGCATATCCCGGAAAAGACACAATCCTTTGTCTTAGGTCCCAACTTGCACTTCTTGTTAATTGGTACATTAACTTTCACCAAACAACCCCAAGTGCGGTTAATTGGTACATTAACTTTCACCAAACAACCCCAAGTGCGTAAGTATGAAAGTGAAGGATTTCTCCCAACCCACATCTCATATGAGTAAAGATTGGATCTTAGATCCGTACCTAGCGCTTGGATTTGCAAGCGCCGTGGAGGGCGTCGATGCGTCGGGGAAGACAAGCGGTAGACGGAATGACGACGGTGTTCGGGACGGCACGTAGCAGCCGGCGTTGAAGGTGACGCGCTCTCTCGTCGGGAGACTTGTTAGGAAGACGGGCCATGATGATGACGATTGAGCGGTCGCGGAGCGCTCAAAAACCTTATTCGCCCTCTCCCGTCTGCGGGATCACAAGGACGGACGGTTCGGAGACCTGCTCTCCCGATCGCCCTGTGCACGGGGTGTTCGGGATGGAGTAGATGGCGGCGCGGCGCAAATGAGAGAGAGAGGCAAAATCCTAACTCGGATCGGATCTATTTTAGGGATATCCTTTCATGGGGCGTTCCCGTAGATAGTCTGTTGTGTATCTCTTCTATGAGGGGGTGGTCCATATTTATATGGAGAGAAACCTTCAACACCCTCATCTATTAGCAATATGGGACTAATAGATTTTTTTTTGAGAATTATATATATTTTTTTAAGAATTACACGATTACAACGCAGACGCTCACAAATCGCACGTACACTCACCCCTATGAACACACGTATGCAAACCCCTACCCCTATGAGCACCTCCGAAGGACTGGCAGCCCGGCAGATCCGAGATTCTCAAAGTCACCTAATAGATGGTGTACCCCCATCACGCTAATGGGCCTTTGAAATTTATTCAGGAATTATTGGATTGACTAATGGGCCAAGCCCAAAATTCCAACGGCTTGTAGTCCAATGGTAGGACGGTCCGGTGGGGACGCTACCCACCGGGGTTCAAATCCTCGGTGCTCGCACCTTTTCTTGGGATTTTCGGGATTTACCGGCATTATGCATTAAGTAGTAAGTGACGTTCCGTCGGACGAGGCGCCTATGGTGACTTCGAGAATCTCCGATGTGCCGGCTGCCCGGTCCTTCGGAGGTGCTCATAGGGTAGGGTTTTGCGTGCGTGTGTTCATAGGGGTGAGTGTGCGTGCATATTGTGAGAGCGTCAAGGTTGTCTGCGTGTCATTCTAAAAAGAAAAAAACATCACCGGAAATTACACGCGGCGAGCAAAAGTGAGTCTAAGAGGCCGGATTCACCGCGAGGCTAGCGTTTTCTTCGGCCATAAGAGTGTGTATATATATATATATATATATATATATATAGGTATTCTATATATTACCCCGGGTAGTGATTAATAATTGCTACCCGAGCCCAAATCACCGAGCCCGACCGACGGACGCTGCGGACCGGTCCAACCAGACCCACGGACGCTCGACCTCGAGCCGATATGCCGCTCCAAAGCTCCCCAACCATCCACGATTTTTGCGGTTCCTATTTCCTCCACCCGTCCGCTCGGTCTCCTCACCCTACCCTCGGCGGCGCGCCGCCGCCGCCGCCGCTGCACCTCACCCCACCCCACCGGCGCGCCTCCATCTCAACGGCCCGCACGGCCCTTCCCCATCGGGACGGCAAAAGTGTCGCGATTTTTCGCCATCTCGACGACGCCCGCGGCGGTGGCCCCGACCGGATCGATGGTGGAGAGGGCTTTGAGGTTCCGGCGGTGCTCCCTTGAGCATCGCCCTTTTTATTTTCTAGATGGCCATGGATGATGAGGCTACGATTTGCACATGGATGTGCATCTGCAGGTCGGCAACGTATCCTATGCTAACTAGATTCGTATGCTAACTATGCTAACTCCGATCTGGACCTCTCGATGAGCATCCGATGGATGGAGACGTAGGTGGGTTTAAGTGCTAGAAAATTTGATTAGAAAAGCTAATAGTGGAAGGATTTAAGTGCTAAATTAACCCACCTATGTCATCCATCGGATGCTCATTGAGAGGTCGGATCGAGTTAGCATAGTTAGCATACGAATCTAGTTAGCATAGGATACGTTGCCCTGCAAGTCAGTACCCCCTCCCTTTCTTCACTGATTCTAAATCTGCATGGCAATTGAAGAATTCATGTTCTTTTTTTGTTTCATTGTTGTTTTCTCCCCTTTCACCTACCAAGCAGCGCATCCTAAGTCCGCTTGGAGCTCCTCCAGCCATGTTTCCATGTTTCCGTGAAATAAATAAATATTTGTGGTCCGCTTGGAGCTCCTCCAGCCATGCTTCCGTGAAATAAATAAATATTTGTGGATTCTGTGATGATCCAGTGATCCACTGATCTGCAACTGGACACTATTGCCAATGCTATGTTGAAATGAGATCGATCTAGTCGATCACGTGAGTAATTTCAATCTTGTTTTTTGATCTGTTGATTATTACAATATTCAATCTTGCTTTTTTTTTCTGAGTGAATGAATATTGTGATTATTGGATGCAGCAGGCAGAGTGAATAAATATTGTGGTTTCAAGGACTGAGAGGTGCTGTCGGCAACCTTCGAAGATCAAAGAAATGAGCAGAGGTGGGATCTGAGCGGGCGTGGGTACTGGAGGACGCCGGCGACCTGCACGACGCCAATCCGCCTGTCGGCGTTCAACGAATCGCCGCGCAAACAAGCTGCTGCTGCACGGCCTTTCACTCTCTCAATGTAACCTGCGTTGGTATCGACCAGTCACTACTTCTTCCGTGACTGTCGCCTCCATTCTTCCCCTCGATTGCTTTTGTTTGAAGTGAGCATTGTTGCTGCTGCTACTAGGTTATATAAAAGAATCACCGTATAAAGCTCTAGTTCATGGACTATTTTGGTCCTGTTTTCTCCTTCTCTAATTTGAAGTTCATTGAATTGTAGTAATCGTAGCATGTACATCATTCGTAGAATTATCATTACATATGAATAGTTAATTTATTGGTGCTCAATTTTTTTCCTGAAATGGCTATTTACATCTGAATAGTTAATTCCAGCAGCAGCTCAGTTCTTGTGCAAAAGCAAGCCATGTTTTTACAGTTGTCTCGCCCTAGTCGGTCCCAAGGCAACTAGGTTTGACGGACGATTTGTAAAACATGGAAAGCAAGTGGACAACAACAAATCAGTAGCTTTGCTCTTCCATCAGGTAGCAGCGACTGTAGCTAAGCATCAATTCACTTTTGAGTGAAATGTGCCTTCATGATAGTGTATGTAGCTTGCTGCTAACTAATACCTCGTAGGTCCTGTAGTTTGGATTGGCATTACCAACGTATTGGAAACTGACCATATTAAAAGATAAAACCATCTGAAATGCTGTTAGAAATGTATGGTTAAATCCGTCTTAAATATTATTATGCCATGAGGTGATGATTGAAAGCTAGCTATTAAGAGAAATATATTTGTTGCAATTTGAACTGAATTTCATCTTTGTTTTGCATATGCAGGTATGCACACTTGACACACTCTGTCTTAGTTGGTAATTTTCTTCCGGGCTCATCACTCATTTGTTATAGGTGCATCGTATTTTAGTCTAACCTTCTTTGTCTCAAAATTGGGTTTATGGCATTGACTTTATTCCTTTTTATTTTGTTTAATGAACCATGACTGGTGGATAGTTTGGTTTTGACTCTTATTGTGAGGTTTCGCGCCATGGTCGAAGCCACCTTCAAACCCTTCTAAATACACCAATGCTAATGTTTCGATTATGTAGTTTCCACAACCAATAATTATTTTGAATTGATTTTTCATTGTCTCATTATCAAATTTCTATATTTTTGTTCGTCACTAACAAGATACTCCTTTCAAACAATGAACTGATCTGATTCTTCATGGTGTGTATATAGTTTGCCTACTAAATCTGTAACTTTGAAATAGGCATCCTCAGAACCTGAAACTAACAAACTGAAGCTACTCGTTGCTTGTCTTACAATAAAGCTATGCACCAATTGATAGTGACCAACTTTATAATCCTGAGATTTGGGGAAAATAGAGTAAAAAGGTTCACGTGATCCAAGGTTTGTTTGAAAACTTTAGAGTAAACCAAGAAACGAATTAGTAATTGTATCCATATTCAAGTTGCACACAAATTCTCACTCTGTACACATTCATATTGCCTTCATTTCTCGTATTGATCATCATGTATACTGCGCTACAACCTCTCCATCTTGTAGATTTATGGTTTGTTGGATAGATCTTTCCAAGTTTTTTGGTCAGTGGGCAGATACAATTCTACTTATGGAATCTCAAATTAACAATTTAAGCGATGCAATGTTTCAAATTAAAAATTTAACTCGATGCAATCCAATAGGAACACCAAGATAGGGCACTAAGTCAATCCAGGGGAATCAATATCAAGGAATCTTTTGCTCGAGATTTATTTCAAGTAGACACACAACTTGGATATGGATATAGTCTCTTGAATTTTTGCTTGCTTCAAGGTAATTCATCCTCCCATTACTAGTGATGATGTCTGATTAATAAAGGTCAGTATATGCTTATTTCAAATAGATTTACATTTAACTTCTTCTTTGGGAGCTCTAAATGTTTTTTTCGACATGGCTAGACACGGTCTCACTTTTCATCTTTGGAAATTGGGTGGTAATCCAACAATAATGGCATGCCCAACACGTGTTTGTTGAATTTATGTTTTAGGCATCCTTATGTGTGCTTAAGCGCTTATTAATAGTTCTCTCGAATATGTTTAGTTGCTATCCATCGTTGTGGTTGTTCGAGTTCTCTCGAATATATAATCATCTTTCAGTCAAGGGCGGTTACTTTCACTATCCAGATTGCTTCCCTTTGCATGTCTTGCACAAAAAGCAGGCCACAAAGAAGCAAGCACTTGTGACCTCTGTTTTGCCACATAAGCAATGGGCCGGATAGCTTTAGTTTTTCATGTACTGTACACTATCTCCTGCATGCACAATCACATATGCTTGCTTTCTGTTTGGAATTTTAGCAGAACCATCGAAATTCATTTTGCTTATTGTCCTTTCTTTTTTGGGAGCCTGTTTGCTTAGTGCCTTCGGGGAAAAAAAGTCAACAAACGTGTCTAGAGCATTATCTTGTTTTTAACTACAAATGTTTCCCTAAAAAATACTTTTAATGGATGTTGACATAAGACATTATAGATCCGGTTCAATTATTAGAAATGCATCCCAACTCATCCTTGATTTGAGTAGTGAACTAAAGCCCAAAACTAAATTGATCTAAGTACGTTTGAATCTTGAATATTGGTTTTGTTTCTACAGTTTTTGCAAGATTGTCTATTTCCTGATTCCTGATCTGAGAACAGTGAATTATATCAATCAGTTTGTCTCTGAATATAATTGGCCTTTTTTTTGTTTTGTTTCGAGTTTTTGCTAGTCACTAACAATGATTCCAGACTTCTAGCTGATAACTTTATATTAGTATAAGTATATTAGACTATTTGTGTTCAGCATGACAAATAAATCACGGTACTATTTGGTTTAGTGGTAACTCTTTATGTGATAATATTTATGATTTATGTTAGTTATAATACCTCTTCTTTTCAAGATCACTAAAAAATAGATTAATTATGATTCAGATCCTGCAATACCTTACTTTCCATCAAGATAATGAGGCTGACAAGATCCCCAATGAGTTTCTTCATTTGTATTGAGGAACTCTCATTTAAAAAAACTATTCAAAGATATAGAAATATTTGTGTTAACACATAAGTAGCTGACCTGCTATCTCAACTCATGGTTTGCTAGATGTATAATCAATGAATGTATCTGACTTGTAATTTTCAGTTTATCTCAACCTATATATATGCTGCAACATAACCTGCAGGGCAGAGGGGCAAATGAGGCAGGGAAGGGTAGCGGAGGAATTGGCATAGGAGCGAAGGAATAGAATTTCTCAAGACAATCCACTACACAACTTCCCACCGAGACTTTTCATGTGTTCCGTGTCCTCGTGATCAAGCTGTCGATTTTTTCTTTTCAAAAATCAAGCTGTGGAATTCATAAACCATTACCTTTCTACACTCTTTGCTATTGATTTTTTTGTTTAAGTTGGCCCCATGAGTGCCCTACAAATTCAATGTAACGATGATAACGAAGCGAATAGTACTATTTGTGATCAGCATCACACTATTATTGTTAACAAGATCTGTTTGTAATGATCAAATTAAAGTAATACTATTGTTGAAAAATAATTCATCACAACGAACCTGGGTATATAGAATGAAAAATGGCCAAATATATGTATCCTTGCAAGCCCAGCTGAAAGTAAAAAGAACCAGAAACATGAAAAAAATCGTTGCAAATACAATTTCTAGCGAGTGGGCAAAAAAAAAAAAATCGGAAACAGAAACAAAAATCGCTGCGTACCAAAAAAGACCGGTTGAAAATAAAATGGGCCGGAACATGCACGGAAATGAAAAACGGTCGAGAGCGTCGGTCCAGGCATGGACTCACGGCCTCTCGTTTGGACGGGCGCAGCATGCAGGCTGGCGCGCGGGGCTCGGGTAGTGATTAAATAATCACTACCTAGGATTTAAGCGCAGCCATATATATATATATATATATATATATATATATATATATATATATATATAGGACTGAACTATTTAGAGGCCTACGCTATGAATATTATTCATAACGCCGGTGGCCGGCGGCACCAGGTCCGGCGTGGACGCATGCAGGCTGGAGTTGATTGCTGGCTGCTGCATGCAAACGTAATCAATTATCTCTGCATGCAAACGTAATCAATTTTTTTTTTTTGAGAATTACACAAGACAACGCAGACCTCACAACACGCACGCGCACATTCACCCCTATGAACACACGACGCCAAACCCTACCCCTATGAGCACCTCCAGAAGGGACCTGGACGACCGGCAGAGACGGAGATTCTCAAAGTCACCATAGGCGCCTCGTCGCCGACAGGAACGCCGCTACCACTTAATGCATAACGCGGTAAATCCTTGGGAAAATCCTAGGAAAAGGTGCGAGCACCAGGATTTGAATCGCGGTGGGTAGATCCCCATTTGGGACCGTCCTACCATTGGACTACAAGCCAATTCGCGCAAAACGTAATCAATTACCGCAACGCTTGTTTTTTTACCAGACAACTCAACCTCGTAGGCCCACTTCTTTTTATTGCATATTCGTTCACGACGCATGCAGCCCGGGTAATAAGTGGATGAAATTTTGTTTACATACGGAAAACGTGGATGACTTTTTATTGTCGTGACTACTATTGATTTCCCTCCACCGAGCATGCAGGTCTAATCTCCGGATGTCATTTTTATTTTTATTTGGTAAATAATTCCTGTTGAGCATGTGTGCAGTAAATTTGATTGTGTTAATTACTTAGATGTCCAAATTCTAGATGATGATTTTTATTATTAGATTATTTAATATTTAATTTGGTTGTCCAGTACATAATTTTCTCCCATCAAATAATTCTCTCCCATGTGTGAGCGGTAAATTTTTAGATAATCACTTGGTAGTTTTTATTACTTACCAGTATCATTTGCTTCGGTAAATAATTCATGCATGGGACGCGAGAGGTAAATTTACTTGAGCTAATCGCCGGCGTATGAGTGGTATTTTTATTACACATAGCAATATTTTGTTAAGAAAATAATTCCCTTTAGGCCATTGAGCGGTAAATTTTCATCTACTAATCGATGTCATGTCTGATCCTCGATCAGGCTAATATTTATTACTTTAGTAACATTTTGGTAAGAATATAATTCCCACCTGGTAACGGGTCAAACTATTTTTTATTACTAATAGTATCATTTTGTTTGCTAAATAATTCCCACCTCGTTTGTGAGCAGTAATTTTGCTATTGAAAATCACCGGACTACTTTTTATTACTTATAGTTTTATTTTGCGGAGAAAATAATTCCCTCCCGACCTATGAGTAGTAAATTTTCATGTTAAGGATGAGAATAGTGTGTATATATATACTAGTATATACGAACCGAATAGTATATATGACCTATGAGTAGTAAATATTTTGTTAAGGAAATAATTCCTTCTCGGTTTGTGAGCAGTAAATTTGTATGAGATAATCCGGTTCGTATGATTGTGTGATAATCGTCAGCGTGTTTGGTCTCTGGTCAGACTATCTTTTTATTATGTATAGTATCCTTTTGTTAAGTAACTAATTCCGTCTAGACCTCTGAGCAGTAAATTTGACTGTGATAATCATCTTCGTGTCTGGTCCGTAATATATGCGGTAAGACTATAATTAGTGTTTTAAAATCTTGGAATAAAGAGGTAATAATTGTTGGAATTTAGATGGGCTTGGCCCAATAACAAATTCGGAAATTCCTAGAGAGATCTCAAAGGCCCATTCTCCAGCCCGATTGCTTTGCGTGCACCAGCGGACCGAGGCGAGCAGGGTCTCGAAACCCTCGTCTTTGCGATCCTCGCAGCGGGGAGAAGGCGAATAAGGGTTTTTGGGAAGCGCCGGCGACCGTTCCCGATCTTCGCCACGGCTCGTCTTTGGGAAGGACAAGCGGAGGACCGTTCCAGCGCCCGTCTTCATCGGCGGCTTTCTTCGATTTCTTCAGCAGCAGCCGCCCGATCGACGACGGCGGCAAATGACACGGAGGACCTCGCGGCCGCCGAACCTCTTCATTACGTTGTCCTCAACGTCAGCCGGTATAAACATATCTAGTGTACAAGTTGGGTTTACACTAGTTATTATGTTCATGCTACGTGATATCATGATCTGTCCTACTAGTATATGCGATATACTGATCTGTCATGCTAGTAATTTAAACATGTTTAATCTAGTTCATCTGTTTGTCATGATTTATATTTTGGAATTAATCTGAAAATTGCCTAATTATTTCAACAGTCGCCGTCTGCCACCGTTTGTGTTTCATCTGGGGCCATCATCAACTACACGATCAAGCTGTCCATGGACATCTTGCCTCTGCCGGTGAGAAATCCAGCGTACATGCTCCCTCTCATCTCTCTTGTCTACGTGATCTTGATCTATACAGCTCATATGGTTTGCGCATCTGTGCATGTTCGCTCTGATCATCATCAGTGTTCATCCGTTGCTTGAGAGCATGCGTCCGTATAAGCTGCTCCGGCCCCCGGCTAACTCGAACACGCTCGGTAAGTACTCCATGATCTCCTCCTTTATCCTGATCAGAGCCGATGGACTACGTCTAGTTGCTCCTAACGTGTGTACTGCCGTGGCTATCGCCGGTGCTCCTAAGTCTTGCCGAGTATTCCTTGCACCATTCCTTAATTAGTAGCTGTTGCAACTCCTAGTTGATGTTGATCCGATTCATCCTATTCTCAGCTTGCATTGATGCCATCGTTGCTAGCCCCATGATGTCATGCTGACATCAATACGATTTCTTGCCGTTTTTCCTTTACAAGATTAAATCCACAAATACAAGAGAAATACACCACATGTTAGTTGCAGCAAAGCTCCATCGCCGGCCATGGTTCCATCCTACCTCATCCATATGTTTTCTAGCCGGTTTCTTTTAGAAAAATAAATGTAGAAATACCATAGTAATTACACATTATACATGTACCTACAATCATCATGAAAGTCACCATCGTAGCTAGTCTCTTGCTGCTGATTCCAGTTTTGGCTTCTGAAGGCGTATGCTACTGTGCTAGTGTTCCCACTTCACGACATGCATGCATAGTTTCTCTCCAGCAATGTGTAAACGTTCCTTGCACATTTGGCCAATTCCAAAATCTTTAATGTCCATATATATTTATATATCTTTCAGCTATATCCTTGCTTATTCAACCTTATGATCACGTTGTAGCCAGGCTGACATGGTAGTAGTGTAGCGATGTTTAACGTGCCCTACTTCTGAATTTTATAATAATCTTTCGAAAGTCGTTTTCAAACCGTAGTTCTAATTAGCGTGCCGTTCGCACATGTGTGTGTTCGTAGCAACGTGTAGTTTTGCTCTCAAATCTTTTCATCGATTGGTGTACTGTTCTAATTTATTGTTATTGTTTGCTTCGTGTATGATTGCTCGGATATATGTGTGGTGCTTTGTGCTGATGTCTAGTCGGTGAGCGTTACGTTGGTGACCTAATTGATGATCTATAAGAAGTTGATGAAGAAGGTGTTGTTGGGAAAGCTTTGGACTTAAAGAAGGATATCTAAATAAGGCAAGTATGGTTTTGGGATATGCTATCTTTAAACCATGATCTTATGGCTTGCTTAATGTTTATGCACTGAACGTTAAATATGAATTGTTGATAACATGGTTCATAGGGCGAAAGAGCTATGTTTTATTTATGAAGCTCTTAGCTCTCCATAAGGACTTATTCATTTGTGATCATCCGGGATATACAAGATACAGCTATGGGGGGTTACATGGCTCGGCTTTAGTCGTTCGGGGGATAGTGTTTACTTGTGTCGATGGTTACCGAAACGGAAGAGAATGGGTTGTAGCCCTATCGCTATTCGGCATATTTAGATAACCCCTTTGAAAGGCTTTTATATGGTTTTCTCCGCCCCGAAAACCATGACCCGTAGTGAAAGTGTACACCTCTACGCAGAGTTAAAAACTGTTATAACAGCCGTGTTCGCGGTCATGAACGGCCTTGGAGACATCTATGAATAGAATCACATACTTATTATGTTGATAATTAACTTGATGTTTATAACTCGTTGGCTTTACATGCTTATTAAATTGTTCATGATTTATCGTTTCATGCTATTCATTATTTATGTTATAATGATCATGGGTTTTGGGTAGATAATACCTAGCTATATTTGCGGAGTTCGACATGGACTCACTCTTGCTATTCCCCACACCTCGGGGAAGAAGTTAGGCTTGTGATCAACCGGTCGGTCGGTCCCCTGTGGTGCCTACATCGAAAAGAACAGAGAGTCTTTCCATTGTCCGCTAGCCGAGGTTATTTGCTTTTATGTTACGTTCGTTATATTTCAAGCATTGTGAATTGATTACCATTCATTTGTAAAACTATATGTGAGATTTGACTTCGGGGCTCACATAGGGCTTCATCCGGTTTTGTTCTCAAAACCGGGTGTTACATGAATGATTACACTAGAAACATGGTATAATGTGTATGAGCTTTCTAAATCCTGCAGACCTTAGACTTATTACATTTGAGAGGCTCATATTTGTTTTTCCTAGCATATGATTCTTTTGGGATGAATGAATGCTTGGTATAAATTCTGAAAATTTGCATATACCATAATTACGAAGAATGCTAGGATAGTTCTAAGAATATTTGAGTAACCATCCACTATTTTTTTTTTTTTGCACCCATCTACTCGTTTACACGTAGTAAACTTATATGCACATGGTCCAAGTTATGGTATTTTTCGTGCCCTAAAAAAAAAAACAATATCCTGGAATTACTCCGAATAGTAGGACAATTTGTTATGGTCATTATTAAATCCATGTAGGATATTTTGCTACCATCATTGAAGTGTAGCAAACTAAGGATATTTAATCCTAATTACTCTCTAGAATGAGTATATGGTCGATAGAAGTAACAAATGCATTGTGGGTCTCATTGGATGAGTAAAATCCCAAATTATGATTATAGAATCATATTGCATTGAAAACCGAAATTTTGAAGCTTGTATGCTTAACGCTGCTCTATAAACAATAGCTTGAAGCTTTGTATTAAATGTCTAGAAGACAAGATGGTAAATAAGATTATATTAGTCTACATTCTTGAAGAATTATCTCTTTTTGTATAGAATATCAAAGAGCAATGTAATACTTGAAGTATTTGAATTTACCATAAGAAGCTACTCATGAAAATTGAGTTGGAATTTTTAGACAACTTTATGAACCAGGATATTATCAATTGCAACAATTTTTGAATATATGGCTTGCATATATGTTACACCCCTTGAAGGCTTGTGACGGTATATCATAACTCTTGAATATAAAGCATGAAGCTACCGCTTGTCAACTATAGAAGTTAAGACATGCGAGAATGTATATTATTTGGAACATATAAAGTTTCTCTTGAAGAAGAATTTAAATCATGTGCTTATTATTTGTTATCTTTGAATTTCATATCCCGAAGTATTGATAGAAGTGGTGGTGGTGCATTAAATTTTTAGTTCTGTTGAATTACGTGGTCAATGGTTAATTTGTTAGCCTGAAGACTAATATGAAATATTTAATATTCTTAGTTGCAATTTTTACTTGGAGTAATATGTGTGAACTTCTCATGGAATAAATTAGATTTATATGTTTTCACATATAAACAATTGCCTATTGCCTATTAAAATAAATTTTGTATTTTTTATCCCAAAGAAGCCTTAATTAACCACGAAGGTTATAGTTTTTTGTGCATCACTACCATGTAGGTAGATGGGAAACTGAATTTTCTAAAAGCACATGAATAGTTGGACTATACTAGCATATTTGATCTTGAAAGGATCGATTTAGCCAAGAAAATGTAAAATCCTAAGTATTTAATTTTTTATCTTGAGAACTAGAAGTTATATTCTACCCCGAGTCCTAAGGTGTACACCGAATAGTACATTGGATATGTGAATTTCATGTCATAATCAATGAATACTAGAAGTATGATTTGGATTGTATGGAAGCATTAGAATTGATTATTCATTGATAATGCTTGAAGCAATTACAACTTGAAGTAATTATGGCATTAAAGGGGGAGGAATTTTAGATAAAGGCGTAAGAAAATGTGGATAATATATATTTAATAGGCATAGCCGTCCTAAATCAATCTTTAAGTGCATGTATCGGGAGTTGAAGTTCTGCCGCGTCCCTTAGGCCGAGTTAACTTTCTCTCTGCACTAATTGCATGTAAGCTCGTAGGCTTTGCATTTTGTTGTTATCTATTATGTTAGACTGAATTCTAACATTCCACATTACACCTCCGCATGTGTATCTCATTGAGCTGCAACTATCTCCACTCTTGCATGAATATTAGCATAGCAGCTATAGTTGTAGCTAGTAGCTACCTTTACACTTCCCTCATAATCAAATTGGCTAGCTAGCATGCTATGTCTATACGGTTCTCGTTGAACTAAGGAATCATTGGATTTCGATGCATCATATGCATAAGTAATAGATTGATCTAGGCCGAAAGCGACCTAAGATCGGGGGAGTGAGTTTATAAAATTTTCTCAATACAGACTAACCCATTTGATGGGATGTATTATTGTGGAACTAAGATAGTGGATAACATAATTATGATGATTTGGGAATTATGAAGAAATGGCGTCAAGGGATTTTTGCGTTAATGGCAATTAAAAAAATTCTAGAAGAAAATTCTATGTGAATTTGAATGTTGTGTATTTTATACATTTGAAGTGTATGATCCATTTTTATGTATGAGTACTTGGATCAATGTTTTTGGCTATACAATTAAGAAGCTAGATACATAGTTTTAGTAAACTATGATATGTGGAAATCAGGGGGAGAACATCCTCGAAGTTTATGGGAATCTTGAACATTCTTAAGTGCATTTTAAGTATTCTAGCTCACTGCATAATGAATAATAACCCCCATGTTTGAATATGTGCGTGGATATTTCCCATAAAATTTAATCATAGCATACATAAATGGGCCTCCACTTGTAGTTGGAGATATATAAATTTGATTTTTTAAGCCCATGATAGGGGATATATTTTGAAGTATGCTATTAAAGATCTAATATTGGCATTAGGGGAGAAAGCCTATATTATGAATGCCAAATATTATTTCCATAGAAGGAAAATGATCTTAAGAAAAAATATTCCTTGAAGCTTGAAGTGAGAATAGTACCACGCACCAAGTCATACAATATTGTGACTAATGCTCTGTGAAGCTTGAAGCGAGCATATGCCGATATTTTTGAAATGAGAGGAGTAACTTGAAGTTATAAACTAGAAGTTGTGTTCACTAGCGATAAACTAATGTTGTATACTATCAAGCTAAATCTATGGGGACGTCTGTGGGTTCTAGTTTAGTGTATACTTGTTAAATAGAAATGAAATGGAACTCCTCCATTTTCATGAAGAGAACGCCTCATGAAGAAGGTTAAGCACCTCATGAAGAGGATCATCATGAAGATGAAATCCAACACACTAAGCCGCGCACCTCATCGGTGTTGGGTATGCAGAACAACATACCATCTCTTGTTTAGGAAATGATAGAGATAGAATATTCTCACATAGTGAGAGTACTAGGAGAAAATAATAGTTGTCGACAACGCTACCTCTATAATTGTAAATGTTTCTCTTATGAGAACCCGGATCCGGAAAATAAAGTCCATGGCAAAAAATCGCTTGTAGCGATTATATTGGGTCGATGAAGAAAGCAATCGAGGTTGAATCTCCTACTAAGAAGAAATAAATGTTACGGTATATCTCTGGCAAATGAAACAAATGAATATCGAATATGCGTTAATAAGTGGGTTATGAAAATCCATATAATTCTTGAAGAATATAAATCGCAACTTATAAAAATCTCATACTAAGTATTAAAGTCTAAGGTATACATTCTGAATGAATATTCAAGTCTCAAGAAGAGCATGTCCTAGAAGGATTACAATCAATGAATGATTTTTATAGTGATGAATAACTCTATGTCATTGTGTATGTCACTCATCTCTCATGCAAGAGAGAATGTATCTCATAGAAGAGAATTAATAATTCACTAAAAATGAAAGTACATCCTTGAAGGAATTAATCCATGAAGGATTTACCAGTCAATTCTTGAATAAACACCATGCATTGACCCGAGAGAAAGAAAATGAGGAATATTAAACACCATGAAGGTGTCATCCAAACACTTAGAAAATGTATGAAAAGCTAGCAATGAAGTGATGATATCCTCAAAATACCATAGAAGGTATAATGGTAGTTTTGGCAATTAAATTATCCCCTAAATGCCAAATGCAAGACTAGATTTATATTTAGTGGAACGTTTGTACACTATCTAAAAGATTTTGAATATTAATTTATTTTCCCATAATCCTCTGAAAGGATTTATTACCCTGAAGGATAATATTTTGTTTTTGCACAATTAATAGGTGGTCATTATGCATGAAGCATATTGCTCTTGTTTATACCCATATAATTCATAGAAGAATTATGAGCTAACTTTTGAAAGATATAGTACTATGGTACTGCATACCATTAGTTTGCACACGTTTATGAAAACTTGTGTTTTGAACAATGAAGTTCAAATTTTGGCTTTATGAGGGGGAGCATATTTTATTGAAACTACCTTTAAGGTAAACCACTAGAATTACAAAAGATCAAGTAGATCATATGTGCTAAAATACTGAATTATTTATCTATTCATGAAGAATTGTATATCCTGAAGAATATTTGACCAAGAATGTTAAACATTGTACTCTTTTTTTCCTATGTGAGTTTTTACTCGAAGGTTTCTCACACAAGGTTTTTAATGAGACAACATGTGCAATGCAATTAACGAATCACGATGTACTCTTTTCTTCAAGAACCGTTTTTTCCCACTAGGTTTTCGGATGGAGTTTTTGATGAGGCATATGCATATCGTGGTAATCGCCCAAGGGGAGTGTTGTAAAACACGCGGACTCTATCCTAAAAGGAAAGGAAAAGGATGAATCCTAATCCTAGTCGGTTTGTATGTGGGCTCTTACCGAAACTCTTAGGCCCTGGCAGGACTATATATACGTGGGAGCTCTATGTTGTAATTACCAATATTCAGATGAATAAAGAATAGTCTCCCTACATCTTGTGTCTACTTGTTCTACTTTCATCTACTACGTTGATTGCGAGAGACGGAGAGGGGAAGGTCCTAACCGCTGATGACAAGTTTCACAACAGTCCGTTGCTAAAAAGTAAGCTTAGTACAGCCGGAGAGTAAAGAAAGAAGCGGGACCGCGCGAGTAGCGCGGTGGTGAAGCCGCTTCGGTTGGCGCCACCCCCGAAGTTCGATCCCCAGCGGACGCAACTCGGGTGTCGCATCGGTGATCTCCGGAAGGATGCCTGTTGATGTATACTCGTTGTAGTTTCTAGGGGTGTGCGTGCGTGCATTTGGTGTGTGTTGTGTATAGAGCTAAGATACTACAGCTTGTATACTTAGTAGTCCAGCCTAAAAAAAAAAGAAAGAAAAGGGAAGACTCGTAAGAGTAAATTTGACTGCATACTGTTTCATTGGAAGAGATGGGGGAGTTTCAAAACAAATTTGGGCATTTCAAGTTGTCGACTGCAGAAGAGGAGGAAATCCAAATTTCGTTACCTGAAAATCTATATGAGTCACAGGCGATAGGGAAGCTGTTGTCTGATAACCCAATATCAGCAAAAATATTGGCGCAGAAACTAGGAAAGATATGGTGCCCGTTGAGAGGAATATTATGCAAGGATAGTAGGTGAAAATCACTTACTGATTACGTTTCTGTAGAAATCAGGAATGATTAAAGCCTTACAGGAAGGGCCATGGAATTTTATGAGAGATTTATTAGTCCTGGAAGATTATAATGAGACAAAATGTCTAGATGATTTGAATTTCTACTACATTCCGATCTGGATTAGAGTCTCAAGAGTCCCAATGGGTTTGATGATTAAGGAAATAGGTGAAAAAAATAGGCAGAAAGGTCGGCAAGGTGATAGAAATACAAAGCGAAAATGATAATACAACAGACGGAAAATTTTTACGGATCAAGGTTAAGCTTGATATTCGAAAACCACTAATGCGAGGTGTGACACTTGCTATAGAAGGGTGGGAAAGGAAGATATGGTGTCCTATTATGTACGAGTTTTTGCCCAACTTCTGTTACATGTGTGGCTGTCTAAGCAATAGTGGAAAGGCATGCTCTATAAAGTTAGAAAACGACAAAGCTCCACAATGGGAAGATAGTCTTCGTTACATGCCACCAAGAAGGAGACCTGATGATAAAATACCATATTCAAGGCCAGGATGTAGAGAGAGCTTCAGAAGACCCAATAATGCTGGGAATCAGAGTCAGGAAAGGAATGACAAGACATATAATGACGACCCAGTGCCCAAAAAAGAGATTTGATGATAAGACACGATACTCAAAAGAAAGCAGAAAAGGGAGCTTCTAGGGATCGTATGACTCCGGGAAATGGAGACGCAAAGATAGAATGGGTAGCGATAGTCCCACATGGAAGAAGGATATAAGAGGAGGTAAGAAGGAAGAGGTTACCACATTTAAAAATGATCAGGATTCGTGCGCCAGGGACCTGTGTATGAAGGAAGAAGGAAATAATAAGGAAAATGAGAGCCCAACAACTTATAATGATAGCAAAAATAATCTTAAGAATAGTAATAAGGTTAATGGGATGGAAAAGATACAAGAGATAGTTGATGCTAGGGAGGATGATGAGAAATGGGATAAAAAAAATGGATGTTAAGAGAAATGAGGAGAAGAAGGGTGAAGTAAACAACATGCACCTAAGGCATCTTGATCAAGCAAGCCCTATAAGTAATGTACACCCGAGGCATATTGATGGGGTAGACTCTCAAAATGCCACTGAAAGAGGAGATCAGAAGGAGCGTGTTAGAGAGAATGCTAAGACTATCTCGCTCAATGGTTGGAAGAAAGTCAGAAATATCATTGTTGACTATCCATTAGAGGAAGAGAAATTTAAAAGAGGAGGAAGCCACAAAATTCCTTCAATAGTATACTCCTGGGTGAAAGGGTTAAAATGACAAAAGAAGGAAGCAGTTTCGGCTGGTGCATCGGTGGAGGAGGAAAAAACTCATAATCTGGTGGGCTCCGGGATGGAGCGCCGTCTGGAACAATGAGTTGTTTAAGTTGGAACTGTCGCGGCTTGGGCAACGCGGCGATAGTTAGGAAACTTCGCGAACTTGGGAAAAAGTTTGCCCCGACAGTGCTATGTGTGTTGGAAACACAAATTCACAAACCACGTGTCAAGTCGTTGAGGAGTACTCTGGGATTTGATAATAGTTTTGCTGTTAGTAGTTTGGGCCGCAGTGGTGGGCTTGGTTTGGAATAATAAAACAAGAGCGGAAATTTTACCGTACTCGCAGTACCATATTGATGCTATTATTACCGAGAACGGAAAGGAATCTTGGAGAATGACATATGTTTATGGGGAAGCTCAATCCTCTGAGCGCCATAAAATATGGGACATGCTGAAGTTTATTAAGGCATCATCACATCTTCCTTGGGTGTGTACTGGTAATTTTAATGAAGTCCTACATATAGATGAGCATACGGGTGTGCAAGAGCGAAGTCATGCACAAATTGCAGGTTTTTCGTGAAATAGTGGATGTGTGGTTTTTATGCGACCTCGGTTATGAGGGAGGTGAAAGTGCATCTAGGCTGCTTGTGGGTTTGGTGGTTGAATGACACAAACAATTAAAGGACTATTGATCTTGTTGAGTTTTGAGATAGACTTTTATTATGAACAACGATGTCAAGCTCATGTCAAATGACGCATGCAAAAGTAAAGATATGACAAGCAATGATTAAAATGAGAAAAAAAGAGACATTGATGCAAGTGAAATTATATGGTCTCTTTGGTTGTTTACTTGAATAGTCAATAGAAAAGTGAAAAGTGTATAATGATTGATCAATGTTCAAAATATTGAGAATAAAGGTGACCAAAGGCTTAGTTATTGAATAAGAAGTTGATATGAAACCTATTTGGTCACAACATCAATATGGAGAAAAAGAGAGAAATGAATATGTTGAAGAAATAGAATATATGAGAAGATATTGATAAGAAGAGATATATTTATAAGAATAGATAAGTGATCAAGAGCAATGGTGAATCTAAGGGCTTTAGAAAGTTAGCTTGTTTGGTCATATGGATGGTATTCTTACCCGTATAAATGTGTACTTTGTCATAATATTGGTATGAAAGCATATATTCAAAAGCAAAGGTTATAACATTGAAAGATACAAAGTTCAAACAGGTATTCAAAGTTGATGTCAGAGCAAAGCTAAACTCAAAGTGACAAGATTGGATGAAGAAGTCAATCAAGGGATTAGCAATGAGGACTAAGCAATGTGTCATCAAGTCGTGGCTTGAGTCATGTATTCTTTGCTAGGGTGAAGTGGCTAATACTTGCGGGATTTCAAAGGATTAATCATGCCTTATCGAGGGAAGCAATGCAATGCATCATATATTTGTTGGATCATATGATGGAGTGACTTAAGAATTGAGAAGGTGATCTATATCATATATGATGGAGAATCTTAAGTCACTAGTTCAAGGATGATGTTCTAAAGAAGGAAGAACGGTTGCACCCCTCCAAATGCAAAGTAAAAGAATGACGGCATAAGGTTTAAAAGATGAAGATTTAAATTCTTTCGTTTTTGAATCTTGAGTATACGAGGCCGTACTATCAAGGGGAATCCAATGTGTATGCTTAGCAGGTGATCAAAAGCTCAAAGAGATGCCTAACATCCTACAAACACACTTACACAACCCATAAACAAACACCCTAATTTGACCTTGTTTTCATGTGTAAAGTCAGCTCAGCCGACTTGACAAAGGTGGGCTGAATTGGGTTCACTGTCCTTGTTTTAACATACCAACTTGGAAAAAGTGGACTGTCTTGTGCGTGTTGTCTATGTTGTAACATTTAAGGTCGGCTGAGCTGACTTGACTCAGCTGAGCGGACTTAACTATAATGGCTACTTTTCGGGGAGCGGGTATAAATACCCCCTCATCCCCTTCCTCATATGTCTCTTGGCCATTTTGTCCCAAACTGAAACCAAACCTCTTCTAGCTCATTCTCACATTTCCAACTCCCTCTAGAGCACATCTTGACTAAGAATTGAGTGGGATATTTGAGAGACCTTGAGAGGAAGCTTGTGTTCATCGTCTTCTTGAGCTTTGAAGTCATCGGTCAAGCAACGCCTAGGATTTGTTACTTTTGGAGCTCCAAGCTCCTAGACGGTTAGGCGTCGCCATGGAGCTCCCAACTTGGTGTATTTTGAGCATCGGATGTTTGTATTACCCATTCTCTTTGTGAGAACAATAGTAAGTGACTCAATCCTCCTTTGTGGTTGGTTGAGGGAGGCAAGGGGTTAGTGATAACCCGGCTCTTCGTGAGCACCTCAACGGAGACGTAGCTCCTTCGTGGAGTGAACTTCGATGAACAAATCTTCTTATCTCTTGTGCTTGCTTTAAGTTATTGTGTTCTTCGTGTTCTTGCTCTCACAAGTAGTTGACTTTCTTATCTTAGGGTGGATCTCTTATTTGTTGTTGTTCTAGCTCAAGCCTCCTTGTGGATCTGTTAGTTTACTTCATTTCTAGTCCATAGAATCCTTTAGAGCAACTTTTGGTGGGCTAGTTTGGTAGATCAATTCGATTTAAGATTCACGGTTAATCGAGCCGGTTCGGATCGGTTGATTTGAGTGCAACTTGGGTGAGCGAGTTGAACCAGTGAATCGACTTTATACTATCCGCTGCACTTTATGTTTTATTTTGCAGGAACGCCTATTCACCCCCCTCTAGGCGACATCAAGAGACCTTTCAATTGGTATCAGAGCTGAGGCTCTCAAATTCGGGCTTAACCACCTTGAGAGATGATGTCTACAGGAGGTGATGTATCATTTGAACCTCTTGGTCAAATTATGCTTCTTGGTCTGCTCATGTTCATAATGGACTTAGGACCTTTGGTCCACTTGCCAAGCAATTTGCGGTTGCTAGCATTCTACCTTCATACCTTGATGTGGATAAGATTGATTTGTCTATCTTATCCAAAAAAGAGTTATAGTGTTGGCAACTCAACGCCCAAGTTACTAACTACTTGTGTAGTGTCTTGAGTGATGATGTGCAGGATGTAATCTATGATGAATGTGTAATAAATGCTCATCTTATTTGGGAAATACTTGAAGAATTATATGGAGAGCCCAAATGTGTCGATCAAGAGCAAAAAGTAGAAGTGTCACTTGAGAAGTGCTCAACACCATCATCAACATGCATTGATCATGAAGTGACACACCTTGAAGTGCAAGAAGATAAAGAAAGCAACTCTGTCCCTAGCCCAAGCGTAACTGGGAGTTTCGGCTTTGGAAACTGGATGTTCTGGCTTTAGGAGTGAGATGGTTATTGACACCTATTATCATATAAAATTATTAATCAATTAAACATGAGAAAGTGGTATAAATAATAACAACAACCTAGAATAGGGTGTCACTAACATATTTCCATCAGTTTTTTGGTAAAGTTGTGATTTGCGAGGGACTTAACAGAAAAAACAGCAGAAATGACGTGGCATACGACCATCGACGAACGCATAACGCAATCCAACTCGAAACAAGTCTAGAAGGCTTCGGATTAATCCCGACGTGGACTAAACTTAACACCGAAGAAAACATCATCTAGAAGACTCCAGAAGCCACGACGCACGACGGGACCCAGGGGGCACCCCGGGCCGATCGGCCCAATAATAGGGTCGATCGGCCCTACTTGCCGGCTACGCAAGCCTGGTCTCTGGAACCTTCCTCCACCGCCTCTAAGACGCGATCTAAACCGGTTGTTTAATGTCGGTTTGATCCGAGGGCGTCGGTAGAAGCACGAGATGGATCAAGGTCCAACACCAGATTAGTACCGCATCGCCTGCTGAAGCTGAAGGGACAGACGAAGACCCATATATAAAGACCCCTAGACCCCCTCTTTCAGATCATCAAGTTCTCAATCAAGCAACAACGCTTCAAGATCCAAGTCATATCCCACGCTGTAGAAACATCGCTTTAGGAGGAGTAGCAATCAAGATTAGAACTAGTAGGAAGGGAGAAATCCGCTCCGGATCGTCGGAGGCCGGCTCAAGATCAGGCCTCGTTCTTGTAAGTTCTTCATTGTAAGTAGTCTTCAAGTTCCAGACACATGCTTAATATGAATATCTTGATCATGCTTATATTCGAGATTATTTGTTCTAGTATTTACTTTAATTACATGTTTAGCATAGTTGAATTACTGTTATGTTCATGCATGGATTCGTATAGCGCTCATCCTTTCGTTCGGAGGGTGAGTGGTAGAGATGATGTAATCATGGTGATTAGATCTTATTTACCTGCGTTTGCACCCTATGTGCCGGGTCGTGTGGTAGATCGTGGTGGTGACAAAGCACCATTGAGTCCTTTGCAATCCATCCCCGTATGTAGGCCTAGCGGATGATATTATTCGGGTTGTTCTAAGTTTCGCCTTAGTCTTCATGGATTACGTCCTCATGTCCGGATTTAATTAGTCTTTCTTCGATGATTGTTAGATGTATTGCACTAATTGAGTAGATCCTAACTTATAGTTTAGAGTTATATATTGGAGTTTCTAATGCTAGCTAGCCTATGAATTGCTATCATCCTCTTGTTTGACACTTTCTATTTTAAGCCCACTTAGATATGACTTTGGTTGAATCTATTTATCAGAACTTTATTACTATCTTTATTGTTGAACTTTGATCCTTGTTTAATTAATTGATAAGTTTAACACTTAATGCTTGCACACGAGAGATGGTTAGATGATTAAGATGTTTAGCACCTATGCATAGTTAATTCATGATAGAAGACTTCTTTCCACGTGGTAGATATAAATTCAACACCTGGTTCTTACTCGGTTAAAATGCTACAATGGTATATTCATATCACGTAAACTGCGGATACCCAGTTATAATTGTTTATTTACTTATTAAGAAGTTATCAAGGCATAGCATGAATATTTTATTCCTTGCATATTAGTAGTTTAACTATAGGGATGACAACCTTTTTCGAGATATGCTATGAACTGCAATGAATATTTCTTTTAGTTTTATCTCGAAGCAACATCGATATCTTTCTAAATGCCATTACTAGTTAGTGACATTAGAAATACCAACAAGCATTTTTGGCGCCGTTTCGGGAAAAAGAAAGTCTTTAGCCCAATAAAATAAAAATATAGGATTAACTTGCATACATCTCTCTCACGCATCGTAAGTATTAAATTTATCAATTTCTTCTTAAACAAGTTTACCCTCGTTATTATTTTTCCTATCTATTTCGGGGTAATGTATGAAAAGGAATCTTCCGAAAACTTCCAATCCGATCCAGAAAAACTCTTGAAGGAGGCAAGATCCAAGTTGAAGTCTCAACTCAAGATCACTACCTCGGAAGACTCCTCCTTTGTCGCGAAGCTTAGCACCCGTGTTCAAGTCATGGCAAACAAGACCCTTCGCGAATACTGCGACCGACCACGGCCAACATCCGCCTTTGGACCGACCGTCGATGTGGGAGACAAAGCTTTTGAGCTCAAGCCTGCACTCATCAACATGGTACAAGCTAGCCAATTATGTGGAAAAGCCCATGAAGATGCCAATGCTCACCTACAACACTTCCTAGAGATCTATGGCACCTTCACCATCAAAGATGTCTCAAGTGATGCAATCCTACTTCGTTTGTTCCCATTCTCACTCTTGGGACGAGCGGAAGCGTGGTTCTACGCCAACAAAGACAAACTCACTACTTGGACACTTTGCTCTCTCGCCTTCTGGCAAAGTTCTTCCCTATAGGCAAAACCAACGCTTTACGGGGAAAATCTCAAGCTTCCAAAGAACAACACGACGAATCCGTTCGCAGGCGTGGGAACGCTTCCAAGACTACATCACCGAATGCCCACACCATGGAATGGAGAACTGGTTACTCATGCGGACCTTCTACCACGGGCTCAACAACAACACCCGTGAGACCATGGGACGCTGCGGAGGTGCTTTTCGTCCCTTACACCGAATCAAACTCTCGACCTTGTGGAGAAGATGGCATCAAACCAAGCACGGAATGAGGACCGTCAACCCCGCAAGAAAGAAAGAGGAATGCACCGGCTGAAAAGAGGTAGACATCTTTAAATCGCCAAAATGGATTTAATTATGAAGAAGCTTGAAGACAAAGCTCCCGAGAAGAAGGAAGTCATGCAACTCTTCGATTCCCCGCATGACATGTGAAGAATGTGGCAACACCGACACTCGAGCAGCCAATCGTCCCGAAGCCGGAAGAGGACGTAAACTACATCAACAACAACAACAATCAGTATCGTCCTCCGAATCAAGGATGGAATCAACAGAGACCCAACTACCAAGGTAACCACTCGAGGGTAACTATCAAGGTAATAACTCTTCCAATAATTTTCCACCTTTAAGAGAGTTAGTACAAAACCAAGGTAGACTTATGGATAACTGCCTAAGAAGTTAGCTTCCAATGATAAAATGCTAGAAACTATTAGTACTAAAATGGAAAGCTTTTTTCTTACGCAATAAAGAACCAAAGATAGCTTTAATAAAATGATAGAATCTCGATTATCTCACCGGCTTTATCTCGCTCCTATGCCTAACCCAGGTAAAATTCGGGCCAACCGGAAGAATTAGAATCGCAAATCTTGTCGATATGTACTATGCGGTATTCGGACTACGGATGCACGAGGAAGACCGAATTGTGGCCGGCGGCGGGGTATGCCCGCCAAGAAAGGAGATCCAGGGAGACCAGTCGTCACCATTGAAATCGGCGCCCGCACCTACGATGCGATCTGCGACTTTGGCTCAAGTGTCAACATCATGCCTAAGGTAAACCTTGAGCCAGATTCAAATTTATTATACACAACTATGTGCCTACAACTTGCAGATCAATCGCTATGCTATCCCGAAGGCATCCTAGAAGACATTTGTCTTTACATCGGTAAACTCTACGTAGCCACCGACTTTGTGGTCCTGGATACGGGCAAAGGTAAGAACGCCTCGATCATTCTGGGCCGCCCCTTCCTTGCTATCACCAAGGCCATCATCTACGCCGACACCGCGAAGATCGTCTTCAACGTCAACGGACAGAGGGAGAGATTCAACTGCAAACACAAGACCTTAGCTCCCCCTGCTCCAACCGTACCACTACCGCACCACTCGAAGTATACGTACCAAAATTGGCCGAGGAGAGGACAAGAAGAAGAAGCAAGAACAAGAAGAACCGTCAACCTCGACCACACGTGGAACGAGTCTTGATGATCAATCAAGTCCCAACGTAACGCAAGACTCGGCGCATTCCACCACCATTAGAGAAGCTAGATGACCCCGAGTTCCGTCAATCCTTCGCTCCATTAATCAATTGAACTTCCAAAGCAAGTTGTATGCGACACGGATCGGGCATCAACTTAATGTCAAAGGTAACGTATCAATTAATATATGGTAATCTGCCTTTGTGTTCCACCTATGTAATGCTCGCGAGATGGCGGATCAATCACACCGATTCGGAAGGTATGATACTAAACGTCCCGTCAAGATTAAAGACCGCTATGTCCTCACCGACTTTTTAGTCATGGACATGGGAGAAGAAGAACAAGATCCTCCCATAGTACTTGGAAGACCGTTCTGAACACTACAAGAGCTATCATCTACATCGAACGGGCGAGATCCACTTCCAGCTTCAAGGTAAAAGATACTTTTATTTGTTTCTTCAATACTTACACTAACTATGAACAGCCCCGAAGAAAGACCAAGAGCCAGAAGCGTCTCCAGAGACTGCAACAGAAACTGGACTCGAAAATGGAGCACATTGAGAGAATAGAGAAAGATATCAAGGAAAAATACACTCAGCTCCTACCCATCTTGAACGCTGCACCGGCCACGCCAGAGAGGTCTCCACCAAAGAAGCAATCTTGGAAGAAGAAAGAAGCTGCGCTACCGCTAAGAAGAGCAACAAGAGTACACCTTCGGAGACCCGACCGGCCAAAGCATCAACAAATGAACAATCGACTTCCTCGGCTACTTCGTCTATGCCACCCTTTGAGATCATTGAAGGAACCTTACCAGGTACAACATTTAAAAGAGGGCCCATAGACGACACCACGCCATGGGAGTAAGTGCTCTAAAACTCGTAGAGAGGTAACTTCGGTATTTATCGCATATTTAATTTCTGCAAAGCATATTTCAATTAGCATGTTTACTTTAGCATTTTTATTTTTCTCTAAACTTGCACTTAGAAAATCTCAAAAATATGTTTGCTGCATTTTGCATCAATTTCCTAAGGCCCCATGCAAGCACTCCTTGCTGTGGCGGCATAAAAATAAAAATACAAAAATATTGCACTCATATGTTTTTGCATTAGCATCCCTTTTTGCATAGAAAAATTCTCAAAAAATATGTGGGCACATGAAGGTCCACACCTTATAAATATAAATATAAAAATCCAAAAAGACGTGAGCACATGAAGGCTCACAATAACATCCTAGAATTTGTTCCTTCGGGTATGTGCAAAACTAATATTAGCGGGGAGAACATTAAAGGAGACCCCGAACGAGGGAGCAAGCTCTAAGGATGAACAAAGGACTACTTCAAGATCAAGCTTGGGGAGAGCACCCCCATTTATCACTATAAGTATCACTATCCTATGTCTTATTTATTAGCTAGTTATATTTGCTTAGAGTTAATGAGTCTTAGTTAAAAGAGTCTTAGTTAAAAGTCTTAGTGTTAAAGAGTCAAATAAATCTTTGGAACTTGTTAGATTACTTTCTTCCTTTTAATTATGATCTTGATGATATATGCTAAGGAGATGATGAATAGTTGCTCGCCTTAATTCCTCTTAAAAGTACTTACACTTTGGACTTAGATTCTCCCAAAGCTTTAAATGCTTAATTTGCTTTGAACCTAAACACTGTGAGAAGCACATGCTTAATCTGAGTCTTAGCATTAAAAGATAAAAGTACATCAAAAGTTGAGCTGCTGTTTATCATATTCTTAGAGAATACTTGACTCCTGGTTTTATCTTTGAAAATTATAAAACATTACATGATGAGTTCCTTAGCTATGACCCTTAAGAGTTGTCATTCACATCAAGATCATCCCACTCCACTACTCCATTAAGCCGCTAGCCATAATTATAAAAATAAACTCTTGCAATCTTTGGATATGTCTCTCTCGGTGTTTTATGCCAAATAGAGGCTGGGCTACATTCGAAAAAAAAAAAAAAAAAAAAGAAAAAAGAAAAAAAAAGAAAAATAAATATCTAGAAAAAGTGAGACGAGAGAGGGAGAGTAATGGACAAAAGTCATACTAGGCGAGAAGGGCCTACCTCCTAATAATAAAAATATATTTAGAGATGAATAATGGACACGTGTCCGAGGGTGAGTAGGGCCCACATCTCTAAGGAGAGAGAAAAATGGACACAAGTCCGGGGGAAAAGCCCACCTCTCCAAGAATGGACAGCCCAGGTCCTAGCAATTTTTAGAAAGAGAGATATAGTCCAAGATGTTTGAGAAGAAAAATACTAGAAAAAGGCTAAGGCTAATTACTACCTTTCATCCTCATCCACTTCACCACTATCATCCCACTATGTATGTCCTACCACATGTGTAACTCCACTACCACCATCTACTTAAGAGGGTCATACATAGGATCTACGAAGTTTCTTTTGAAAAATATTGCAAAACCCCAGGATGATAGTTGATCAAAGAACTTGAAACATGGTACTTAACTTGATTGTTTTATCTTGCTTATGATTCATGAAAAAGGTTACGCCCCATGGTAAAATGTATGAGCAATCGGTTAAGAGGAGAATTTATTTTTGATAAACATAGTACTTTTGAGGTATGAAAGCGTAGTAGCAACTCCTGATCCTACTATAGCATATAGCTTTGCTAGGGACTAGCAAAGGGTAAGCTTGGGGGAGTTTGTTGACACCTATTATCATATAAAATTATTAATCAATTAAACATGAGAAAGGGGTATAAATAATAACAACAACCTAGAATAGGGTGTCACTAACATATTTCCATCGTTTTGGTAAAGTTGTGATTTGCGGGGACTTAATGGAAAAACGGCGAGAAATGACGTGGTGGCATACGACCGGCGTAACGCATAACGCAATCCAACTCGAAACAAGTCTAGAAGGCTTCGGATTAATCCCGACGTGGACTAAACTTAACACCGAAGAAAACATCATCTAGAAGACTCCGAAGCCACGACGCACGACGGGACCGAGGGGGCACCCCACGGGCCGATCGGCCCAATAATAGGGCCGATCGGGCCTGCCTGGCCACGCAAGCCCGGTCTGGAACCTTCCTCCACCGCCTCTAAGACGCGATCTAAACCGGTTGTTTAATGTCGGTTTGATCCAGGGCGTCGGTAGAAGCACGAGATGGATCAAGGTCCAACACCGATTAGTACCGCATCGCCGCTAAAGTGAAGGGGAATGACGAAGACCCATATATAAAGACCCCTAGACCCCCTCTTTCGGATCATCAAGTTCTCAATCAAGCAACAACGCTTCAAGATCCAAGTCATATCCCACATTTGTAGAAACATCACTTTAGGAGGAGTAGCAATCAAGATTAGAACTAGTAGGAAGGGAGAAATCCGCTCCGGATCGTCGGAGGCCGGCTCAAGATCGGGCCTCGTTCTTGTAAGTTCTTCATTGTAAGTAGTCTTCAAGTTCCGGACACATGCTTAATATGAATATCTTGATCATGCTTATATTCGAGATTATTTGTTCTAGTATTTACTTTAATTACATGTTTAGCATAGTTGAATTCTTGTTATGTTCATGCATGGATTCGTATAGCGCTCATCCTTTCGTTCGGAGGGTGAGTGGTAGAGATGATGTAATCATGGTGATTAGATCTTATTTACTGCGTTTGCACCTATGTGTCGGGTCGTGTGGTAGATCATGGTGGTGACAAACACCATTGAGTCCTTTGCAATCCATCCCCCGTATGTAGGCCTAGCGGATGATATTATTCGGGTTGTTCTAAGTTTTCGCCTTAGTCTTCACGGATTCTGTCCTCATGTGCGGATTTAATTAGTCTTTCTTCGATGATTGTTAGATGTATTGCACTAATTGAGTAGATCCTAACTTATAGTTTAGAGTTATATATTGGAGTTTCTAATGCTAGCTAGCCTATGAATTGCTATCATCCTACTGTTTGACACTTTCTATTTTCGCCCACTTAGATATGACTTTGGTTGAATCTATTTATCAGAACTTTATCATTATCTTTATTGTTGAACTTTGATCCTTGTTTAATTAATTGATAAGTTTAACACTTAATGCTTGCACACGAGAGATGGTTAGATGATTAAGATGTTTAGCACCTATGCATAGTTAATTCATGATAGAAGACTTCTTTCCCTGTGGTAGATATAAATTCAACACCTGGTTCTTACTCCCGGTTAAAATGCTACAATGGTATATTCATATCTGTGCGCTTGCGGATACCCAGTTATAATTGTTTATTTACTTATTAAGAAGTTATCAAGGCATAGCATGAATATTTTATTCCTTGCATATTAGTAGTTTAACTATAGGGATGACAACCTTTTCAGATATGCTATGAACTGCAATGAATATTTCTTTTAGTTTTATCTGAAGCAACATCTGATATCTTTCTAAATGCCATTACTAGTTAGTGACATTAGAAATACCAACAATGGTCATGGATGATTCTAGTAGCAAGGAACATTCTCGTTATCGGCCAAGTGAGGAGCCCAATTCCATGGATCATTCTCAATCACCTCATAGTCATCATCAACTGTCTCATGACCATGTATGAAGATGATTGATTCGGATATTGATAGTGATGATGAAGAGTTTGAGTTTGATTTTGAGAAGATAGCCAAGGAGGATCAACTAAGAGTGCTCAAGATCATGAGAAGAGTAGTTGATCAAGGTCAAGAGATTGAAAGACAAGAAAAGCTTCTAAAGAACAAAGATGAAGAATTGAAGTCTCTAAATAGAGGATTCAAGCAGCTCAAGGAGTCCTCGATATCCTTGTCTAGTAAATGTGAAAATCTAGAAAAAGGATATGCACTTTCCACTAACTCTCTTTCATGTGTATCATCTTTTAAGGAGGCAAACAATATGCTCAATGCTCAACTTGAAGAGCACTCTAGCATGTATGCAGACTTACAAGTTATTCATAATAAACTAGATGATTCTCATGTGAAGCTTGTGGAGTCACATATCATGCTTGAGGTAGCTCATGAGATTATGTTAACAACGGTAAAATCATATAAATCTCACTTGCACAAATGCACATGCTCACATATTGAATTTGATTCATCTTGTGCTAACTCTTGCAACACGCAAGAAAAAGTTTTTTGGTATGATCCAGTGCTTTGTAGAGTCTTGTGATGACCTCATTGCCCAAGAAAATAAAGATCTTAAGCAAGAGGTTGAGAAGCTCATGATGGACTTGTCAAGGATAAAACGAAAGAGCAATGCACAACCTTCTCAAGGTAACCGTGATATCATGGTGAACAAGCTTGAGAAGGGTTTAACTTGCAAAGCTCTTGCAATGATCAACTCAAGTCCAGCTCAAGCAAGAACCAAGAAAATAATAAGAAGATGGCTCATATCAAGTGCTACAAGTGTTTCAATATGGGACACTATGCCTCTATGTGTTCCAACAAGATTGACGCCAAGACCACACTTCCAAAGAAGACGACAAGAAGAAACAAGAGGAAGTGTTACTATTGCAATGCAAAAGGTCATGAGATCACATCATGCCCCATCATGATGAAGGAAGGTTTTGTATCATCAAAGACGATGTTCACTAGCAAAGAGGCAATCAAGAAGCAAGATAAGAAGGCATCTTGCAAGGACAAGCATCATGTTTGCTACACCTACCGAGAAAAGGGACATATTGGTAAGGATTGTCCCAAGGGTAATATTCCTAAGCCTAACTATTTACTTCATCATAATTTGTTTAGGAAGGTCAAAAATGGCACTTGTGCTACTAGGGTGATTAGTTCATCATTTGCTAGTACAAAAGGCCACTTGGGCACTTAAGTCATGTGTGACTAACTTTCGAACCCAACATGGTTTGGGTACCAAAATGTGTTGTATAAGATAAATAGGTACTTGGAGATGCATTGAAAAAAAATCGGTTTTCTTGAGAGGAACTTCTTTGGACATATCATCTTAAGATTCTATCAAATTGGGTCTCCTCATGGAAATATGGAAGAAGTGCCAAGTTTGGGGAAATTATTGACATATCTCAATCTTCAATGACATCTTGGTAACAAGTATCATATCTTGTGTAATCTAGCCCTTTAGTCTTGTGTTGGTGTTTGTTGATCACAATTTTGGTAATTGTGAGCACTTGAATGTGGCTAGATTAATTTGTGTAAAATTCTTGTTTCATGCCATGTGATGCTTTTAATGGCTCTCTAGTAGAGTATTTTCTTTTGATGAATGTAGGTGGTAAATTCTTGGTGATGGCTAACAAGATTTGCAATTTGGATGAATGAAGCATTTATTGGTCATTGGAAATTTTCTATATGTTATTTTTAGTCCATATCTCAATATGAATACTCCTAATCTTGGTTATCAAAGTCTATATCAAAACTCATGCTCGACATGTTCTCGCTTGCGTAAACCGACCAAGGCGACCTATCCCGGTGAGCCGACCTAATGTCGGGTCACCCAACCCGTGAGTCTGCCTTGGGTGTGTTGTCTCACATGGAAAGTCGGGCTGAGCCGCCTTGTCTCGGGTGAGCCAAGTTTCTTCATGTTGGTTTATATACCCCATTGGCCCACAAGACAAGCGAGCTTCCAATCCATGTGGGGGTTCATCTCCTCCACGTGATCCTCCTTTTCGTAGTTGGATTTTTCATGTTCTTTGTGGGAAAGCTCTCTCTCTCTCCATGTGACCTATGTATTGTGGTCGTGTTTGGTTGCCGCCCTACAAGTAATGATGAGATTGAACAAGAAAATGAAAGTGAAGACAAAGTCATTTCATTACCATATTTTCAGCGTGCTCCATCTCACAAAGTTGAACCACACTCATATGTCTCTCACTCAAGAACTCATCTATGAATTCATGAGACTACTCCGACAATAATATATGAAGATAATCAAAGGGTGGTAATGGCTTGATCTCAAGTTCATCTTATTTTTTTTAAATCATCTCTTTTGTATCTTTGTGAGAACTTAAGGTAGGTGAAGTACTTGAGCATAAAGATTGAATGAGATGAGCTACAAGACATGTAATTATTGGTGGGAAGATCAAATGAAGTGTGATTGATATCATATGGGTCTTTCACTACAAGCACGATTGTTCAATTGGGATTTTTTTGTGAACTTCAAACCAAGCAAATCAAGATGGACATATTCTATAGCTATTTATGTTCATGAAGAGTTGGTTTGAGGATTTGAATGCTTGGCTCATATACAAGTCAAGAGCCAAATGTGAAGAATCAATCTCAATTGTGGTGGAGTAATTGCTCCTTCAAATCCTATAACCCTCCACATAAGAAACACCTATATATGGTAGATTGCAAGTGTTTCATTCTTATAAAATTGCAATCTACATAATATCATGGTTGTAAGTATCTCTTTGCAATTTTTTAATTTTATTTGTGCCTTCACTCAAAATATAGTACGCACTCCTCTTGAGTCTTCAATGAACTCGTGCATGTTTCTAGTAATTCAAATACTTGATTGCACATATTTAGGGGGAGCTTATCCTATGTTCTTATGTTCTTGGGACTAATTTCTTTACAAGTGATAATTTGTGTTTAGTCTCATTCATGGGAAGTGTAAACATCAATCCAAGGTATGTTATGATTCTCTACCTTTCTATTGGTATCAATTGGTTTGGTACCTCATGTTTACCTAGCTATCTTCCATAATGTAGCTTAAATTTTTCTTGTGACTCAAATGTCAATTAGTGCACATAATCTTGGTTTCCATAATATGTGTGTACTAACTCATGGGGGAATTTAATCTATGTTATGAAGTTTCATGAACAAGTGATCCCCTTGTCTTCCACATCCAAAGGACCATTGTTTGTGAAACTTTTCGTTGTGCTTTTAATGCTTTCTCTTCTCATGTGTTACAACAAGGTTCTCAGAACACCCGGCCCAATAAGGATGTGGCCCGGTAGTCTTTGCAAGCACATGTTTAGTACCACCTTGCTGGTTAAGCAAGGGTGGAGTCAACTTATAAGCCTTTGTCTTCTAGCCATATCACCTTCGGGTTAACCCTTGTACACGAAGCGAGGACGAAAGTGTAAGCAAGGTGCTATGTGTGTGCGCGCGCGCCCTCGGAAGGGGCGTGCGGTGCGGCTTTGGAAGGCGGGGTGTTACACCGGCTCTAGTCGGTCAGAGGACCTTGTCTAACTTTGTTGGTAGTTTGCCGGAATGGGAGAAACGGGGTTGTATCACTCATTGGCTGCTAACATTGTTAGATAAACCTTTCAAAGGCGGGGTGTCACAGGTGGTATCGGGGCCGACCCTTGCGGTTTCATTGTGTGGTGTAGCAGTTGTTCGGGCATGGGGTACATGTGCCGACACTGGATGCACAGACGTGGCCAAGAGGGAAGGTCCTGGTTAAGTTGGCGCTCGACGAGGACGTCGAGTCCTTTGAGGGGGGTGTATGTAACACCCGACCCAATAAGGATGTGGCCCGAGGTGTCTTTGCAAGACATGTTTAGTACCACCTTGCTGGTTAAGCAAGGGTGGAGTCAACTTATAAGCCTTTGTCTTCCGACCATATCACCTTGGGTTAACCCTTTACACTAAGCGAGGCGAAAAGTGTAAGCAAGGTGCTATGTGTGCGCGTGCACGCCCCGGAAGGGTCGTGCGGTGCGGCTTTGGAAGGCGGGGTGTTACACCGGCTCTAGTCGGTCGAGAGGACCTTGTCTAACGTTGTTGGTAGTTTGCCGGAATGGGAGAAACGGGGTTGTATTGCTCGTTGGTCGCTAACATTGTTTAGATAAACCTTTGGAAGGCGGTGTCATAGGTTCATCCAAACTCTCTTCAAGTTGACTCCAAGTTCTCGTACTTGAGTTGAGATCCTTTCAAATGTAATCACTTTCATTCGGTATCATATTCAATGGAATCATGTCGATTGCATTCTTCATTTGGACTAAAGAAATTGAAAATGAAAGAAGAATAAGATCAATTGGTTGGATGAAATCAAAAGATGAGAAGAGATGATGTTGGATCTTGAGGGAATTAATCTTTTGTGGCAAACAAGAATGAGGATGATGAAGGATAAAATTGTTTAATCTCCTTTATTGTGAGGTTTGAGGTTCATGCGAGAAAGCTATATTCTCCTAGTATTTACTTTCCTTTCTTTGGTAAAGTTTGCCTTTTGAACCAAGATATAGTGTAAACTTTCTCGATTTTTTTATGTGCATGAATACTTTGTGTGTTCTTATATGCACACCTTAAGGGGGGAGTTTATTCTATATCTTGTGGAACTAATATGCTTTCTTTCAAGTTCATGTTGTCTAGTCTCACTTGTTGGAGAAGGGAAGTTTATTGCAAAGGATGATTTGGTTCACTTTAGTGGGATTTGATTTGAGTGGCTTTGAGAAAGCAAGAAAATAGAATCTCATGATTATTTCTCCAGTGTGGTTCTCATCAAGTATTCATGATGACATCATTTTGATCATGCATGTTCACATCAACAAAGGATGACTATAGAAATATGATGGAACTTGAATGTGCAAATTAGCTCAACTTCATCACAAGACGAGAGCTACTATCATACAAATAAATGTAGCTTCAATTGTGCAAGACATTCTTGAGTTGATTTGCCAAATCAACATAATTTTGTATGACATGATTCTTGGTATTGGTATGTGCTTCTTGGCATAATTTTAATTGTTTCAAAATTTTCTTATGCCTTGACCAAGATATAGTGTAGATTGTACTAAATCCAGTATAATTGAAACAAGTGCATATCACAAGTAATTCAAGTACTTGATGCACATGTTAAGGTAGAGCCTATCCTATGTCTTGTGTCTTTGATACTAACCGTTTCTTCTAGTGGTTATGTCTATAGTCTAATGGTGAGAATGGGTTTATCAAGAGTATGCTATCTCAACTCAATCCAAAGTGGTAAATGTATCCCTCAATTTCAATTGGATTGCAAATTTAAATTTTGTATAGATACTCTCTGTGATATAGCTTAAATTCCCTTCTTTGGATTTGAATGACAAAATGGTGCACATATACTTACCATCCACATATATGCTTGAACTATTACATAAGGGAATTTAGCCTATGTTATGAGGTTTCACCATTTAGTGACCGATTTGCCTTCCACATTCAATGGTCACTAGATGTGAAACTAGAGGTTGTGCAAATTTGATGATATTTCTTGTCTTTGTGAGTGCATCATTGTGATGACTACAAGAATTACAATTGTATTCTAATGATCAAGCACTAGTTTCATGAAGATCAAGATGGAATGTCCTTTAATTAGATCATGGTCAAGATTATGGTTTGAATAAAGTCATAGATGATGACGAAATATTGACCAAGAAGCTTGAAGTATCCATTGATGGAAGAGTTGAAACTACTTCTTAGATTTCAATCAAGCAATTTTAGAAAGACATGATCTAATGACAAATCAAGTGTATTAAATATCCTTTCAATTGGTATATCAAGGACATCTTGATTGAGATATTTGTTGTGAGGCTTATAACAAAGGTATAATACTCCATGAATACTTTTATTACCCTTGTGCATCTAGGCCCTATCTTGCTAGCGTGTGCATGTTTATGCAAAACTTGAAGTCAGATCATTAGTTTGCCTTTTGGTGGAGATTAGAGATTTTTACAGATATTTGATTGATACCTCTTTGTGGTGATGACAAGAGTTTGTCTTATGTTGGAAATATCACCTAAATGTGGTATGAGCTAAATATGCTAATTGACTGAAAGTGTTGCATATTTTGTTTGGTCAATCAATTAAAAAGGAGAGTCTTATGTGATAAACCATTACTCTACTCTTACTTACTTTTCTACCTTAACAATTTCCCTTACGGTGGAAATATCTTTTGGAGATTGATGCCAAAGGGGGAGAGAAATTTTGGGAGGGAATGTAAAGGGGAAAGTTTGTTCTTTGATATTTAATGGAGTAAGGGGGAGGAACATAAGATTTCTCATTTGTTTGGTGTGTGCAAGGTAAGATTTCAATTGGTTGCTTCACTAAGGATCACTTATGATAGTGTTTGAGTTTCTTGGATTGAATGGTAATTTGTTGATCCCTAGTGTTTGAGAGAAATCACATGTCGTGCGCATCACGGCTATCATGTTGACATCTTGCACCCTACGGATGCTAAGATATATTGAGTTCCCACATTTCTCAATAAAATGTGCATTTGACAATTGAGGCCAAAAGATTGAAACACTTTCAATGTACACATTTAGGGGAGCTAAATATATCAAGGATTCAAATTTTATCATTTATCAACCATTCGAGCTTTAATTGTGTTGTCACCAATCACCAAAAAGGGGGAGACTGAAAGTGCATATAGGCCCCTTGTGGGTTTTGGTGGTTGAATGACACAAACAATTAAAGGACTAATGAGCTTGTTGAGTTTTGAGATAGACTTTTACTATGAACAATTCAAGCTCATGTCATATGAAGCATGCAAAAGTAAAGATATGACAAGCAATGATTGAAATGAGAAAAAGAGACATTGATGCAAGTGAAATTATATGGTCTCTTTGGTTGTTTACTTGAATTGTCAATAGAAAAGTGAAAAGTGTATAATGATTGATCAATGTTCAAAATATTGAGAACAAAGGTGACCAAAGGCTTAGTTGTTGAATAAGAAGTTGATATGAAACCCTATTTGGTCACAACATCAATATGGAGAAAAAGAGAGAAATGAATATGTTGAAGAAATAGAATATATGAGAAGAGATATATTTATAAGAGCGGATAAGTGATCAAGAGCAGTGGTGAATCTAAGGGATTTAGAATGTTAGCTTGTTTGGTCACATGGATGGTATTCTTACTCGATATAAATGTATACTTTGTCATAATATTGGTATGAAAGCATATATTTAAAAGCAAAGGTTATAACATTGAAAGATACAAATTTCAAACATGTATTCAAAGTTGATGTCGAGCAAAAAGCTAAACTCAAGCGACAAGATTGGATGAAGAAGTCAATCAAGGGATTAGCAATGAGGGACTAAGCAATGTGTGACCAAGTTGTGGCTTGAGTCATGTATTCTTTGCTAGGGTGAAGTGGCTAATACTTGCAGGATTTCGAAGGATTAATCATGCCTTATCGAGGGAAGCAATGCAATGCATCATTTATTTGTTGGATCATATGATGGAGTGACTTAAGAATTGAGAAGGTGATCTCTATCATATATGATGGAGAATCTTAAGTCACTAGTTCAAGGATGATGTGCTACTGAGAAGGAAGAACGGTTGCACCCCTCCAAATGCAAAGTAAAAGAATGACAAAGATAAGATTTAAAAGATGAAGATTTAAATTCTTTCTTTTTGAATCTTGAGTATAGGATGTCGTACTATCAAGGGAATCCAATGTGTATGCTCTGCAGGTGATCAAAAGCTCAAAGAGATGCCTAACATCCTACAAACACACTTGCACAACCCATAAACAAACACCCTAAATCGACCTTGTTTCATGTGTAAAGTCGGCTCAGCCGACTTGGCAAAGGTGGGCTGACTTGGGTTCACCGTCCTTGTTTTAACATACCAAGTCGGCTCAGCCGACTTTGCAAAGGTGGACTGTCTTGTGCGTGTCGCCGTGTTGTAACATTTAAGGTCGGCTGAGCCGACTTGACTATAACGGCTAGTTTTCGAGGGAGCGGGTATAAATACCCCCTCATCCCCTTCCTCATATGTCTCTTGGCCATTTTTGTCCCAAACTGAAACCAAACCTCTTCTACCTCATTCTCCACCTCTCCAACTCCCTCAAGAGCACATCTTGACTAAGATTTGAGTGGGATTTGTGAGAGACCTTGAGAGGAAGCTTGTGTTCATCGTCTTCTTGAGCTTTGAAGTCACCAGTCAAGCAACACCTTGGATTGTTACTCTTGGAGCTCCAAGCTCCTAGACGGTTAGGCGTCGCCGTGGAGCTCCCAACTTGGTGTATTTTGAGCATCGGATGTTTGTATTACCCATTCTCTTCGTGAGAACAATAGTAAGTGACTCAATCCTCCTTTGTGTTTGGTTGAGGGAGGCAAAGGGTTAGTGACAACCCGGCTCTTCGTGAGCACCTCAACGGAGACGTAGCTCCTTTGTGGAGTGAACTTCGGTGAACAAATCTTCTTGTCTCTTGTGCTTGCTTTTTTAAGTTATTGTGTTCTTCGCGTTCTTGCTCTCATAGTAGTTGACTTTCTTATCTTAGGGTGGATCTCTTATGTATTGTTGTTCTAGCTCAAGCCTTCTTGTGGATCTGTTAGTTTACTTCATTTCTAGTCCGTAGAATCCTTTAGAGCAACTTTTGGAAGGCTAGTTTGGTAGATCAATTTGATTTATGTTTCACAGTCGGCTGAGCCGGTTCGGATCAGCTGAGATGAGTGCAACTCGGCTGAGCCGAGTTGAACCAGGTGAGCCGACATTATACTATCCGCTGCACTTTACGTTTTATTTTGCAGGAATGCCTATTCACCCCACCTCTAGGCGAAAGGGACCTTTCAGGAGGAAGTGGACGTTTGAAAAGAAAGTTGTAGGCGGTTCTTTCTGTCGTGTCCAACTTGACCGTGCTATGGCCTTGGCTGAGTGGTATTCGCGCTTCACGCAGGCGCGGGTGACACACCTTACTGCTGTAGCCTTGGACCACGAACCCATCCTGCTCTGTTGGGAGAAGATGGAGCGAGGGAGAAGGAGAAATAGAAAGAAGATGTTCAGATATGAGGTGATGTGGGAGTCTCATGGTAACTTTGTTTCTATGCTAGCTCAGAATTGGAAGGGTATAGGGAAGGCGCATACTCTGAGAGAGCTTCATGACAAATTGGCGTCGGTTCCAGGCAGTCTGAGTGATTGGGGGACCCACACCTTTGGTCACATCCATCAGGAACTTATATCGCTTAATGAAGAGCTAGAATGATTAAGATCAAACACCACATGAGCGGGTGCCCCTCACATGCCGAGTTCAAAGTGGTGGAAAGGATTATGGAATTGAACCATCGGGAGGAAGTTATGTGGAAACAACGTTCTAGAATTATGTGATTGGCTGAAGGTGATAAGAATACGCGATTCTTCCATCTCAGGGCAAGCCAGCGTAGGAACAAGAATCGCATCTCCAAGCTGAAAAAACTTGATGCTCGATTCACGGAGAAAGTGGAGGAGATGGGAGCTATGAATTTTATAAGATGTTTTACAGCGGAAGGAACAATTTGCACGGATAGAGTCCTTGACACCGTCCCAGCAAAAGTGACAGCGACAATGAATGATAAACTAATGGCACCCTTTGAGAAGGAGGAGATTAAGAGGGCTTTATTTCAAAAGTTTTCGACAAAGGCACCTGGACCGGATGGTCTGTCAACTCATTTTTTCCGGTGCGATTGGAAATTATGTGGAGAGGAGGTAACCACAGTTGTCTTACGGGTTTTAAGAGGAGAGGACGATCCGTCATTAATAGCACTTGTATTGTGCTAATACCAAAAGTGGAAAGTCCGGAGGAGCTAGGTCAGTTTAGACCTATAAGTCTGTGCAATGTCATCTACAAAATTGCTTCCAAGGTGATGGCGAATAGGCTGAAAATTATATTATCTGAGATTGTTTCGAGGAGCAGTCAGCCTTTGTGCCCGGGTGTTTGATCTCAAACAGTATTATTACAGCCTATGAATGCGTGCACTTCATGAAGAAAAAGAGAGCTCAAGAGAGCAGATTTTGTACACTTAAGCTGAATATGAGAAACGCTTATGACCGGGTGGAATGGAATTACTTAAAGGCCATCATGATTGGGCTTGGTTTTCACCGATTATGGATAGATATGATTATGAGATTGGTAACAACGGTTTCTTTCTCAATTTTATTTAATGGAGATCGGACTGATTCGTTTACACCATCTAGGGGGATCCGCCAAGGGGATCCAATCTCTCCTTTTTTGTTCTTGCTAGCAGCAGAGGGCCACTCGTGCCTCTTAAAGTCAAGAACTCAATCATCGAACCTCAGTGGAATTAGAGCGGCTTCATCGGCTCTGATGGTCAGTCACCTTTTGTTTGCAGATGACAGCCTGCTGTTTTTCAAAGCAAATAGGGAGAGTGCTGATGAGGTAAAGGATGTGTTGAACATCTATTGCTAGGCTTCTGGCCAGAGGATCAACATGGATAAATCGTCCATACACTTTGCCAAAGGGGTCAGTGCAATGTTTTGAGGGGCCCTGGGCGAAATCAGTGTCAGGGGCCTTCAAACAGTAATATGAAAATATTATATTATATCTATCTATACATCGGTTGCAAAGATTAATTCATTATAAATAGTTGTTACTGCTAACAGTAGTTTAAAGAGAAATTTGTACATAAAATTAAAAGAACTTTGGCTGAAAACTGGCACATCTACGAAACACCGTAACCGCAAGTGGCGCATACAGTGGGAAGCATCAATCTTGCACTACAGCACTAGTGCTGTTTGCTTGTTCAATGTTGGGCTGATGGTTTTTTTTTTTTTTTTTTTTTTAATTTCACATTAGCGCTTGTAAGTAGTTGTACTTGATCTGTAGAATGAGCTTTTGAAGCCTGAGTCTTACTAATTACTAGAATATACCTCCAGTTCCTTTTCCAAAGCGCGAGGAGGATTACTTCAGATACCAAGAAGTCTTGCTAGGTGCATCCACAGCTTTAACTCCAGCACTGATTTTCTCCCTTGCGTGGCACTTTGCATTCGTTGGTTGGAGCCTTGGATGCATGTAAGGGAGCGTCAAACATTAATCACCACCGGTACATGCAGATGCTTTGGATATTGAGCGACTTGAATGCCTAGCTTATTGATGCATACACCAGCGCACAGTGATCAGATTTTGGGGCCCTTGGGATTTGGGCGCCCGGGGCGGCTGCACCGGTTGCTAGCACAGCAGGGCCGCCCCTGGGCCCAACTGTTAGCCACGAGAGGGAGAAAGGAAACAGCGTTGCTGTGCCTTGCACCATAGCTGGGCCAATGCCGGTGGCAGGCCAAAAACGGACACAGGCCACTCGGCCGAAATTCCTCTCGGGCCAAGGAGAAAGCCACTCGGCTGGAAAAGATACTGGCCGGTGCTCAGCTTCCAGGCCAATAACGGGAGAAACAGAGAGAAGGTTAAAAATACTTTTCTTCTTATTTACAACAGTTTTCAAATAGCCATAGCAAAAGATTTTGAAATCAGTTCCACTTTCAGCAAAGACAAACATAACAGAAATAATATGCTCCAGCATGGATGCTCATACATGTGTCTAGCCTTATGATGGATTTTAATTCTAGAAAATATTATTTTCCTATATTCTTATGAGCACAGAAATACATAAATAATTCATTTTATTATATTTTCCAAAACGCAATTTTTAGGGTGTTACAGTCCTCTTCACTCTTGGCCTACCTGCAGACCTTTCATGCTTTGGCGGCACCATTACAAACCTAGGATCAACAATAGGCCACTGTGACTTGTCAGTCATTGGGTTGACCCCAAACTGATAAGTATCCTTGAACCTTTGAACTGAGTAGTAATCATGAACAAAGTCCTCGAGTTTAATTTGTCTAAGGGAACCTATAAAGGCTATAACATGGGTGCAAGGTTTCCCGGAAATATGCCACTGTCCACATGAACATGTCTTGCTTTCAAGGTCCACAGCATGCCTCCAAGGATAGTTGTCCTTTGTCAATCCAGATACCTCAGCCTTGAGACCACCACTCCCTTTAATTGTGTACTTCAAGTTTCTACTCTTCATCTTCAGCTCATTCATAACACTAGGGAGATTTGACCCTTCAAGTTTGTTAGCTATACGCTGCCTCATAGCTATCTTTTCCATGATCATACCCCTAATTGTGTCCATGAGGACATCCACACGGAACCCTTTTGTCTCTTTAATCCAGTTGTTGAAGCTTTTTGATATGTTGTTATTCACATAATCAACCTTGCACTCCCCTGAGAACTTAGCTCGAGACCAAAGTTGCTTGTGCTCTGCTTGCAAGTAAGGAATTGCTGCTGGACAATTCTCTGCAATTCTGTCCCAAAGCCATTGATGCCTCTTAGCAGTACATGCCCAAGCACAAGGCCACATGTACTTTAGCACATCTCCATCAAAGTGCTTCCTAAAATTATGCATGAGATGCCTCATACATTCTCTGTGCTCAGCATCACCTTGGAAAACATTATGGACTGCTGTCTCTAAGCCTTTGCAAGCATCTGTGTGGATTGTGAGTCCATGTGGAGTTCCAATTGCTCTCTTCAATTGCTTCAGAAACCATGTCCAATACCTCCACTCTTCATCAGCTCCAATCGGATCATCTCCCTCATGGTCAAGACCAGGCTCCATATAATGGTCATCCTCCTCCTCCTCCTCCTGTACTCTGGAAGGACCAGCAGCTGTAACACCAAATTGAGGTTGCAAGGCCCATTCTAGACCATCCAATTCTACACTTACATGCATCTCCTGAAACCTTTCTGTGACCTGAAGCTGCATGCCATTCTCTTCAGCTGGTACCTGATTTTCTTTATCAGAAACTTGTCTTTCATTCTCCATTTCAGTCACATACCAGCATGCTGACACCTGTCTACTGTCATGATAAACTCCACCATTTTTGAAGATCGCAGCAAAGCTAGAAGCTCTTGGTCAGTACCAAGGCGAACTGTTCGGTTGTTCTGACCCACAAACCAAAAGTTCGCTTCCTGATAGCTAGCCCAACTGTAGTGTTTGAAAACATCTTTCTCCATGTCAATGATGGAGTACTCTTCAGCGTCCACCCACCAATCCAAGCGCTTGCCCTTTTTGTACACAGATCGATCATCCTCAACAGTTGAGTAGGAAGAAACATCAATCACTGCTCTACATGCATTGGTCGAATCGATCCTGAAATAGTAGCAGTGCACAAAAAATTAGCACTGCTTTCAATAGTCCTTTCTCATCACTAACCATCCTCATACCATGTCAAATCGCACACACAAATCACACTTCGTAACTAATTTCAGTTGGGATCCCATTTAATTTCTACTAAGAACAACGAGGTAGAGAGCTAGGGTTTCATTCTTACCCATCGGGGATCTCAGATGGATGCATTGTTCCAACTCATGCGCAATGGAGGAGGGGAGGCACAGCCGCCGAAGCACGCGTGTAACACCCGGCCCAATAAGGATGCGGCCCAGTTAGAGGCCTATGAGTGCTGCGCGCACATGTTTAGTACCACCTTGCTGGTTAAGCAAGGGTGGAGCCAACTTATAAGCCTTTGTCTTCCAGCCATATCACCTTCGGGTTAACCCTTTTACACGGCGAGGGGCGAAAAAGTGTAAGCAAGGTGTTATGTGTACGCGTGCACGCCCCTCGAAAGGGCTGTGCGGTGCGGCTTTGGAAGGCGGGGTGTTACACCGGCTCTAGTCGGTCGAGGACCTTTGCCTAACTTTGTTGGTAGTCCGCGGAATGGGAGAAACGAGGGGGTTGTATCGCTCGTTGGTTTAGAAGGCGGGGTGTCACAGGTGGTATCAAAGCCGACCCTTTGCGGTTTCACGGGCTGGTGTAGCATCCAGGGCGTGGCCAAGAGGGGAGGTTACGGTTAAGTTGACGCCGACAAGGACGCCGAGTCCTTTGAGGGGGTGTATGTAACACCCGGCCCAATAAGGATGCGGCCCATTTAGAGGCCTATGAGTGCTTTGCGCACAGACATGTTTAGTACCACCTTTTGGTTAAGCAAGGGTGGAGCTAACTTATAAGCCTTTGTCTTCCAGCCATATCACCTTCGGGTTAACCCTTTTACACGAAGCGAGGACGAAAGTATAAGCAAGGTGTTATGTGTACGCGTGCACGCCCGGAAGGGCTGTGCGGTGCGGCTTTGGAAGGCGGGGTGTTACACCGGCTCTAGTCGGTCAGAGGACCTTGTCTAACTTTGTTGGTAGTTTGCCGGAATGGGAGAAACGGGGTTGTATCGCTCGTTGGCTGCTAACATTGTTTAGATAAACCTTTGGAAGGCGGGGTGTCACAACGCGCCAGTGAGAGGAGGAGGAGGTGGCGGACGGCGCGGCCACCAAGCAAGGAGTGGCCCGCGGGCGGACCGTGTAAGGCAGTGCGCCTCGTCGCGAGGGAGCAGCCGTCCGCCGACGGCGCGAACTCCATGCGGGAGGGGCCTCCGCATGAGTAGCAGCCCGCGACGCCCGGCGCGGGAGGTCCCGGAGCTCCCCAGCGGCGGGCGGAGGCGAGCTCCCGAGGGCGGCGGGCGGAGGCCGAGCTCGCAGGGCGGAACCAACGCGGCGCGGCGGAGCTCCTAGGCCGAACCGTGTGCGTGAGTTCCTTTCTTGTACGTGGATAAGGCAAGGGAAAAAGGTCACTTAAGTTTTGGAGTTCATGCCAGATTATCGATTCTTTGTGTAAAACAGACGGAGTGCTATTTTCAGTTCACGGCGACAACTTTCGGTGGTACTTTACGGGGACGTCAACTTTGGGTGGTATTTTCCGGAGATCACGACCTTTCGATGCTATAGAACCAATTTTCCCTTATTCATATACTAGGTGACTCCCCGCGCGTTGCTGCAGTTTTCGATAAACAATGATTCACTATGGTTGTTTAGTTGCTCGGCAAAATAGTGCACTTGTAGAGACTACTCCGAGAGTCACATGAGCTGTCTATATTACTTTTGAATAGATAAGAAAAAATCAATAAGACATACATCTAATGAATAAAAAGTGTGTACCAAGTTGATCAAGATAATGTGCACCATATGAGAGAGAAATAACAATTAATGCATCTTAGTGGGATGTTAATACATCTTAGTGGAAGGTGATGATGTGGCTTCATAAGAGTTGAGAGAATAACTTTAGTGGGGATGAATTATATAAGTTATATAGATTAGGATTACATGTACACACTCAATCAGGAGGTGACAACAACCAATCATTATGTACTTCCAGAGTGTTCATAATCTTCTCATGGACTGTTGCACTCAAGGCCGGCCCTGGTTGGGCCCCACTGGCCACCGACGCCGTTTTCTGTTGGGTTCGGCACGGACTCGAACTGGAGCCACGCTCCGTATCAATCCTGCTACCGTTCCTTCCCAAAATCCGCGCAAGCACAGCCTATAAATAGCCAGCCGTCCTGTGCCGCCTTTCTTTATACCAATCTAATCGCAAGTTCCTGCCCTTGCTTGAGCGGCAGCCCTAGCCGCCATTGCTGGACTCGCTGTGGAGCTCGATTCATTGCAGCCGTCATCTCGCCGACGCTGTAAGTTTCTACCAAGCCTCGTATCGTTCTCGTGAGTCCGTCGAGTCGCTCCTAAATTGATTTTGCTCTGTATGGCTCACTTCACGTCGCCGGCTCTCTGCAGTTCGCCGTCGTCCTCTAGTCCGAGCCGTACTCCGTCGATCAACCAATCTCGTTCTCGATTTCGGGTCAGGTGAGGTCTCCTTATCCGGCTCTTTCGTTTTGGTCCAAGTCTCATGCCAATCCATACTCCGTTGCAGTCACGGACATACATGTCTTTCCCGGCTCGTCGTTTATGTTGAAATTCGACAACTGCCATTGATCATCAGGTTGCCAAGTCCATCTCCTTTTCTCCTGGTCCATGGAGTTGCCGACTTGCTGCCTTCTTCGCGTACAGCCATGCAGGATCATTAACCGTATCCGATCCGTTCGACGTAGTCGTTCGTTGGTGAGCGTCTGCATGTTTCCTATTTTATCTGTTAATTAATTACACAGTGCCTTTGACTACCGTTGCTGCATGTTGTTTTTGCATGTGTGGTATACGTACATGCATGCCTCATCTCCATACCGTGAATCACGCATATTCAAAATTCCATATATTTCATGTCCAAGTTATCTCATATCAATTCATCGTATGTCTTTGAGAGCTCCGATATTCATGTTTATTTCACACATAAATAATGTTGAGCTGCCCGTGTAGCTAAATGAATATTCTTTTGGTATTTTATTACATACCTTGAGCATTTTTACTCGTTACATTGTAGCTCTTATCATCTGCCTTGCTCTCATGTCCGCCATACGATGAGCCATGCCTTGTAGCGTGTTGTTTCTAAAAGTTTTCTACTTTCAAAATTCGAGTTCATATTTGATTTATTATATTATTAAAATAAATCTTGTTTTGTTCATAACTTCTCCGTTTTAGATCCGTTTGCAGTGATCTTTACGTGCGTGTTATCGTAGGAATGTGTAGATTAGTTTTATAAGCTTTTCAACTTATTTTATCTATGTTGGTGTACTGTTCTAATTGTAGCTTTGTTTGCTATGCATGATTGGATCCATATGGTTGTGTGTTGTTGATTGGAATCAAGTAGACGGTGAGCTTGACGTGGTGACCTAGAACACATTGACGATCAAGAAGGATTTCTATTGGAGTTTTTGACCTGGAAGAAGGATCGATGTTAAGGCAAGTACAGTTTTGGGATATGCTAGCTTTAAACCATGATCTTATGACTTGTTTAATGTTTATGCACTCGAACGTTAAATATGAATTTGTTGACAACATGGTCTATAACTTATCTATTTGTGATCATCCGGGATATACAAGTACACCTATGGGGGGTCATATGGCTATGGCTCTAGTTGATCAAAAGTCACCGACTAATTGGTGGTGGTTCCCGAAAGGCACAAAAGGGAGAGTCTTGATTGGTTGTAGTGCGGCTTCGTCATTTAATGTGTATAGGCTACGCCGTCATTGTGCCATTAGAAGGGGGGCTCTACCCCGCCACGGGGCTCGAAACCTAGTGGCCAACACCAGTTAGATATACTTTTGAAAGGCTTTATATGGGTTTTTAGTGTATGGGAGTCGAGAACCCATGCAATGGAAAACCATGACCCGTAGTGAAAGTGTACACCCCTGCGTAGAGTATAAACTGTTATAACAGCCATGTTCGCGGTCATGAACGGCCTTGGAGACATCTAGAATAAGACTTTTGTTTGTTAAATTGTTCACAATTTATCGTTTTATGCTATTCATTATTTATGTCATAATGATCATGGGTTTTGGGTAGATATTGCCTAGCTATATTTTGCGGAGTTCGACATGGACTCACTCTTGCCATTTCCCCACACCTCGGGAGAAGTTTAGGCTTGTGGTCAACCGGTCGGTCGGTCCCTCGTGGAGTCTACACCGTAAGATTGGAGTGTCTTTCCGCTGTTTGCTAGCTGAGGCTATATTATTTTATTCGCTATATTTTTAAGCATTGTGAATTGATACTACCATTTATTTGTAACTATATGTGAGATTTGACTTCCAGGGCTCACATATGGGTTCATCTGGTATTGTTCTTAAAACCGGGTGTTACAAGGATCAAAAGTAAGGGTGAGCCGGGAAAAAGGGGTCCTTACCAATGCAAAAGGTGCTTCCAGTTTGGGCATATTGAGAAGGGTTGTAGTGAGCCCCCTACTGAACTTGCTGCTGAAATGCCACCAGTAGCTCCTAGTAATTCAAGGTAAATTGACCCAGTCTCACTTTCGCTGTGTTATGATCTTTTATTAAGTACATGGCTGATACCTTTCTGTTATGTAGGAAAAGGAAAGAAAATGGTAGTACATCTAGCTCCAAAAAAGCAACCAAAAAATCCAAGAAAGAATCTACTTCTACTTCCTTAGTCACACAACCTCCTGTTAGTCCAGGGGCCAACAACTAGAAGGATGGCAGCTTCTTCTTCTAGTCCTATCAGTCCAGGAGCTACAACAAGGAGCAGGGCAGCAGCAAACATATCCCCAGGAGGAATTGCAAGGAGGGTTATCATAGGCTAAGCAATGGCTTTGATGCTATGTGACACTACTGTATGTTCTAGTTAGACTATGGCTGCTTTTTGTACCTGTATGTGTTAGACAGACATGGCCCTTCTCTATTGTCTAAACCTGGCCCCTTCTCTATTGTCTAAACCATTACTCTGTTGAAACTTGTACTCTATTTTAAGTGTTTGGTGCATGCACGTGTGCTCATATGTGCTGGAACGTGTAGTGTCTACTGGAATGCGATTGTATGTGCTCACTGGGGGTATTTTTGTCCCAGTTAACAACTCCATGAGCTCATTTTAACAGAGTGCTATATTCAGTTCAGAGTCCGACCTTTCAGTGGTATTTTACGGGGACGTCAACTATGGGTGGTATTTTCTGGAGATCGCGATCTTTCGATGCTATAGAACCAATTCTCCTTTAAAAAAACCCGTGGAACTCTCGCCGCCTCTCTCTCACGTCCTCAGCGCTTCGTCGTCGTCGCTGCGGCGGCGGGCGCCGACGCCACCGCGGGGACTCCGACCGCCAGCAACTCTCCTTGAGATCCGGCTCCAGCGTCCCGGTGAGCTTCTCCCTCATTCCCATGCCCTATTCGCTCCTTGTCCACGCTCCTCATGTTTTAGGGTTTGGAATTCAGCCTCCGCTTCTCCTGGATCTCCAAGCGAGCTCGGACCCCCGACCGCTCCTCGAGTGGGCTGTGGCGGCCCTCCAAGGTTCGTCCCAATCTTCGGCCCCTTCTTCGGATTTACTCTTCCTCGCTTCTCGAATATTTGTTGGCTCTTGTTTTACGGGGTGCTTAGCGAGTTCTGTACATTAATTTGATTACTGATTACTTGTAGCAGTAGGGTTCCACGATTCTTTGACCAGAGAGGAGATCCACTTCAGTGCTGTGTGTTCCTGGTCGAGTTCTTCCTCGTGCGCCATTTCACAGATTGTCTGACAGTATCTTGGTGAGTTCTTTGGTGTCTTAACTTCTGATTCGTGTGGAGAGAATCAAGTTCATTTGACATGTCGTGCTGGTACTGGTAATAGTTGAAAAGTGAGTTGGTACCTTTTACAATGTGATCTGCTAAGTTCTAGTAGCCCATAATTGCACAGCATAATGCATATGTTTGATTTGGTTGGCTCTTATTCAGTTGGTGGCTGTCCCTATGCAACTATTTGTCATATTGATTGTTCTTTAAAGAACATATAAATATTACTCTCTTTGTTTATTATTTTAACTTCTATAGATGAACAGATCTCGTGTATACACAGTTGTGCACAAGAGTTTAGCACTTTGTTTTTCTGAATTGTCATGTGAAGCTTTAGTTCTTCACAGTTGTTGTCTGCATTAATTCTGTCAGATATGGTAGCATTTCATCAGTCATAGTACCTCTGTCCATTTGATGTTCCAATTCAAACCTGCCCCTTTATCAATTGTAGAAAAATGGGTTCAACAAAGGAGGATCTTGTTAGGAAACGTGAGGAAGAGGATGAGGAGATAATGCTTTTTATCTTACCTGCCCTGTACCTTTTAAGTAGTACTGGTAGTACTGGAAGGAGAGAAAAAGACTAAGACATACATCTAGGCTGTCCGGCAAAGGGCGACTCAAAGAAATCCTTGAGGGACATCCAAATGACTGTTGTGTTGCATTTCGTATGGAGCCTCCTGTCTTCATAGAAATTGCAGATTTACTTAGAAGAGAGCATCTGTTACGTGACTCAAGAGGTGTTAAGACATACATCTATTCATGTTATCTCAAAACGCGAGCTATGAAGCTCTGCAATATGAATTTAAGCACAGTGGAGAGACCATACATCGACATATCCAAGCCCTTTTCAAGATAATCCCTTCCCTCACATATAGATTTGTTAAGCCAACTGCTGGAATCGGAACACACTGGAAGATCAGTACTGATCCACGATTCTTTCCTTACTTTGAGAACTGCATTGGAGCTATTCAGTGGCGAAGCTAGAGTAAATTAGAGGGTGGTGCACTTAGCTTGTGGGTGCATAAACATCTTTCATTGGGGGTACATATATGGTGAAATTTTGAATATAATCACTGTTTTTTCATTTTTTGGGTGGTGCATTTGCACCACCTAGTTTATATGTACCTTCGCCCCTGGAGCTATTGATGGAACACATGTGCCAATTACCATTTCTCCAGAAAAGCAAGCTCCATATAGGAATAGAAAGGGTACATTAAGCCAGAATATTATGGTAGCATGCGATTTTGACTTGAATTTCACCTTCATATCATCTGGATGGGAAGGATCAGTGACAGATGCTAGGGTTCTGAGATCTGCACTACTTGCAGGATTTCGTGTTCCCGAGGCAAGTATTATCTCGTCGATGGTGGACATGCTAACACGCCAAATTTTCTTGCACCCTATGGTGGTGTCCGGTACCACTTAAAAGAATCTGGTCATGGACAAAATCGATCGAGCAACTACAAGGAACTGTTCAATCATCGACATGCTGTACTACGGAGTCATATAGAGAGAGCAATTGGAGTTTTAAAGAAGCGTTTCCCAATTTTAAAAGTCGGAACGCACCATCCAATTCAAAACCAAGTCAAGATACCTGTTGCGAATTGGCTTGTAGTCCAATGGTAGGGATCGGTCCAAAGGCGACGCTACCCACCGGGGTTCAAATCCTGGTGCTCGCACCTTTTCTTGGGATTTTCCCAGGATTTTCCGACATTATGCATTAAGTGGTAGCGACGTTCCGTCGACGACGAGGCGCCTACGGTGACTTCGAAAATCTCCGCATCAGCCGGCTGTCCAGTCCCTTCGGAGGTGCTCATAGGGGTAGGGGTTTACGCGCGTGTGTTCATAGGGGTGAGTGTGCGTGCGTGTTGTGAGCGTCTGCGTTTATCTTGTGTCATTCTCAAAAAAAAAGTCAAGATACCTGTTGCAGCAGTAGTGTTGCATAATCTTATTCGGAAGCATAACAGTGTTACATAAATTTTTATGTAAATTAAAATCCATCATAAGGCTAGACACATGTATGTGCACTCATGCTGCTGCATTGCTCTTTTTGTTTTGATTGGATTTGATCAACAGTGCAAAAGAAATTCAAAATGGTTTGGAAATCCACTGAAAAGGAATTTTTGAAATAAAAAGAAAAGGACATTTCTTTTTCCTCTCTAAATTCTTTTTCTTTCGTTCAGCCCAACATGGCCGTGTGCCATTTCTTTTTTTTTAGGCCTGCTCGTCATTTTCTTTTTCTCGGCTGAAATTGCCTCGGTCCAGCCCAGCTTGGAACAGCAGCGCAGCTGCTCCTCTTTTCCTTTCTTCAACCTTGCGACACTTTCCAAAATTCGAAGCCTTGATTTCCATCGGTGAACCAAGCTTGAACCTGAGCTTTCCATCCTTGATGCCGCTCTCAGGGCTATATAAGCTGATCTCGCGTTCCTCTGTTTCCATCTTGCTTCGCAGCTACCGCCTTGTGCAAACGCCGAAGCGCTCCAACCCTAACTTTGTCGCTGCCAAGCTCGGGTCAGCGATTTCGCCGCCCTAGGCTTCGCCGTAAGTCTCTACTGAGTTTCGCTATGCCCCAGCAAACTCGCCCAACTCGTTTCCCCTCTTTTTCCCGATCTAATTGGCTAATATGATCTCGCCGGACTTGCAGCACAGCCACTGTCCACCTCGATCAACAGTGCGCCGTCCTCGTCGCGTCCCGACTCTTGTTTTCGTCCTTGGTGAGTCCGCATCGAGTTCCTCTTTCGATTGGATCTATTCCCGTGTCAATCCATGGCATCTAGGGTCAGTTTCATGAACTCCGGCGAGTTCCATGGTCGCCGGAAATGGTGCACCACCGTGTTGTTCACGTATAGCCATGGTGTCTTCTCTCTTTTTATTTCTTCTTTGAATCTAAGCCGTTCAAATCCAGATGAAGGATCAAGATTAGAAGATACCTCTTCCTGGTTCTTTTGTTAAAGAGTCCCTAAGAACTATGGTTAATTCCGTCGTAGTCCTCAGATCAGAATTATAAACAAATTTTATTTATTTAATTTCGAAATCAGTTTCGGTTTATTTACAGAACTGCCATTCAGATTCAAATACTTATAACTTCTTCGTTTTAAATCCAAATCGATCCATTCAAGTTGCATTAGATTCGTAATTTTGTAATCTACATGTTTATCTTACTGATTAGTCAGGTTTTCAACTTATTAAATTTCAAGTTTATATTAAGCTTATTATTTTATTAACGTTAATCTTGTAAAATTCATATCTACGCCGTTTTTAGCTCCGATTTCTATGAAATTGACGTTTATGTGATCGTAGTGACGTGTAGATAGCTTTTACAAAGTTTTCAACTTGTTTTATCACTGTTGGTGTATTGTTCTAATTGTAGTCTTGTTTGTATGCATGATTGTCTCCAAACACTTGTGTGTTGCTATTTGAAATCAAGTAGACGCCGAGCTTGACGTGGTGATATGAAACATATTGACAATCAAGAAGGTTTTGTCTTGGAGCTTTGGACTTGAAGAAGGAGCGATATTAAGGCAAGTATAGTTTTGGGATATGCTAGCTTTTAAACCATGATCTTATGACTTGCTTAATGTTTATGCAATCGAACGTTAAATATGAATTGTTGACAACATGGTCTATAACTTATCTGTTTGTGATCATCAGGGATATACCGCATATTTGTGGGGGCTATATGGCTCGGCTTTAGTAGGTCAAAGGACCTTATCTATCTTTGTTGGTGGTTTGCTTGGGAATGGGAGGAACGGGGGTTGTTTCGCTCGTTGGCCACTAATATTTTTAGATGAACCTTTGAAAGGCTTTATATGAGTTTTCATTGTTGTGGGAGTCTAGAGCCCATGCTATGGAAAATCATAACCCGTAGTGAAAGTGTACACCCTCTGGCAGAGTATAAACCGTTATAAACTTGACCGTGTTCGCGGTCATGAACGGCCTTGGAGACATCTGAATAAGAATTTTTGTTTGTTAAATTGTTCACGATTTATCGTTTTATGCTATTCATTATTTATGTTATAATGATCATGGGTTTTTGGGTAGATATTGCCTAGCTATATTTGCGGAGTTCGACATGGACTCACTCTTGCTATTCCCCACTCCTCGGGAGAAGTTTAGGCTTGTGATCAACGGTCGGTTGGTCCCCGTGGAGTCTACACGAAGTTCGGAGTGTCTTCCATTTGTTTTGCTAGCCGAGGTTATTTTCTTTTATATTATGTTCGTTATATTTTAAGCATTGTGAATTGATACTACCATTTATTTGTAACTTTATGTGAGATTTGACTTCCGGGGCTCACATATGGTGTTCATTCGGTTTGTCCTTAAAATCGGGTGTTACAAAGTGGTATCGGCTCCGTCTTCGACCGTAGGGACGCAAGCCTAGTTAGAATGGTCTTCTCGAAGCTTATTTTGTTATAAAACTATTTTTCTACAACCTTGTCCTTTGAATTGACTAGTTCTCGTTCCTTGTCCAATTTGTCTCCTCCTTGATAGCTTCCTTTGAGCTATTGTTTCTTATCATCTTGATATTTTCCTATCTAATGTACTTCTATCCTTGATATTCGCCGCCTCCTTGATGCTTGTTCTAAAACTTTGTTCCCCATCTTCACTCCTTACTTTGATATGCTTTTAGAATCCTCTCTTACCACATTCTTACGTTGTGAGAATAAGAGCTTTAGGATCTTTGCCCTTGATGTGAAGAAAATGTTAGCATTGCTAGTTCAAGTCCATGATTGAAGTGTGAGCATGTATTGCATTGTTGATTTGTCATTATGCTTATTCATGATTTGGATCTTTGTATTGAGTGTAATGATTTTGTTGGTTTAACCACAATTTCATTTAGTTCATAGGCTTAAGATTATCGGGGATAAACAAAGTAAGGAAACATCATTGCTTGAGAAAAACACAAATACTTGAGGAGTGACGAAGAGTCGAAGAGGCAGTATCTCTATCTCTCGATCATCGACTACCGAATCTCGGGACGAGATTCATCTTAAGGGGGTAGAATTGTAACACCCAAAAATTTGCATGATTTTAAAATAACTAAATTGATTTAGTTATGCATTTTATGTGATGCATTGAATTTATTAATAATAAATTTTTATGTAAATTAAAATCCATCATAAGGCTAGACACATGTATGTGCACTCATGCTGCTGCATTGCTCTTTTTGTTTTGATTGGATTTGATCAACAGTGCAAAAGAAATTCAAAATGGTTTGGAAATCTATTGAAAAGGAATTTTTGAAATAAAAAAAAAAGGACATTTCTTTTCCTCTCTAAATTCTTTTTTCTTTCGTTCAGCCCAACATGGCCGTGTGCCATTTCTTTTTTTCTTTAGGCCTGCTCGTCATTTTCTTTTCTATTGGGCTGAAATTGCCTCGGTCCAGCCCAGCTTGGAACAGCAGCGCTGCTGCTCCTCTTTTCCTTTCTTCAACCTTGCGACACTTTCCAAAATTCGAAGCCTTGATTTCCATCGGTGAACCAAGCTTGAACCTGAGCTTTCCATCCTTGATGCCGCTCTCAGGGCTATATAAGCAGATCTCCCGTTCCTCTGTTTCCATCTTGCTTCGCAGCTACCGCCTTGTGCAAACGCCGAAGCGCTCCAACCCTAACTTTGTCGCTGCCAAGCTCGGGTCCGCGATTTCGCCGCCCTAAGCTTCGCCGTAAGTCTCTACTGAGTTTCGCTATGCCCAGCAAACTCGCCCAACTCGTTTCCCCTCTTTTCCCCGATCTAATTGGCTAATATGATCTCGCCGGACTTGCAGCACAGCCGCTGTCCACCTCGATCGACAGTGCGCCGTCCTCGTGGCGTCCTGGCTCTTGTTTTCGTCCTTGGTGAGTCCGCATCGAGTTCCTCTTTCGATTGGATCTATTCCCGTGTCAATCCATGGCATCTAGGGTCAGTTTCATGAACTCCGGCGAGTTCCATGGTCGCCGGCAATGGTGCACCACCGTGCTGTTCACGTACAGCCATGGTGTCTTCTCTCTTTATTTCTTCTTTGAATCTAAGCCGTTCAAATCCAGATGAAGGGTCAAGATTAGAAGATACCTCTTCCTAGTTCTTTTGTTAAAGAGTCCCTAAGAACTATGGTTAATTCCGTCGTAGTCCTCAGATCAAAATTATAAACGAATTTTATTTATTTAATTTCGAAATCAGTTTCGGTTTATTTACAGAACTGCCATTCAGATTCAAATACTTATAACTTCTTCGTTTTAAATCCAAATCGATCCGTTCAAGTTGCGTTAGATTCATAATTTTGCAATCTACATGTTTATCTTACTGATTAGTCAGGTTTTCAACTTATTAAATTTCGAGTTTATATTAAGCTTATTATTTTATTAACGTTAATTTTGTAAAATTCATATCTACGCCGTTTTAGCTCCGATTTCGTGAAATTGACGTCTATGTGATCGTAGTGACGTGTAGATAGCTTTTACAAAGTTTTCAACTTGTTTTATCACTATTGGTGTATTGTTCTAATTGTAGTCTTGTTTGTATGCATGATTGTCTCCATACACTTGTGTGTTGCTATTTGAAATCAAGTAGACGGTGAGCTTGACGTGGTGATATGAAACATATTGACGATCAAGAAGGTTTTGTCTTGGAGCTTTGGACTTGAAGAAGGAGCGATATTAAGGCAAGTATAGTTTTGGGATATGCTAGCTTTAAACCATAATCTTATGAATGTTTATGCACCGAACGTTAAATATGAATTGTTGACAACATGGTCTATAACTTATCTATTTGTGATCATCCGGGGATATACCGCACAAATGTGGGGGGGGCTATATGGCTCTAGCTTTAGTCGGTCAAAGGACCTTATCTATCTTTGTTGGTGGTTTGCCGGAATGGGAGAAACGGGGTTGTACGCTCGTTGGCCACTAATATTTTTAGATGAACCTTTGAAAGGCTTTATATGAGTTTCAGTGTTGTGGGAGTCTAGAGCCCATGCTATGGAAAATCATAACCCGTAGTGAAAGTGTACACCTCAAAGCAGAGTATAAACCGTTATAACGGCCGTGTTCGCGGTCATGAACGGCCTTGGAGACATCTGAGAATAAGACTTTTTGTTTGTTAAATTGTTCACGATTTATCGTTTTTTTATGCTATTCATTATTTATGTTATAATGATCATGGGTTTTTAGGTAGATATTGCCTAGCTATATTTATGAGTTCGACATGGACTCACTCTTGCTATTCCCCACACCTCGGGAGAAGTTTAGGCTTGTGATCAACGGTCGGTCGGTCCCCCGTGGAGTCTACACCAAAAGTTCGAGTGTCTTCCCGCTGTTTGCTAGCCGAGGTTATTTTCTTTTTATATTATGTTCGTTATATTTTAAGCATTGTGAATTGATACTACCATTTATTTGTAACTATATATGTGTGATTTGACTTCCGGGGCTCACATATGGTGTTCATTCGGTTTGTCCTTAAAACCGGGTGTTACATTCCTGAAGGAGACAGTACCTACAATAATGATGTGATGTCTCCGAATGGTCAAATAGCCAATGGAAATTCTCTTAAGAGATATGATAGCGCTGAATATGTGGAATGATTATAGTCACCAGTCTTGATATGTACTGATAATAAAATTTCTTTTGTATTTGCACTTTTGTGCCAATCAAATGTAGTTCGTGTTTCCTATGTAATGAATGAAGATATTTATGATTTTGTAGTGATATTTGCACTTTGGTCCTAGTCCCAAAAATTATCAACTTGTTTTGGATGTTTCATTCGTATCTCAGATTCTTGTGATAACTTTTGTTTTATCCATTGCAGCAACAATATTTGGAAGAGGATCTCCTAGAATCAGCATGATGCACGCTGCATCTGTCCAGAAAAAATTGTCTCCAAAGTTTAGTGTTAACATGCGCAAGAAGGGGCCATCACCTAGGGTGGCAGGTACACAAAAGAAGAAAAATGGTTCACCAAAAGGTACTAATATTCTTTTTCTCCAAAGTATACTGTTGTTTTGTCAAGATTTATTATTTAATCATTCTAAACAGTATGTTTTTTGTGATAGTTTGACACTAGGGCACATTGGAATGCTGGACTTGAAAAGGCATTGGTTGACCTCCTTCATGAGCACAACAATGACTACTATAGAGGCCAAAATGGGTGGCCATTAGAAGCCTGGAACAGAATCTGTAAATTATTCAATGAGAAGTTCTCACATATTAAGTTTACAAAGGTCCAGATCCAAGATAAGAAGGATTTGAAAAGAGATTACAAGCTTCTGAAGCAAGCCAAAGGCCAAAGTGGCAGCCATTGGAATGAAAAGCTGTGCAGAATTGAGGCAAGCCCACCTATTTGGGCTAACATCATCACTGTAAGTGGCCAATTCCTTATTTTTGCTCATACTATTACAGATGTTGATTCGTGCTAATTACTTGTTCCATTTCATTTACTGAGCAGTCTTTTCCTAAAGCAAAGAAGTTTCAGAACAAGTCTTTCCCACTATTTGATGCCCTAGGAGAGTTGTATGATGGTACGTCTAAATGCTATATCTTTAATTTTCCAACAAAGTAAATATGTTGCATTACGTTCCCTAATATTTAATTGAGTATTCATCGCAAAATAATATTAAAAATAATTGAGTACACTTTTTGGTGCAGGACATACTGCAGAGGGAAACTTGAGCTTCACCTCCGTGGACCCTTCTCTAATTGATCTCACTCAAGGCAACGTCATGCAGGAAGAAGAAGCTCAGAATGACCCCTTTGGCCCACCTCTCAATGGTACTTCACCCGATAGAAGGCCTGATGTTCAACATAATGATGATGACGATGAGGAGGACCTGAGAATAGTTGAGCAACCATCTGCTACATCATCTGCTGCTTCCATCAGGGACAAAAGAGTTGCTAGTGCAAGAAATAAAGATTCAGCTGCATCAGGTGAAAAAGCGGAAAGGATTGGGCACAAGCAAAAACAAGATGGGGTGGTGTTGGAGATGATGGGAAGGTTTCTCGGAAAGAAAGAGAAGCAAACTGATGCTGAAAATGCATTTTCCCTTCCTGTTTGCATTTCTGTTGTGGACGGAATGGATGATCTTCCAGATGATGAAAAGGTTGAAGCCTATGATGTGTTCAAAGATGAGCAGAATAGGTTCATTTTCATGACTGCAAAAGAACCTACACACCTTAAATGGCTACGTAAGAAGATTCAAAGGTGAGCTGAAATGTTATCAATGATATAAGTGTTAGTTGCATACTGCTATTTGCACCATTAATGTACAATGCTAGTTGCATCATATTGATTCATGTTTGAAATGGCTTCTATTCAGGCAAGGGTAGAGATGGTACAGTAATGAACACTTGCAATCTCAGCTACTTATTTCAGGTACATCAGCTATGTTTTTGTAACCTCATAATCTGACTGTTGATCTGTTGTGAGTAGAAAAATGATGTAACAATTTGTTGTTTTTAGGGTCACTGATATCAGATACTTGTGTTCATGCTTACTACTAGGAGATATTGTCATTTTGATTGCATAATGCATTATAAATTCATCAGTTGTTCTTTGGTTCCTATACTTGCAGCAGCTGAATTATTCTTTCAAGCTTATGTACCATTATATATTCTGGAGATGAACACTTGAAATCTTGGTTCTTTGAGTTTCTGTGACATCCAGTGAAATAAGTATATTTGTTGCTGTGAATAATTTGGTTGGATCAAGTTAACAGTTTGGTCCATCTTTTCTACTGCAGGTATATGTTGGCTAGGATCTTATTTTGTTGCTGATTTTTCTCTGTCAAGAGCTTCACTCTTTGTGCTATTGGGCCAATACATCATTGTGTCAATTATTGAGCAGTTCTAGATGTCGACAACTTTCTATTGAAAACTTTGCTAGATGTCGAGCACATCCTATTGAAATTTTGTGCTTATTTTCTCCAACAATATTGCTTCATAGGCAATGGCAATGATTATAGGACCAGGATACATTGGTATGTACTATGTACTGTGACGTACGTGTATGCACAGGCTATTTTTATTACAACATGTTGCTTCTTTGCAAAAATTGGTTCGATTAAATTACAGTTGCATAGAGCAATCCGTATACGTCAACCGGCGTCCAGTGATCCCGTCCATCCCTCCAAATGACCATGCATGCACGCGCTGATTTGAACCCCCAACCCAGTGGATTTGGTGGGCAGCGGGGATCACCCAGAACCCCCGTGGTCCCATTCTCCCGTGGAGCGAACCCACCGATTGCCAAACGAGGCCGCAGCAGCGCGCACCTCCCGGGCCTCTGCTACCACGTTCACCCACTTGGCCAATTCCACGGCTGCGCCAGGGAACACTGACTTGTAGCCCTTCTACCTGCGTCGGCGGCGGCATATCACCCACCATCTCATCGATCAAGCCGTGTGCCTCTCTGCTGTGCGCCGTTACTACCCACGCCTGTCAGCTGCTTGACGAAATGTTTCTGCGAGTTCATCGGCCGGCTGGTGTGTGTGTACTTAGGGAGCAAGCGTGCTTGTTTTGAGGCTCTTAGTGGGATGCAGGCGCGCCGCTTCCAGCTGCAAACCGAATCAGCCTGCAGATGCAGCATGGACCTTGACATGTAAATGCGCAACCCGTTCGCCCGTCATTATAAAGATCGACTTTTTGTTGAAGTTATTGATTCTCCTGTTCCTGTTTTGATGTATTACTACTGAATTATGATTGCAGCAGCCAAACTACTGCCTTGGTCTTTCTGAGGATGGCAGAGGCGCTCCATGAAATTGCCCAGTGTTCATGGTCAATCTGTACATAAACATCTTACGAGTTAGTGGGAAGAAGAGGAACAGTTAACACTCTCACAGCTGTTTGGATCAGTATTTTCTCGGAAGGGCAAGTGGGCAACGAAGAAACTATGGGAGCTACAGCACTGAAACTGGGACATGTTATTGTGTGTTGGTTTCTTATTTCAGAACAGCAAATGGTCTTCTAACAAGAGGAGATTAGTATTTATTGGGATATTTACCCTGATGTCATTGTAGATTTTTTTTGAAACAAACCGGCAGGAGAGCTGCCCGCTATATTAAAAAGAAGGAGACGCCAGAAGGCGCAAGTTACAAAAAAAAAGCGCTAAAAGAAAAGAAAAAACCTACTAAACTCACCCGGTTGGATTGGGACATCAACGCGGGGAACCACTCAACGACCAACATGGCCAAAACTCTGTACAAACACGGCGGCGGAGAAACTGAAAACAACCGCAGCCACCACCCACAAACCGCACACGGGCGGTCGCCGAAACCCACCGGCGAAATCCAACGCCAAAGAAAGGCAAAGGGGCGGACACCACCACACCGAGAAGGCCACCGCTGTGCCGGGACCCTTCGCGCCCGCGATCTGCTGCAACAAAACCGCCATCGGACGGAATGAAAACACCGAGACCGAGCCTCCACAACACGCGGGGGACCTCGCCGCATCCGCCGTTGGACTCCTCTCTCGTGCGCGGGGGCCTCCTCGCCACGCCCCGTCTGGCGCTCCATGCTCCGGCCTCATTTCAAGGTTGCCGTCAAAAAATGAGCAAAGCTACCCCACCCACGATATCATCCGAAGCAACGGACCGCCGCCCGCGGTCGGCGTTCCCTCGTAGCATCTCCGTGCAAAGGTTGCCACCAGCCGAGAGGAAAAGAGCAAGGTTGTCGCTTGCGCCATCTTCCGACGTTGTACCACCGGGTGGTTCGACCATCTTTGAAAAGACGCAGATCCCGCACCGCCTTGGCCATTGCGAGCAATGCCGGCCCGCCCGCGATCGGCCGCAAGTAGCGAGCGACAACAAAAGATGACCCCCGTCCACCAACAAGAAAGCAGCCCTCTCCAGCGAGAAAGCCAACACCCTTCACGCCTTCGACACAACGGAAGAGCGGCATGGGCGGCAGGCATCAAAAGCGGTGGACCGGCAACACCGGCCGGCGGAGTCTCTAGAGACGACGCCTCAAGGAGAGGGCGACGCCAATGGCGCCGCCGTCGCGTCGTCTAGAGATGGACGGGGTTTTCACCCGAGACTTTGTGCGGCGTCTTTGTAGCTCCCTCATGGCGCCCCCAGCGAGGAGAGCGGCGTCGATGCGCGCCGCCGCCATGCCACCAACATGAGTTGGCGGCTTTGAGCTTGGAGCATCGGACGCCGCAGCGCCAGAAGGCACACCGACACCACCACCGCGACCGCCCACGGAGCAACTTCTCCGTCGCAAACCACATTCCGCACCGCCCGAAAATCCCGCTCACGCCCGAATTTGCTCCTCCGACCACTACCGCACCGCCCGACCACCGGTCTTGGCCGGCGAGCAAGCACCACGACCTCACCGCTGCCGCGACAACCATCTGCGAGACGCCACAACCCAGCCAACTCGTGCCTCCCCGCTCCTCCACGCCGCAGCGGCGATGCGACGGCCTCAGAAGCGCGGTGAAGAAGCCCGCCGCCACGCCATCCGCCGACGGCCCGGGCCACCCACGACAAGACCACCGTTTGCCGCCCGTGCCGGCTGCGGAACCGGATCTAGGAGGGGGCGGCGGCGATCGATGCAAAGAGCCCTCCGTCTCCACGCGCGACACGCTTGACATGGCCGGGCACAACCCGCCTGCACCCTCCACACCACCGGTATCTGACCACCCGCAGCGCCCGCCCGGCGGCGCGGCCCGCACACCCCGCACCAACAGCCCGAGAGCCGCCCCAACACCACCGGCGCCTCCACTCAACCTCCGCCCGGGCCAAGCACGGGAGTGATAGATCCGGGCAGCGAGGGCACCGGATCTAGCCAACCGAGGGGCGGGAGCGCCACCGATCGCCGCCCAGGCCACTGTGCGCCGCCGGCCGGAAGCCCGGCCGAAACTCCTCGGCGTCGCGGCGAAAAGGAATCCCGCCGCCACCTTCCTTTCTCGGACGGACCCTCGGCGTTGAACTCCGGCGGCGGCGGGCTTTGGATGCGTGGGGGGGGGGGGCCGGCGGCGGTGTTTGTGCCGCCGAGTCGCCCACAGGGGAGGGAGAGCGACAGGGGGGGCCCGAGTAAGGTTTGGTTTGACGCGGTATGTCATTGTAGATTGAATCTGTCTTCAAAGTATGTGAAGTGCATAGTGTGCATAGGTGGTTACATAGACCACAACATGGGCGATGTGGCGACCCGGGTAATTACCACCTTAAATAATAACCCTGGCCATGATTCATTACTCTACAGATACATGATTTGTCGAATAATAAACCATATAACAAAGTTGGCAGCAGAGAATAGCTAGAAGGTACCAATACTTATTACAATACCGACCCTACGATCTTAGGTCTTTAAATAAGCATCACAAGTTTTGCGCATTTATTACAAGCGACATAAAGAAGTCCAAGCTAGATTACTAAGTGGCGACAACATTTTGCCAGCGATTATCCATAAACATACTAAGGGGAATTATTTATTCATCCCATCCTCCATAGGAAGTGGCAGCAGCTCGACTAGCTTCCTCGTAGTCATCCCAATCCGCATAAGCATAACCATCATCTAGGAACTCTGGTGCACATTCTTGAGGATCCTCTGAAGGGGGAGAGTATACAAGAGTGAGTACAACGCACTAAAACAAGTATATATATGTGTATATCAAAGCAATGCAATCTGGTAATCTCAATGATCAATCACATATCATCGTGTATGAAAATAGAATTTGTATAAAAAGTCAGATTTAATTTAGAAAACACTACTATCACTTGTATCTTGAGAAAGAGCCACCCATAGGTTCCCGTAGCCTCTAATCCAAGAGACATGACATGAATTCATGATTTACCCTAGCGCAAGTTTGTATCACTTTTAGCCGTAATTACCTTTAGCCAATTTTCCATCACACTTCCTTTGGTGCGACTCATGGCCAAGATACCGAAACTTTCCTCATTTTGTATAATTGTACAACTACATCTACCCACGTGCGCTAATATATGCGCCTGGCTGTACTTCATCGACAGCTGGTTGGGGATTTCCTCACCCAACCCTCTCCATGCTTACCATAGGGATTATACAATAACTCCATGGGTAATAGAATCAGCCCGTCTCAAACGAGTTCATGGTTGACACGAATATATACGGCCCAACAACACAAGTGAGAGCTGGTTAATAATCCTACTAACTTTTCCAACCAAATATCCAGTAGGGTATTAGCTGCTCCATCAGCTAATTCCCTGTCATCAAAGTCTCATCTCATGTCATCCATCCATAATAAATTCTTAAAAATATATTTGATGCAAATTATTTTTATTTTCTCAAACTTTGTATAAAACTCAAGGAGAGAATGGTCAAGGATTCTTGCATGAACTGTTAAGATCTAACTCGGGCTCAGTTTGGTTCACTAGAAGGCCCGCGCCCGACCGTGCTCGTTTCACGTAATTAGTATAAATATACCGGTATTTAGAAAAAATAACATACAAATATATATACATAATATATACGTAGCCATTTGTCCATCCTACAGGCAATGAATAGTTTCCTGTGACTTGTACTAATTTTGTTGTGATTTATAAAATGAATATAGCATAGCTGTGCTTAGTGAGTTATTAAATAATTTATTATTGTTAACCCCTTCTTATACTCACGTGAGCAGCACCTGTACCAAACCGAAGCCCATCAAAGTGGTAGTACTAATATTAGCCAGGAGCCCAAAGCACAACAGGCACACGCACTACTTCCAGGCCCATACGCACACCCTCCTGCCATCTCTCTCTATCCCCTTCCTCTCTATTTCTTTTCCCTTTCTTCAGGTCGACAGCCATGGCTGGCTGAGCCCTCTGCTCCCCTCTCCCTTCTCCAGATCGGCCACCATGACTGAGCCCCTCCAAGGTTTCCTATCCCATAATAAAGGTCTGTGATTTCTAGCTGCCAGTTTTCCTCTGATTTCTTTTTCCTCTGATGTGTGCAGGTCTGTGGCGGCGGCGTGCTTCACCCAAGGTGTCGAGCCTGGCAGCCATGGCGCCCAGAGGCGGAGCCAAGGAGCCTGTGCATGGTACTGGTGTGTGGCTGTGTGGATTTGGATTGCAGCAACAGCTTCCCCAATCCCCATCCTGACAGTTGAGTGTTCTAGGTGCTTATTCCCATTCTTAGTTTATCCAGTCTGTACTAGCCAGTGCATTGCTAGATGTGAAAGCTCTTGTGCAAAATTTATCTCAGGCTATGATATGGTGTGCTTCTTTATAAAAATGATAGACCTTGTCCAGCTAGTTCATCATTTTCTTTCAGTCTGAACATATTGTGATTTCATATTGTGATTTGTTTGCTGTTGAGAAACTAGTAGGAAAAATTGGTACAACTCTGATATTTAACCCAATGGCATGTACTGTGTGCTCTTGGTAGGGAGTATAAGAAAATATTCAAGGATGTGTCTGTGAACCTCACCTAAATCTCTAGTACTTGCTCCTTCTCTTGCAGGTTTTGGTGCTTCAGTGTACTTGTGGTTTGCTTCTAATCACTTGGCTTCCTGCTGACTTCCTCTCCTTGCCAACCCCTCCTCCCTACGCCATGTCCCTATCTATGGAGATCAAGTCACCATCTTGGGCTGGTGGAAGGGTTGGTGATTTCTCTTAAGCAAGGAGTGCACAAGTGTTTCTTTGGGGTTCAAGCTGGAGTGGGGAGCCGGGAGATGGATGGTGAATGGCTGCTACTTCGATGGAGGCAAACACTTGAGGTTTCCCTTTTCTACTACTACTCCCCTCCTAGGTAATTTACTCCTTGTCATGACCGACCTTCCTTTGTGTTGGACAGCTGCCTATACCGAGTTGGACACCTTAGGAGTGGGTGGAATAGTGGCCCTCTTGTAGTGTATAGTGCATCTAGAAGTTGTGAAGTGTGTTTTATTGTGCCTATGTGTGGTATCTAAAGGAGTTGGTGAACATAAATTATGTACACATGTTTTCCATGGATTAATATATGACTTCTGTATTTAGGCCAAGGTCTATGAATTATCCGGCTTGCTGAAAATAAGATAAACTGATTGCTAACTATCTGGTGTTAATTGTCTACTAAAAATGTGGGTCGTTACATCCTACCCCCTTTAGAAAAGATTTCGTCCTCGAAATCGAACTTACTTGAAGAGATCAGGATAAGCTTTGCGTAGGTCTTCTTCCTTTTCCCAAGTTGCTTCTCGGACAGAGTGGTTCTTCCATTGGACCTTGCAAAATCGTATCTTCCTATATCTCATTTGTCGATCTTCAACTTCTAATATCTTTAGTGGACGTTCTTCATAGGTCAAATCTGGTTGTAGCTTGATATTCGGATCTTGGAGTTGTTCGGATGGCTCTCTTAGGCATCTCTTTAGTTGTGACACATGAAATACATCGTGTATTTTGGAAAGGCGAGGGGGCAATTCTAGGCGATAAGGCTGCTGCACCTTCTACGCTCTAGTACTTTGAATGGTCCAACATATCTAGGACTTAACTTCCCTTTTATTCCAAATCGACGAACACCTTTCATTGGTGATACCTTTAGATACACAAAATCCCCAGGTACAAATTTCACTTCTTTACGCTTCTTATCAGCATAGCTCTTTTGCCTACTTTATGCAATCCGTGGTCGTTCCTTGATTACCTGGATCTTCTCATCATTCTCCCTTACTAAACTTGGGTCTAGCAATGGTTTCTCGCCCACTTCATACCAACAAATAGGTGATCGACACTTGCGTCCATATAGAGCTTCATATGGTGCCATTTCTATGCTTGATTGGTAGCTGTTGTTGTATGCAAATTCTGCTAGGTGTAGGTGTTTGTCCCATGACTCACCAAAATTCAATGCACAACATCTCAACATATCTTCAAGTATTTGATTCACTCTCTCTGTTTGGCCATCCGTCTACGGATGATAGGCTGTGCTAAAGTTAAGTTTTGTCCCTAGAGCTTCGTGGAGACATTTCCAAAAACTTGAAGTGAACACCGATCCTCGATCTGAGGTTATGGTTTTTGGAACTCCATGGATGGACACAATCCTTTCTAGGTACAATTCAGCCAACCTGTCAAATGAACATTTCTGGGTGGTGGGAATAAAGTGTGCTGACTTAGTGAGCCGATCAACCACAACCCATATAGTATCTTTCTTGCGTAAGGTCATGGGAAGGCCTGTGATGAAATCCATGCATATATCCTCCCATTTCCAATTTGGAACATCTAGTGGCTTTAATAGCCCAGCAGGTCGTTGGTGTTCAGCCTTCACCTTTTGACAAGTGTCACACTTGCTGACATATTCTGCAATCTCTCTCTTCATGCCTCTCCACCAAAAATTGCCTTTTAGATCCCTGTACATTTTTGTACTCCCAGGGTGCATGGTGTACAGTGTATCATGAGCTTCTCTCAGTATTAATTCCTTAATTTCAGGAACATCTGGTACACAAATTCTGCTATGATTCTAGAGAACTCTGTCTTCATCCAATCTGAATTCTGATGGCTGCTCTGCTCTAATTCTTCTGGCTTCTTCAACAATAAATGCATCTAATTTCTGCTTTTCTTTGATTTGGTCCAGCAGGGTGGGGTGGAATGTCATTGTTGCTATACTTGCCTCCGTACTAGACAATCTGAACTCTATCTCCATCTTAGCTAAGGCTGCAGTTAGTTCTTAGGAATAGTGTTCAATTGATAGCTGATTTCTATGTGCTTTTCTACTGAGAGCATCGGCAACCACATTAGCTTTTCCGGGATGGTAGTTAATGGTGAGATCATAATCCTTTATAAGCTCAAGCCATCTCCTTTGCCTCATGTTTAATTCTTTCTGAGTGAATATATACTTGAGGCTTTTGTGGTCACTATACAAGACACACTTAGATCCATAGAGATAATGCCTCCAAATCTTCAATGCAAAAACTACCGCTCCAAGTTCAAGGTCATGTGTAGGATAATTTTCTTCATGTTTCTCTCGGTTGCCTAGATGCATATGATATCACTCTACCTTTTTGCATCAGGACACACCCCAATCGACTTAGAGGCATCACAATATATTACATATTCTTCTCCACTTTACGGTAAGGCCAACACTGGTGCAGTAGTCAACCTATTCTTTAGCTCTTGAAAACTTTTCTCACTGTTCTTTGTCCAAACAAACTGAAGCGTCTTTTCTTAGTAACTTAGTAAGTGGTGCGAGAAATTTGGGAGAATCCTTTTATAAATCTGCGGTAGTATCCGGCTAGACCTAGGAAGCTTTCGTATCTCGGTGGGGGGTTGTAGGGTGACTCCATGACATCACGAGACTCAATCTTGCTTGGGTCTACCTTAACTCCTCTTCCTGACACTACGTGTCCCAAAAAGGCTACTTGGTCTAACCAAAATTCACATTTCTTAAACTTTGCATACAGTTGGTTCTCCCTTAGGATCTGTAGTACAATTCTCAAATGCTCGGCATGCTCTTCTTTGCTTTTTGAGTATATGAGGATGTCATCAATAAAAACTACCACAAATTTGTCCAAATACTTCATAAAGAGCTTATTCATGAGGTTCATGAACATAGCAGGTGCATTGGTTAACCCATAAGGAACTACTGTGTACTCATAATGTCCATATCTAGACACAAAGGCTGTCTTCTCTATATCCTCTGGCCTCACTTTCAGTTGATGGTAACCAGATCTTAAGTCCAGCTTTGAAAATACACGGGCATTGCTTAGTTGGTCAAATAGGTCATCTATCCGTGGTAGTGGGTATTTATTCTTTATTGTGACATTGTTCAACTCACGGTATACGTACATAACCCGAGTCCTCCATCCTTCTTCTCGAGAACGGTATAGGGGGCACCCCAAGGGGATACACTTTCTCTAATAAATCCTGATACACTTTCTCTAATGAATCCTTTTTGTTTCAGGTCATCTAACTGTTTCTTCAGCTCAGCTAACTCTTGTTTTGCCATTCTGTAGGGGCTTTTGGAGATGGGGGTGTGTAGGGTACTAACTCAATTGCAAACTCTATTTCCCTATCGGTGGCATGCCCGGCAAGTCTTCGGGGAAAGACATCGGGAAATTCTTGAACTACTGGTATGTCTTCTAATTTCTTCTCTTTAAGGCTTGCTAGGGTTGTATCACGAGTCTATCAGGTGTAGTCAGAACTCCAAAATAAAATGTTGCGGAGCCATCGGGTATTCTTATGGAAGCACACTTACGTTCACTGGTCTATCAATACCCCATGCCCATGCAACCAATCCATACCTAATATCACTTCTAACCCGGTCATATCTATCACCAGTAGGTTTGCCAAAAATTTAATATTCTGAATTATTACGGGCTGGTCTTTGCATATCTTCTCTATTTTCATTTGCCCACCTGGGGTATTAACCCACATGGCTTTTTCCAAGGGTGTGTGTACTAATCCATGTTTAAGCACAAAATCTTGAGAGATAAATGAGTGTGTAGCACCGAGAATCAAAAAGGACTTGACCAACAGCAGGAGGGATGAGTTATTTACCAGCGACAACATCTGTAGCTGCACCTAGTTGCTCTGCATTCACATAATTCAGCTTGGCTATACCCCCCACTTGGTCCACCACGTCCTGCTCCTCTCCCTGCTTTGTGTTCACTGTCCACCACTACCTCTCCCAAGCGGTTGATTGATCAATGGGTGCGATATATGCGGTACTGCTTGCGTCTTTTATTGGATTGGGACAATTAACTTTGTGATGACCTTCTTTGCCACGGTTGAAGCATACATTTGATCCCTTTAAACGGTCCTTGGTAAGGTGTCTCCCTCCGCACTTTCCACATGTGGGAGCTGAACCTAGGTAGTTGGTTGGGGCTGATTTGAATGGTGGCACTTGTGGGCGTGCTCGTGTATTCCGCATCATGGGACTTGGCTCAAATCTTGCTCTCTTCCTTCTTTCTTCACCCAAGCGAGAGTGTTCCTCTTCAAGCACTATGGCCTGTTGACTAGATCTTGAAATTTGGTGATCATGTGAGGTTTCAAGTGCATCCAGAAGGAATGGGTGCAACCCTTCCATGAATTTCTCAACCTTCTTATCCTCGGTGTTTACATCATCGGGAGCATACCTTGATAATTCGTTGAACTGATGCACATACTCTGCTACCCTTTTATTCCCTTGGGTCAAGTTCCGAAACTCTCTCTTCTTAATAGAAATTTTACCATACGGGACAAATGCCAAGGTGAACGCCGCTTGAACACGCCCGAGGTGATAGGTTCATTTTCAACCACGATTGTGCTTAAAGTTTGACCACCAAGCTCCAAAGAAGACCGGTCAATTGGTGTGCTCCATATCTCACCTTCTCTTCATCGAGCAACCAAGCTGTCTCAAGATTCTTTTCAACTTCCAGCCGACCAATCATGGGCCTCAAGTGGATCTATGTCCTTGGAAAATTTTGGAGGTTGAGTCGAAGGAATTGTCTCAAGAGAAATCCAGGCTTTGTAAACCACCGGAGCAAGTGCATTTACTATGGCCTCCATGAAGCGGTTCGATTCTCTTGTGATTCTCTTCGGGAGTTCTCCATGAACAACGGGACATCCCCAATATTCCTAGCCCCGCCATTGGCATCAGAAGTTCCGGCATCGCCAAAATGGGGATAGTTTGTAGGTTGTCCTCCTGGTTGGAAGCTTTGATTCCCAGATGAATTGCCTCCATTCCCATTGGACCCAAGGCGCATGATAAGGTCCTGTTCACCTAATCCATGCCTGTCCATCCTGCAAGATGAGCGTTGTTGAGTAATTCCTCTTTTTTCTTGCACATGTACTTGAGTATAATTTTTGGTACTGTTGCATAAGAAAAGTGTATGCTAGCTGCACATGCTGGTGTAATTCAACAACTTTTGCACACTTTGGCAATTTCATATGTATGAAATTTTTAATCACTGGCATCCAACACATACACATGAAAATGCATAGCACACTGTTCATTTAACCATAGAGTCTTAGATATCCATAAGGGTGCATTACATCCAACCTAGGTACTGCTATTCCTTACATATGGTCTTGGTCTAGTTAACTATTACAAGCCACTAAGCAAGATCTATGAGAGACCTTGACTCCTACATAAGATTGCACTCTCGAGCATTACTTATATTCTGAGCACTACACTACATTAGTTCCTACTGCATTAGTTCTTCTTTGCGGTCAACTAGCACTAACTCCAAAAGATCTCCATCTGCTGCGGGGATGATGATGTCGTGCACCTAGAAGTCGAGAAGGACTAGTGTTTGATCTGCAACACGATTCTTTGCTACACCCTCATTCTCTCCCTGCAGTCCTAACACTTGATTCGAGAAAGGTCCCGTAGCTTCTTTGCTCCAATGTAGGCTTCACTACCGACAGCGATGCGTGCCTGATATGCTCCAACACATGCTGCTGCATGCAGGTTCAGGAGGTGGAATCGCATGTGGTCTTTGGTACATGCGGGGTGGTCCACCGACAAGCCGAGGTAGCAAGGGCCCTAACACCGGTGTCTCAACATGTGGTTGTTGTCCAAATTCTCGGTGGCATTCTTTGGAGCATTTGGGACTACTTGATGTGGTGAAGCGGGTGCGTCCGGATTCTCTACTTCTTCTCTTGCTTCGGGTTCTTCTTGCACCATCTACGGATCTTCCTCTTCATCTTCTTCTACTACTAGAGGGTTAAGGGGACCTCAGGTTCTTGAAGATGATCAATATATTGCTGTAGTGTAGCACGATTTTGTTCACTTGCTAGGAACATATAGTACCCGATGCGGGCTTGAGACCACATATTAGTGAAATCTGCAAGTGAGCGACCGAAATACCATCCCATCTGCTATCATCTTCAAACTAGAGGCTAGGTGGATAGCATCGATGAACACTCTAGCATCCTTGAGATAGAGAATCTGATAAACCTTGAGTCTCGGGAATTTTGGTGGTGCACTTTGGAACTTCTAAGATCAAATCACGAAAAGTCACGATAGCAAGTAGTGCTCAAGTAGGCGACAAAGTGTGCCCCGAGCACCCGAAGATAGCCTCGATGGCCACATCCTGTAAAAGCATACTCGAGGGAAAGGCGGGATCGATGAGTTCTCTATGGAGCGTTGGGTCCATAGGAAAACCCCGGATAGGATCGGCACTATGCGCCTCTCGCCATGGTCAGCGTTTCCTCCAAAAACTCCGGGCAAGATCCTCCAAGGGTGCGAACTATGTGCATGAGAAGCATCACCTGAATGTCCACACACCCTTTACGGTGGAACATTAGAACGTGCCATCCTATCCAAGGTTATGCAATCAACATAGTAGTTAGCTATGTTATTAGCAAAGTAGTTGTCTTAGAGAAAAACAAATACGGACAATGGTGTAGTATAATCAATGCAAAGCGGCAAGACATACTATACAAGGATGGGTCAGATTTGTTTTTCCACTACAGGTCACCTATGGTCTCTAGCTATTCGCATGGCCCTCGCAACATAAGCTTTGATACCAGCTATGGCGACCCGGGTAATTACCACCTTAAATAATAACCCCGGCCATGATTCATTACTCCACAGATACATGATTTGTCGAATAATAAACCATATAACAAAGTTGGCAGCAGAGAATAGCTAGAAGGTACCAATACTTATTACAATACCAGCCTACGATCTTAGGTCTTTAAATAAGCATCACAAGTTTGCGCATTTATTACAAGCCTGACATAAAGAAGTCCAAGCTAGATTACTAAGTGAGCGACAACATTTTGCCACTGATTATCCATAAACATACTAAGGGGAATTATTTATTCATCCCATCCTCCATAGGAAGTGGCAGCAGCTCGACTAGCTTCCTCGTAGTCATCCCAATCCGCATAAGCATAACCATCATCTAGGAACTCTGGTGCACATTCTTGAGGATCCTCTGAAGGGGGAGAGTATACAAGAGTGAGTACAACGTACTCAGCAAATATATATGTGTATATCAAAGCAATGCAATCTGGTAATCTCAATGATCAATCACATATCATCGTGTATGAAAATAGAATTTGTATAAAAAGTCAGATTTAATTTAGAAAACACTACTATCACTTGTATCTTGAGAAAGAGCCACCCATAGGTTCTCGTAGCCTCTAATCAAGAGACATGACATGAATTCATGATTTACCCTGCGCAAGTTTGTATCACTTTAGCCGTAATTACCTTTAGCCAATTTTCCATCACACTTCCTTTGGTGCGACTCATGGCCAAGATACCGAAACTTTCCCCATTTTGTATAATTGTACAACCACATCTACCCACGTGCGCTAATATATGCGCTGGCTATACTTCATCGACAAATTTGGTTGGGGATTTCCTCACCCAACCCTCTCCATGCTTACCATAGGGATTATACAATAACTCCATGGGTAATAGAATCAACCCGTCTCAAAAGCGAGTTCATGGTTGACACGAATATATACGGCCCAACAACACAAGTGAGAGCTGGTTAATAATCCTACTAACTTTTCCAACCAAATATCCAGTAGGGTATTAGCTGCTCCATCAGCTAATTCCCTGTCATCAAAGTCTCATCTCATGTCATCCATCCGTAATAAATTCGGAAAATATATTTGATGCAAATTATTTTTATTTTCTCAAACTTTGTATAAAACTCAAGGAGAGAATGGTCAAGGATTCTTGCCTGAACTGTTAAGATCTAACTTCGGGCTCAGTTTGGTTCACTAGAAGGCCCTGCGCCTGACCGTGCTCGTTTCCTGTAATTAGTATAAATATACCGGTATTTAGAAAAAAAATAACATACAAATATATATACATAATATATACGTAGCCATTTGTCCATCCTACAGGCAATGAATAGTTTCCTGTGACTTGTACTAATTTTGTTGTGATTTATAAAATGAATATAGCATAGCTGTGCTTAGTGAGTTATTAAATAATTTATTATTGTTAACCCCTTCTTATACTCACGTGAGCAGCACTTGTACCAAACCGAAGCCCATCAAAGTGGTAGTACTAATATTAGCCAGGAGCCCAAAGCACAACAGGCACACGCACTACTTCCAGGCCCATACGCACACCCTCCTGCCATCTCTATCCCCTTCCTCTCTCTATTTCTTTTCCCCTTTCTTCAGGTCGACAGCCATGGCTGGCTGAGCCCTCTGCTCCCTCTCCCCTTCTCCAGATCGGCCACCATGACTGAGCCCCTCCAAGGTTTCCTATCCCATAATAAAGGTCTGTGATTTCTAGCTGCCAGTTTTCCTCTGATTTCTTTTCCTCTGATGTGTGCAGGTCTGTGGCGGCGGCGTGCTTCACCCAAGGTGTCGAGCCTGGCAGCCATGGCGCCCAGAGGCGGAGCCAAGGAGCCTGTGCATGGTACTGGTGTGTGGCTGTGTGGATTTGGATTGCAGCAACAGCTTCCCCAATCCCCATCCTGACAGTTGAGTGTTCTAGGTGCTTATTCCCATTCTTAGTTTATCCAGTCTGTACTAGCCAGTGCATTGCTAGACGTGAAAGCTCTTGTGCAAAATTTATCTCAGGCTGTGATATGGTGTGCTTCTTTATAAAAATGATAGACCTTGTCCAGCTAGTTCATCATTTTCTTTCAGTCTGAACATATTGTGATTTGATATTGTGATTTGTTTGCTGTTGAGAAACTAGTAGGAAAAATTGGTACAACTCTGATATTTAACCCAATGGCATGTACTGTGTGCTCTTGGTAGGGAGTATAAGAAAATATTCAAGGATGTGTCTGTGAACCTCACCTAAATCTCTAGCACTTGCTCCTTCTCTTGCAGGTTTTGGTGCTTCAGTGTGCTTGTGGTTTGCTTCTAATCACTTGGCTTCCTGCTGACTTCCTCTCCTTGCCAACCCCTCCTCCCTACGCCATGTCCCTATCTATGGAGATCAAGTCACCATCTTGGACTGGTGGAAGGGTTGGTGATTTCTCTTAAGCAAGGAGTGCACAAGTGTTTCACTGGGGTTCAACTGGAGTGGGGAGCCAGGAGATGGATGGTGAATGGCTGCTACTTCGATGGAGGCAAACACCTGAGGCTTCCCTTTTCTACTACTACTCCCCTCCTAGGTAATTTACTCTTTGTCATGACCTACCTTCACTGTGTTGGACAGCTGCCTATACCAGAGTTGGACACCTTAGGAGTGGGTGGAATAGTGGCCTACTGTAGTGTATAGTGCATCTAGAAGTTGTGAAGTGTGTTTCTGTGTGCCTATGTGTGGTATCTAAAGGAGTTGGTGAACATAAATTATGTACACATGTTTTCCATGGATTAATATATGACTTCTATATTTAGGCCAAGGTCTATGAATTATCTGGCTTGCTGAAAATAAGATAAACTGATTGCTAACTATCTAGTGTTAATTGTCTACTAAAAATGTGGGTCGTTCAGGGCGACTGATAAGCATTGAAGTCTTGAATCTTGATATGGTATTTATAGTAGTATTTATAGGTCTCTAAACCATATTTTTGCAAGCAAAGAGGTTTAGATGGGGTTATGGGAAGTTAGACAGTAATAGCTGGCAATAATTCTGGTTTTAGTAAATATGAGAGTTCATGTATGTCTCAAAGGTTTTTTTATAATGTTCATTCAAATGAAGTAGAACAAGTAGAACAGATTGTTCCTTGTTTTTGTATCATGTATTTCTCAATTATATTCCAGAGCTATTAGCTATAAAAACATATTTGAGAGCATTTATTTGCACTTGAGGTCAGATGCATACACTTCAATGTGATAGGAATGTTTCAAGAATGCTTCATTCCTCTGCCACGGACCACATTATTGGTTCTGCCAGTCCATTGAAAAGGACAATTTAGGAGGAAAGCATGGGTACCTCATATCTAGAATCAAAATATGGATAGATCTCATTTTCTCTGTTGTCCTATCATTGTACATTTGACCTTTAGAATCCTGTACTCACTTTCTCTACTCAGCAAGCTTGTTAGAACTCCTACTGTTTTGTAATTAGATAGTTTTTTCATAATTATGGGGCAAGATGGTCTAGAAGTGAATACCCACATTCTTCTACTGAAGTTATGTAGTGCTTCCGAATTGTTATATGAAAAGGAGCATTCTCAAGGCAACTCAGGTACTCCTGTCATTTTAACTTGTTGAACGAAATCTGCAGGGAGAAGAGAACTAAAGAAACATATACTTGTGCAATGGAGGAGCTTTTTGTGGTTGTGGAGAATGGAGTCGGCTGTACACAAATATTCTATATAGCTTATGGTATACGCTTCTTCAAGGCTTCTAACCAATTTTCCAATTTAATATGTACTGTTTTAGAATAAATTTAAGAAACTCCATGATCTCGAATAGCATTATTATTTGTGCAAGATGAATATGGACAACAGATGCCTTTCATTTTGTAGGCACTCATGTAATCATGTCATGATTCTGTAATATATCATAGTTTGAATATGCCTATGAATATGCATCACACACAAATAACACACTTCAGTCTCGAAACCTGTCTGCCATGGTATGTAATGGATAATATTTATGCATAAAAAGTAATATTTGGAACCAAACAAAGTCGTATCAGGACCTATGCAGAGGACAAAAAAACATAACCATAACAAAATATATCTTGCTGTCCATGTTATCTTTCTAGAACATTTGTTTTTACCTCCATGGTTATACAAGCTATTAATGTGAAATTTTTCCATATTTTTCGTTTTCTTTTCTTCTCTGACTGAAGACATGTTTAGGATACCATTTCATGGAAATGGGGAAGCTTGGCATGTTTACCACCAAATCAGTATATGACAACTTGTCAGCTGGTGATTCTGGTAACAGCTTCAAATACATCTGGAAAGCCAAGCTGCCATACAAAATCAAAATTTTCATGTGGCTACTTGAAAATGATGCTATTCTAACCAAGGAAAACATGAGGAAAAGGGAGTGGAGTGGAGATATTTCGTGCTCCTTCTGCCCACAACTCGAGACAAGCAATCATCTCTTTTTCACCTGCCCCATTGCTAGAACTATTTGGGCTGTACTTGCCAATGCATAGGTGCAAACAATATACCACAAAACATGCTTCAGTATAGGAGCTGGATCCATATGTGGCTTCCTGGTGGCACCCAGGTGGCGGATCTAGGAAAAAAATGTTAGGAGGGGCTCATTGCCTTCATCTTCCACCTCTAGCCTCCCCTTTCAAGCTTCAATGGGTACAAATTTGTAGGAGAGGCTTGGGAGGGGGGATCCATTTTTCCAACACCGGTAGGAGGGGCTCTAGCCCCGGCCGCCCGGTGCTGGATCCGCCCTCACACTTTGGGAGTTGCAGCCATCTGTTGGGCAATATGGAAATGCAGAAACAGAGCTTGCTTTGATGGAAAATTAATCAAATCCCCCATGGAAATCTTACTGCAAGGTTGTTCATTTATGAAATACTGGGCAGGTTTGTATCATTGTATGGCGCTGAGGCATGTGGGATGATCCAGGAGGGCGTCCGGGTGCTGATTGCCTGCGCAGTGCGCACAAAGGGTGCTGGCGCAGCAACCACCAGGACAGGGAGAATCAGGCTACTGACGGCACCAGAAGAAGAAGAAGAGCGCGAGGCAAGTGAGCCTGGAGGCACGGAAACTGGTGAGGCATAGAAGCCAAGGACTCAACTCTTCTGGAGATGCTGGATGCGGCGGTGCAGCTGTTTTTCTGTTCGTAGTTGCTTTTGTCGGAATAGAGGAGGTTCGACCTGGGTCACCTGGGTCATGATTAGGAATCAGTGAAACAAGTACAAACTGCAAATCACACTGATTAGGTACTCAAATCAGTATTATATTTTTCTGAACAAAGGAATGATTGAGTATGTTATGGCTGGTACTTGGTACTATGTAAAATCTCATATCTAGACTATATGTAGATGAACTAAGAAAAATGAATAAAAATAGTGGATATTATTCCTTATTTATAGTTTCTTAAGTTGAATAAATTTCTTTTATAGAATAATATACTTAGAGATTTAGTTTATCATTTCATACTTGCCATAATAAGCTCTTAAGTTCATTAATTTGTTTCAGCATAATTTTTTCTTTTTTTTTTTTGTTTGTTTGTCAAAGGCTCCCCGTCCCTCTTTGCTTTGTGGTAATGGCTGTCGTTTCCCTATTTCTTGATGAATAAATATGTTTCATTTACTATATCTTTTTTGTGGTTTATATGTGATTCTGCCCTCTAAGAGTTGTTGGTTCTATTTTTGCACTTCTCTGAGAATTCTCTGCTGTCTCTCTTTTACCTGAAATCTAGTGTTACTCCAAACTGTTCCATATATGGACAAATCCACATTAAGATATTTATGAATTCTCTATTATTCTTTATTTACAAATACAGTGAGACAACCAGTGCATGGAAGGCATTAATGCACAGAACTAGCGGTTGCGTTGTGTTGAATCTACCCTACTAACGCATCAACATAAACAACGCTAAGTCTACCCAATAAAACCTCCCCCAATGAGATGGCCCTCAGCCCGTACACCACCAAAAATTTGTACCAGAAAAATAACTCCATATAAAATCAACCATCCGATTTATTCATCGCCTTTCTCTCTCTTTTTCACTCAAATCCGACGGCCCATCTACCTTACTAATGCATCAACATAAACAACGCTAATAAGTCTACCCAATAAAACCTCCCCACTGAGATGGCCCTCCTCCGTACACCCAAAAATTGTGCATGGAAAAAAATAACTCCATATAAAATCAACCATCCGGATTTATTCATCAACTTTCTTCTCTCTTTACTCACTCAAATCTGATGACCCAGATCGCGTGTATGGTCCTCCCCATCCCCTCCCAATCTGCCTCTCACGTGCACGACGCAAAATCAGCGCGTCCCGGCGTGACCCTGTCCTTTTACAACACACCGTCCTTTCCTCTCTCACGGCCACTCCATGACCCGGCCGCCCTTCCTCCACGCATGTCTGCATGCAATCATTTTTATTTATTCATCAATCAATCACACCCCCACGCATAAATTTCCTGATTCCAAAAATAGATGATCCTATAGAGGGAGGAATGCATCAATCCACAACAGGTAGGCAGGCGGCGGCAGGGGGCATGGAGCAGCCATCCACCAGACCACCACTGTCACATATGACGTGAGCGGGCGCATGTGCATCCTCTCCACCCCACCCGCCATGTAGTCGCGCGTCCAGCCACTCGGCATGGCCGCTTGCTGCAGCGATCCCGCTTTGGGCCTGGCCGAGCAGGGTGACGGCGCCCTGGTGCGACGAGCCATCGGCGGCTGCTGCGGGTGACGGCAAGCGCTGCTGGGAGTTGCTGTCGTGTCGGCACAACAGGCCCCGATGGTGTCCGCCTTCAGCCATGGCAGCGCACCGGCCCACGGGCTCCATGTGGATAATACAAGAGGCTGGTTCCATGGCCTCCCCACTGTTGCGGTCCTCCACGTTCTCTCTGACTGTGAGATCCACTTTTTACCTTCCTCTCTGGGTCTACGTTGGATCTAGCATTTCACCCAACTTGAGCAGGTAGCAATTGCAGACAGTCATATTTAAATTAATCATGTTTTGCTTTTGGATATGCAACGTAGGTTTTCGATGATATTCCACTGAGAAGAGGAGTTCCAGTCCTATCCACATCTTGGAGGTATGTGAGTTAAATTGGGTCAGATGCTTGCCACATCTTGGAGGTATGTGATTTAGAATTGGGTCAGATGCTTGCCAGTAGTTGGTTTTCTTTTTGTGTGTTGGGGTAAGCAGAAATGCAATGTGTAGGTAAGTAAAAATTCAGACCCGGATGTTACTGCCTTGCTATATAATTAAAAAGGTATTTTTTAAGACTTACCTTGAATTTGGGAAAAAATCTTTCAAAATGTTGTCAGTGAACAGGTTGGCATACATGTGCATGAGCTGTCTGAATCATGACTTCTGGGAAAAAGAGAGTAGGTTAACATTCTTGTAAATTTGATAAATTGGTAATGCCCAATGTTTAGGTTGGAACATCATTTTCTCCAATTGAGATAAAAAGAGTCAACACCAACTTGATCTTTAACCTAACCAATCAGTTCATGTATTCTTGTAATACAATACAAAGGTAGAGAATGTGACACTGTATATTGGATATTGTCGGGTGACTCAGTCTCAGATGCTGCTCTTTATATTTCCATCTATGTGAGTTGCTCTTTGATTGAAGTCCCATTTTCGCTTTATGCTTTTAAGGTGATTTGGAGCATACACATCTGGTGAAGGGCTTGGACTACGGTTTACTTCACAAAGTACGGAGTGAAATTGAAAAGAAACTAGATGCAGAGATTGTGAAGAATGCAAAGTCAAGGTGATTTGGAGCATACACAGTCAAGGTTGAAAAAATTCACTTACACAGTTTGTATTTCGAATGATGTATTATGCCTATAATAGTGACTGCCAGGTTCATGCTATTCAGTTACTCACTTGTACAGAAAGCAACCCAGTATAGAAATTTTTTCCGATGACTCAATTATTGTATGGACTGAACTTTTTCAGCTAGCTCCAGGTTTTGAATTTGAGTTGATTATAAGGAGCTCCAATTTCTTTCCTCTTGATTTTTAATAAGCACTCTCTACACACAAACATCTCACCAATGTTGCAGATCATCAGATGTTTGAGAAGAAAGTTGGTCATGTTAATTGGAACATTCTTCCACTAGAGGCAACATTATATTATTATTAAGTTTAATAATTTATTTTTTTTTAGATATCACCGTAGCGTTAGCACGGGCAATATACTAGTATGTGCTAGTACAGTGGAGCACTGAGGAGTAGGAGTATTTAGTAACCATAAATACTCTTTATTACGAAGGCAAAGTTAGTACAAACTACCATCTAGCAAACTATTTTAAGCATCAAGGACTTATCTTTTGATTAAGACATGCAAAATTTGGAATATTTGTCTATGCGTCATACTCAATTCTCATACAAAATTCAGGATTCAGGGAGTATTGTTGGTTTCTGAAATGCTGCATAACTATGATAAAATTTGATTACTACTTTAGTTTTGTATCCCTTTTTTGATAACAGACTTTGTATTACCACAATTTGTTAAGGATGTTGTGCAATAGTGCAGAAGGAGATTTGTGCTGTTTTCTGTAGTTTAGTTCATATTCCCTCTGTCCCAGAAGAATGCACTTCTCGCTCCCGAGAAATTCGTAATCTTAAGTTTGATCAATTATAGCTAAAAAATATCAATATTTATGATATCCAATATATGTCCCTAGATTTGTTTTAAATGTAGTTTTTTAATAAATTTATTTAGAACCATAAATATAAATACAATTCACTAAAATTTGGTCAAACGTGAACCACTTTAAGCGGCATGCATCCCAAACGTGCATTCTTTTCGGGACAGAGGCAGTAGTACTTTAGATAGTTTGTTGTGCTGCCGACGGTATCATGATCAATGTGCAAAAACGGACGGTTTAACATGGAAAAGACAGTTCCACATAGCTACTAACTTCTCTGTTGACTTGGACCATTACATTGAGAAACAGACAATCTCTAAAAACGAAAGCTGGGACGATTTCTCGCGCAGAGATTGGGCCACGTCGCCTGCAATTTCTAGGCCGTACGATCATTATTGTTATAATCGAACAGTAAAGAAAAATGCCACGTATCCTGTTCTAAAACCATCTCGAATCCTCCAAAAATCCAGGGCAGAAGATAAAGCGTACCCGTTCCTTCCTCTTGCTTTTCCATCGCTGACTCGCTGTTTCCTGTTGGTCTGGTCCTCTGTCCCTGATCGCCGGGCGTTGTCCGCCTCCAAGCAAAGGTATGTCTTCTCGCATCCAAGCTCTCGCATCCTTCTCATGTACCCCGAAGCCCCACGTCCCGTTCCCCGTCCCAGCCCCCGGGCTCGCCGCACTCGAATCTCGACGACCGTGGTGCTGCTCTCGAGCAAGAACACCAGCCATCGCCTCTTGCCGTCGGCAGGCGGGATGGGGCGTGGAGCATGAACTGGACTGGTACACGGTAGGAAGCCACCGGAACGGCGACGAGCGAGAGACGCTGAGGCGGGTGAACCGCGCGAGACTCTACCTCAACCGCACGCCGCTAGCTGTACCTCTTCCTCTTCTCTGTTTCCGGCGCTCGCTAGGCCGTGCCGACAGCTGGGCTGCGTTCGTGGTGCTTGCCCCCGTGCTCCAAGCTATGCAATAGCATGCGCTCCACCTGTTCGCTCAAATGTCTGTGAGGGCCTAGGAGTCCAGGGATCCCGCATAGACATCTTCCTGGAATCTGATTGGGCGATGCAGGGTGTGCATACTCCTACTGATTTAAACAGACACGTACGATGCTCCGCTTTCAACCTACAGCCACGGCGCCAGCCCAAAATGCTCCACCAGACAGCCTCCTCTTTGCAAAAGTAACTAGACCATTTGTTTGTTTTTGCAAAGAACAAATGAAATAATCATTTAAGATAATAGCTGACATTCTTGCGCTGCTTGAAATGTGTTTCATAATTTACTTGATTCTCTTATGATCTCCATACACATCTATTAATTACATTTTACTCTCTGCCACAGATATTTTTTTTTGAAAGCTAATTCGGGGAGAGCTTCCCCACCTACTTGTTTCAAAAAAAGTCTCGTTTTTAGGGAGCGGGGAGGAAACCACAGTCGTCCGGTTAATCCGGAAAACCGGACTAAAAAAACCATACAAAGACACCACAAACACAAGAAAGACGAGAAAGAAAATTACAACTCAAACACATGAACTCTTCAACGATGCCTCGGGGAGGTAGATGACGTAACAACGCCACCATCGTCGACCAAGCGCACACGGGGGGCTTGGCAAAGCTTTCGCCCGAGTCTTGTGGTAAGGAGTCAAGCGGGGTGGCCAAAGCGTAAAGACGAGGGAGGTTCTTCAATGGCGCCTTCAACAAGGAGATCCGTCACAGGCCGGGAATAATCCGGACCGAAGCGCCCCGAGAACACGAGGAAGAGGCCCCATGGAAGCGGTGATCGTGGGTCGTCGTTGTTCGTCTTTGACACGTCGGTCCGCGAGCCGCTTGGACTCGCCAGCGACGGCGGAGGCGCCAAGACCGGCGCGGTCGCCGCCACACGTCGCGAAGCCGCTCGGACTTCGCCAGCGGCGCGGGGAGGCGCCGCGACCGACAGCGCCCGATCGCCCGCCACGCAGCGTCCGCTGACGCTTCCGGACTTCGCGCGCGCCCGGCGAGGGAGGCGGGCACCAGCAGCGCCCCGTCGCGCCACGCAGCCAGCGAGCCGCTTCGGACTTCGCCGCGGCATGAGGGAGGCGCGCCAGCCCGATGCCGCCGCCCGCAGCGCCTGAGAGCCGCCGGTTTCGCCGCGGCGACGGGAGGCGCGCGCCATCGGCCAGCGTCGCGAGAGGAACCGCTTCCGGACTCGCCCTGACGAGCGAGGCGCTGGCCGACGAAAGCTTATCGGGCGGTTGGGGCATTCCGCCGAGTACGGGCATGCACCACCAGCGAAGGCTGGAGCGCCATGGTTTTGCTCAAGGCAGCCGGATGGTCGGAGCAAACCCCAGCGGGAAATGGTGAGGTGAGGGGGTGAGGAGTGGAGCAGCGACTACAAGGTGGTTGCGTGACGGCGCGCACGCGCTGGGCACGGAGACGCCGACTCCATGAGCACCGCAAGCGCCGGAAAGCACCATTTCAGCGCCATGCCCATGGCGGCATCGCACCGGAAAGCGTCGTTGGCGTCCACCACGGTGCGAAGTCCACGGAGGTCGGCCGGCCGGATGTCGGACCCCGGACCACTAGAGGCGCTGCCCATGGATGACCCGAGCCGCTTTGCCCATGGATGCCGGTCATGGGCGCGCCGTCATCGAACGCCCGAAGCGGCCGGCCGCGCGCGCCCCCACCACGGAGGCGATCGGGCGGGGGGCCACCGGATCCGCCACCGGAGGGACGTGGATACGGGCGAGGACGCGAGATCAGCCCAGCGCTCCGCCGCCCGGCCACCTTGCTGCTTGAAGAGGGGAGATGGAAGGGGAGGAAGAGGAAGGTGGAGATGCTGCGGGGCAGCGGGCCGCCGTCGCTGCGCTCTAGGCTGGTTGCGGCGGCAGCGGCCGGATGGGCTACGGCCGTGGGGCTGCGGGCTGGCGGCGGCGGCGCCCCTCCCGTCGCCCCGAGAGGCGACGCGGAGAGGTCTTTGGACCGGTTGCCTTTTCCCTCGCCACAGATATAAAGGGCAAAGGAGTGAAGGAAGCAAAATCACATTTTGTTATACAGAAAACAAGACCACTGCCCTGATATTTTGTTTGCTACTATGGAATCAGCTTTTGAGAAAATACACTGAACACTGATAGTTCTTCTCAAGAGACTGATAGTCTTTTATAACACCGTGCTGTCCCTGCAGTCTCAAACAACAACATTCAGACTCCCAGGCTTCTATATGACTATGTAATATCTACAATCCTACATCCTTAATGCAAGGAGATGACAGCAAACTTTACACCAAAGGCAAACAATGGCCATGCGCGGCAATGCCGCGTGGTTTTTCTAGTTAACTTCCTATAACCCGCATTAATTAGTTAAGGGTAATCCATTTCGCAACATTGAATGCACTAAATGCTGTGCTTTTCTCTTATGTGCAGGATCCAGAATGTACTGGACTGATCTCTTGCATGGTTTTGGAAGATTTAATGCCCATGCATTTGAATCATCATTTAATCACGCACATATTCGTTCATTTGACACTATAAATTTCAGCGAGATGCAGTTTTTGCCGGTTTCCATGTTCATTTCCTTACCAAAATTTGGCCAATTTCAGAGTGATCAAACTTCAGCGCATTCCAAACAAACCGAGCAGCCTTCTTCTTGCATTGATCCATAGCTGATCGCTGCGTCATGTCTGTTGTCGCATGTCATTATGTTGTCTATGGTCACATCATAGTCTTGTTGACCCGTAAGCCATGCAACACACTGTGAATCACTGATATTTGGTTTTTTCCTAAGCAGCGGTATCGGTGGCCATGGCCAGAGACAAGGATGACATCGCGAAATGAGACACACATCACGCTCTCAAGTCTGAAGCCAGACATCAGCAGAAGGTATAACACCGCCCCCCAACTATTGCCTCTTTCAGAAATCACCGATGATTCACTTGATTCAGTGTATAACCCCACGTATGGAAAGGGACAGACTGCACCGCTTCTACAATTGATCATCACATTTGGATTTGTATATATTCGGTCGAAAGAGAGGATGCTTAAATTGATTTTTGCTTAATAACTACTTGATTGCCTCACTTGCATTGAAGTTGAAGCATTGCAGCATGAGCAACACCATTACAGTTATACCCAGACAGCCCCATCTAGCCCATCTATGATCTATCTCACCACTAATATTGAGTTTTTGAGCAACTCAGTTTCAGTTTTCACTTGCTGTCTCCCCTTTCTACAGCCCTGCCTGCACGTTGCAAGGCTAGTGCAGGAGGCTCAGGGTCTCTAGCAGCTTGATGGCGTCGAGGCGGCGGGGAGGTGTCCGCGGCATCACGGGCACCGATGGCTGCACGAACTTGCAGTTGGGGCACGCCGGGGAGGACTTGCAGAGCATGACGAGGTGGTGGCAGTTGGCGCAGGGAACAGCCACCGTGTGGCCACTGGAGACGATGCTGTTGCTCATGCTCTTGGTGTTGCCGGCGACGGCGACAGGGCCCACCTTGCCGTCGAAAGTGGACGGGCTCATGGAGATGTTGAGCTCCAGGTTGATGGCGCCCTGCTCTTCCTTGTTGGAACTCGGCCTCACCCAGCTCTTCTTCATGGTATTTCTGTTCAGGTAGTGCATCCTCCCGGACTGCCAACAACAATACACGTTTATTAAGATTTAATTAGCACTGTCATTCGTCATGACTAAAAAAAAGAAGAAGTCATATAGAGTATAACACATGACAGCATCAGTAGCATAAGAACCATGCAGTCAGTTCAGTTCTACACTTCTAATATGGTGCTCTGCTTTTTCGCAAAAAAAAAGGTGCTCTGCTTCTTGTGCCAACTCAGCAACGGACTCTGCCACGTATGGTGCTCTGCTTTCTAAAAATACAGTACCTTTCTAATTTCCACCTTAGAATGCAAAACATTTTATTGCTACTAAAAACAAACAACATAACAAGATGTGTTCAATTATATGCTCACATGTAGGTCGAGGCACTGTTCCCAGTCCAGCGGCAGGGGGGTTCGAAAAGCTGGAGCTCCAGGCCGCTGGCATGGGACACGGCCTCCTCCCGGGCTGCGAAGTGCTTCCTCTTCTTCGTGCTGGCGCCACCGCTGCTGCCGTCCGAGTCAGACGATGAGCTTCTGGGACTCTTCACGGCGGTGAAGCCCGCCGGCGACACCCCCAGGGACAGCTCCGGCTGCACCCCCATCTCCTCCTCCATAAGGCTATCTGCACTGGGACTTGTATCGTTATACAGGTCAACATAGCGGCGAGAAATGCTGCACCGGGAACTGCTAAGCGACTTGTAAACAACAAGTCGCCGCTATTTCTAGCGGCATAGAGACGCCCTCTGCCGCGGACGTGGCGTGGGGCCCATGTGCCATCGGTTTTCACGAGCCATTCCCCAGCCACTCGCTGCCGCGCCTGGAGAAGGAAGGAGGGGCCGTCACCGGAGTCCGCGGGGAGGAGTCCAGGCCGGACCAGCCGCCGCCGGAGGAGGGGCGGCGGCCGGCGGAGGGAGCAAGGGAGCAGCTGCCGCCGCCGTCCGGGCCAAGCACCAGCCCGCCCGCGGCCCTCTGTCCCGCCGCCGCGCTGGAGCTCCATGGGTCGGGCTGAATCTTGCCACCGCCACTCGAGCTCCATGGCTCGGCTTGATCTTGCAGAGAAGGGGCGGGGGGAGGGGGAGAGGAGGGCCGGCCGCCGAGCACGAACGGGGCCGGAGGATGGCGCGGCCGCGAGCTCCACCTCCACCGCCATGGATCCGCGAGGAGGAGGAACGCGGGAGGAGCTGGCACGCCAGCCCGGCCGGAGGAGGTTGTGGCGCGGTTGGAGGAGGAGGGAGGAGGTGGCGGCCGGCGGAGCCGGGAGGAGAGGTAGAGGGTGGAGCCGGGAGGAGAAGGAGATGGCGGCCGGGCGAGCCGGGAGGAAAGCTAGGGGCGGAGCCGGGCGCTGGCGGGCCCGGCCCAGGGCGGGAGCCGGGCGCGCCCGCCCGGAAGGGGAGGAGAAAGAGAGAGGATGTGGGGAGGGAGGGTCGGGGCGGCGGAGAAGAACAGAGGGGAGAGAGAGGGGGAAGGGGAGAGAGGGGGGGGAGAGAGAAATGTGGGTTCCACGGGCTGGTAGTTGGTATAGAGGTGAGATATATAGGTTGACGGGTACGGGAGAAATAGATTTAGAGGTGAGATTTTTGATGACCAGACAGGAATATTTTTTAGAGGTGGGATATAGGGATCATCAGTGTGGACATCCCGCCTGTGCACGTTAAGCAATGGGGCACAGTGAGGAGGTTCACTGTTTACGACTGTTCACTAAAACACTGTTTAGGGACGGACGGATTACACAAGTTCTCTAATAGTTAGGGATAATACTAGTTCTAAAAACATGTACATATCACTTAAAACAACACTAAAATTAGGAGTAACTTACGTCCCCAATGGTTATATAATGGTAAGAGTTAGGCAGCTTTTCTCTATAAAAAAACTGACATTGTCACATTGATCTACTAGTGATATTGTATTAATGATTGATGCTGCACTAATCCTTAGCCATGATTAAAAACAGGGGAGCGCTGATCCGCCATAAAGAAGCATACGTCTCGCTCACGACGCCCAACATGCCCGCGCGGCCACGCAGATGCAGCTCAGCAAGTTAATGTTCATTACGAATGGCATCAGGGGTGTTCCCTGTTGAGATATTAGGCAATTTTCAAATTAATTTCATAACATAATTCATGACGAACATATCTACTAGATTAAGCATGTAACGCATACTAGCATAGCATGAAAGCATATAACAGATCATAGCATGATTCAACAGCAAACAGCATGGCATGATCATGGTAACAGGTGTAAGCATAACTAGCACACCAGATAGATTGGATAGATTGTACATGACTAACACGAAGATTGGATCTCGAGAATACCTGGCTGACGTTGAGGACAACGTAATGGAGAGGTTCCCGAAAGCGAAGTCGAGGTCCTCCAAGTCGTGTCGCCGATCGGCTGCTGAAGAAGTCGAAGAAGTTGTCGATGAAGACGATTTGGGGACGGTCCTCCGCGTGTCCTTTGCCGGAAGACGAGCCGTGGACGAAGATCGGGAGCGGTCGCGAGGAGCGCTTCCCAAAACCTTATTCGCCTTCTTCCGGTGCAGATCGCAAAAAGACGACGGTTCCGGAGACACCTTTCGCCCGGCCGCTAGTACACGCAAGCAATCGGGCTGGAGTAGCTACTGGCGACGCAACAACAAGAAGAGGTGAAAACTCTATCTCAATTCTTTAGAGTTGAGAGATTGTCCATACAAGGGACACCTCTCTAAACCAAGATGAGATATGAGATCTCATTTTGGCGTGGGCGGTAAAGCCGCTTATATATCCCGAACATCGTGTCGCGATCATGATCAGTTTAGGACTCTCTACTCGTAGTCGGTTCAGCACTCGCAACTTGAAGGCCAAGATTACCAAAAATAGAATGGGCCTTTGAGATTTCTCTAGGAATTTCGAATTTGTTATTGGGCCAAGCCCATCAAAATTCCAACAATCCCCACCGGATCTCAAATGCTCGTTTAGAGATTTGTCAATTCTCGTGTCGTTTAATATACCAATTTCGCGAGCGAGAGCTGTGAAGTTGAACCGCCTAGGTCCTTAAGCTACACTTATTCACAACTTGAATAATGGACTACGCCTTGAATTGTAAGTTTTGTGCGAACAAGCTTTACTTAAAGCCACACTAGTACCGGCTGCTGTTAGCCTTACCACTCGTGGGTGGAGCATATACGTCATACTCCTGGTCTCTTCATGAGCTTACTAGAGACCACCCAAGTCTCATAGACTGCGACGTTTAACGATCAAACTCATATAGGTATGTTCTTTCAAGAATGCTACGTGGGATCGCATCTTCGCTTGTTAAAGCCAATAGAACATATTAAGGCATTAGCCAACCTGCCATACGAGTGCCTCAACGCATTTGAGAGTTATTGCATCTTCACTTAGAGAGGGTTATAAATATACTCTCCTCGGTTTACCAATAGCTTGTTCTTCCCGGATCCTTAGTCTCGGGATCTCCGATGAAAAAGGTTGGGTTACTACTATCAGTAAACTCATATGGGTCTCATACCCATCTCCCTCGATGCAATTTCTATCACATTACGTGATAGCCCTTTAGTGAAGGGATGCGCGGTTTTTTGTCCATGTACGTATATAAGATACGGTTATTACTCGGAGTTTCTCAATTTTTCGATAGACTTCAAACGTCTTTTAACGTGTCTTGTTGACTTTGCATTATCCTTAGCACTATTCACTTTAGTGATCACCGTTTGATTATCACGGTTCATAAGGATAGCCGATCTGGTTTTTCAACCACCGGCAAGTCGACAAGAGCTCACGCACCACTCGCCTCTGCGGATGCTATTTCTAAAGCGAAGAAGTTCGCTTCCATGGTTGACTTAGTCAAAATAGTGCATTTACAAGACCTCCATGACACCTGCGCCACCTCCAAGGGTAAAGACATACCCGGTAGTGGCGTAGATTTGAGCAATATCGATATCGGTTGATTTAGCGCCACCTCCAAGGGTAAAGACATACCCAGTAGTGGCGTAGATTTGAGTAATATCAGATATCCAGTTCACATCACTATATCCCTCTAGCACAGCTGGGTGCCCGAAATAGTGTATGCCATAACTCATTGTACCTTTAAGATAGCACAAGACCCTATCTAGTGCATGCCAATGATCATCACCCGGGTTGGACATGTACCTACTCAACTTGCTCACAGTAAAAGAGATATCTGGTCTAGTTGCGCTAGCTAAATACATGAGTGAACCAATTATCTGAGAGTATCTCAATTGATCTCTAGCAATTCTCTTATTCTTTCTCAATGTCACACTAGGATCATAAGGTGTTGGAGAAGGCTTACAGTCCATAAAGCCTAAACGGCTCAAAAGCTTCTCAACATAGTGAGATTGCAACAATGTAATTCCACTCTCTTCCTTAATTAGCTTGATGTTTAGAATTACATCAGCCTCTCCTAGATCTTTCATGTCAAAACTCTTAGACAAGAAAGACTTGACTTCATTGATCACATCAATGTTAGAACCAAAAATTAAGATATCATCAACATATAAGCACAAAATAACAGATTGGCCCCCACCATGTCGATAATACACACACCTATCAGCCTCATTAACAACATATCCGGCACTAGTTAACGTAGTGTCAAACTTCTCATGCCATTGTTTAGGTGCTTGTTTCAAGCCATACAAAGATTTCAATAATTTACACACCTTCTCGCTCTTCACCCACTACACCACAACACTTAAACAAAGAATCGACTATAGTTGCTAAAAGTTTTAATTAGCGTTGGATGGTGGGTTGCTAAAAGTTTATCGCAGACCGTCCGTTGCTAATATCAAATACGGCGATGAATGGTCCGTTGCTGTAAATATTTTGCTTTTTCGTTGGACGGTCGGCCGCTATAGATCCTTAACGTAGTCCGGGCAGTCCGTTGCTAAAGCAATTTCCCATTTGGGTTGTGTTTTTGGGCCGCTCCGCCACAACTTTGGCCCAAAATGTTCCAAACCCTAAGTTTCCTCACCAGTATACCCCCAGCCACCGCTGACTTTCATTCCCACCCCCGCACGCCGCTCCTTCTCCCGCTCCGCACACCCACCTCACGCCGCTCCACGACCTCACGCTCCGCCCCGCCGCCCACCTCCCTCTCATCCCTTTCTCCGACACATTCCCTCATAGACCGGCATGGCTGAACTCAAGCCCCTCCTCCTGCCGGCATGGCCACCACCCCTTCCTCTCGCCGATCTAAATGGCCTCGTGGGTCTTTACCGCACAAGGACTTTCCTCGCGGGTCGAAGTCCGAGCGCCCCCATTCTAGGGTTCAAGGTGGTTTGAGGGAGGCCATGCCGGCGTGCGGCGGCGTGATCCAGGCCCGAAGGCGACTGCGGCGGCAGGATCCTAGCGCGAGCGACGGCGGCTGCTCCAGGAGGAGATGGTGGAGGAGGCGGATCTCGAGCTTGAGTCCCTTGGTTATGATGAGTACAGCCACAGTCACGACTACTACCATGACCACCACTACGGCGACTTGGAGCCATCACCCAATGGTTCAGTATGGCGTCCACCGACTGCTTCATCTTCCTCCCGGTCATCTTCTCGTGAGTGCCCCCTCCACTTGGCCCATTGCAATTTGTGGATTATTTGCCCTTCTGTGCAGGTCCTGATTGTGTGATTTGTTTCAATTGTGCAGTTCAGGGTAAACCGTCTAAGGCTTTAGTGCATTTGCTTGCAGTTTTGTGGAGTGTGCAGCTGTTAGCAAATGGACGTAGTTGTGTAGTCTACTGAACTCTGTTTATTTGACTCCCTGTTTTCTTAGCAAACCCTCAGAACTACCTTGACAAATATATTACAATTGCTCCTGCCACAGTCTAATGAATGCAGCTTCAAATTAATGGGCCTATAATAATCATCTGTAATTGCATTCTGATAAAAAGTAATATCTGCAATCATTGAAAGTTACAAAGATTAATCATCTGTTATCCTGTGAATTTGTTTCATTTTGGGGCATATGAGATGTTGCCTGTAAAATCTTGCCCATGGTGGATGTTTAATATAGGCCTCTCCACCATCCAGATTTTGCTTCTTGGAAAGCCTCACCACGTACATTGTTTCTATATTCACAGGACGTTACAGGTTGCTAGAGATGTGCCTTCGTAAGTTTATTTGAGGAAAATTGGTTCGCTCAAAGTTGATAGGTTGGATAAACCTGAGTGCTCTTTCACTTCACCAAGATGGATTTCTCCATGATCAGCAGAAACTTGAGGTTTCAGAAGCAGTAGGCGTTTGCTAATTCCATTTTCAATTGGCAACTTGGCTAGCAGTACAGTAATTGCTCGTCCATCTCTTTCTCAGGGTACAGGTTATTTAATTTTCAGAGCAGCAATGCAGTTGACGTCTTAGCGAGCAGCAGGCTGACAACACAAATTCGATTTACAGCTTGCAAAAGTGCAGTTCAGTAGCTGCTGTTTTACATCATCTTACGGTTCAACAATGCAGTAAGCAACGGGAGCTCAATTCTTCATATTAGCATTCAGCTCAGTAAATTCTCAGGTTTGCATCATCCATTTCAGAATTGTTATCTTGAAAATTTTTCCCACTAAGCTCTTGTAGTACTATTGGTATCTATATAGATCATGCATAGAACTAGTAGTTGATAAAGTCACAGGTTTGTTACTTTCTTTCAGCAGCTTTGTCTGACACTACAGAACCTACCTAATCTGACCTCATGTTCTGGATGTCCAAGATAAACTCCTCAAAGGGTATGACAGTGTGCACTTTGTCCTCTTAGTTTAAGTTGTATGATCTATGTGCTGCAACCAAAAGTTCAGCATAATTCTGCTGAAATTCTGCTGGGCCAAATATGCTGAAATTTGATTAGTAGTTCTGGACTAACACTAATTCTTCCAATTATTGGTACACTGTATCAACATTATTGGATCTTAAGTTTATTCTTTACTACTGCATTAAGCTTGTTAGTGCCATTGATTGGATATTAAGTTTATTCTTTAAAGTAACATTTCATTTGTCGCAAGGAATTGATGTTTATTAGTGATGGATATAGTGCAGTTCAAGATGCAAATGACTTAATCTTTCATTTACTATGCATGGTTTGATAGGATCTAATAATTTAATTGAACTGCAGCAAATTCATAGCCGTTGGCACCTAGCAAACTCATCCTTTTGCATCACAGTGACGACCATGGAGATGGTTAGTGTCACCGGATCAGGCAATGCCGGTTGGAGCGCTGGTCTAGTTTCAGATGGTTGGTTTTCCAGGAACTTTTGTACGCTACCACCAGCTTGTGGTTTTCATGGACATGTGCTATGCTAAACTTTAGATTAGCAACTAGGATTAGCCTTTTTGATCATTCGATACATAAAACAAGGATGTTAAGTGACATTACATGTATTATGTACTTGTTTGATACAATCAATGTAATGTGATCACACTTTGAATGTCATGACTTCTATGTATGTGAATTAATATATGGCTAATGTTTGATCATTAGCTATAACATGAGACTAACTTTTATTTTTTTATCTATTTATTAATGAGCTCGATGGACTGTCGGTTGCAAAAGTTAATATTGCAATGAACCATCCGTTGCTAAAAGCTCTAACTGATTGTCCGTTGCTAAAGTTTTACCATCCAACGGTCCGTGGCTAAAGAAGGGTCTGTTGCTGTATACATTTAGCGTCGGCTTCATTAGCATCTGCAGGGGACCGTCGCTGTAAGTTTTAGCCACGGACTGAAAAGTATTTGTACCCCCATATAGCAACAACGGGACCGAAAGTCGCTGATTAAGGGTTGTGGTGTAGTGACCTTTTACTACAAATCCATCAGGCTGATCCATATAGATCTCCTCATCCAACTCTCCATTGAGGAAAGTTGTCTTCACGTCCATTTGATGAACGATAAGACCATATGAGGTAGCCAAGGAAAGTAGTACTTTCGAATAGTGGTCATTCTAGCAACGGTGAATAAGTATCAAAGAAATCCTCGCCTTCCTTACGGGTATAACCCATAGCCACAAGCCGAGCCTTGTACTTGTCAATAGCACCATCAGGTCTAAGCTTCTTCTTGAACAACCACTTACATCCAATTGGTTTACAACCGAATGGTAGATCGATAGCTCCCAAGTTCCATTAGAAAGAATCGAGTCCATCTCATTACGAGCGGCTTCTTTCCAATTATCTACATCCGGAGATGCATATGCCTATGAGATAGAGGTGGGAGTATCATCCACAAGGTACACAATGAAATCATCACCAAAAGATTTTGCAATCCTTTGTCTCTTGTTCCTCACGGGAACTTCATTGTCATCCTTCTCAAGTGGTTGTTCAAATGACTCAACAGGTACTCGATAGGTATAGCATCATCGAAGCTAATTCGGTAGAAAATCTAACATTGTTACGCATATCTTTCAAAGGAAATATATTCTCAAAAAATGTAGCATCATGAGAATCAAAGATAGTATGAACATGCATATCGAAACTTTATATTTTACTACTAAAAATCGATAGGCAACTTATTTGTTGTGAGCATATCCAAGAAAGATACAATCTATCATCTTTGGTCCAAGCTTACGCTTCTTATTAATTGGAACATTGACTTTTCGTCAAGCATCCCCACGCGCGTAAGTATGAAAGTGATGGTTTCCTACCAACCCATATCTCATATGGTGTTGTCTCTTTATTTCTGTTTGGAATTCTATTCGGGACATGACTCATGATCAATATAGCTTCCCCCCACCATGCCTTAGATAAACCAGCCAGTGTCTAACATGGCGTTAAACAAGTCGGATTGTGCGATTTTTCCTCTCGGCAATTCCGTTGGATTCAGGTGAATAGGGAGGCGTCCTCTCATGAACAATATCATGTTCCACACAAAACTCATCAAATGTTGTAGGAAAATATTCACCACCACGATTTGACCTTAGACGTTTAATCTTTCTCTCTAGTTGATTTTCAACTTTAGCCTTAAAGATTTTTTAAAGTATCCTTCCGCTTCATCTTTAGTGTAACACTCCAAATTTTGCCTCTTTTGAAAATAGAATAAAATGATTTATTTATGTATTTTTGTGTTCATGAAATGTAGGAAAATTAATATTTTTCATTTAATTAAAAATTAATATAAGGCTAGATACATGTTTGTGCATTACATGCTGGAGCATTACTTTTATTGAGATGTTTGGATTTGTCAAACTTGAAAAGGGATTTCAATTTTGGTTTGAAAAGTATTTGAAATTTTGTTGAAATAAAAAGAAAAGGAATTTTCTTCTCCCTTCTTTGTTTCTCACTTTCGGCCCAATGTCAAGGCTCCCAGTGCCTCGATCTCCCTCTAGTTGTGTCTATGAGCCGTGCCATAATCTCCATGTTGACGACTAAGCCCACTAATGCAGTGATTTGCATTGCTCTTTTGTTCCACCTCGTTGACGTATCATCCTGTATATATATACACGTGTATATATACACGTTCCCTTCACAAAATCCTGCAGCACGGAAGCCATAACCAAATCTGTTTTCGTTTCTAATTGCCAAATATATCGTGCATGCCAAGGATGTGTCCATCTATAAATAGCAAAGAGCTAGTTCCAAACCCTTGCAAAACCCAACGCAGCCCTATGCTGTCGCCGCCGCTGCATCGTCTTGCATCACCGGCCGCTTGCACGATCCAAGCCGCAACGCCCAGGAGCCATCGTGCCGCTGCCCGTCGGTCACCAACCTTGCTGCTACAGCATGACGTCGCCCCACCGTTTCCGTAGCTCCTCTGCAGCTGTGATCTGTTCATGTATGGCTGGAAGATCAAGTTCTTCTCATCTGGTTTAGCAGGCCCTATCAGCGCCATCTGCAGCTGACCATTGGTGAGCACGTCCATCGCATGTCTTCGTCCCTATCTCATCTATCATCTGCATCATGCCACAAGCCATGGGTGCTATTTATTTCCCTAACTTGCCCTGCATCCTATCGATCTGCAGTTGCCGACCATACACGGCACATTCTGCCAACATGCTGCAGCGTGCCTTCCCTGGTTGCCATGCCCATTGCTCCGTCGTTGCCATGAATCATCCTCTTGTTGACGACGTGGAACAACAAACGTACAGATGCTGCTACTGGTATGATCCTTACATGATTCAGCAAACGTACATGTCCCTTTTCAATCTTCAATCACTGTGCCAGTTATAGCTAATGCTACCTGATCCATGTGTTCTCCTTTGTCCAACCTAAAAGCCGAACATGCTAAGCGTAGCATGTGTATATATGGAGATAGAAAGCACAACCGTGATCAAACTAGCTTCATGTATATTATTTTAATCGTCCAATTACCTTGATGATGTCAGCATGACATGGCTATGATTTATGGCCGTTTTCCTTTACAAAAATAATTCCAGAAAATCCTACTCAAAGTACATCTCCAATGTTTAATCCTTTGGTGTACACGTACATATCTTTTATTCCATTGACAAATCAATTTCACTACATCCTTCATGTTTGTCTCGGCAATGATCTCTGATTGATGTTGCCATGTTTCTTTCCCTTTTCCATCAAAATCATTTTGTATTTAATTTATTATTTTATTAACGACAAACTTGTAAAATGCGTATCTTCTCCGTTCTAGCTTCTATTTCTGTGATCTTCGCGTCACGTGTGATCATAGCGGCGTGTAGACTAGTTTTATGAGCTTTTCAAACTGTTTTCCCACTCGTTGGTGTACTGTTCTAATGATAGTCTTGTTTGCCATGCATTGGATCCATGTGTTTGTGTGTTGCTGATTGGAATCGAGTAGATCATTGAGCTTTTTATGTTGTTGATCTCGGAGAAGACCGTGATCTATAAGAAGTTGATGAAGAAGGTGTTTTTGGGAAAGCAAAGTGGACTTGAAGAAAGGATCGATAATTAAGGCAAGTATGGTTTTGGGATATGCTATCTTTAAACCATGATCTTATGACTTGCTTAATGTTTATGCAATCGAACGTTAATTATGAATTGTTGATAACATGGACTTATTCATTTGTGATCATCCGGGATATACAAGATACAGCTATGGGGGTTACATGGCTCGACTTTTTGGTTGTTCAAGGGGTCTACCTAACTTTGTTGGTGGTTTGCTTTTAATTGGGAGAAACGGGGTGGAATCTCTATTGGCCATTCAATGTTGTTAGGAGGGTTTTTGAACGGCCTTATATGGTCTTCATTTGGTTAGGGAGTCATGAACCTACTCGGTGGAAAACATGACCCATAGTGAAAGTGTACACCTCTGCAAGAGAGTTAACTAAACCGACATGTCAGCCGTGTTCGTGGTCATGAACGGCCTTGGAGACATCTATGAATAGAATTACATGCTTATTAAATTGTTCATGATTTATTGTTTCATGCTATTCATTATTTATGTTATAATGATCATGGGTTTTTGGGGTATATATTGCCTAGCTATATTTGCGGAGTTCGACATGGACTCACTCTTGCTATTCCCCCACACCTCAGGAAGAAGTTAGGCTTGTGATCAACCAGTCAGTCGGTCCCCTGTGGAATCCACACAAGAAGATTAGAGTGTCTTTCCGCTGTGCCGCTAGCTGAGATTATGTCTTTTATATTATGTTCGTTATATTTTAAGCATTGTGAATTGATACTTCCAATAATTTGTGAACTATATGTGAGATTTGACTTCGGGGCTCACATATAGCATCATCTAGTTTTGCTCTTAAAACCGGGTGTTACATTTAGTTTTCAGCAAGTAAACATAGCAAAATCTAGTTCACCAATTAAAGTCATGAAATATCTCTTTCCACCTTTTGTTAACTGTAACACCCGGCCCAATAAGGATGTGGCCCAGTAGGGGCCTATGAGTCTTCTTGGCGCACATATTTAATACCACCTTCTTTGGTTAAGCAAGGGTGGAGCCAACTTATAAGCCTTTGTCTTCCGGCCATATCACCTTCGGGTTAACCCTTTTACCTAAGCGAGGACGAAAAGTGTAAGCAAGATGTTATGTGTACGCACGCCTTTGTGGGAAAGGGCTGCGGTGCGGCTTTGGAAGGTGGGGTGTCACAAGTGGCACGGGCTTTTAGTTGGTCGAGGAGGACCTTGTCTAAACTTTGTTGGTAGTTTGCCGGAATGGGAGAAACGGGGTTGTATCGCCGTTGGTCGCTAACATTGTTTAGATAAACATGTGACACCCCGCTCCCGCCTTCCAAAGGTTTATCTAAACAATGTTAGCAGCCAACGAGCGATACAACCCCGTTTCTCCCATTCCGGCAAACTACCAACAAAGTTAGACAAGGTCCTCCTCGACCGACTAGGTCCGGTGTCACACCCCGCCTTCCAAAGCCACACCGCATTTGCCCTTCCGAGGGGGCGCACGCTGCACACATAGCACCCACGCTTACACTTTCGCCCTCGCCAGGTGTAAAAAGAGTTAACCCGAAGGTGATATGGTTGGAAGACAAAGGCTTATGTTGACTCCACCCTTGCTTAACCAAAGAAGGTGGTACTAAACATGTGCGCAAGAAAGCACTACGGGCCACATCCTTATTGGGCCGGTGTTACATTAACACACCATTCATCTCACAAAGATCAGAATGTATGATATCCGTGCTTGCATTTATATGAACATTGTATATTGACCATCGCTAGCTCATGGGCCAAACCGTTTTCTTTGGTTTTCTACTGTCTTGGGTAGCATATCCGTGCGTTGTTACGGGACATTAAAATATTTTTAGTACTAAAAAATATAGATCACAAAAATAAGATAACAATACTATAAAATTAGTTATCAACATTAAAGTAACATTTAACTAAAAAAGAAAGATTCCTGACATTAACACAGTCACCGAGATATTCACTGTGAAATTAACACAGTGTTGTGGTTCGAATTTAGAAAAGATGAAATATGGTTTCTTGATTCGGAAAGTTCTCTAGCAAGGCAAAACCTTACCGATTTTGGGTGCTTTCTTTCAGGAAACCTGTGCAGTGCCTCCTGGTAACTTTGCAGAGATGTCGTCGTCAGTTATTCATCACTGGTTTATTCTTCTGAAGGAAACACTTCGTGAAGCCGGGAACCCTAAGGCTGGTTGCACTATTCAAAGTGCTTGCACATGTCGTTAAGCAATTAATCGTGTCCCTGTTCTTGGCAAGCGGTGAACAGATGCTGGGAACACTGCTTCTCATTGACATGGCCAGCAGCGCCAAGTTCCATTCCTGTTGGTTTCTCACTTTCTCGTGCCGTTTCCCTCTCTCGAACTCTCGAGCAGCTATAGTTGAGAGAGGCGACGGGGAGGGCTCTCGTCGCCGCCGGCGGGACGGCGGTCTTCCTCGCCTCCGATGGCCCTTGGGGGCGGCGAGGTGGTGGAGACCGTTGCTCCTTTGCCGGTCGGTGGGTTCCCTAGTAGTGTTAGGGTTAGGTTTCCGGCGGCGTCGCGAGGCGGCGGCGGCGGCGGCGGCGGGCGCCAAGGGAATAAAGTCCTCTCGAGTTCATCCCCGTCTCGGTGGTGCTCCGCTCGGCGCCGTCGACGAAGCTCGTGGAGGTCGGGTCGGTTTTTACCGGCTCGTGTATAGGAGTTTCGCGGCGGCCGTCGTTTTGGCCGGTGGCGGAACGGCGGTGCTCGTGCCGCGTTCGTTGAAGGTACTATGGCGGCTGCGGAGTTCTCGTGGTTGTTGGCTGGCTGGATTTGGGTCTTCTTCCCCGTGGCGGTGGCCGCCACCGGTGACCTCGATCCGTGAGGCGGTGAAGTGGGGCGTGGCCCGCCGATGGATGTTCGCCGTTGCTTTCTTCTATCTGCGACGCAACAAAAGCCGTGTGCGTCGCGGCTTCTCCCAGCTCGTGATTGGCCATGGAGGTTCCTTCGACGGTGGTGGTCGGCGGTGGATCGACGGCGGCGGCCGATGGAGCCTTCGGCGGATTCGGGTTACACAAGCTCAAGGACTTCTTTGTAATTTTTGGTTTTGCTAGGGGCCCTCGTGGTAAGATGGTTAGGACAGCTGTCCATGTATCCTCCCAGTATGTATCTGTATTAGACGCGTATCATGCGTTTTCCTTATCCAGTAATACAGATATGTTTTTATCAAAAAAAAAAAAAAAGTTCCATTCCTGTTGCGGTTGGAACAATCATGTACCGAGTTTTTCTCGTGTGTGCGGCTCTCAGCATATTCGGCACCAACATGGCAATAAAGCAACACCTGAATTTGTGGATTGGGGGGTGTTTAGTTCGTTACCGTAAAGATTTTGGATTATGTCGGCACACATTTGAAGAATTAAACATAGATTAATCATAAAACTAATTACAAATTCCATTCATAAATCACAAGGCGAATCTATTAAGCCTAATTAATCCGTTATTAGCTCATGTTACTGTAGCAATTTATTACCTAATTACGAATTAATTATGCTCATTAGTTCGTCTCGCGATTTATGGACAATCTGTGAAATGCGATTTTTTTCGACTACATTTAATATGCCATGCATATGTTTAAACTTTGATGTGATTGATGTGTAAAAATTTTGACGGGGAACTAAACACTCCCGCTCAGAGAGCAGTGTTGTGATGTGACTTTGGATCTTTGAAATTTGTACTACTCATTTTTCGTGACATTCCCTTCCAAGTTGTCCACGCAATTTCTTTGGAACCAATTTCTTGAAATTGATGATTCTGGTTAGTGGTTATTCATGCGTCAAATTATTCTGCATCACAGAACACTATTCAATCATCCGCGTTAGATTATTCTCTCTCACAGAACACTATTGAATCATCCAGCGCCCAGCGAAACGAACAAGCCGTTAATTTGCAAAAACTCTAGGCCTTACATACGAGTAAACCTCATTAGTTCCCCTTGGCGATATGAAGGAGAAGATTGCAAGATGGCTGTACAAGCACTGACAGCCCTAAGTTCATTGAATACTGTACTTTCTAAGAGCATCTCTAGTAGATTGATTTTCCCCTTTTCTCTTTTCTGCCATACAGGAAATTCCCTTTCTCAATTTCAGCTTATAGGGAGAGGGATCAAAATCAGATTGATTTTTCCCTTTCCCCTTTCCATCCACCTGCCATGTGGAGCCCACTCGTCAATGACTCAATCGATCCTTTTCCCTTTCCTCCTCTGCTCCATGCCCCTCCCTTCCTCTTCTGTCTTCTCGGAGCAGGCATCACGCGGTGGCAGGTGAGGGAGCGCGAAAGGGCTTCAGCGCCGACGAGCAGCAGGAGGGAGGCGCGCAGCTGGGGGCAAGCGTGGCGGCGGGGACGCGCACGCGTTGCCGGGCGGCGGCAGTTGGCGGCGCCGCGGCGGTTTCTCTTGCTCTCGTAGCTCCTGCAGCAGCCTCTTGCTCTCGTCTCTCGAGCCTCGATCCGCTTCCGAAGCTCTACAGGAGTTATCAAGCACAAGGCCAAGAACCCAATAACAAGCAAGCAAAGCATTTTTAAGCATGTCGGCTTCTTGCAGCCGCAACGCTCATGCTAGCCGTTGTGTTCTTCGCGTGTACGACTCGGCGCCGGCCCGGTGACGACTACATCGCACAGTCCTCCCCTCGTCAATAGGCGCCGGCCACACGGCCCGTCATTCGCTGCGATGTACACCTCGCCGCCGCCGTCGGCGTCTACCGCCACTCGAGCTTCCCGCTGCCGTCACGGCGTCTGGTTCGAGCGGCGCCTCCCAAGCTCCTCTCTCTGCAACTCCACCGACGGGCGCAAAAAGGAGGGCAGCGGGCGGAAAAGTGGCGACGTCGTGGAGCTCTCTGCGGTCTGCCCTGCAGCGGCTGTGCGCGGGCGGCGAGTAGGCGGAAACAGAGGGGCGGGCAACATCGGACGGATGGTGGCCTTGAATCTCGTGGCAGGAGAGAAGCGGGGAGAAAGGGAGAAGGAAAGGAAGAAGAAGCAGATTTTTTTAGAATCATACAAAGTGCAGGCGCTCATAAACACGCACGCACACTCGCCGCGCACGTCGCCTACCACTGAAAGAAAAACGTCGGTTAAATCCTGGATTAAATCTAGAAAAATACAAGCACCAGTGCCAAGTCGAAGACTTGAACTCTAGTGGGCAGGTTCCACCATAAGGACCCTTACCAGCTGAGCTAAGCTCAGTTCGCAGAGGAGGGGCAGATTGAGAAAAGAAAGGGGAGATGGAGGAGAAAAAAGGAAGAAAGAGAAAAGGGGAAAGGGGAAAATCAATCTGCTGAAGCATGTTTTTTTAACCTCAAAGTGAAAAGGAAAAAGAAAAGTTCATATTTCACCCTTCAACTATCATGTTCGTTCCATTTTCAACCTTGAATTACAAAACTAGATAACCTGCACCTCACAACAGTCAAAACCGGACGAATTACACCCTCAAACCCATACCACTTGGGTTTTAAGTTGACGTGGCACATGGTTTTGACACATCACCTTAGTATCTGTGGGTCCCATGTGCCAGCCTTCTCTTCCCCACCTCCTCCGAGATCTGTCAACCACGCGGCGTCGGCGCCACACCGTGCAGCCCACACTTCCCGCCGGCTGCCGCGCATGGCAAGGCACCTGCCTCCTCCAAATTGAATCGGCCATCTTCTACTCTTGTCCACTATAAAACAATCACCTGCCTCCTCCAAATTGAATCGGCCATCTTCTACTCTTGTCCACTATAAAACAATCCAAACAACCAGCTTCTCCTCCCTGACTACAAGCAACAGAATCTCCCATCGATCCATGCCCTCTCTCTGTTCTAGTCCTCGAGCAAGCAACCAGCAATCCAACATCGTTGAATCCATTCTTCCTTTTTCCCTGGCTAAGCCAACTTGCAGCACGGAAGAATCAAATCGATTTTTGGCAACAACAAACGGCATACCAGCTCGAGGCTGCAGCCTCCCAACATCTGCGCTCTATTCAAATCGAATGCCACCGTCGCTTCCCAGTCTGCCGACTCGATTCAAATTCGATGCAGCCACCAGCCTCAGTCCTATCAGAACTCGGGCATGATGGGGCGTGCCCCACCCCGTTGGCCTGGGCATGCGCGCAGACATTGTATACATGGAGCTACACGGTAGCTAGATCATCTGCTATTCATGAAGCTGCAAGAGTAGATGAGGAGTGGGTTGGATGGCCGTGAAGGCCTTTATGGGCCTCATGTGCGTGTGCTTCCAGGGCTGCAAGCAGTGGCGGCGGCATCGCGGCAGCCTCTTATGGGAGGAGGCAGAGCGGGCCATGGCAGCCGAACTTGCTACCAAGATGCGGTCGGCAATGGGTGCATCCATGAGAAGAGAGGAAATGTGGAAGATGAAGGATGATGACGTGTTCTCCAACATGTCGTCCACATCAGCGAATTACTGCCACGTCAGATTAAGACGGGTAGAATGGGCTGGAGGGTGTAATTCGTCCGGTTTTGACATTTGCTTGGTGCAAGCTGTCTGGGTTTGTAATTGAAGATTGAAAATCGAACGAACGTGATAGTTGAAGGGTGAAATATGAACTTTTCTCAAAGAAAAAAGGGGAAGTTCAATCTGCTAAGAGCAACTCCAACCGGTACCCTACTCAGACTCTCATACCGATTTTGAGACTTCAACGGTAAAAAACGCTCCAACCGACCTCTCATCTGGAACCCTTTCTCATCCGGTCTCTCATTCGGCGGTCTTGAGCTCCACGTGTAGCGAGATAGGAGCAGAGCCATGAATCCATTCCGTGAGGAGATTGGTGGTGCTGTGTGTAGGGCGATTGGATCTTGCTGCTGCACTTGCATGTAGAGATGTTGTCATGAGCAATTTGTTTTTCCTCTTTATTATGTGTGGATTATTAGCCGTTGCAAACAAAGCCATTTACATATACATAACACACCTGGTAGTTACAAAGTAAGAGTAAAAAATAGAGGTGGGTGGAAAGTAGGGAGGCATACGAGAGATCGGTTGGAGTGCACAGAAAAGTAGGAGGCTGAAAAGTGGATGAGAGTGTTGTGAAACTTGTCATCAGCGGTTAGGATCTTTCCCTCTCTGTCTCTCATGTAGATGAAAAAGTAGAACAAGTAGACACAAGGTAGAGAGACTATCTCTTTATTACTCTGAATCTTCGTGTTTACAACATAAAGCTCCCACATATATATAGTCCAGCCAAGGCCAGAGAGTTTTGGTAAGAGCCCACATACAAACGGACTAGGATTAGGATTCATCCTTCTCCTTTCCTTCTAGGAAAGAGTCCGTGTGTTTTACAACACTCCCCTTGGGCGATTACCACGATATGCCTCGTCAAAAAACTCTATCCGAAAACCCGAGTGGGAAAAACGGTTCTTGGAGAAAAGAGTACATCACATTCGTTAATTGCATTGCACATGTTATCTCATTAAAAACCTTGTGTGAGAAACCTTCGAGTAAAAACTCACATAGGAAAAAAAAAGAGTACAACATTTAACCTTCTTGGTCTATATTCTTCAAGATATTCAATTCTTCATGAATAAAATACTTCAGTATTTTAGCAAATAAGATCTACTTGATCTTTGTAATTCTAGTGGTTTACCTTAAAGGTAGATTCAATAAAATATGCTCCCCCCTCATAAAGCCAAACTTTGAACTTCATTGTTCAAAACACACTTTTTTCATAAACGTGTGTAAACTAATGGTATGCAGTACCACAATACTATATCTTTCAAAAGTTGGCTCATAATTCTTCTATGAATTATATGAGTATAAACAAGAGCAATATGCTTCATGCATAATAACCACCTATTAGTTGTGCAAAAACAAAATATTATCCTTGAGTAATAAATCCTTTTTCAGAGGATTATGGGGAAATAAATTAATATTCAAAATCTTCTAGATAGTGTATCAAACTTATACTAGAGTTTGGATACTCATATTAATCCTTAGTGGATTTTCAAATTGTATGTCCACTAATCTTGAGATTTAATTGTACTAAATCCAGCCTTGTATTTGGCATTTAGGGGATAATTCAATTGCCAAAACCACCATTATTCTTATACCTTCTATGGTATATAGAGGATATATTTACTACATTGCTAGCTTTTCATACACTTTCTAAGTGTTTGGATGACACCTTCATGATGTTTAATATTCCTCATTTTTTTTTTCTCTCGGATCTATATTTACTTCAGGAATGCATGGTGTTTATTTAAGAATTGGTTGGTAAATCCTTTATGGATTAATTCCTTCAAGGATGTACTTTCATTCTTAGTGAATTATTTATTCTCTTCTATGAGATACATTCTCTACAAACATAAGAGATGAGTGATATACACAATAACATTGAGTTATTCACTATAAAATCATTCAATGATTGTAATCCTTCTAGGACATGCTCTTCTTGAGACTTGAATATTCATTCAGGAATATATGTACCTTAGACTTCAGTACTTAGTATGAGATTTCTACAAGTTGTGATTTATATTCTTCGGGGAACTATATGGATTTTCATAATCCACTTATTAACTGCATATTCAATATTCATTTGTTTCATTTGCCGGAGATATAGCGTAACATTTATTTCTTCTTAGTAGGAGATTCAACCTCAATTGCTTTCTTCATTGACCCGATATAATCGCTACAAGCGATTTTGCCATGGACTTTATTTTTCGGATCGGGTTCTTATAAGAGAAACATTTGCAATTATAGAGGTAGCGTTGTCGACAACTATTTTCTCTTCTCCCAATACTCTCACAATGTGAGAATATTTTATCTCTGTCATTTCCCAAACAAAAGATGGTATATTGTTCTACATACCCAACACTAGTGAGGTGCGCGCTTATTGTGTTGGCTCTCATGTTCGTGATGATCCTCTTCATGAGGTGTTTAACCTTCTTCGTGAGGCGTTCTCTTCATGAGAATGGAGGGGTTTCATTTCTTTCTATTTAACAAATATACACTAAAATAGAACCCACAGGCGTCCCCATAGATTTAGCTTGATAATATACATAGTTTACTACTAGTAAATACAACTTCTAGTTTATAACTTCAAGTTACTCCTCTCATTTCAAAAATATCCGGCATGTGCTCTGCTTCAGGCTACACAAGAGCATTAGTCAAACTATTGTATGACTTGGTGCGTGGTACTATTCCGCTTCAAGCTTCAAGGAATATTTTCTCTTAAGATCATTTTCCTTCTATGAAAATAATATTTAGCATTTATAATATAGGCTTTCTCCCCTAATGCCAATATTAGATCTTTAATAGCATACTTCAAAAGATATCCCCTATCATGGGCTCAAAACAATTCAAATTCATATATCTCCAACTACAAGTGGAAGCCCATTTGTGTATGCTATGAAATTTTATAGGAAATATTTACGCACATATATCAACATGGGGGTTATTATTCATTATGCAGTGAGCTAGAATAAATTGCATTTAAGAATGTTCGACATTCCTATAAATTTAACCCTTTATTGCAATCAAATTCTCACCATTATACCCTCGATCCAATATACCGCACCCACAGCCCAGCTATCCCAGCCCATAGCCCAGCCACGCAGCCCCTTTCTTTTTTTTTTTCTCCCATCAGGTAATCAGGCACGCAGCAGCCAGCAGAGGTCCGAGCGGCGAGTTGACTCACGTTTTTTCCTTTTTGCCGTCCGCCCGCCTCTCAGTCTCCCTCTCTCCCACCCTGACGCCCTCCTGGATGGCCGGATCAGATCATCAGAAGGCATGGTAAGGTTAAGGTCTCTCTGAGCATCCAATTTTGTTTCAATTATTTTGTTCTTGGTCCAGATTCTAGGGTTACTTGGTTAGGTTTTTTTTATTTGTAATTTTTGGTTTTATTTAGTCCAGATTCTAGGGCCATCAATCTGAACATGGAAAGGTTTTACACCAGAGCAAGATTGTGTCAACCCTTTAAGGAGTCCATGTCCATCTGAGATTAATTGAGAAGAGGAGATAAAATATGATCCGGGCTTGAGGAAACAAATTGATTGTTATCATCTTAATCAGATAGAGAAGGTGAAAAGAAAATACTTAGACAATGGACCTTACCAACCTAGCAGGTGCATTTTCCCCTCTTCACAGATTGGTGAAACTGTAGACAACCCAAGAAGGTTGCAAAAAAATAGTGGAGACAAGGAAAAATCATTGTTATGCATTGGTTTACCAACTTCTAAAAGCTTGTTTTAGTGTTGCCTGTTGGAATTGCAACAGTAGAGAGAATCTTTTCAGCCATGAAGCTTGTGAAGACATATTTGTCTAATAAAATGGGTGATGATCACTTGAGTTATAGACTTATTTGCTATGTGGAGAAAGAATTATTCAAGAAAGTTACCAATGCTGCAGTGATTCATCGTTTCATGAACATGGAAGGAAAAAGAATGCAAACATGCTCTCGAAAGGGTAAGAAATCTGTTTTCATTTTTGCAATGAATCATTCTATAGTTTCCTGGCCACAATCACAAACAAAATACATGTGACATTTGCAAAAGATATGATCCAACCAGGCCTGGGTCCAACCTCAAGATCCTTCCTGCAAAAATGATTCTGTCGCAATGGAGCAATGATCCTGCAAAATTTACTCTGCCGCGTCGTTCTGCTGCTGGCGGCTGTGTCAGCCCGTCATCCCACCGCGCCTGCATTTACTCGACGCCCGCCGCTGAAGCAAAGCATTCAATCCTCCCACATCGTAATGGCGCCCCAAGGTCAGAGAAGGTACAAGAGCGAGCCAAGGCTGGGCTGGACAACTGCGCGTGGTAGAGGGAGGCGCCCTACGTGCCCGGCGCTGGCGCCGCGCCGACGTGATGGAAGACAAGACCCATCTTCACGGCGGGATTCAAGGCCAACAACCGCCGCGCTGGAGGCCTTCAATGGCGTGACTGCGGGCGATGCTTCATTTGCCTCGCCCAGAGACCACCGTGCGGCCATCCGTCGCGACCCCAAATGGTGCTTTTGCTATCGCCGGTAGGGACACCGGGAGAGAGCCCGCCCCAACAACAACATATGTGGCGCCTCATGCGCTTTGGCCCCTCGCGTCTCTCGCTCTGCACCCACACCTCAGCGGCTGCGCTACCGAGCCAAGGCGCCTACTCCGCCGCCACCTCCACCTCGCCACTTGCCACCCCCGCCACTTTGCAGGCGGGGTGGTGCCTATAGCCCCTGGAAGACCCGAACACACGTCCGGAGGAAGAGGCGGTGTTCGTCTCCAACTCTTTTCGACTTGGGCGCGATGCTCGATTGGGAAAAATTGCGCTCTTGTGCCATGGGCCATGCACCTCCCGTGGGGTGCCGGTGCCAAGGAGATCGAGGAGCTTCTCCTTCTTGACCTGAGGTTGCGCAGGGGCAAGGTGACGGTCACCGTCAACCAGCCGGAGCCTTTCCTCATCAGGTTCGAGAGCAGCGTGCACTGCGCCGAGGCGAGGCGCCGGGGCAAGTTCTCCGGCAATGGCATCGAGATATGTCTGAGGTGCTAGCGGAGCCTCTCGACGCGCTGGGGATGCACCTCTTCTTCCAGGTCCGGGCGCACCGGCGGCATCCCGACCATGCTTGGACGCCGGACATCGTCGAACGCGTCATCGGCAGCAAATGCGCTCTTCAGTGCATCAACACCGACCTTGTCTAGCCCACGGACACACGGCACATTAATACGTGGGCGTGGACAGCCAACCCCAGCGAGATCCCATAGAAGGTGCGGCTTGCCTTCACGCATCGGCCTACAGACAAGTCGTCGATCTCGTGAGTCGGGCGGTCGTCATCACCCGCGGCGTGACTTCCCGGATCATTGGCAGCAGGCCATCCGGCGAGATCTTCCTGCACATCGGCTTGGTGGAGGACTACTCCGCGGCTGCACTTGACCTGCACGGCGCCGTCGCCAACCCGGAGGCCTTCAAGCCCATCCGCCGTCGGTACAAATGGCGGTGCGGCCTTGTGGCCTTGTGGATCGGGCAATGGAAGGGGCTTGTGCGGGTTCCTCGTGCGCCTCCTAAGCCGCCGCGCGAGCCTAAGGGGCACTAGCGCACGGACGGGTGCAAGGAGGGCGAGACTAGCTGCGACGGCGTGCGGTGCGGCGATGACGGGCGTTGTAGTGCGGTTGACAGGCGTCGCGGAGATGGATGCGCTTGCAAGGAAGGAGGCTTCATGTGGCCTAGTCGGCGCGATGACAATGACGATTCAAGTGACGACGACTATGCGCGCCCTGGACTCGGTGGGCACGCATGCCGCCACGAGGGTGTGCCGTGAGCAGAGGCGAGGTCACCTCGCCCCCCGCAACATCGAAGTTTTAGGGGTGGGCGACGCCAGAGCTAGGGGTCGCAAGTCCCGCCACGATGCTCAAGCTTCTTGACGTCCCGGTGCTCCCCATAGATGCAGCGCTCAAGACCATGTCGCCGTCGGCAATCCAGGCCATCTTCAGTGCACAAGCCACTGCGCTCAAGCTCGGCATCCACACTGCTCAAGGAACACAGAGAGGAGAATGGCTTCATGATGCGGGCGACTACATCGACAAAGCCTGCCGGCTCGCGGACATGCTCAGCATTGGCGGCCTCGACACACGCACGCTGCCGCTTCAGTGACACGCTCCTGGGAATGGGGCCTGGTCCGGCCAATGTGAGATATTAATCCCCGTGCAGTGAGTTTTTGGCAGGTGTTGACACCGAATTTTGGCAGATCCGATGTATTCTGAGTTATGAGCCCATCAGCCGTTGATCCGTATTGACATGTAGCCGATAGAATCCGTGAAGCCGACGAAATTGATAGAGCACCGCAGGCTTCTGGATCATAAGGAGTTCAGATTTGGTCACGGTGGACGTCGATCCAATGGAAATAAATATTTCCTAACCTGATTGATTTGGTTTGTGTTATGTAGATGGATATTTGGGAGATAACTAGGCCTTATGCTTTGCCAAGAGCTTAGGGATAACTAAGCCTTATACTTTGCCAAGAGCTTGAGAGATTGGGGGAGACTAGAATTGTTTCATCATAATTCATTGCTTCCTTTCTATTGTGCCTCATGGGCTGATTATAAAGGGTACATAGGACTAACACCTCTTGTGCCTAGACAATATGGTACTAATCCTATTGGTAAATATTAAGAGAGACGCTAATTAACACTAATGGGCTTAAGGCCCAACTAGGACACTTGCGCCCTACGGCGCCCCTCTGCATGCCCATGACATCTCCCCCGCTCTCGGAGACCCAGCTCGTCCTCGAGCTGGATAGTTTCCACGGACTTATTTGACGCGACCTAAGGTTAAGCCTTTTACATCTCGGCTTACCTCTGTAATTTAAGACCAAAAGATGAAATAAATTATGTCCACCTGGATCCCATGGGAAGAGCGCCTCCGCTGGCTTCGTTGGGGCGGAAGGGTGGAGCGTGAAACAGCCTGCTCGTACGTTGGAATTGTGAAACACCACGGCAGGAACAAGGATGAATGAGGCATCCATAGCCATTGATGCCCGATGTTGAATGGTGCTGCTTGTTCGCTGTCTTGGAAGGGCCCCGCCGACCTCCCCTTCAATTTGAGCAGCAGGATGTATGGGTGAGGCCGGGGGGAATGAACACTGCGGCGGCGGGGGCTGAGGAGCATGCGCATCTTCCGCACCACCGTCGGACAAGGAAACCTCGCCCTGCAGCTTGTAGTCGCACCGCTGCTTGCTCCTCCGATGCTTTTTTGCTGCATGAAGAGCCTACGCTCGGCGGCGTACGAGAGTCCCCCGTGCTGCGGCACGGGCGTATAGCCGCCGGCGTTCACGGTCCTTCTTCTCCATCGCGTTGAGCATCTCGCTTGATGCGATCGGCTGCGTAGAAACATCGGCAAGGTTGCGGAGGGAGTTGTCGACACCAAGGGATACGATGAAGCAGGTTGGGGCACGGGGGCGGTTTGAAGCGCGAGGAGCGGGAGCTCGGTGAAGCGGCGCCACGCGGGTATTCATCGTCTTTGGACTTGGCGGAACCAAACTCGAGCGTCGACTTTCAAATTGCGGGAAGCCAGCCATACTCGTTCTTCCGGCATGATGCGCTCCCGGCGGAAGTAGAGCTCGCACTAGTTGGCGAAGGCCACGGATCGAGAGGTCCCATCAAGCTGCGAAAAATCCATCGAGGGCCGGGCGGCGGGTGAATGCGGTCGCTCGATGAGAAACGGGCGGGCGATGCGGTGGAGGTGGCGGAGGAGGCCGCCCGCTGGAGGACCCGGGCGGCTGTGAGCCGGCGGTCATCTGGACCCGAGGTCGCGCCGCTGGATGGGGCGGCGATGAGTGTGGCCGTGGTCGATCTGGATCGAGGCGGCGCCGTGGAGAACGGCCAGCCAGCGCCGGTGGTGGGGGGCCGGGATCCCGCAGGCACGGCGGCTTCCGGTGGATCCGCGGGCGCGAGTGGATGCGCTAGCGACGGGCGGGGAGAGGAAAAACGCGACGGGCGCTGAAGAGAGCCGCGGAGGGCGCAACGACGCGAACGCGCGGCAAGCGCGGCAAGAGCTCGCGACACGGACGGGCGATGCGCGGACGGCGCGGTGGTGGGGTGGCGGCGCGGTGGAGTCGCGCCCGCGGATTGGCGGACGGCGCGGGAGGATACCCCGCGTGAGGCGGATGGTGCGGAGGTACGCGGCGATGGCCCGCCTGAAGAACGATCGCGGCGACGGGTCCGCTCGAAGACGACGTTCGCGACAACCCACGCGAACGGGCGGTGGTGGGTCGCGGGCGGCGGCCGATGGTGGTGGCCGTGGCGCGGCGGCCGTGGTGGAGGTGGGGAATCGGGAGAAAGTGGATCGGGCGGCGACTGCGCGAGGCGGAGACGGCGGGTGGTGGTGAAGATGCGCGGCCGGGCGGTGGTAGGCGATATCTGGATCGATGTTTTTTTTTTTTTTTTTTTGGGTGAGGAGGATTTTTTTTTTTTTTTTTTTTTTTTTTTTGAGATGGAAGGATCGCTGGGCGGTGCGGATGAGGATCGGCTGGATCAGGATGAATTTTTTTTTCGAGATGGAGAGGATGGCAGCGGCTGTGGAAGAATCGGTGACTCTAGATACCAGATGTTATGTGGATGGATATTTGGGAGATAACTAGGCCTTATGCTTTGCCAAGAGCTTAGGGATAACTAGGCCTTATGCTTTGCCAAGAGCTTGAGAGATTGGGGGGAGACTAGAATTGTTTCATCATAATTCATTGTTTCCTTTCAATTGTGCCTTATGGGCTGATTATAAAGGGTACATAGGACTAACACCTCTTGTGCCTAGACAATATGGTACTAATCCTATTAGTAAATATTAAGAGAGACGCTAATTAACACTAATGGGCTTAAGGCCCAACTAGGACACTAAGCCCTACTACGCCCCCTCTGCATGCCCATGACAATTTGGACACGTGCAAGATAGAAGCATGGGCAACTAATTTGGAAAAAGAAGAGTTCGGCTTGATGGGTACTTGGGAAGTGAAATATTATGGTTTGGCTTGGCAGATCTACATAATAAGGAGATTAAAATAATGGGTTTCTGGTTGGATACGTGAAGCCTTTCACGAGAATTGGAGTCCTCACGCAAAATGGAATAGAAGGATGAGTACGACTCGTACTCAGGCTTGAAGATGCGTTGGCTTGAACAAAGAACTTGCTTCGGCACAAGCTCCACCTCCTTTTTGCCATCGGGGTTCTGCAGGCCTGCCCAGTAGAAGAATGGAAGAGGCAAAACAAACAATCTCAGTGGGGGATTTAACTGGTTATTTCTCAAAGCAAACTATGTTCCTTGTTTTCCATATTGCCCAGCAAATAGCTGCCAAGCCAACCATATGAATATGTTGATAGTTGTTCATGTAAAGGTTAACCCACACCCAAAACTGTTAATGAAGATGGTCTGCAAGGAGCGCCAACAATCATGGCAATCAGTCTCCATATGTATTTAGCCAAGGAGCATTCAACAAACAGATGCTCCACCGATTCTTCCTTGTTACAGGAGCTACAACGTTTGTTTCATTCCAATTCCTTTTGATCAGATTATCTTTAGTTAGAATTGCATTATTCTTGATTAAGCACATAAAAACCTCAATTTTGAGTGGAATTCTATTTGGCACTAGAAACGAATTTGCACTGATCGTATTAGGTTTAATGCAAATGATTGAGCATATTCACAAACGCGATGTAAAGTAACATGAAAAATATCTGTGTGTACAAAACATACAGTTAATGATAGATTAGTTAAGGTATCAAAGTAGTAGAAAAAAAAATACACGATGTCTTCAAGTAGTAGAAAATATCAAAGTAAACAAAAATTTGTAGCATGATCGATACGGTACAAAAGAAACAAATGTTCAGCAGAGTATCCAGTTGGAAACACGCCAAATCACTGAAACATAGACACATGAATACAAAGGGGATCAACGAAACTCCATGGAGCAAGAAAATGTCCCACATCCATGATGAACATCAGGAAGAGTTTCAGTAATAAGGTTCTAAGCCTATATGCTGAACTGCATACATAGCTCTCTGGTGTGTATGTCTAGGAACATATACATTAATCAATAGGTGTTTGAAGCTACTGTAGAGTGAATGGGGAGGAAATGGGTAAATAAATTGTTCCATAATCGGCTCAGACACCTCACTGGTGTCTCCAAACAACATCTCTAAGAGGTACAGTTTTAGCACAGCAGTTGCTTATTTTCTAATGGCAAGGCACAACAGTTAGTAGCTAGGTTTGTTTAAATACAACGAAAGGATGTGAATATAATTAAAAAGTGTTAGGTTGTATGCAAATCTAGGAAATGCAGGTATATCAACAAAAATAGCCCAGAGAAACTTAGCATACAAAAGGCAATTGGATTGAGTTTAGGTGAAGGTAAACGTAATGGCCCACATTCATTTTGGAAGATTCATTTTGATTTTCAGTATCAAGGCATAACAGAGCCGGAGAATGGAGACACAATTAAAACTCCAGAGACAGTACTGATGGCATTGGCCACTCTGATTAGCTCCTAAGGAGAGTTACATAAGGTTAAATCTTGCAAACTTGTGCTATATTAATTTAAACCATTTATGGTTTCAGCATGGAGTATTTATAAAAGCATAGTATTACCCGCAAGATGCATGGAGGGATCCTTCCTGGAGTGAAACAAACCTGTTTGGTGAAAATCCAATCATCACGGTGCATCATCCAAAAACCTTGTTGGAGCAACCTTCCTAAACCTCAGCTATGGAAAATTAACATCCCTGCTTGTGCAATATTAACCGATGTATACCGAGCAAAAGATTGGCACCTTAGGGCATCTCCAAAACCCTCTCTAAACTTCACTCTCCATACCTCTATTTAGAGAGCCATTCCACCAATATCCCTTCTCTATAACTCTCATGTCTCCAACAGACTCTCTGAATCGAGTTCTCTATATCCCAACGGCTCTATTTTAAACCAAAGCCATCACAGTTCGGATGATTATGTTTGAACCGGCAATCTTTCCAACAGCTATAATGGCTATATTTGCAGCTGGTGATTTTTGCAACGGCTATATTTCGTACGGATATATGTCCTCCATGTCTATATATTTGCTGCCTCTTCCCCAAATATCGTATCTTATCTCGGTAGTGTTTCCTTGTCTGTTACAATGAGCCGTCGCCGTCGTAGCTTGCTCATGCAACAAGCCTTGGATTCATCGTCGTCAGATGACGATGATGAATTAATCCTTGGTGTAGCAACCCTGACATACAATCATTATCGGCTTGCCAATACACCAACCCATGGTGGTTCTGTCCCTGGGCATCAAGTAGTTCATCGTGATAGGCGGTGAGGACATTTGAAGCTATACAAAGACTACTTCTCTGGTGATCCAGTTTACGGTCCTACTTTCTTTAGGCGCAGGTATGTAATGAATTTGCCAGTTCTTTGTTTACTTTCGTTCTTGGTCCTCCAATAATCCTCTCATTTTTATTCTCTGCTCAGATTTAGAATGAGTCACCCACTATATTTTGCGCATAGTGAATGCGGTAGAAGCACATGATCACTATTTTGTGCAGGGAAGAAACGCAGCTGGAATTCTTGGGCTATCATCTTTGCAGAAAATTACTGCAGCATTTGAAATGATAGCTTATGGAGTTCCGGCAGATTTAGTGGATGCCCAGTTTTGTATTGCAGAAAGTTCTATAATAGAGAGTCTGAAAAGGTTTGTCAAAGCTATTGTTGAAGTATTTGGTGATGAGTATTTGAGGTCACCGAATGAGAATGATACTGCTAGATTACTTGCAATTGGAGAGAGAAGAGGTTTTCCGGGAATGCTAGGATGCATAGATTGCATGCATTGGAAGTGGAAAAAATGTCCTACGGCGTGGCATGGTATGTATACCGGCCATGTGCATGAGCCCACAATCATTTTAGAGGCTGTTGCTTCACGAGATCTTTGGATTTGGCATGCCTTTTTTGGTTTGCCCGGCTCTCACAATGATATCAATGTTCTTCAACGATCCCCACTCTTTGCAAAGCTAGCTGAAGGACAAGCTCCAAAAGTTAATTATACCATCAATGGCCACAACTATACGATGGGATATTATCTTGCAGATGGCATATATCCATCTTGGGCCACTTTTGTGAAGACAATTTCTTCTCAAGAGGAAATAAAGAAAATATTTTGCTAAAGCACAAGAAGCAGTTAGAAAGGATGTGGAGCGGGCTTTTGGAGTTCTACAATCTCGTTTCGCCATTATTCGTGGCCCAGCTCGTTTTTGGGATCAGTACACACTTGGGCAAATCATGACAGCTTGTGTTATCATGCATAACATGATTATTGAAGACGAACGTGATGAAGAAGAACAAGAAAATTTACAATTCGATGGGATGGGGGAAACTGTGAATCCGTCACATGATCCATTGCCTGAACTGGAAGAGTTTATTGAAAATCACCGCAGAATTAGAGACAATAACACTCACTTTCAGCTTCAAGAAGATCTGATCGAACACCTGTGGCAACGTCCTGGAGATCAGTATGAATGATGTGGTCAACATTGTTGTAATAATGTAGCCAGTATCATGCATAACATGGAGTTTGAGCGCCTCTGTTATCAAGACATTTTTTTCAGATAATAATTATCCATGCAACATAATAAGGTTCATACAGTAATACAAAGGTCGTCCATACAGGCAATAAGGTCCATACATGTTTACATCCATACAGGATTACATAGGTCCATACAAAATAAGATCCATGCATGATTAAAAAGGTCCATACAAAATAAGAACCATGCAGGATTACAAAGGTCCATACAAAATATCCAGTCATGCTGTTAATATCCAGAGTCATGCCGCTAATCTCAGCCCAAGTTGTTGAGTCGTCGACTGATGATCTCTTTCTGCAGGATCTTGTAGTACTCTTGTTGTGGTCCAGTCATGCCGCTAATATCCAGAGTCATAATTCTCTCTTCTTCTAGCATTCTCTTCAAGTCTGCCTTTCCCTTCTTCACCTCAATGCTTTTTGCCTCATTTGCAGCTCTCACTTGTTCTACTGCAACCCTCTCTTTTCTAGTGTAACTCTCTCCTATTCTAGTGCAATAGTCTGTTTTTATAGTGCAAGAGCTTGTTTGTACCTCTCATCTTTCTTTTCCTCTTTCTCAGCATCTGCCTCTTTCTTCTTAGCCCACATATTGTCGATTGCCTGTAGGTACACACCATCTGCCTGTTTCCTTACTTTTTTCTTTCTCCTTCTTCCAGCCAAATGGTCTTGCCTCAGATTCTGTAGTTGCAGCCTCATTAACCGCATCTGTAGACGGAGTACAAGCAATGCCAGTTGAATTTCCAGCTATCTTCTGTTTTTTTGTGGGATGAATTTTGAGCTTTGAGCTGTGCAACCCTATCAATCCACTTCTGTTCATTTTTTAACAAATGCCAGCAATGCAGAAGCTTGAATGGCCTATTATGCTTATCTTCGGCCTTGAGCAATGCACATGACTGCACAATCTATAAAAAAGTGTCAAAGTTGAATTTTAGTACAGAAGCTCTATATATTGTGGCAGCCAAATAAACATGCAAACTAACCTTATCTTGTATTGTCACTCCACTTTGATTTCTACCTTCAATCCCTACCAGACATCCAACAAAATTGTTTACAGCTTCTTGAACATCAGGCCAACGTTGCATAAGAGAACCTTGAGTACGATCTGATGAGAAATCCTTGTTTGAGTGGAAATATTCGTATATTCTATTCCAATATGTCATACGAGATTGATCCACTCCTTGAACTGCATCCAAACTGATATTCAGCCATGCTGACACTAGCAATTCATCTTCCTTCTCACTGAAATTTTTTGACCTTTTCAGTTTTGGTTTGACAGTAGGAGTGACCTCTTGAACCGGTGAAAGCTGCTCCTCAGGAAGAATAGATAGATCAATTTCATCATTCCAATTTTCCACAGACACCATGTTACTATAGTATCCATCCATATTTCCTAAAGCCATAACAAGTTCTATAAGTTCAGAGAAATCTAAGAAATAATGTAGCTGTTGTTCAAAGCCAGCTGGAACTAAAATAGTACTCAATTCCCATTCTAGTTGACAAAATTGAACTGCAAAAACTAGAAGACAGTACCGTTGGAACAACAAACTGATGGCCCATTCAATTCAATAGTTTCAATATCAAAGAGAGATAACTGAAGGCGTTACCAGAAACAACACTTGGGAGCGACGAGGGTGGTGTTGAAGGGTCAGGAGGCGATGCAAGCTGGGAAAGGGGTGGGCGTCGGCGTGCCTCCCCGCACGAACGGCCGGCCATCGACGAGCCTCCCCCGCATGAACGACGCTCCGTGCGGCAGCAGATCCGCACTTGGTCAGAGGCCGGTTGTGCACAGCCAGGGCGGAACTGGATCTTGACGGGGGCGGCGTGATGAGCACAGGGCAATGAGGAACGGGGAGATAGGAATGGGAGGGGAATATCTGCACTGGAAGACGCGGGAAATGGGACAAATCTGCGCGGGAGAAGGCTTTGGAGAGCCATCGCGCTTCTCCAGTAGTAGAGAGCGAGGCCAATTTTTTTGGAGAACAGAGTAGCTACGGAAGGGGATAGAAAGACTGTTGGACAGTGTGAACTGTGAAACATTGATCCATTAATTTGGACGAATCAACAAAAATCAATGGGACTTGAAATGGATCAGATCAAAATAAAAAGGATCCTAATATCGATATGCTCGCGAATCATGAAAGAAAATAAGTAAATCACTCTAAAGATAAAATTAACATGGTGGAATAATTAATATTTATTCTGCTGGTAAAGTGCACCTGGTGCAAAAACATATTGGAGGCCTACTATTTTCAGACATTATTATGTATAATATTTTCCTTACTGAAATCATATTTTCTAACTCTAGAAGACATGAGAAATAAATAGGCCTCCATGGTTCATGTGAATTATAAATACAACAAAATGAAATTAGAAAAATGTGGACCAACCAAGAGCTGAAGGTATAACCAGTAAAGGAAAAAAAAAATGCACGTGATCGAAATTGAACCTGACATTGATTTAATGAATCGGACTTGGAATTAGAATTAAAACTCAACCATCTTAATCCATCCCAAACCCTCTGATCGCCCCACAAATACTAGTGCATATGTTTCGGACATTCAATTTAGGTTACTTTTGCAAATAAACCATCAACAAACATGGACGTACTGGTACTGCAGTCCAGCACAACTGCGCGTAATTGAGCGAAGGAAAAAGTGCGGATTCACTCCCCAACTATCACAAAAGTTTAATTTTCCTCCCTCAACTCGAAAAACAGGATATATCACCTCCCTCAACTTTTTTAAACCATGCAAATTACCTCCCTCGGCGGTTTTGAAGGTGGATTTGCTACAGTAACCGTGGTTTGCTACAGTGCCAGTGGGTTTGCTACAGTCACAGTGTCTTTGCCTTTTCTTTTTTAAAAAATTCTGATTTAATCTTTAAAAATCATAGTAAATTATAGAAAAATCATAAAATAAAAATCTAATTTTATTGGAGTCCACATGATTAGATCTACACAGTGAATATATAATATGATATGCTTCAGTACAAAGTTTTTTTGCTACGAAGGTTTTGTCTTTTTCTTTTATATTTATAATTCGTAGGCTGCAACTTCTATAATTATTTTGTTAGACAAAAGCACACCATATTATATATTCACCGTGTAGATCTACTCATGTGGAATCTAACAAAATTGGATTTTTTATTTTATGATTTTTCTGTGATTTACTATGATTTTTTAAAGATTCAAGCTAAATAAATAAAAAAAAAAAAAGACAAAATCTTTTTAGCAAAAACTTTATATTAAAGCATATCAAATTATATATTCACTGTGTAGATCTAATCATATGGAGTCCAACAAAATTGAATTTTTTTATTTTATGATTTTTCTATGATTTATTATAATTTTTCAAAGATTCAACGAGGATTTTTTAAAAAAGAAAAGGTACTGGTACTGTAGCAAACCCACTGACACTGTAGCAAAACCACGGTTACTATAGCAAATCCACCTTCAAAACCGCTCGAGGGAGGTAATTTGCATTGTTTGAAAAGTTGAGGAAGGTGATATACGGTTTTTCGAGTTGAAGGGAGGAAAAGTGAACTTTTCGTGATAATTGGGGAGAGAATCCGACTTTTTTCCTTGAGCAAATCAACAGTCGGCAGCTTTTGGGCCAGCCAACATTAAAGCCCACGTATCAAAACAGCATTAAAGCCCAGCGCTAGGGGCCTCCAAAAATTGGGGGCCTGGTTCGGTCGGCCCACTTGCACTGGACCATATACGGGCATGTGCCCAACTGTTTCCATTGTTAAGTATTAAATCAACGTAGTTCTCAAAAAAAAAAAAAGTATTAAATCAACGTCAGGTTCAATCTAAAAATGAAGGGTAAGATGGTTCATTCTTCTTCCTCCTCCACGTTTGCTCCTCCGCGATTCATCGGGTATGGCGTGGATGGTGGTCCGGGTCATGTAAAAAACTCAACCTTGAGGATCCATGCCGGCATGAAGGCGAACCTTGCCTCCGATGGAAGTAGCCGACGGTGGAGGCGGCGACACCTGGCACCAAATAGAATTGCCTAGGGTCTTCGTTGGGACTTCTAGTTTGTTTAGGGAGCATTACGTAAAATTCGGATGTACTTGTGTACTCTTTTAATATAATGTTAGGTGCAGATAAAAAATAAAAATAAAAATAAATAAATAACTGGATAATCTGGTAGATAAGGGAAACTAAAAAGGAGGAAATGCTAGGTGCAGATACTACTAAAAATGAAGGGTAACAAAAGAATGTTAGTTGTATGTTCACATTATATGGAGGGTAAAGATTTTGTAGTCAGGAATATTTGAAAATAGTACACAGTCTGGAACACAGAAGGCTCAAAAGGATGGTCTAGTAAATACCTATGGGGCCATATAACCAACTGGTCCTAATGCATCAATGATGCTATTTTGTATCTTATATGCCAATTAATAGGCATAAAATGAAATGATGGTATGAAAACAGGACCAGGAACTCTCTCCTGCCAAAATTTATACAACTATAATATGTAAGGCATGTTCGTGACAGTTGCATCAAGTTAAGAAAGAGCCTTTTTTATAGAATAGTAGTTTTTACCCAGCACCTATATCCCAACCCAACCATAGGATGTTTCAATGCTACACTCTTCAACCCACCTGAACCTAGCAGGGGTAAATCAGCATAGGAAAGGCACAAGCACAGACGAAAATGCAATAGTAATTTCAAACCTATTCCTTGTTTGCCATTTAATTTGAACAATATCTTCTGTAAATGGTTCACTATCATGCGATGTATTAACAATGGAGCAGTGTCACTGAAGATCACGAATTCTGAATGAAAAAGTATGTAGGCAGATGATACGGCTTCTATAAGAACCCCCAATTCTGCATGGCCAAGCATACCAATGAAAAAATGCTGAAAAGAATAGACGCACAGTGAGGAAAAATTATGATCCAGATGGAATCAGCTCCTAATCTAAACGAATGGCTTGAGGCCTAATGAATGTGGAGAATTTGATTTACAGTTGCTCACCTCAGGAGCCTGTAGCAGGCTGGCTGCTGGGCTGGATGGGGATTATATTAATCTAAAGGCAAAACATAAATCTGAATCCCACAATCTTCTGTTGCGCCAGATCAACCAGGATTATGTCTGACCATCGGCTGCTGAGACCAAGGTTTTCCCTTCCAGGAATAAAAAAAAATTTCAGACCCCAGCGGAAAACCCAAAATTCCGGGAATTCGGGATCAAATTCAAATTTTTAAAAAAATTTGGCAAAATTTCAGTAGAGACTACCTTTAATCCACCAATCATCAGAATTGAATATAAAAACAACCATTCAGTACCATATTTCACAAATTATAGCACGCATAAGATAATTCAAGGCGCATAATGGCAGTTTCATCCATATGCCCTTAATGCAGTCCCAAATATTACAAGTTCAGTCTATAGGATAGTAATATTGTTCTAAATGCAGTCCCAAATATTTACAAGTTAGTGAAGATGGCAATATTGAAAAGTCCAAAATATACATGTCTGAAGCACAAAAGTCCCAAATCAACGTCATTTGCATTGCAAAAGATTGGAGTCCAACAAAATACTTGTACCAAGCCAGCAACCAAGAGTGGCACAAACAGTCAGCCACATCTTCTCCATGGAGGCATGGATTAACTACAAAACAGCAGTGAAATATTTCAAAACTTCTCCATGGATGCATGTATTATTTCTTTGGTAGTACAGGTATGAAAGTTACTAAATAGAGCATAGGTATGAAAGAGGAACTAAATATAGCATAGATACAGAGATATTACCAAAAACCAGGAGCATTGTAACCCAACCTTTTACTTTTAGAGTTCAGCGATGCTCTTAAGAGTTGCTTTCCTCTTGTTGATTTTGGACGGATAGAACAGCTTGATCTCTCAATTCTAGCACCTGAACGCTGCCGTGCACCACCACAGGCATTACTACTACCACTAGCTCCATCACCTATCACAAATTTTATTTTCAGAATAGAAACATGCATGTTGACAAAATCCGTAATGGTTGAAATTGATTGAGACTCAGCAAGTCTTGTGGCTGCTTTGCCACATGTGTTGCTGCCACCTGATCCATTTCCCCCCACATCATCACCTATGCAGCAAACAAGAGAAAGGTTTCATGCAACTGACCATATATCAAAAATTTCTCAAGCTAACAGAAACTCACCATAAGAGGCAGAGGCAGAGCTGCTATCCCCTCACTTCGGCATAAACTGGACTACCATGTGAAGAATCTGACTCATAGTCATCCTCAAAACATTCTTCCTCTTCATCCAGTCCAGCAACCTTCACTTTCTTCTTATCACCCTGTTTGCCAAAACAAAGTTTCCACTTGAATGCAAGAACTTCTTCTGGCTGCATATCTAACTCACTGATGAGGAAGCCACCAGGTGCGGTCCATTCTGTAGAGAGTTGGGCAAACACCACACACCCTAAACCAGGGGGGGTGACCTTCATTATATAGGCCGTAAAGGCTTGGAGTACAAGTTAGGGTACAAGGACTATATATAAGGCCAAATACAACTCTATATGTCTAACATCCGCCCGCAATCACAGGGGAGCATCACGGACACCAAGACTGGATCGAAAAATCAGTAAAAGATCAGACAGAAGACCCTTAGTCATGATGTCAGCAAACTGCTATGACGAAGGAACATGAAGAACACGAACTTCCCCTAAAGCAATCTTCTCACGGACGAAGTGAATGTCAATCTCGATGTGCTTAGTGCGTCGATGGTGAACCAGGTTAGCAGCCATATAAACAGCACTAACGTTGTCACAAAAGACAACCGTAGCCTTCTCGAGAGGAAGATGAAGCTCCTAAAGAAGCTGCCGCAGCCAGAAACACTCGGCCACGACGTGAGCCACAGCACGGTACTCCGCCTCGGCACTTGAGCGAGAAACTGTGGTCTGTCGCTTTGACGCCCAAGAGATGAGATTGTCACCAAGGTAGACGCAGGAGCCGGATGTGGAACGACAAGAGTCCAGGCAACCAGCCCAGTCCGCATCGTGAGTATGCAAAGTGAGAGACTGAGTCGAGCCAACACCCAGGTGAAGACCGGAGGAGAGCATGCCTTTCACATAGCGAAGAACCCTTTTGAGGAGTGCCAAATGTGGCTCTCAAGGGTCACGCATGAAAGGGCAAACTTGTTGTACCGCATACGCCAGGTCGGGACGAGTCGGTGTGAGGTACTGAAGAGCTCCCGCAATGCGTCGGTGCTCGAAGGATCAGCAATAGGAGCACCGCCCCGAGGCGGAGAGCTTGGACCGAAAGTGTCCACAGGAGTCACGGTAGAATGGCACTCAGACATGCCCGCCTTCTGAAGCAACTCGGCAGCATACTACCGCTGAGAGAGGAAGAACCCGTCGGAGGAGCGCGTGACAGAGACGTTGAGAAAGTGATGAAGATCCCCAAGATCTGTCATGGCAAACTCAGAGTGGAGCTGGTCGACGATGTGCTGAAGAAGAACGGGCGATGAGGTAGTGAGGATGATGTCATCAACGTACTGCAGCAGGTAGGCAGTGTCACCTCCCTCATGATACACAAAGAGGGAGACATCAGACGCCGTGGAGGTAAAACCAAGCTGGTGCATGTACGTGGCGAAGCGCTGGAACCATGGCCGCGGAGCCTGCTTCAACCGTAGAGAGAGCGCTATTTGGAGAAGACAAACATGATCGGGGAGCAAGCAGGTCGACAAAGCTAGGGCGGCCGCCGACAAAAGACGATCTCCTCAAGATGACCATGAAGAAAGGCGTTCTTCACATCCGGTACCGAACGGGCCGGGAGCGAGAGGCGGCGATGCTCGAGCGGTGTGAACAGACGGCGGCTTGACTACCAGGCTGAATGTCTCAACGTAGTCGACACCATCTTCGCTAAGAAAGCCGCAAACCACCCAACGTGCCTTGTGCTGAGCAAGGGTTCCGCCGAGTGGTACTTATGCTTGAAAATCCACTTCCCGAGAGACGACATTGGCGCCGGGCGGCCGTGGAACGAGCTGCCATGTGCCGTTGTCGAGGAGTGCTCGGTACTCTTTTCGCCATTGCCGCGACGCCGTTTGGATCGGGCGAAACCGCCGCGGTAATTGGCAGTGAATCGGGAAGTAGGCGGCGATGTCGATGATGTTGTACTAGAGAGACTGCGGTACCGCATGTGAGGAATGACTGCAGACCATGTGCTTGTCAGAAGGCGCCGAGGCTTAGGTGGCTGCTGGACAGGAGGAGCCGGATTGGCTGACACAGGCGGCTCACTGGGCTCCGAAGACGATAGTGCAGCAAGCGATGGACCAGGCAGATCAGCCTGGCGACGGCTGAAGACGATGCCCTTCCACCGACCAGCCGGGATCGGTGGGGGGCGGTGGAAACCAGGTGGGACCCGTGGGAGCGGGAAGAACGCGGGCACCTTATATGGCCATGTAGAGGGACGGCGAGTCGACTGCTCCAATGTTGATAGATCCTGACGGGGGCACAAGACCACACCCGCCCGGAGAAGGAGCGTTCGAAGAGCTGGATGGGGGCACGAGACCACACCCACCAGTAAGGGGGACGCCATGTACTAGTGGGGGCACATGGCCACGCCCACCAGTAGAGGAAGCGTCGAGGCTTGGTGGGGGGTACGGAACCACGCCCACCAAGTGAAGGCCGCGGGTGCTCACCACCAGGAGCATCCGTGGAACCATCAGCTGCATGATCAATAACACAAGATGCAAAATCCAAGTCGCGACCGAGGAGAAAATCAAAGGAGCTAGTGGGAGAGTGAGAATCACGTGCAAACGGAAAACCGAGCTCGTCCAAGATCACATGGCGAGATATGATGATCCGGCGCGTGGAGAGATTCAAGCAACGATACCCCGGGTACCCCAAAAAAACACAGGCTGCGGAGTGCGGCACAAGCTTATGCGAAGACGTGGCCTGTAGGTAAGGGTAACAAAGGCATCCAAAGACACGCAAGTGCTCATAGGAGGGAGGTGATTTGTACAACCGAGTGTACGTGACATCGTTGCGGATGGCAGAAGAAGGGCGGCGGTTAAGCATGTATGTTGCAGCTGCAAGGGCCTCAGCCCAGTACTTGGGTGGCATGGACGCATGAATAAGCATGGGGCGCACAGAGTTGTTGAGGGTACGAATAACACGTTCTGCTTTACCATTCTGTTGAGAAGTATAGGGGCACGAAAGATGAAAAATAATGCCATGCGCAGCGAGGAGATCGTGCATAGCATGGTTAACAAATTCAGTCCCATTATCAGCCTAAAAACACTTGATGCTAAACCCGAACTGTGTACAAATGTAGGGAATGAAGTCAGCAAAGTGCTGACGAACCCCAGACTTGTGCTTAAGGGGAAACGTCCAGCGAAAGTGAGTGAAATCATCGAGCAAGACCAAGTAATAGTTGCAGCCAGAAATACTAGAAACCGGGGACGTCCAGACATCACAGTGCACGATCTCAAAGGGAGAAACTGCTTGAGAATGATATGAACTAAAAGGTAGACGAGCATGTTTGCTGAGCTGACAGGCATGACAAAGAGTGTGGTTTACTTTATTACATGAAATTAAATTGTTTTTCCTGAGACTAGCTAAGGTGGCTGAACCAGGATGCCCAAGGCGACGATGCCACATGGAGGAGGAAGTTGCAAGGAGGGCGCTGGCGGTGGACTGGGCGGCTGGCGAGATAGTGTAGAGATCGCCCGAGCTATTGCAACGAAGAATCATGTGTCCCGTCCTAGGTTCCTTGACAGAGAAACCAAAAGCATCAAATTCAATAGAACCGCCGTTATCGCGAGTAAGCTGACGAACAGACAACAAATTGCGAACTAAGGAAGGAGCGACAAGAATATTGTTCAAAAGGAATTTAGCAGAATTGATGTCAAGGACTGAGGAACCATGGGCCGTGATAGGGATATGTGCACCATTGCCTACTAGGATTGAAGAATCAGCAACTGAAAGGCGAGAGTGAAGTATACCTTTAGAGGAGTTCATATGCGTAGAAGCACCCGTATCCATCACCCGGGCATTGCCTTGAAGCGACATCTCCGCCGCCGCCGAGAAGACCAGCCGTGTTGAAGGATGTTGGCCGCCTTGCTTGAACCGCGGTGTGGGCACGGGGTTGAACCCGAGGAGACCTAGACCGCCGCCGCTGCTGGCCACCACCACGCCAGAACTGTCCACCGCCACCGAAGCTGCCCGCCTAACCCTGCTGCTGGCCCCATGGATTGATGCAGACCCATGGGCCGATAGGGTTAAGGCGTCTTGCGGCTGCTACTGGTTGCCGCCGCCCTTGCGATTGTAGGACTTCTTCCCTTTTGCTGGTTGCCGCCGCCGCCACCTGGGCCGCTGCCGCCCAGGAACCGCTGGGGAAGACGACGTAGAGGAGCGGCAGCAAGAGACACAACCGGAGGACGTCAAGGAGGATGTGGAGGAGGCGGAGAGCGCGGTGGAGGTGACCATCTTGGCCTCCTCGGCCAGCCGCAGTTCCTTGAGTGCAAGCATGTCAATGGCGCCGGTGAAGTCCATGGTAGCATCACCCGCGATGACGTCGTAGGTGGTGCTGACGCGAGGGTTCGCGCCGCGGAGGAGGTTGAGCACCATGGTGGGATCATCGACGGGCCTGCCGACATCGCGAAGGCGATCAGCCGCCTTCTTCATCTCCTGGCTGTAAGCGTCGACGGACAGATCGCCCTGAGACAAGGTCATGAAAGCCTGACTCAGGAAGATGGCACGGGACGCCTTGTTCGCCTCGAAGCGGGCGGTGATGGCAGCCCAATGCTTGCGTGCCGTCGGGTTGTCGGTCATGATGAAGTCGTGGACGGCCTCGAGACGATCTTTGTAGATCTAGGAGCGGACACAGGAGTCCTCCTAGAGCCATGCCGGACTGAGAGGGTCAGGAGCAGCCGTCCCGTCGATGTGGGGCAGCAGCCCGAAAGTGCCACACAGGGCCTCGAAGCAGGCCTTCCACTTGGAGAAGTTGCCGGCACGGAAGTCGAGCTTTATGGGAACGTAGGACTGCACAGAGATCGTGGCGTAAGGAAGCACCATGGAGAAATCAATCACGTGAACAGTACCTCGCTTGAACAGTACCTCGCGTGAACAGTAACTCGGGATGGGGGGAGGAAAGGCAGGCCTAGGGTTTAGGCTTTGTACCATGTAGAGAGTTGGGCAAACACCACACACCCTAAACCAGGGGGTTACCTTCATTATATAGGCTGTAAAGGCTTGGAGTACAAGTTAGGGTACAAGGACTATATACAAGACCAAATACAACTCTGTATGTCTAACACATTCATCATCACTGTCATCATATTCATCAAGAATTGGTCGACTCAGTCATTGAGTTGGACAGCCAGTCCATAATTGGGTTGTCTTCATCAAACAAAGCGACATTCATCATCATGCTACATGGATCTGCATCCTTTTGACGAAGGCTTTGAAAATCTGCCTCATGTTGTTGGACGGTCAACTTTAAATTATAATGCTCTTAGACCAATTTATCCAGCTTATCATAACCTAACCGATTCCTCAATTTACTATGAACCAAAGCGAAAGTACTCCAGTTTCTCTCACACCTACTGGATGAAGTGCATTGTGAAACAATGAGTTTTGCAAGTCTTTGAAGTTCTTTGCACTGTCCGCCATATTGATTCCACCATAGACCTCCAATGAATTACGAATATTAGCAATAGCATTATTAAAAAATATGCAAACTGATTTGGCAGGGAGTAAATACCTGGAGTTGTTTGACCACGAAGTCCTGAGCTTCGAGCCTCAAGTGATCCAAATAACAATTTCTTTCCACAAAAGTAATATGCAAACTGGTCAACTGCCTTTGATGCCTCAGTATGAGACTTTGGTATCCTCTGGAATGCCAATGTTACAGCCATTTGGTCACTAGGTTGCTTTGCCAAATTTGTCTTATACAGTGATTCAGGATCAAGTGCAGCAGCTAGGAACAAAAAAAGAAAAGAAAGATTAGAAAAAATATATACAACAAAAATGCTTAAATGCTTGAAGTGGTGATGAATTCATTGATTTTCACATCAGATTTTACCTGCAAGCATAAGCGTTTCATTGAGAAGGTACCGTGTCCTCCTATTGATCACTTGAATTATCCCATTCAGAAATTCTTTTTGAAACACGTTTATCATGCTTCAAGGTAGCAAATATATCATTTTGTGCCTTTAACATCTTTGGGATGAACCCGGAAATTGTTCCATTCTTCTGCTGGTCAGCAAAGCGAAGCACAGAATAAAGTGGTGTGACAGCTTTTAAGACCACCTCCACACTCTCCCACCAGACCCTACTTGTCAAGCAATCATATGTGAATTTATGGTCTTCCTCATGTTTTAGTTCATTTCTTTCCAGTCATTTGAGATCATCCATGCTTGAAACTTTTCTTGTCTATCCATGAAACTCTGCAGGAACAAGAAAACTGTGCCAAACCTAGTGGCATTCCACCGAATCAACTCTCTGCCAATCTTCCCCACCCCCCCATAGCATGAAGCCTACCATGGTTGTATAGGTAACTACAAATTTGTTTTGCACTAACCACTACTTAGGTGTACCTCAATATACTGTTTTATATCCTTCAACATCAAGTTAATAGTATGAGCGGCACAAGGCTGCCAAGTGATTTGTTTATACTCATCTGTGAGTTTCGTGCATGCTTTCTTATAATTGGAACCATTGTCAGTTACTATCTGAACCACAAAGTCCTTTCCAACCTCGTCAACGACAACTTTTCTAATACAGTCATAGATAAATTCAGCATTCTGAACAAGACCGGCTGCATTGATAGTCTTATGGAAGAACATGCGGCCATTGCAGAATATCATTAAGTTGATAATACACATCTTGGTAGGTCCTGTCCATGAATCACACATGACAGTGACCCCATATTGACCCCAGTTCCCCTTATACTCTTCCATGTGAGCCTCGAGGTCATCGTAGTTCATGTCTAGCAAGGGGCCATCTATTTGTCTTCCTGTTGGAAGAGGCACTTCACCAAGTTGTTGAGTTAATTTAACAGCCGCTATAAAATAAGGATTGTCTGCCTTCCTTCCTGGAATATCATCGGAATGGAACCACTTAGCCCAAGCTTTTCCAAGTCTCGCTCGGCTATCACTCCCCTGATGCATAATGTCCACCCTAGGCTGTAGGGGTGCCCTATTACATGCCAAGTATTTATCAGATGGACTTTGTGAAACACTTGGACGTCGGTAGAACCAATTCGTTGTAGTCTGAGTACCTGAGCAACTCGCCCTACCTAAAGGCGGGGTGCTGCTACTTGCCCGACCTAGAAGCTTCATATATTTCCTCCATTATTGCCTTTTCCACATAGAGCTTATGTTCTTTAGTACTGAGCCTATCTTTTATCCCTTTTGCATGTACATCCAACATTATCTGTCTCACATAATTTGGCACTTTTTGGCATGGCACCACTTCGCCTTGAATCCCAGCTAGATGCTGAGTGAAACGGGTTTTACCTCCACTTGACTTTTTCTCTGGACAATAGGCACAGCTCCATCCATTAGCTTTATACTTCTGACCATGGCTCCATGTATCCTCAATAGGTCCATTCAGCTTTATCCGAGCTCCTGCAATTCAGAATATTTAATGTTAACATATATTCATTAGAGCAGTACGCATAGATGTCAGCGACAATAATTCAAGTAGTGCTGCCTCACCAGACCATTAGAGGGAAGAGGCTCACCTGTTTTACTAATCACAATGTTGTTGTGTCGACTAGATGAGCCGCCACCATAGCCATCGCTGACAGGTACCTGGTCCTTGCCCTTGTTTTCGTGGCCCCTCATGGCAGTACTGGACAGCAGGTTTCACCAAGTTTTAGCTGACCACATATAAGAATAAGATCAGCCTTGCCAGTAAAATAGTAGCATATTCCACACATAATTCAGTATTTGCCATAGCTCCATTCTGTTGAATAATTAGGCAATATCCGTATTAGATTCCGAAAGCAGTAAAACTTGACAATGACAGTAACTAGTATGCACGCATCAATCATACTAGACGATAGTAAAAGCATAACCATGAACTCAATAAACATGATTAAAGATTGGATCTTAGATCCGTACCTGGCGCTCGGAGTTGCAAGCGCTGCAGAGGGCGTCGATACGTTGGGGAAGACAAGCGGCGCAGACGAACGACGGCGGTGTTCGGATGGCACGTAGCAGCCGACGTTGAAGGCGACGCGCCCTCCCGTCGGGGAGACTTGCTGGGAAGACAAGCCACGATGACGACGATTGAGCAGTCGCGCGGAGCGCTTCCCAAAAACCATATTCGCCCTCTCCTGGTGCAGGATCGCAAGGACGGACGGTTGCGGAGACCTGCTCTCCCGATCGCCTGTGCACGTAGGTGTTCGGGATGGAGTAGATGGCGGCGGCGGCGCAGCAGCGAGAGAGAGAGGCAAAGTCATAACTCAGATCAGATCTATTTTAGGGATACCCTTTCATGGGGCCTTCCCGTAGATAGTCTGTTGTGCATACCTTCTATGAGGGGGTGGTCCATATTTATATGGAGGGAAACCTCCAACACCCTCGTCTATGAGCAATATGGGACTAATAGATGGTGTACCCCCTGACGGGATTTAAGATTTATTCAGGAATTATTGGATTGGCTAATGGGCCAAGCCCAAAATTCCAACAATCCCCCACTAGATCTCAAATCCCATTTAGGGCTTTACCTGTTTCTCACTGTTGTTTAATATACCAATTATTTCGTAAAGGATTTGTTAAGTTGAACTCTCACCTAGAACTTCGAGCTACGCTTATCCACAACTTGAACAATGGACTATGCCTTGAATTGCAAGTTTTGTGCAGACAAGTTTCACTGAAAGTCAAACCAATACTAGACCACCAGTCATCTACCCCGCGGGTGGAGCATATTATACGTCATACTCCGTGGTCTCTTCATGAGCTTACTAGAGATCACCCAAATCTCATAGACTGCAACGTGAGACAGTCAAACTCATATAGGTGTGTTCTTTCAAGAATGCTCTGTAGGACTACATCTTTGTTTGTTAAAGCCAACACAACACATTAAGGCATATAGCCAACCTGCCTTACAGCACTCATGCTGTATACGACCTGCTTGTCGCACAACATTTGAGAGTATTGCATCTTCACCAAAGAGAGGGCTTAATTAAAAAATTAAAAATTACTCTCCTCAGTCAACCATTGGTTTGTTCTTCCCAGGTCCTAATTCACGGGATCTCCGATCACATAGGTTGGGTTACCACCATGGCAACTTATATGGGTCTCAATCCCATCTCCCTTGATGCATTATCTATCACATTCCGTGATAGCCCTTTTGTAAAGGGATCCGCGGTTTTTTTGTCCTGTTTTGAATATAAGTCACACTTATTACTCCGGAGTTTCTCAACTTCCTGACAGACTTCATTCGTCTTTTAATGTGTCTTGATGACTTCGGATTATCCTTAGCACTATTCATCTTGACTATCACCGTTTGATTGTCGCAGTGCATAAGGATTGCCCAAGACCGGGTTTCTCAACCACAGGCAGGTCCATCAAGTGATCACGTAGCCACTCTACTCTACGATTCTTTGTTTCTAAAGCAGTCAGTTGTGCTTCCATGGTTGACCTCGTCAAAATGGTTTGTTTACAAGACCTCCATGATATCGCACCACCTCCAAGGATAAACACATACCCACTTGTGGCATAAAGATCATCAGCATCGGATATCTAGTTCGAATCCCTATATCCCTCTAGCACAGTTGGGTGCCCAGGATAGTGAATTGCATACTCCACTGTACCTACCAAGTAGCGCATAACCCTTTCAAGTGCATTCCAGTGATTACTACCCGGGTTGGACATGAACTAGCTCAATTTTCTCACGGCAAAACAGATGTTGGGTCTCGTTGCACTAGCAAGGTACATGAGTGAACGAACAATCTAAGAATATCTCAGCTGATCTTTAGCAATTTTCTTGTTCTTGCGAAGTATCACACTGGGATCATAAGGTGTTGGAGAAGGCTTGCTATCTGCATAGCCAAACCGGCTCAAAATCTTCTCCACATAATGTGATTGTGTCAGAGTAATCCCATTCTCATCCTTAATCAGCTTGATGTTGAGAATCACATCAGCTGCTCCCAGATCTTTCATATCAAAGCTCTGTGATAAGAAAGACTTGATTGCATTGACCGCATCAAAGTGTGTACCAAATATAAGTATGTCGTCCACATACAAACATAATATAACTCCTTGACCCCCACCATAGCGATAGTACACACATCTATCTGCCTCATTGATGGCAAATCCTACAGAGGTTAAAGTTCTGTCGAACTTCTCGTGCCACTGTTTGGGCGCCTGTTTCAAGCCATACAAGGATTTCAACAATTTGCACACCTTGCTCTCTTGACCCTTCACAACAAAGCCGTCAGGTTGATCCATGTAGATCTCCTCGTCCAACTCTCCATTTAGGAAAGTTGTCTTCACGTCAATCTGATGAATGAGAAGACCAACCGAGGCTGCCAGGGAAAGTAGTGCTCGAATGGTGGTCATTCTAGCAACAGGGGAGTAAGTATCAAAGAAGTCTTCTCCTTCTTTTTGTGTGTATCCTTTGGTCACTAGCGGAGCCTTGTACTTATCAATAGTACCATCGGGCTTCAGCTTCTTCTTGAACACCCATTTACAACCTACATGTGTTTGCACCCATACGGTTCAGTAAGCTCCCATGTTCCATTGGATAGAATCGAGTCCATCTCACTATGGACAGCTTCTTTCCAATCATCTCAGATCGGAGATGCATATGCCTCAAAGATTGGTTTTGGGAGTATCATCCACAAGGTACACAAAGTGAAATCATCACCAAAGGACTTTGTAATCCTCGTCTCTTACTCCTTCTAGGAGCTTCACCATTATCCTTCTCAAGGATTTCCTCATGCTCAATGGGTTGTCCGTAAAATTCAACAGGTGCAACAAAGTTCGGGGAATTATCTCGTAAGAATATCTAGAAATTTTATGCATATCTTTCATCGGAAACATGTTCTCAAAAAATGTAGCATCACGAGATTCCATAATAGTATCAACATGCATATCAGGAACATAAGATTTAACTACTAAAAATCTATAAGCAATGCTCCTCCCCGAGCATGTCCTTAAAATACACAATCCACTCGTCTTAGGTCCCAACTTGCGCTTCTTGTTAATTGGTACATTAACTTTTGCCAAACAACCCCAAGTGCGCAAGTATGAAAGTGAAGGCTTTCTCCCAACCCACATCTCATATGGGTTTGCTCTTTATTCCTATTTGGAACTCGTTCGGGACATGACACGAAGTCAATAGAGCCTCCCCCCACCATGCCTTAGATAAACCAAAGAAGCCAGTGTCTAACATGGCATTCACCAAGTCGGTCGGCGTGCAGTTTTTCCTCGGCAATCCCGTTTGATTCGGGCGAATAGGGAGGCGTCCTCTCATGAATAATACCATGTTCCTCACAGAATTCATCAAATATTTTGGAAAAATATTCGCCACCATGATTAGACCTAAGACGTTTGATCTTTCTCGTCTAGTTAATTCTCAATCTCGACTTTATAGATCTTAAAACAAATTCTAACGCTTCATCTTTAGTTTGCAACAAGTAAACACAAACAAAATCTAGTCGCATCATCAATCAATGTCATGAAGTATCTCTTTCCACCTTTTGTCAACACACCATTCATCTCGCATAGATCGGAATGTATGAATTCAAGAGGTGCCAAATTCCTCTCCTCGGCGGTCTTGTGAGGCTTCCGAGGTTGCTTCGATTGCACACAACTTTGGCACTTAGAAACTTTGGCAATGGTGAAGTTCGAATTAAGCACATCTTTGGATAGGCGAGATATCAAACCAAAATTAACGTGACACAACTCGAATGCCAAATACTCGCGATCGCCGCTAACACCGCCACAAATATGGTTCACGGCTTTATTACAGAATTTAACAAGGGAAAAGCGGAACAAGCCTCCGCAAACATAACCTTTACCAATAAATTGTCCGACCACAACAAAACTAATTTATTGGACTCCAACACTACCTTAAACCCTTATCTACGTAAGGGACCCGCTCACTAGATTCTTGTTTATGCGGGGGACATCTTTGCCACGTTCTTCGATGTAATACCGGTTTTAAGGATCTAAAACCGAATGTACACCATATGTGAGCCCTAGAAGTCAAATCTCACATATAGTTACAAATAAATGGTAGTATCAATTCACAAAGTGCTTTAAATATAACAAATAAAATATATAACCTCGCCTAGCGACAACGGAAAGACACTCCGATTCTTCTCGTGTAGACTCCATAGGGACCGACCGACCGGTTGATCACAAGCCTAACTACTCTCCCCGAGGTGTTGGGAAATAGCAAGAGTGAGTCCATGTCGAACTCCGCAAATATAGCTAGGCAATATCTACCCAAAATCCATGATCATTATAACATAAATAATGAATAGCATGAAATGATAAATAATGAACAATATAATAAGCATGTATAGCAAACAGGTAAATCATAAACAACATCATCAATAGAAAGTAAACCCTTCCCTCGGTTTTCCGGGCCGTTCATAACCGCGAACACACGGTGATATATCGGTTTAATAACTCTGCAGAGGTGTACACTTTCACTATGAGTTAATGCTTTCCTAAGCATGGGTTTATAACTCCCAAATAGAAGAAACCATTATAAAGTCTTTCAAAGGTTCATCTAAAATTGTTAGCGACCAACGAGCGATACAACCCCGCTTTCTCCCATTCCCGGCAAACTACCAACAAAGATAGACAAGGTCCTTTGACCGACTAAAGCCGTGAGCCATGTGACCCCCCCATAGTTGTACACGGTAAATCCCAGATTTTGCCAAAGGATAAGTCCTTATGGAGAGCTAAGAGCATCATAAATAATTAAACACAAGCTCTTTCGCCCCTATGAACCATGTTATCAACTATTCATATTTAACATTCAAATTGCATAAACATTAAACAAGTCATAAGATCATGGTTTAAAACTAGCATATCCCAAAACTATACTTGCCTTAAATAGAGATCCTTCTTCACTTCCAAACCTTTAAGATAACTCCTTGATCGCAAACTTCTTCTTGGTCACCAACGTAACTCTCACCGTCTTTTTCATTCCAATCAACAACACACAACCAAATGGAGCCAATCATGCATAACAAACAAGGCTAAAATTAATACAGTACACCAACAGTGATAAAAACAAGTTGAAAAGCTTATAAAACTATTTTACACGCCGCTACGATCACATAGACGTAAGGATCACTTTCGAATCGAGCAATAACGACGGTTATGAAATAAACAAGTTTTGCTTTAACAAAATAATAAATTAAAAATAAACTCGAACTTTCAAAAGTTGTGAACATAAATAACAGTAAGATAAACATGTAGGTTATGAAATTACTAACCTAACGCAACTTGAACGGATTGAATCGAGCTAAAACGTGGAAACTATGACTTAAAGAAGACAGTGGCAAAAACTGTAAATAGCTTGTTGCAATTTTTGGAATAAAAAAAATAAAATTCAGGATTTTGATGGAGCTGAGGGACTTTGGCCAAGAATGCCGAGAAAGAGAGGGAATCTTAAATAGAAGAGCCAGACCAAGGGGTATTGTTGCGATAAAATCCGGTAACACACCAAAACAAGAACTAAATCGTTCTCACGTAGGTCAAGCCGAAAAACGAAGATCGGCAAGTGCCTAGGGATGTCCCACCTGGACCGTGTGCCTCCAACGATGAGCGCGATCACGCAAGACACGTCGTCGAGGAGCCTCGTCGGGGAGCGCGACACGCCAAGACACGCCGGCGAAGTCTCTTGAAACTGAAACCCCACACGGGGGGACCCACCCGCGGAGGCGTCGCGGCGGCTATAGGGCTGCCCTAGCCGGCCTGGCCGCTCTAGGGCGTTGTTGTCGTCGATCTTCCATTCATGGCATCGGCGGCGAAGAAGAAGGAGAGGAAGTTGACCTACATGCAAGACGGTAGTAGATGTGTTTGTCGATTGGATGTAGATGGGATCAAATCGGTCATGAGCCTCTTATTATATAGAGGGGTGGTCTTATCCCTTTAGGAAACCGTCAAAGGACGTCTCCAGTTACCAAAAACCAACCCAAACACGATCTAAAACAAGATCGGTTCGGACTGGACTCGCACGGCAGGTCACGCATGCGCCAGACGCTCGCCATGCTGCGCCAGACGCGTCGGTCGGGCACCAGACGCAGTACAGTAAGGTCCAAAATCGACGGGGGCGCCAGACGCTGAACACCACGGGCGTCAGACGCGTCTGATGGTCAGTCCTGCGTCCGGCGCTTGCAGCCTGCTGCTCGACTCCCGCGCAACAACGCCAGACGCGTATGCTTGCCTTGCGTCGGACACAGCCCAGCAGGATCCCAGCGTCTGACGCTCATTGGAGCCTCATGATCCACCCTTTGCTGATCCTTCAAACTTTGCACCTTGTGGCTCTTCTTTAGCACGTACATGCCATGCATGCATATGCATATACATGATACGGCTTTGCACCTTGTGGCTCATCTTTGCACGTACATGCCATGCATGCATATACACATATACATGATACGTCTTCCTGCTTGCACACGGACATGACTCGGTCATATATGTGCATATATCTTCTTTTGCTTTGCCCCACGTGATGGCTCTTGGACATGCTTCTCCAAATAATATTTTTTCACATGAAATGATGCCCACTCTTACACTTTGACATGTTCAATTCATTGAAATAACACATGGACAATTTCGGGTGTCAACAGGTATCTTCTAATCTGGAGGGTTGACCTAAAAACGGACGGCTTATGATGATCATGTGTATTTCACCCTGTATTTCCAGATTTATTTTTCTAAAAAAAACGGCAAGAAAACAAATGTTGTCGGCATGATGTCATGGAGCTAACAACAATGACGTCAAGCAAGCTAGCAAAGAGATGAATCGGTTCAGATAGGAATTGTAACAGGCACAGCACGGCTACGTGCAAGGATGCTTAGGGATCGATAACAAGCTACGAGCACGCTGGAGCAGATAACTGCCGGCCGGAAACAGTGGTGGCCACGGCGGCAGACATGGTCGGCCTCAGCTGGAACTCACACCGGCGAATTTGAAACATGCCTAGACCCTAGAGACCATGGATAGACTCGGGAGAAAGTACGGGACTGGAATCAAACGAGCAGAGGAGAGCAAGGTGTCCTTACTGAGAGCAAAAAAGGAGATGGAGACGACCTGCAGATGATGGTGGCTCGAGATGACAATCGGCAAGAACCTGCAAAGACCGGCGAGGTTTACCGAACGAACCCAAACAAGAAACAGAGAGGTAAAGTGCCTGGAGACTTCGCGGCAACGTTACAAAGCTCGGCAGAGACTTACAGCGAAGACGAGACGATGAAACAGCAACGTCCCAGATGGCGGAGCTCTGAGGGCAGCTAGGGTTTCACGACGGCTGGAGCGCAAGCAGAGGCGGCTGCTGCGACTTAGGGTTTCAAGCTTGGGATGGTTCGATGCTGGTGCGTTTGTTTTTGCGCGGCGCCAGACGCGACGCTCGGGTTTTATAGGGTGATGGTCGTGCGGATCACGTAGCGATGCAAGGGTTCGTTTGCACGGGGCATCTCTGGTTCGAGGCCGGGTCGGTTACGATGGGAAAGGGAACGACGCCGACAAACGGGTCCAGAGCGTCAGCGAGAGCAAGGAGAAAAGAGAAGGAAAAAGTCTACTTTCCCTCCCCAACTTTCACGAAGTCGATTTTTTCCTCCCTCAACTCCAAAACCGGACATATCACCTCTCTGAACTTTTCAAACCGGTCATTTTACCTCCCTAGAGCGGTTTTGTGGGCGGATTTGCTACAGTAACCAGTTTTTGCTACAGTACCGGCGGTTTTGTATTTTCTTTTTTTAAAAAAAAAAAATCGTTTGAATCTTTGAAAAATCATAATAAATTATAGAAAAATCATAAAATAGAAAATCAATTTTGTTGGATTCCACATGAATAGATCTACAAAGTGAACATATAATTGTATACTTTAGTACAATGTTTTTGCAGTACGAAATTCATACTGCAATTGAATTTCTTAGTGCAATTGAATTTCGACTGCAAAAACTTTGTACTAAAGTATACAATATTATATGTTCACTGTGTAGATCTATTCATGTGGAGTCCAACAAAATTAGATTTTCTATTTTATGATTTTTCTATAATTTATTATGATTTTTCAAAGATTCAGCCGGATTTTTTAAAAAAAAAGAAAATACAAAACCGCCGGTACTGTAGCAAATCCGCCCACAAAAACCGCTCCAGGGAGGTAAAATGACCGGTTTGAAAAGTTCAGGAGGTGATATGTCCGGTTTTGGAGTTGAGGGAGGAAAATCGACTTCGTGAAAGTTGGGGAGGGAAAGTAGACTTTTTCCAAAAGAGAAACAAAGCAGCGATGCTGCCTGCGCTCACGAGCAGGAAGCTGAGCTGGGCCGGTTGCAAGCAGCCCAAGAGAAAAGAAAAGAACATGCCAAGGAAATGGCATTTGCCGATTGGGCCAATAGCAAGAAAATGACCATTCGGTCAGACTGAGCTGGGAGAAAAGAGTAAAGAGAGAAAGGAAATAGTTTGTCCTTTTATTTCAAACTCGCTTTGAAACCTTTTGCAAATTTGACCAAATTCAAGCAATACAAAATATCAATGCAGCAGCATGAGTGCGCATACATGTGTCTACCCTTATGATTGATTTTTATTTCCGAAATATTTATTTCTCCTATATTCAATGCATCACAAAATTGCAAAATTAAATCAAATTCGCTATTTTAAAAACATGCAAATTTTCGGGTGTTACAATTCAACCCCCTTAAATAAAATCTCGTCCCGAGATTTGGAAGGTGATGATCAAAGAGATAGCATTACTTAGCCTTCTGACTTTTTTTTCACTTCTTTGAGTAGTCGTCATCATTTTTATGAATTCGCTTTACTTCGCATGCTCATTAACTTTACTCCAACTAACATGCTCACTGATTCCAAAATTGTGAAGGATACTTCGAAAAATTCAAAGGTAACTCCAAAGCAATTCTCAAAATAACTTCCAACTATCAGGCTACTCCTTCAAAATGTCAAAGTCTATATATCAAAACTCACTGTATATTTCATAGAGGTGACTTTGAGAGATGAAGGCTCTAACTTATAACCATATGAATGCATTTGCTCTCAACAGTTGCTATTATATCCCTTTCTTCACATGCTTACCTTCTTATTAAAATTGGTGAATATTTTATTCCAATGTAGACTATATCTCCAACTCCAAAACAATAGTGAATAAACTCAAGTTGATCAAACCTTAAATCCAAATTTTGGCCTATGGTGCCATCCAAATCTTCTCAACATAACTCCTCTTTGATAAGAGCACCGACAACGACTTACGCATCTCTAGATGGTAGCACTTTTTTCCAAGCGGTCATCACTCATGATTAGCCGAATCCATCTAGAACATACAATTCAATACCAACTTAGTAGTCCTGTGAATTCTTAGCATCCACGTAGACGTCACTCTTATAAAACGTGCAACTACTGCACTAATGACCAATAGGATAGTACCAAATCCATATGCTTCACAAGTCGACTTGACATCCAACCACACTTAATGCCTTCTCTTGTACTAGCATCTTGAAAGACTTAGACAAACCTTCCTTCAACCTCCAGCTAATCATCAACATCCAACGACACTTTGAGTCTATCTTACATCCCTAGTAGTGTCATACCATTGCAAGGAAACACTCTGCATACGTAAACGACTTTAGGTCAACACATAGATCTTGAGTTGATAATTAATATCCAAGTTGATGTGAAAGCTCGAGCTAAAATCCAATCATGATGAATCGCCCAATCTCTTTGTAGATACTTCAACAATTATCAACCTTGTGTGAAGGACGCCTATGCTTGATGTTGACTTCTCATTCATAATAGCTAATGCTTCCAAGTGAAAAACTAGAATGTATGCAACCTTCGTCTTGTAACTTCTTCAACGTGGCTACCCCCTTAAGAAGAGATTAACTAGGGGTCCATCAAGGGGTAGCTCAGATATTCTCGATGTGAGTTAATCCATCCTAATGACCTTTTTATATCCAAGAAAACTCACATGCATGGGCAAGAACAAGAGATCTGAAATTCCTCCCGAGCAGAAAAACAGCAGCACGGTAAAACAGCTGTAACTTGAGTTCTAATAATCCAATATGGTCATGCTTTACACCGTCGGAAAGCTTATGAAATCCTCTAAAACTTCAGTATACAACTCTTTTCCATATTAGGCACTTAAATTGGTCGAAAATAGTGCACAACAGAATGTGTTCCAGATTTTCGACAGCACGGTTGCACCATCTTGATATTTTCATAAATCTCAAACCATAATAGCTATAAGGCTAATTCTTGCGCTCAGAGAAGGTTGTAGAAGTGTAATTATTTCCAAAATGATTCCTTGATTTTTGTTCATCCAAGATCAGAGGTACAAGCCAAAGAACACAGATTGCTCTGAAAAGATAGGATAGGCCAGAAACAAGAAAAACTAACCCAACTATTTATTTCATTAAATCCTTATACCTTAGGCCTATAAACTAAATGAAATTGTGGAAAAACCAACAAGATCATTGCACTCAATACAAAGATCCAAAACAAGCATATATGCATAATAACAAACCAACTTAACAATAAATGCTCATACTTCAAACATTGCCTTGAACTAGCGAGACTCTCGTTCACTTCATATTTATGGGCAAACATCCTAATGGTCTTCTTTAGATAACGCAAGAATGTGGTAATAGAAGATTCTAAAAGCATATCAAAGCAAGGAGTTGAGATATCAACAAAGTTTTATTTTTTTAAATAAGCATCAAGGAGGAGGTGAATCTCAAGGTAGGAATATATAGAAGAGAGCAAAAATATCAAGGTTTATGGAACAAGGATGTCATAGCAATTTCAAAACCTTAAAACGACCAATTTCTAACTAGGCTTGCGTCCTACAGTCAACACGGAGCTGATACCACTTTGTAATACCCGGTTTTAAGGACAAAACCGAATGTACACCATATGTGAGCCCCGAAGTCAAATCTCACATATAGTTACAAATAAATGGTAGTATCAATTCACAAAGTGCTTTAAATATAACAAATAAAATATATAACCTCAGCTAGCGGACAACGGAAAGACACTCCGATTCTTCCGGTGTAGACTCCACAGGACCGACCGACCGGTTGATCACAAGCCTAACTACTTCTCCCGAGGTGTTGGGAAATAGCAAGAGTGAGTCCATGTCGAACTCCGCAAATATAGCTAGGCAATATCTACCCAAATTCCATGATCATTATAACATAAATAATGAATAGCATGAAACAATAAATAATGAACAATATAACAAGTATGTATAGCAAACGGGTAAATCATAAACAACATCATCAATAGAAAGTAAACCCTTCCCTCGGTTTTCGGGCCGTTCATAACCGCGAACACGGTGATATATCAGTTTAATAACTCTCTGCGCAGAGGTGTACACTTTCACTATGAGTTAATGCTTTCCTAAGCATGGGTTTATAACTCCCAAACAGAAGAAACCATTATAAAGTCTTTCAAAGGTTCATCTAAAATTGTTAGCAGCCAATGAGCGATACAACCCCGTTTCTCCCATTAGGCAAACTACCAACAAAGATAGACAAGGTCCTTTGACCGACTAAAGCCGAGCCATGTGACCCCCATAGTTGTACGGTAAATCCTAGATTTTGCCAAAGGATAAGTCCTTATGGAGAGCTAAGAGCATCATAAATAATTAAACACAAGCTCTTTTTCGCCCCTATGAACCATGTTATCAACTATTCATATTTAACATTCAGTGCATAAACATTAAACAAGTCATAAGATCATGGTTTAAAACTAGCATATCCCAAAACTATACTTGCCTTAAATAGAGATCCTTCTTCACTTCCAAACCTTTAAGATAACTCCTTGATCGCAAACTTCTTCTTGGTCACCAACGTAACTCTCACCGTCTTTTTCATTCCAATCAACAACACACAACCAAATGGAGCCAATGCATAACAAACAAGGCTAAAATTAATACAGTACATCAACAGTGATAAAAACAAGTTGAAAAGCTTATAAAACTATTTTACACGTCGCTATGATCACAGACGTAAGGATCACTCGAATCGGAGCCATAACGACGGTTACGAAATAAACAAGTTTTGCTTTAACAAAATAATAAATTAAAAATAAACTCGAACTTTCAAAAGTTGTGAACATAAATAACAGTAAGATAAACATGTAGGTTATGAAATTACTAACCTAACGCAACTTGAACGGATTGAATCGGAGCTAAAACGTGGAAACTATGACTTAAAGAAGATAGTGGCAAAACTGTAAATAGCTTGTTGCAATTTTTGGAATAAAAAAAAAATAAAATTCAGGATTTTGATGGAGCTGAGGGACTTTGGCCAAGAATGCCGAGAAAGAGAGGGAATCTTAAATAGAAGAGCCAGCCAAGGGGTATCTTCTAATCTGGAGGGTTGACCTAAAAACGGACGGCTTATGATGATCATGTGTATTTCTCGCTGTATTTCCAGATTTATTTTTCTAAAAAAAAAGGCAAGAAAACAAATGTTGTCGGCATGATGTCATGGAGCTAACAACAATGACGTCAAGCAAGCTAGCAAAGAGATGAATCGGTTCAGATAGGAATTGTAACAGGCACAGCACGGCTACGTGCAAGGATGCTTAGGGATCGATAACAAGCTACGAGCACGCTGGAGCAGATAACTGCCGGCCGGAAACAGTGGTGGCCACGGCGGCAGACATGGTCGGCCTCAGCTGGAACTCACACCGGCGAATTTGAAACATGCCTAGACCCTAGAGACCATGGATAGACTCGGGAGAAAGTACGGGACTGGAATCAAACGAGCAGAGGAGAGCAAGGTGTCCTTACTGAGAGCGAAAAGGAGATGGAGACGACCTGCAGATGATGGTGGCTCGAGATGACAATCGGCAAGAACCTGCAAAGACCGGCGAGGTTTACCGAACGAACCCAAACAAGAAACAGAGAGGTAAAGTGCCTGGAGACTTCGCGGCTACGTTACAAAGCTCGGCAGAGACTTACAGCGAAGACGAGACGACGAAACAGCAACGTCCCAGATGGCGGAGCTCTGAGGGCAGCTAGGGTTTCACGACGGCTGGAGCGCAAGCAGAGGCGGCTGCTGCGATTTAGGGTTTCAAGCTTGGGATGGTTCGATGCTGGTGCGTTTGGTTTGCGAAGGCGGCGCAGACGCGACGCTCGGGTTTTATAGGGTGATGGTCGTGCGGATCACGTAGCGATGCAAGGGTTCGTTTGCACCGGGGCATCTCTGGTTCGAGGCCGGGTCGGTTACGATGGGAAAGGGAACGACGCCGACAAACGGGTCCAGAGCGTCAGCGAGAGCAAGGAGAAAAAGAGAAACAAAGCAGCGATGCTGCCTGCGCTCACGAGCAGGAAGCTGAGCTGGGCCGGTTGCAAGCAGCCCAAGAGAAAAGAAAAGAACATGCCAAGGAAATGGCATTTGCCGATTGGGCCAATAACAAGAAAATGACCATTCGGTCAGACTGAGCTGGGAGAAAAGAGTAAAGAGAGAAAGGAAATAGTTTGTCCTTTTATTTCAAACTCGCTTTCGAAACCTTTTGCAAATTTGACCAAATTCAAGCAATACAAAATATCAATGCAGCAGCATAAGTGCGCATACATGTGTCTACCCTTATGATTGATTTTTATTTCCGAAATATTTATTTCTCCTGTATTCAATGCATCACAAAATTGCAAAATTAAATCAAATTCGCTATTTTAAAAACATGCAAATTTTCGGGTGTTACATTCAGCTGCACGATCCTTCCCGAAATAAACTTCAGATCGACCGTACCAACACCATGAAACGGAGCATGTGACCCGTTTCCCATCAGTACGGAGGAGTCTTTGACGGCCTGATAAGAAGAATACATGGATCTGTCAGCACATACATGAACATTTGCATCCGTATTAAGCCACCAACTTGTGGTTTGAAGGATTGAAAGTACGGTAGGTAAACTTCCATACCAGTCACCACCAATGGTCACCATGTTGACGTCCTTTGATCCATTGTCGCCCTTTTTGCCTTTGCGATCTGCACGGTCTGGGCAATCCCTAGCGAAGTGCCCCGTCTTTCCGCAAGTAAAGCAATTCATCTCGACCTTGTTCTTCTTCTTCTTAAAGGTAGTTTTCTTTGCGACCTTTTGGCTCTGTTTCCCTTTATTCTTGGCATGAGGGCACTTTTTCACCATGTTGGCATTGGACAAGAGCTTCTCCTCCCTTCTCAGCAGTGTCTTTAGCCCGAGCCTTTTCCTCAACATCAAGAGATGCTATCAGGTTTTCAACTGATATTTCCTGTCTCTTATGTTTAAAAGTTGTGGCGAAGTTCCTCCATGTCGAAGGCAACTTTGCAATGATGCAACCAGCCACAAACTTGTTAGGCAAAGCACACTTGAGGAGCTCAAGTTCAGTAGCAATTAACTGTATCTCATGCGCTTGTTCCACCACAGGACGGTCATCCACCATCTTGTAGTCATGGAAACTCTCCATGGTATACAGCTTACTGCCTGCATCTGATGCATCATATTTTGCCATCAGTGCATCCCACAGTTCCTTCGCATCGGTGATATGTATGTGCGAATCACAGATGATAACACAAAGAATACTGAGGATACAACCAACAAAGTTGTTGTTATCCTCCTTGAATTTCTTCTTAGCCTCATCACTAAGTTCACCCTCAGGCTTGCCAAGTCTTGTCTCCCATATCTTTAGATAAGTGAGCCAAAGACGAGTCCTTGCAAGCCATCGCTTGAAGTGCACACCAGTGAATTTCTCTGGCCTCAGTGCATCAGCGAAGGTAGATCCAGCCATGTCTAAACGATCAACAGAATACTGCCTAATATAAGGTTTTTAGATTGTTGAATAATTAGTCAATATCCGTATTAGATTCCGAAAGCAGGTAAAACATGACAATGACAAGAACTAGTATGCACGCATCAAACATACTAGACGATAGTAACAAAGATAACCATGAACTCGGTAAACATGATTAAAGATTGGATCTTAGATCCATACCGGCGCTTCGGAGTTGCAAGCGCCGGGAGGGCGTCGATATGTCGGGAAGGCAAGCGGCGCAGACGAACGACGACGGTGTTCCGGACGGCACGTAGTAGCCGACGTTGAAGGCGACGCGCCTCTCGTCAGGGAGACTTGCTGGGAAGACGAGCCACGATGACGATGATTGAGGTCGGCTGTAACCCCCGCCCTCCAAAGCCGCACCGCGCGGCCCTTCCGAGGGCGCGCACGCTGCGTACACATAGCACCTTGCTTACACTTTCGTCCTCGCTTCGTGTAAAAGGGTTAACCCAAAGGTGATATGGCTGGAAGGCAAAGGCTTATAAGTTGGCTCCACCCTTGCTCAACTAGCAAGGTGGTACTAACATGTGCACTCCGCACTCATAGGCCACTCATGGGCCACATCCAAATTGGGCGGGTGTCATATACACCCCCTCAAAGGACTCGACGTCCTCGTCGAGCGCCAACTTAACCGGGACCTCCCTCTTGGCACACGCGACGGCGCGCCTGTGGCCGGCACATGTGCCATGCCGTGCACTCCGCAGAGCCTACACGCGCAATGAACCTCCATGTCCGCGCCTGCCGCCCGCACGCGCCCGGGGGCCGCGAAGGTCGGCTCGATACCACTTGTAACACCCCGCCCTCCAAAGCCGCACCGCACAGCCCTTCCGAGGGGCGCGACGCGCGTACACATAGCACCTTGCTTACACTTTCGCCCTCGCCGTGTAAAAGGGTTAACCCAAAGGTGATATGGCTGGAAGGCAAAAGGCTTATAAGTTGGCTCCACCCTTGCTCAACTAGCAAGGTGGTACTAACATGTGCACTCCGCACTCATAGGCCACTCATGGGCCACATCCAAATTGGGCCGGGTGTCACACGCGCGGAGCGCTTCCCAAAAACCTTATTCTCCCTCTCCCGGTGCAGGATCGCAAGGACGGACGGTTCCGGAGACCTGCTCTCCCGATCGCCTGTGCACGCAGGTGTTCGGGATGGAGTAGATGGTGGCGGCGGCGCAGCAGCGAGAGAGAGAGGAGAAGTCCTAACTCAGATCAGATCTATTTTAGGGATACCCTTTCATAGGGCCTTTCCGTAGATAGTCTGTTGTGCATACCTTCTATGAGGGGGGTGGTCCATATTTATATGGAGGGAAACCTCCAACACCCTCGTCTATTAGCAATATGGGACTAATAGATGGTGTACCCCCTCATCGTGCTAATAGGCCTTTGAGATTTATTCAGGAATTATTGGATTGGCTAATGGGCCAAGCCCAAAATTCCAACACATTCTACGGTTAAATGCTTGTTACTGCTTTCCAAGAAGTGCCAAATTAACATCCTAAAAAACTAGCAAACAGTACAAGCAAGAACCCGTGAATAAGCCAGTGAACACTTTAGAGTAGCTACGATGAATTGGTCTAAATGATATGAGATGAGCCATAAATTCCCCAATACACCATACTCCTATCTGACACTAACAGTACATGTAACACCCGAAAATTTGCTTGTTTTTGAAATAGGCAATTTGATTTATTTTTGTAATTTTGTGATGCATTGAATCAAGTAAAATAATAATTTTTATGAAATTAAAATGCAATATAAGGTTAGATACATGTTTTGTGCATTCATGCTGGAGCACAATATTTCTGTTGTGTCTTGTTTTAGCTGAAAGCTGAAAATGATTTCAATTTCTTTTGCAAACGGTATTTGAAAACCTGATCAAATAAAAGAAAGTTGTTTTTCTTTTCCATGGAGTATCCTGGAAACTGGCCGATGGCCTACTATCTCATTTTTTTTTTTTGATAAAGTACACCTGTATTAATTAAGGGAAAACCAATACAAGTACACCATATAAGGATACGTATGATAGCTACCCCACCTATAATCTATAAGGACCCTAGCAAATAAAAAAATTACAAATTGGTCCTTAGACCCAACCGTAAACAGACACCGGCCCGCAACCGCCTCCGTCGAAGACCCGCCGCCGCCACCACCGCCACCAAACCTCGAAGCACCAAAAGCCGGAGGAAACCGCGCCCGGCGTTGAGGTGGACTGCGAGAAAGACGCCGATCTCGCAAAGGCGAAGAAGTTGTTGAACGCCCATCCGTCGGGATCACTATCCGAGTTGAAACGACGATGGTAGAGCCGACGATAGCATCCTCCGTCAGCGGTGAAGCCGAATCCGGTCGAACCACCAATCTTCCGAAGACCCGCTGACCACCACCGCATCCATGAAAGTAGGGGCGGGAGCCTCCACGCACCAAAAAGGCGCAAAGACCTCGCCGGCCCGAACACTCCTAAACAAGAACCAAGAGACTCCCCATGCAAACATGATGAATTTAGCACCGCCGATTTCGTCATCAAACTCATCGTCGTCACCTTCACCGGATTTGTCATGGGAGAACACAAATCCACCCGACATCCGGATAGATATCGTTGGAAAACTAAATCGCCTAGCCCACCGCCATGGTCGTATAGAACCAAAGCGAGACAAAGACGGGGCTGGAGTACCTTATTCTCTATCAATGGTGATGTCTTCGTCTTGCCATCACCGTTGAGGAACGACATGCTCCATTGCTCCATCGATGATCTTGACAACGCCTTACGCCGTGGCCAACCTCTTCGATTGGATCTCCAGAGAAACCCTAAACTTGAAGACTCAATCTACTAGGAAAAACTTATTGAAAACAATGGATCCCCACTCCCTTCAACCCCCGGCGTGATGCCAGAGGAGAAGGGATGGGGGACCAGACGATAGAGCCGGGCGGCTCCGCCTCGCGTGGTGGGACGAGGTCGATGCCGGTACTGGCCTGGCAGGCAACACGTCGGCCCTCTGCTCTTTCTTCCGCTTGGCCTGCATGTCAGCCGTTCCCCTTCCTTTGCATCGTGCTTGAACCGGACTCGAGCTCTACTCTGGACGCTGACTCCGCGTCCCAATCCGCGCCTTGGGATTCCTTCCCCGTCCTTGCTCTCTCCCGGGCCCAAGGGGCAAATTCTTCTTTGCCTGCCTACTTGGAACGAAGCCTTGGCCGAGTGGCAATTTCCTTCCTTGGCTGTTTCCCCCACCTATCTTGGGCCACGGACGAACCAGCCAGCATGTTTTTTTTTTTTTTTGCGACGTGGGAACATTATATTAAAAGAGTACCACGGTACATCCGGAATTTTACGTAAACAAACTAGAAGTCCCAACGAAGACCCTAGGCAATTCTATTCGGTGCTGGTGTCGCCGCCTCCACCGTCGGCTACTTCCACCGGAGGCAAGGTTCGTCTTCATGCCGGCATGGATCCTCAAGGTTGAGCTTTCTACATGACCCGGACCACCATCCACGCCATACCGATGAATCGCGGAGGAGCAAAGCGTGGAGGAGGAAGAAGAACCGATCCGGTGGTCGCGACCTCCGCCGTAGTCGACGCCGTCGTCGTTGAAAAATAAAACTCCCCATGCAAACATGATGAATTTAGCGCCGCCGACACGTCATCGAACTCATCATCGTCACCTTCACCAGATTTGTCATGGGAGAACACAAATCCACCCGACATCGAGATAAATATCGTTAGAAAACTAAATCTCCTAGCCCACCGCCATGGCTGTATAGAACCAAAGCGAGACAAAGAACGGGCTGGAGTACCTTATTCTCCATCAATGGTGATGTCTTCGTCTTGCCATCACCGTTGAGGAACGACATGCTCCATTGCTCCATCGATGATCTTGACAACGCCTTACGCCGTGGCCAACCTCTTCGATTGGATCTCCAGAAAAACCCTAAACTTGAAGACTCAATCTACTAGGAAAAACTTATTGAAAACGATGGATCCCCACTCCCTTCAACCCCAGCGTGATGCCAGAGGAGAAGGGAGGGGGACCAACGGTTGTGGATGACGGGAGCCGGCGGCGGCGCCCCTTCTCCGACTTGGACTCAAGTCGCCACCAGCCAGCATGTCAAGCTACTCAACGCAGCAGCAACGCTGCGTCCTCCTCTTTGTCGCTGCTGCTAGGGACCCAAGCAACAACGTCGTCCTTTCCAACTCGTCGTCGAGTCGGACTCACCCGACACCGCATGCTGCACCAAATCCCGTGAATCCTGGCCTCTTTCCTTGTATCCACGCCTGCCAAGCCAAGCCCCGTATAAACCGACCCGGCCACGAAATTCCTTCACGTCTCCGTGCAATTCCCTTGCCTGCAGCCTATATAAGCTAGGTGTTCGCGTCGCAACCCTATTCTGCAGCAGCCGCCCTCGCTCAAGCATCGGCCGCCGAGTCCTAGACCGCCATTGCTGGACTTCGCCGCCGGAGCGCTCTTTCCACCGTATGCAAACCGGACGAGCTCTGCTCGCTGTTGTTGCCTCTACACGCCGGCATCCAATCCCTAGTTTGTGTTGCTGCCCAGAATCTTGCCGAGGAACAGAGATCCCATCTACCGAAGCTGCCGCGACATCCGATCTTGTGCTGCTGCTTCGTCGTTCCGAGCCCGTTGCCGAACCCGACACCAAGGTGACGAAGCCGTAGGTTCCATCTTGTTCTATCTCTCGCTCTCTGTTGCTCACGCGATGCAGTTCAGCTTCACATGCAGGAAGCAGCAATCCATGTCATATCGAACCGTATGCCCTTGCCGTGCGTTCATCGTCGTTCAAAAATTCCCTAGGTGAGCTGAGCTCTCTTCATGCACCTTTATTTTCTCGCGTTCGTTCTCTGATCAAACCGAGGCATGCATATGTACGTTCTTTTCATCGAGTTCCAGCAAGTGAAGCTTCATATCGCCGTCCATGGCACAAAGACAGCCCCCGTGCATGTTTTGCATGCTCTAGCTGGTCCGATTAGTTTGATGACATCGTTGCCAGCTCCAGATGACATCATGATGACACCAGCACGTTTCCTTGCCGTTTTTCTTCATAAGAACAATTCCGAAAATACATGATAATAATTGTACACATACGTACATCACCAGCAAGCAGCTGTCCAGTTTGTTCTAGCTAGGTTGATGATGCTATCATCACGTCATGCACACATCATGGCCACAAAATAATTCCAGCAAAATACATCTCCAATGTTTAATCCTTTCGTGTCATATACTCCATCGACAAATCAATTCCAGTATATCCTTCATGTTTATCTCGGTAATGATCTCTTGTTGATGTTGCCGTGTCTTTTCCTCTCCATCAAAATCAGTTTATATTTAATTTATTATTATTAGCAACAATCTTGTAAAATGCGTATCTTCTCCGTTCTAGCTCCGTTTTCAGTGATCGTTACGTCTGTGTGATCATAGCAATGTGTAGATTAGTTTTATAAGCTTTTCAACTTATTTTACCTTTGTTGTTGTATTGTTCTTCTAATTGTAGCTTTGTTTGTTATGCATGTTTGGCACTATATGGTTGTGTGTTGTTGATTGGAACCGAGTAGACGGTGAACTTTACGTTGATGGTCAAGAAGAAGTTTGCTACCAAGAAGGAGTTATCTTGAAGTGTTGGACTTGAAGAAGGATCGATATTAAGGCAAGTATAGTTTTGGGATATGCTAGCTTTAAACCATGATCATATGACTTGAATGATGTTTATGCAATGAGCGTTAAACATGACTATTAGCAACATGTGGACTTGTACGTATTAGCGTGCTCCGGGATAACCGTACAACTATGAGGGCTACATGGCTCTGGTTTTAGCTCAGTACCCGGGATCTTTTCTAGCTTGTTAGCGGGTACCGAAAGGCGTTAGGGTAAAAACGGACTATGGATCCCCGGTGTAGGGTTGTATCACATGGGGACCGCTGAGCACCGAGGATTCCTGCGGGTTGATCACCCGGAGACGGAAGATACCTAGCGGCCCTAACTTGTTAGGGCGAACACGTGAAAGGCTTCATAGTGAACCCCGCCGACCGTCCTAGGAAGAGGGTTAAGGGGTCGACGGGCCTCGGGCGAAAGGGCAATTCACGGCTCACAGTGAAGGTGTACACCTCTGCGCAGAGTAAAACTGGTATATCAGCCGTGCTCACGGTCATGAGCGGCCTTGGAACCTTTGCATTAAAGATGATGACCTATGTTTGTTTAATAATCATAATTTATCGTTTTGTGATCTACATTATTATGCTATAATGATCATGGGTTTTGGGTAGATATTGCCTAGCTATATTTGCGGAGTTCGACATGGACTCACTCTTGCTATTTCCCCACACCTCAGGAGAAGTTTAGGCTTGTGGTCAACGGTCGGTCGGTCCCCTGTGGAGTCGAGTCTACACTGGAGATTGGAGTCGTCTTTCCGTTGTGCGCTAGCTGAGGTTGTATTTTTTTATATTATGTACGTTATATAAAGCATTGTTTTAATGATACTACACTTCATTTGTAGCTATATGTGAGATTTGACTTCCATGGCTCACATATGGTGTTCATTCGGTTTTCTCCTTAAAACCGGGTGTTACAGATACACTACATATTGTGGTCACCGACACCACAAATACGAACGAGATGCAAGTGCTAGTCGCGATGATAGTGCTCGAGACTCGAGAGAGGCGTGCAAGAAGCTTGCCTGAATTGGATGCAAAGGTGGCCTTGCACGCACGAGCTGCAGCCCCGCGCACGGACGAGGCTCCCGCCGCCCCGCGCCCCTCCGGCAGCGGCGAGATGGAATCGCAGGAAGAGGGGAATGGTGAAGGGCTGCTTTGGAGGCTGGAGGGCGCGGCGGCCAGGGTGGCCGCCGCCGTGGTGGCGAGAGGCGAGATTTCCGCCCGCCGCCGCCCCCGTTGCGTGAGATGCGGTGGGGATTGGGGAATTTGAGCTGATTTAGGGTTTCACTAGAAACAACGCGCGGCGTTGCCGCACTTTTTATCTTTTCTAGGCCAGTGTACCTAGTTGTATGTGATAGTTGTTGAGAAAGCGTGTCTTGTCTAGTGGATAAATTGTGAGTAGTGTTAACGTACGCTATATTTAGATATGTACATGATTGTATAGTTGCTGTGAAAATAGAGATTACATGGATTGAGAAAGCGATGATGGAGACGTACACACTTTAGTTTCAATTTTGTCAACTTTATAAATAGAATTTAGGTTGTAGCTGCAGGGAGTACAGAAGCTAGCAATTGTAAGACGTGTATAATGTTCAAATGCACATTTATGTTACTATTAGATGGATTGAGAAAGCGATGATGTAAACGTGCAGACCTTAGTTTCAATTTTATCAATTTTGTAAATAGAATTTAGATTGTAGTTGTAGGGATTATAGGAGGTAGCGATCGTAAGGCTTGTATAATATTGAAAGGCACATTTATGTTACTACTAGTTAAATTAACATTTATTTATGAAATATTGAAGTTTATATTATTTGAACCGTAACTATAAAATGCATTAGATTTATGGAATACTGAGGTCCATCTTATTCGAACCGCAACTATAAAATGCATTAAATAAATTTTTAGTCAAATTAGTATTAGTTTAATTTTTAGGAACATGGACAAGCGAAATCAATATTGCTAAACCATAACGTGCACTAAATAAAATTAATGCAACAAGAACGGACTAAAATGGAGCTAAGACGTGAAAATTATGAGCTTATAAAGGGTTTAGGGACTACAACGCGATAAACTATAACTTTCAAGGGCTACAAAGGATGATTCATAAGGCACATACATTTATAGCCGCGAATAGGAAGAAACCGAGGGCCTTATATGTATAACCGGCTCAGCTGGGCTGTTTTGCAAGGTGCGGGATTCTCTCAGGGGTTTCCTATAAAATATGTTTTAAATGAAGGGACGGCAGGCAGAATAACACTAAAACCTGAGAACTCTTTGTAAATTTACCGATCTCCACCCGATCCTGGCCGTCGATCCGCCTGATCGGACGGTCGGAACTGCCCGCGGACGTGGCCATCTTCTCCAAGCCGGGCTTGGCTGCGGTTTCAGAGCGAAAGATTGAGGTATTTGTGGGGTTATAGGAGGCCGGGAGAGGCGCCAATTTGGCCCAATTTGGGCCTGGAAAGCGCGTGCGCATGGGGGAGTTCGGGGCATGTTTGGTTCGTGACCAGACTTTGCCATAGCTTGCCGCGTCTGAACTTTGCTGCTGTTTGCTTTACTGCCCGACATTTGGCGTGCCGCACTTTCTTTGGCGTCTCCATATTGTATTGCACCTGCAGAACTCGCCAAAAGTCTGGCGATCAGGGCGTGTTTGGTTCGTGACCAGACTTTGCCACAACTTTCCGCGCCTGAACTTTGCTGCTGTTTGCTTTACTGCCCAACGTTTGGCATGCCGCGCTTTCTTTGGCGTCTCCATATTGTATTGCACCTGCATAACTCACCAAAAGTCTGGCGATCAATTTCTTCGCCAGAACTGCGGCGCGCTGCACTTGCCTTGCGGCAAGTTTGGGAAGCCAAGCAAACACGCCCCAAATTCGTCCGGAAAAATTTGACCGGTACGCCAATTTCTCGGTAGCCGCCGGTAAGTTCGAAATTCTGAATTTTCCAGAAAATTTCAGCCGGACGGGAAAGCCTTGGCTGTGACCCGTCATGGACACCTGCTGAGGTCGTATGGGGAAAGTTGATTGGAACTATGGTAAGGGAAAATACTCAATAAATCAGCAACATACCCTGATGGATTCATAGCTTTACCTCAATGAGAAGCTCTTGTGCGGTACACTGGATGGGAGAGAAACGGGATCGACGAAACCAGCGGCAGGCCGTCGGACGGTATGTAGCTGGGACGGAATCACCTCGGCGGAGTCTCTGGTGAAGCCATAGAAGCCACGACGGAAGGTAGGGAAGGAGTGGCACAGATCGCCGGATCAGCACACCGCACCGCCGTTAGGGGAAGCACGGGCGATGGCAGCGAGGAAAATCAATGGATGTGAGGTTGGGATTTTTATACTGTCTTGCAGGAATTGAAAATGAACTCAAACCTGAGAAGAACATGGTGCTGGATCCAACACAGCTGCGGCTAGTGGAGCCAGAGGGCGCGACGGCGTGGGAAAGTCGCAGCACGCGGCGACATGCGGGGCCGCTGGATCCGGGCAGCACGGGCTGAGGTGCGCACACCTAAGCCTAGATTCTGGCATGGCCCCGAGAAGGCGGGTTGCAGGGGTGAGGTAGCAGCAGCGATGACTGGTGTACCCGGCCTCCGCCGGAGCCTTGGTGTAAGGGGCGCCAGGAGTGCCGCATTTGGGCGGTGCGGTCTCGAGCACGGCCGCCGGAGATGCCGACGGGCGCCTGCACAACATGGCGGGAGGCCGGGCAGCCGGACTCGAAGGCATCGTTCAGCCGCGGATATGGCCGGCCGGGGGCGGGGCTGGGCGTGTCCTCTTACCACGGGGAGGGCGCCGTCGCTTGGCCAGCGGTGAGTCGGGCATGATGCGGAGGCCCTGCGGCCGCCCGGATCATGGCGGCGGGGGGGGTGGTGGCTAGCAGCGGTGCGTCGGGCGTGGAGGCTGCGCGCGCCTCTGCTCCCGCCCCCGCCGTCCGTGGAGGCTATCGTGTGCCTCTGCTGCTACAATCGCCCTACCGCATGGCGCGTGCCTCCGATGCTTCCAAGCAGCCGAAAAGCGGTGGCCGCCCACACTGCCTTGGACCATAGCAGCTATCTTGGGAGCGGAGGGCGCCTGGATGGCCACCGCACCGTGGACACCGGAGAGAGGAAGCAGAGGTGTGGAGAGAGAAAGAGGCGTCGGGAGAAAAAAGAATCAGTCTACATGACCCCTCAACTATGGAGGGTCGACCACTTCACCCTCCAAACTACAAAACCGGCTAACCTACCCTCAAACTTTCCAAAACCTGTCAAATAACACCCCGGGCTGGTTTTAGAGGTGGTTTTTGCTCCAGTGGTTGTTGATGTGGATGCCAACGTGGTGATGGCCCACATGTCATCCACACACCCTTCTCTCTCTCCCACTACCTCTTCTCTAACTTCTCCGTCGATCCCCAGAACAGAGGCCGGTGGAGATCGGCATCCGCGCGCAGCGGCGCTGGCGGCCTCCCACAATGGCAAGGTCTGGCTGTGCGACGCAAGCCTGATCGTCGTGGAGGAATAGGAGCATGCTGGTGTCAACGAGCACAGAGTCATAGGAGATGTGGTGGGCCTCGAGTTCCAGGCCTGGTAGGTCCGCGGCATGCAAGATTTGATGTTCATGGAAGGCTGCCCATGAATCGACGCTCTAAAAGGATAAATTGCAATCCACTAATGGTGAGGATGATGCCAGTTGAAGGGATTGAGGGGCAATCATCATGGGTGTTGGATTTGGCCGGCTAACAGCAACTCCACCTGCGCATCATCCTCTTTGTCCACCCTCAAGCAATGAAGCTCCATCCGTTCACTCGTGTAGAGGAGCTTGTCGTGGCAGGAGGTTGGGAAGGCCAGCAATACGAGCACTTGCGCCCCGAGCCAGACCCCACCTCGCCCTGCACCGAGGATGCGGGTGGCCGTGGCCCCACCGACGGGTGGCCGTGGCCGCACCGACGGATGTCGATCCCCAGAACAGAGGCCGGTGGAGATCGGCATCCGCGCGCAGCGGCGCTGGCGGCCTCCCACAATGGCAAGGTCTGGCTGCGCGACGCAAGCCTGATCGTCGTGGAGGAATAGGAGCATGCTGGTGTCAACTAGCACAGAGTCACAGGAGATGTGGTGGGCCTCGAGTTCCAGGCCTGGTAGGTCCGCGGCATGCAAGATTTGATGTTCATGGAAGGCTGCCCATGAATCGACGCTCTAAAAGGATAAATTGCAATCCACTAATGGTGAGGATGATGCCAGTTGAAGGGATTGAGGGGAATCATCATGGGTGTTGGATTTGGCCGGCTAACAGCAACTCCACCTGCGCATCATCCTCTTTGTCCGCCCTCAAGCAATGAAGCTCCATCCGTTCACTCGTGTAGAGGAGCTTGTCGTGGCAGGAGGTTGGGAAGGCCAGCAATACGAGCACTTGCGCCCCGAGCCAGACCCCACCTCGCCCTGCACCGAGGATGCGGGTGGCCGTGGCCCCACCGACGGGTGGCCGTGGCCGCACCGACGGATGTCGATCCCCAGAACAGAGGCCGGTGGAGATCGGCATCCGCGCGCAGCGGCGCTGGCGGCCTCCCACAATGGCAAGGTCTGGCTGCGCGACGCAAGCCTGATCGTCGTGGAGGAATAGGAGCATGCTGGTGTCAACTAGCACAGAGTCACAGGAGATGTGGTGGGCCTCGAGTTCCAGGCCTGGTAGGTCCGCGGCATGCAAGATTTGATGTTCATGGAAGGCTGCCCATGAATCGACGCTCTAAAAGGATAAATTGCAATCCACTAATGGTGAGGATGATGCCAGTTGAAGGGATTGAGGGGGAATCATCATGGGTGTTGGATTTGGCCGGCTAACAGCAACTCCACCTGCGCATCATCCTCTTTGTCCGCCCTCAAGCAATGAAGCTCCATCCGTTCACTCGTGTAGAGGAGCTTGTCGTGGCAGGAGGCAGGGAAGGCCGGCAATACGAGCACTTGCGCCCCGAGCCAGACCCCACCTCGCCCTGCACCGTGGCCCACCGACGGTGCTTGCGCCCCTGCCGCTCTGTGCGCCCGCCCGAGACCGGCCTCGCTGGGGCACGCGATGCTGCTGGAGGCCGCCGCTAAGGCATCTCGCCGCTGCTGGAGGCTGCTGGCGCTGCGGCGTGCAGATGCCGGCCTCCACCGCCTATGTTTGAGGGGATCGATGGAGAAGTGGGAGAAGAGGAAGAGGGAGAGAGAGGGAAGCATGTGTGGCTGACATGTGGACCATCGCCACGTTGGCATCCACATCAGCAACCATTGTAGCAAAACCACCTCTAAAATCAGCCTGGGGTGTTATTTAACCGGTTTTGAAAAGTTTGGGAGACAGTTTAACCGGTTTTGTAGTTTGGGGGTGAAGTGGTCGACCCTTCATAGTTGACGGGATGATGTAGACTTATTCTGAAAAAAAAATGGGAAGGCCGGTGGGTGTGGCTTGTCAGAGAAGACGAGAAGGCTGTCAATGCAAAGATATTTTGCATGCAACGTGTGGACGATAACACATGATAGAACGGTAAAACATGACCGTAATTCTGAAAAATAACGGTGAATTTTTTTTTACTGACGTGGGCTGGCTGGGCTGCCGTCGGTTCCGGCAACTTTCGTAATACTCCCTCCATCGCAGAATCTTTACTAGTCTAAATCTGCCCCATGAAACCAGCCTTACTATTCTGCCACGTGTCCCAAGCTGATTCCTGGGTGAAGCTCCCATCTGGCCTTCGTCTACAGGTCTTCAGCGATCTAGAGTCCGGCATGGAGACCAAGAAAAGTTAAATGATGAAACGGCCCCCTGTAACAAATCTCAACTTCAGCCTCATTGTTATCCCCAACCGTCCCTCTCTCCCACCCCACGCCGCCTCCCACCCCACGCGCGCCCGGCCACCGTCGGCATAATCTCCCACCAAACGCGCCCCGCCGCCTCCCACCCGGCGCCCCCTGCCACTGTCGTCATCTCCCACCCCATGCGTTCCCCGCCACCCCCACCGCCGTTGAATCATCGACGCGCCCCGCATGTCGAGAAGCGTTCCTCGGGGCGCGAGTCAGGCGGCGGCGCCATCTTCCCGGCCGAATCGAGGCGGTGATGGTCCGATTTGCGGTACGGAGCTCGATCCACCAGCGCTGCGCGCATGATGTCGTCCGTGACCGGCGTCCCTCGAGCGACGGGCGATCCTTCTCGAGCTCGGGGCAGGCGACGGCAGCTCGGCTCGTACTTCTTCCGGCCCAAGCGAGCCTGGAAGATTTGGTAACTCCGCTCTGAACCAAAAAGATTTGGTAGGACGAAATCAGAAAGCTTAGCATTCCAATTCTTGTAAAGGAGAATATTGCTTGACTCGATATCACGGTGAACCACCTTTGGTTCAAGTCCATGATGCAAATACGTTAAGCTGCACAGTTATGCAAATAAAGTAAGCAGATAGTGATAGCAAAAGTATTATATAGACTGTAGATATAATCCAAAAAGTGCATACCCTTTTGTTGTTCCCAGAATAAACTCCCTTCTAATATCCCATGTATGAGGGCTCACAGGATCAACATCACCATGGTGCCATGGCTCCAAGTTTCCATTATTGACATACTCATACACAAGCATCCTGGGAACAAACCAAGAGCTTCTGCAAAGCAAAAGGGCAAAAAAAAAAAAAAGTATCACAGATAAGCAGACAACACAATTTCGGAATCTTCTGAGACTTTTCATTGCTACCGCTGGCCCCTACTTTTCATAATAAAACTGCAAGGCAAAGTCAATGAGCATAGGTGCAAATATCATCAGAAGGGCACCATATGCTCCTAACAATTTCTAGCATTTGCTGTAATTTAAATATAACTGCGGAAAACAGCATGATATGGAGTGTAAAAATACGAGGGAAGTGGGGAAGGAGAAGTTGCAAAATTTAAACAGCTGCAGCGAATAATCTGAGCATGGCTTTGCCCTGCTCGATCATTAGCTTTCAGAGAACATCTCGCTCACAAATGTGAATGATTGAATGTAGGAAAATTATAATCTGGAAAAAAAAAGGAATAATGGGAAGTAGATTGTTGAGGACCATGTAGAATCAAAAACGAAGCGGGGAAAAAATCAATTTGTAGTCAATTAACCATTGCATATTCAGTCATAGCCAGTATAATTTGTGTTGGGTTACGGGGAGGCTACGCTAGCATAAATCAAAATTCGTCTACCTCGAGAAGCCCAGGAATTGCTGTAGTTATCGATCACGGGATTACCGCTAGACGCGCAGATGCAGCGGAACGTGTCGATGTAGGAGAGCGCGTCGATGTGGCAGTGCCGTGCAGTTGCGAACGTCCATCTGGTCCTGCAACTCACGGTTCGCCCTAGTGCTCCAGATGCAGCACCTCCGAGGTATCCACACGTACGGAGATTGGAACGCCGAGCGTCGGTGTGGCAGCACCGAGGCGGGGCGGGAGACGGCAGCATGGGGGGGGGGCTACTGTTCACCCATGCGAACAGTAACGGACCACGGTACTGTAGCACGGCGACCAAAAAAGATCTTCTCTAGCCCCTATCCCTTCCCACGTATTTATAGGCCGTACTAATGGGCTTAACAACTCGTAGGCCCATTAGGACTCCCAATCCTACTTGGACTCCGATTCAATCATATTGTCTCTTGGGCATATCTCCAAAATTTATACATGTTTGTGTGTGATGCTTCTATAATTGTAGGTAATATGATGCCAATTCATATCTCAAGTCCAGCTGGTTTTGATGAAATATGGAATATACCGTGGCTATATTGGCAGTTAGCATTGAGTACGTGTGAAGATGGAAAAAAATAATCCAAAAACACATAATTGCTTGCAATGGTGAACTGGTAGTAATATACATTGTAATCTATGGGACAAACTAATAAACATAAAGGAGCTGCTTTCTGGTGAAACTTTCATGTAGAATCAGCTCCATGGAAATCAGATCACCCCCATGGAATCTTATTAGTAGTATGCATTGTTATTCATGGAATGAACTGAATATCTAGACAATAAACAGAGAGGAGCTGATATTTAATCAAACTCTAGAGTTAGTATTCAGAAGGCAAGCGACAACTCACCTTTAGCAATGGACGGATGCCTCTCCATTTTATTCATCCAGTTCCATCCAATGTTGTCAGTCCCTCTGTAATCAAGCAACTTCTTTAGAACTTGTAGGAGGAAAATAGGGGCTGGGATAATGAATGAAGTAAAAAAATGATTGAGTTCAACGCAAAGAATAGAAGGTGTGCGCTGACTAATTTTCTGGACTAATCTGTAGACTTTAATTCTTTGCTGCATAATAGTATATTTGCTTGTTGATTGTACCAAAAACGAATGTGGGAAATGCATAAGTCGTTTTGCATACTTTTTCCTTGCTCCTGTTGGCTGCTGCATGCAGCTTGCTTGTCCCTGCTGGTTGCTTCGAGAGCGTATTTGTCTTGCTGCCCACCTGCCATGGAATAAAGCAGTCATCTCTAGTTATCCTTTTCGGAGCACATGGCAGGTAAACAGAGATCCTAAAAGGAAAATAGTGGTGAACTAATAGTAAACACACAACACACCAAAAAGGAAAGCAAGTCAAAGTCGATTGTAAACCATCAATTACGTTCAACAAAAGATTCGGAAATGCATTGGCTATGCAAACTTGTGCACTAAAAACTAAGTTAAGCCTAATTTTTTGTTGTGTCAAATGACCCAAACTCACAGTTATAATTCACAAATCACATACAATCTGACTATTGTCTCACTCGTCAACTCACCAGTAAATGAAAGAACGCCCACACTGCTTACCAAGCATTTCATCAAACACTTTGGAGGCATGGCGACCCTTGTAAAATGGTGGTCGCATAATCCGCCATTTGCAATTTAGATCTAATGTGTGCTGCTGCCATGTACCAATCACCTGAAGGAACACCTATTAATGCAGCAGACAGAAGCAAAAGTTAAGGAATTGAAGAAGCCAGTTGAAGAGGCGGTTGCCCTTTCTGTGCGTGAGAGATGTATCTATTCCTCACGGTGATCGTGGAAAATGATACGAGGGGGAGGTGCAGAGCTGCTGAGCTGCAGATGAGGGAAATGCAAATCCGCACAGGAGGAAGAAGATTTTACCGGCAGTTGGGGACGTGCATCACGACCACTGGCGGCGAGGAGCTCGAGCGGATCGGAATCACTGCATGCGCGAGGGGAACTCAAGGTTTGACGACCGGGAGGTGAGGGAGCACTGCTTTCGTGCTGCCGGGAGCGGAGGTGCCAGGTCGTCTCACGGGAACCTTGAGGCCGAGGCCCGCCAGCCAGCGGTCGGCGCACCGCCGGCCGTGGGAGCCGCTGCTCAACCCCTCGCGTTGCCCGTTCGTGACCTGCTAGGCCACGCCGGCGCTGCGCTGGATTCGCCGCTGGCGTCGCAGCCGCCTTGACCCGTCGCCTCGCTGGCTGCGCGTTGCCCGCCCGCGCGCTGGACAGGCCTGGCCCCCTACAGACCGAGCTGGGGCCGGTTTCACCATTGGTAGCTCGTCGACCGCTGAGCGGGGCTGGGGCGCCAGCGCTGACGGCGCCGACCGAGCACCAGTGGCCCCGGTCGTCGCCGTCGCTATGTAGTGGCTTTGGAGCAGGTGCTCCTCCGGTTCAGCGCCGCCCGGCGTCGGCCCTCGGCAACAGATTTTGGCGATGCGAGATGAGATAGGAGAAGAAGAGAGATGGAGGAGGAGGCCGGGTGCAAATGCCGGCGGCCGGTGCAGATGACGGGGCGGCGGGGCATGGCGGTTGGCGCCAGGGTGGGCGCCTCGTCCGTCGGCGTGTGGTGGGCAATGTTTTCAAATCGTATAATCAAACCTAGTCTAAGGGTAGCGATCAGCCGATTAGTCCCAATCAGTCGTCTATCAGTCCGATTAGTCGAGGCTAGTCGACCCTGATCGTAGTCTAGTCGTCCTGTATATACCTATATTGTTAATTAATTAGGCAATTTCCAGATTAAAACCAGAATATAGATCATGACAAATAGATGAATTAGATTAAGCATGTTCAAATAACTAGCATGACACATCAGTATATCACATATACTAGCAGGACAAATCATGATATCGCATAGCATGAACGTAATAACTAGTGTAAATCTAACTCTTACAATAGCTTTGTTTATACCCGCCGATATAGATGTACTTGGTGATGAAGATGCAGAAGACGATAGTCTGCGGCGACCTACCGATGTAGATGTACTTGATGGCGAAGATGCAGACGACGATAGTCTGTAGCGACCTTCGGAAGTCGAACTGTCGAGAAGAATTTGGGAGCAGTCGCGCGAAGAGCGCTTCCCAAAAACCATATTCGCCTTCTCCCGGTTCAGGATCACAAAGACGAGGGTTCCGGAGAGACGCTCTCCCGATCGCTCGCGGCACGCCGACGGTCGGGATGGAGAGACTACGACGGCGCGCAAATAGCGAGAAGAGGAAAACAATAATTTACTACTTTAGGATTTTTTTCAATTGAAACTCCCAATTGTAGATTTTAGTGTGTCTTTTCCCAGGAGGATCGGTACGTATATATATGGAGGAAAACCCTCTATCTCTACATCAAGTAGCAATATGGTACTAATTGATGTTGTACCTTCCACATCTACTCATGGACTTAAATATTAAAGCCCATTAGGGAATATATGTATTGGGCCTTTATCTATATAAATTCTAACAATCCCCCACCAGATCTCAAATGCCCAGTATAGACATTTTCCTTCTCTCTCACTACTGTTTATACACTAGTATTTCAGCAGAGACTGTTAAGTTGAACATCCGCCTAGAGCTTCAAGTTATACCCATTCATAACTTGAACAATGGACTACGCTTTGAATTGCAAGTTTTGTGTGAATGAGTTTTATTTAAAGCCAAAATAGTACTTGGCTGCCAGTAGCCTTCCCCGTGGGTGGAGCATATGCGTCATACTCCCTGGTCTCTTCATGAGCTTACTAGAGACCACCCAAGTCTCATAGGCTGCGGCGTTTAACGATCGAGAACTCATATAGGTATGTTCTTTCAAGAATACTCGTAGGACAGCATCTTCGCTTGTTAAAGCCAGCAGAACATATTAAGGCATTTAGCCAACCCGCCATGCAAATTGCCTCAACGCTTTTGAGAGTATTGCATCTTCACTTAGAGAGGGTTATTATTATACTCTCCTCAGTTTACCAATAGCTTGTTCTTCCTAGATCCTTAGTCACGGGATCTTCGATCAAAAAGGTTGGGTTACTGCTACTGTAAACTCACATGGGTCTCATACCCATCTCCCTTGATGCGATTTCTATCACATTCCGTGATAGCCCTTTTAGTAAAGGGATCTGCCAGATTTTTATTTGTTTGGACATAAGCCACAGTTATTACTCTGGAGTTTCTCAACTTCCTGACAGTCTTCAAACGTCTTTTAATGTGTCTTGTTGACTTCACATTATCCTTAGCACTATTCACTTTAGTGATCACTGTTTGATTATCACAGTTCATAAGGATAGCCGGTACTGGTTTCTCTACCACCGGCAAGTCAGACAAGAGCTCACGCAGCCACTCTGCCTCTGCAGATGCTGTATCCAAAGCAGTAAGTTCTGCTTCCATGATTGATTTAGCCAAAATAGTCTGTTTACAAGACCTCCATGACACTGCGCCACCTCCAAGAGTAAATACATACCCACTAGTGGCGTAGATTTGATCAATATCAGAAATCCAGTTCGCATCACTATATCCCTCTAGCACAACTGGGTGCCCAGAATAGTGAATTCCATAACTCATTGTACCCTTAAGATAACGCAAGACCCTTTCTAGTGCATGCCAATGATCATCACCCGGGTTGGACATGTACCTACTCAACTTGCACACAGCAAAAGAGATATCTGGTCTGGTTGCGCTAGCTAAATACATGAGTGAACCAATGATCTGAGAATATCTCAATTGATCTCTAGCAATTCTCTTGTTCTTTCTCAAAGTCACACTAGGATCATAAGGTGTTGGAGAAGGCTTGCAATCCATAAAGCCAAATCGGCTCAAAAGCTTCTCAAGATAGTGAGATTGCAATAAAGTAACCCCACTCTCTTCCTTAATTAGCTTAATGTTGAGAATCACATCAGCCTCTCCTAGATCTTTCATGTCAAAACTCTTAGACAAGAAAGACTTGACTTCATTGATCACATCAATGTTTGATCCAAAAATTAAGATATCATCAACATATAAGCACAAAATAACAGATTGACCCCCACCATGTCGATAATACACACACCTATCGGCCTCATTAAACAAAGCCTGCACTAGTTAAAGTGGAGTCAAACTTCTCATGCCATTGTTTAGGTGCTTGTTTTAAGCCATACAAAAATTTCAATAACTTACACACCTTCTGCTCTTCACCTTTTACTACAAATCCATCATGCTGATCCATGTAAATCTCCTCATCCAACTCTCCATTAAGGAAAGTTGTCTTCACGTCCATTTGATAAACGAGAAGACCATATGAGACGGCCAAGGAAAGTAGTACTCGAATAGTGGTCATTCTAGCAACTGGTGAATAAGTATCAAAGAAATCCTCGCCTTCCTTTTGGGTATAACCCTTAGCCACAAGTCGAGCCTTGTACTTGTCAATAGTACCATCAGGTTTAAGCTCATTCTTGAACACCCACTTGCACCTAATAGGTTTACACCCAAATGGTAGCTCACATAACTCCCAAGTTCCATTAGAAAGAATCGAGTCCATCTCACTACGAATAGCTTCTTTCCAATCATCTACATCTGGAGATGTATATGCCTCTGTATGATAGAAGTGGGAGTATTATCCACAAGGTATACAATGAAATCATCTCCAAAGGATTTTGCAACCTTTCGTCTCTTGTTCCTCATAGGAACTTTATTGTCATCCTCCTCAAGGACCTTTTCAAGTGGTTGTTCAAATGACTCAATAGAATGCTCAATAGGTATAGTAAAATCAGGAGCTAATTCAGTAGAAAATTTAGCATTGTTGTGCATATCTTTCATAGGAAATATGTTCTCAAAAAATGTAGCATCACGAGATTCAAAGATTGTATCAACATGCATATCGGGAACTTCAGATTTTACTACTAAAAATCTATAGGCAAGTGCTATGATGAGCATATCCTAGAAAGACACAATCCACAGTCTTTGGCCCAAGCTTACGCTTCTTAGAAATTGGAACATTGACTTTCGCCAAACATCCCCACGTGCGCAAGTATGAAAGTGATGGTTTCCTTCCAACCCAATGCTCATATGAAGTTGTCTCTTTATTTCTATTTAGAATTCTATTCAGGACATGACTCGCAGTCAATAAAGCTTCCCCCCACCATGCCTTAGATAGACCAGCAGTGTCCAACATGGCATTCACCAAGTCAGTCAACATGCGGTTTTTCCTCTCGGCAACCCCGTTTGACTCGGGCGAATAGGGAGGTGTCCTCTTATGAATAATACCATGTTCGCATGAATTCATCAAAAGATGCAGGAAAATACTCACCACCATGATCCGACCTTAGACGTTTAATCTTTCTCTCTAGTTGATTTTCAACTTCAGCCTTATAGATTTTAAAATAGTCTTCCGCTTCATCTTTAGTTTTCAAAGAAGTAAACATAGCAAAATCTAGTTGCATCATCAATCAAAGTCATGAAATATCTCTTTCCACCTTTTGTCAACACACCATTCATCTCACATAGATCAGAATGTATGAGTTCTAGAGGTGCCAAGTGTCTCTCCACCACTGCCTTGTGAGGCTTTCAAGGTTGCTTAGATTGCACACAACTATGGCACTTAGAACCTTTGGCAATAGTGAAATCTGGAATTAAGCTCAAGCTAGACAATCGTGACATCAATCCAATGTTTACATGACATAAGCGAGAATGCCATACACTTGAATTATCACTAATTGTGCCACAAATGTGATTCACTGACTTGTTACAAAAATCGCTAAAGATAGGCGAAACAAACCTCCACAATCATATCCTTTACCAATAAATTGTCCATGCTTAGATATTACAACTTTATTGGACTCTAGCACTACCTTAAACCCATCTCTCAAAAGAAGGGAGGCGCTAACAAGGTTCTTGCGAATTGTAGGAACATGCTGCATGTTCTTAAGTTGCACAATTTTCCCCGAAGTAAACTTCAGTTCTACCGTGCCAAAACCATGAACAGAAGCATGTGACCCATTTCCCATCAAAACAGAGGAACCTTGAAGCCCATGATAAGAAGAAAACAGAGATATGTCAGCACACACATAAATATTAGCACACGTATCAACCCACCAACTTGGGGATTGAAACACTGAAAGTACTGTAGGAACATTACCATACTCCTCATCAAAGACTACTTGATCCACGAGAGATTGACATTCTTTTTACATTGGAAAAGTGACCAAGCTCTCCACAAGTGAAGCAAGGCAACTCGGGTTTGGTTTTCTTCTTCCCGTAGGTAGCATTGGAAGATTTATTGTTCATGATTGCTCTTCTAAGAATAGTGTTATGTTCTTAGAATTTTCTCTGATTTTCTCTAGAGATATTTCCCTCAGAAGAGCCAACACTAATCCAGAACACTTTAGCCTCTAGCCGAGCATGGCCTTATCTCGCCAACTCTTATAATGTGCACTAGAAAACTTTTCTAGTCTCAAAGACGTCGATGAAAATAGCTAAATTTAAATCAAGAAAAAGCCTATAATAAGTTTTTTGGATAGTTAGATAATTAGGAAATTTCCGATTAAAACCAAAATATAGATCATGACAAATAGATGAATTAGATTAAGCATGTTTAAATAACTTGCATGACAGATCAAGATATCACATATACTAGCAGGACAAATCATGATATCGCATAGCATGAACATAATAACTAGTGTAAATCTAACTCTTACACTAGCTTTGTTTATACCCGCCGATGTAGATGTACTTGGTGATGAAGATGCAGACGACGATAATCTCGCGGCAACCCGCCGATGTAGATGTACTTGATGGCGAAGATGCGCGACGACGATAGTCCGCAGCGACCTTCGGAAGTCGAACCGCCGAGAAGAATTTGGGAGCGCCGCCAAGAGCGCTTCCCAAAAACCATATTCGCCTTCTCCCCGTGTAGGATCACAAAGACGAGGGTTCCGGAGACCTGCTCCCGATCGCCTCACGCACGCCGACGGTCGGGATGGAGAGACTACGACGACAGCGCAGTAGCGAGAAGAGGAAAACAATAATTTACTACTTTAGGATTTTTCAATTGAAACTCCCAATTGTAGATTTTAGTGTGTCTTTTTCGGGAGGATCGGGTACGTATATATATCGAGGAAAACCCTCTATTTCTATATCAAGTAACAATATGGTACTAATTGATGTTGTACCTCCCACCTCTACTCATGGACTTAAATATTAAAGCCCATTAGGGAACACATGTATTGGGCCTTTGAGATTTAATAGAATTTCTAATATGGAATTGGGGAATTATCCATATAAATTCTAACATATATAACATGTATATAAAGCTCTAGAAACAGCAGTAGAGGTAAAGAAAGGCAGACCAACTAGCAAATCATAGCATGCAGCAAGCACATAATTAAACAAGGTCTCAATTCTCAAATGATGACACCATGAAGTTTGAATATCTGATACATCAAAATTTGTTATGCTCAGCTAACCAACAGGCAACAGTACAACCCATTAGCAGTACAACACATCTAAAGTCTAAGCAAGCAAAGTTTCATCTAATTCAAAGCCCTCTTCATCTCCGGATGCTGCACCAGATGGTCCACCTTCACCAGAAAATTCATCATCTATTTCTGCATCTGATGCTGCACCAGATGGTCCACCTTCACCAGAAAATTCATCATCTATTTCTGCATCTGATTCACCATCTTGCAGCTCCTGTGCTTGTACTTCATCTGCCCCAACTTCTGCATTGTCATTGCTTGCATCTCCAGTTATTTCTTCAACGATGTCTTCGATAGCACGAGTCTTCCTTGGACGCTTCCTTGTCCTGGCATGTGTTTGGCTCGGACTAAGAGAGGCAACAACAGCAGCCGCCCTACGACCTCTTGGATTTTGAGTAAGAGTCGTGCCTTGATCAACAAGAGATGAAACCATTTCTTGTGAAGTAGTTTTTCTTGTGAAGTAGTTGTATGAGGCATAGCACGACACACAGATTTGGAATATAACATCTAATGCAAGATAACATCTAAAGCCATTGGAAGATTATTGCCTCGTGTTGGCGCTTGGCATCTGAATAACCTAGGGCTACAGTACTTTGGCGATTTGGGGGCGATTGAAGGGCGATCGGGCGTTCCGCCGGGCGATTCGGCCCGGCTTCTACCCTCCCGATGGCCCTGGCCGGGCGCAGGAGGGGAGGGGCCTGGTCTCGCCGGTCGGATGGGGCTCCCTCGCTCGCGGGCGGCGCGGGCGGCGGCGACTCCAGCGGAGTCCTCGTTGCGGCTCGTGCTCGTCGGGCGTGAAGCTCGCGAGGGATATTCGTGTTCAGGCGACGCGGCGGGATGGAGGAGCAGCCGACGATTGAATAAGGTACCCGGACCCTCCTCTATCTCGGGCGGCGTCGCCTTCGGGCGGCGGCGCGTGGTCCGTGGGATTTAGGGTTAGATGTCATTGTCGATGCTTCAACCGCCGCTTGAATCTGGGAATTGATATGTCGGACGGACGCTCAATGAAACCGCTCGTGTGCGAAGTTTGAGCGCTGCTGCAGTCCCCCGGGCGGTTTGTTCCGAGTCAGGTTCGATGGCGATGATCGTGTCGGGCGCCGGCGCGTTCTTCATCGGGCGACGGATGTTGCTGAGTTCTCGCTCTTAGATGGGAGAAGGACCTGTGTGTAATTTATATCTTTCTCGAGGTCTTGTTTGCATGTAGGGTGGACAGCTGCCATACGTATCTGTGTATGGTCTACTTGTACTGCATCGTGTCCTTTTTAATACAGGTATACTTGATAAAAAAAAAAGATTATTGCCTCGTGTTATACAACAAAGCAACTTGGACAAGGAGCTCCACAACACAATAGATCGGAAGAGTACAGGGACAGGCACGATTATTCATGAACCTTCAGAGGAGGTACTCATCTTGTAAATCGCTGGAGCTTGTGCCTGGTAGAGCGGACGAGGGCAACAGCAGGGATGTGTGGACGGCCACGGCACAACGGATTGCACGCCGGAGCTGCTGCCTGGCGACGCCGACGGGGAATGGGAGCTGGCTGCTGTCGATGATGCCGGCGCTGACGAGAGGTGGTTGCTGCCTGCTAGTGCTCGCCTGCTCCTGCTGGTTGCTGCCGGCTTCGATGGGGTTGGGTGCTGCCAGCGTCGACGGGAGGTAGTTGTTGCATGCTGGTGCTCACCTGCTCCTGCTGAGTGGTGGCGGCGTGTGAGTGTGGACTGTGGAGGGGTATATCTTTAACCTAATGGGCCTCCAAATACCAGCCCAATACAATCTAAGCCCAAAAATATTTCGGGCCTGTAAATCTGTCTTCTTTAAATCTGATCGTCCTCGACCTAATGGGGACGACTTATCGTGATTAGTCAACGATTAGTGAATTCAAAAAAAAAAAAAAAAAAAAGTCAACGATTAGTCGGATGATCAGCTTTCTAGTCGCCCAAGTCGGGTCGCTTGTCCTTATCGGTGTGAGCTGAGCGATAAAGCGGATTAGTCATGGTTAGTCGCGATTAATCGGACAACTTGAAAAACATTGGTGGTGGGGAAGGAGGGGTGGGAGATATTTTTCGGCGGAGGACCCGGATTGAAATTCAATGAAAGGCAGGGGTCTAAAGGCTAATAGCCGTGGCAATGGTCCATCACTAGCCGTTGATCCCGGGCCGGATATATATATATATATATATATATATATATATATATATATATATATATATATATATATATATATATATATACTAGTAGGTGCCCTCGCTTCCAGACGGGGTAGCAAGCCTACATTATAGGGCTATTTGAGAAGGATAGTGTTAGATAATGTTGAGGTAGCCGAGAGGTTGTGTAATTGCTAATGAGGACAGCTATATTAGGGACTATGGAGGTGACCTAAAATAGTAAGACCCGATTTAGATAATAATAGATAGATTGGAGGAGTTGTGGTAAAGAAAACTGAGGGACAGTGTCCGAGTACATTAATGATATATTAAGATAATTGGTGGCCCAAAACATGGAAGAATGGAAATTGGTGGCCCAAAAACATGATATCTTTAACTATTGATATTGTAGAAGATGGTAAATGTCCATTCTAAACCTTTTCTTTGGAATGTTAGCTAGGAGGTTGATAATGTATAAGATATCAACGACTTGAGTCAATTATTATGAAAACATAATATTTGGTTGTGATGGAGGATGGGGTAAAAAATTGGAGACTAATATGCGATTTGGAGTTAGTAGGGATTTATTATGGGGATTATAACTTATAAGAATTAATTATTGAAATTAGAGTAATAAATTGGAATGTAAATGACTTTTGGTAGAGTTTTGAAATTAGATTAATAAACTGGAATGTAACAGCTTTGGTAGAGTTTGAAATTAGATTGAAATTTTACTCTTAGTTTTTTTTTTTTTTTTTAGAATTTTTCGGTGCATGGAAAAACAGAGTGTCGCCGTCTGCGTAATCACGTTTATCGTGTGTCCATAGCATTTTGATGTTGACGGACTGTTACATCGGACACTGTTATCCTTAACGGATTCCACTGTTCACTATCGGGTTTACTGTTCATATCACTAACGGATTTTACTATTTGTTGAACCCGATTCGTTACTGTTCATAAAAAAACCCGTTACTGTTTCTTATCGGGTCATACTGTAGTCTGAACAGTGATATTTGTCCAGGATTTTAACGGGTATACTGTTCATCCGATCACCAAGTTTAAATGATATATATATATATATATATATATATATATATATTTGTTTTTTGAAGCCACGTATGGCGCAGGAAAGAAGAATTAACTTAAGCCGATGGAGCTGCCTGAGTTGCCGTGCGTGATGGACAAGGAAGCTGGAGGCGGCGATGAGATTTTCATAGATGTGACTCTTCTAGAAGGGAAATTAGAGTCCAAATATTTTAGTATCTTATTTTATTTAGATATTGCTCTTAGGTATAAATAGACACCCCTGGCTATTGTAAAAGGGTTTTATCCCACGATAAGTACAACTCAATTTACTTCCCCGTACAATCTACTTTTTTCACGAGTATTTACCTTTCGCCCTAAGAATTTAGGTGCACTTTTTCGGCGAGTTCTTTCTTGACAAGATTCTGGGCGTATCGCTGTCGCTTTCAAATAAGTTTTTCCAATTTTATTCTTTCACCTGATTTACGTGTGTGTGTGGGGGGGAGGGGGTGTTCGAGCTTCCGGGCGTATCGCTGTTGCTTGCCCCATATTGCCTAAGAGTTATCGGATACACTGATCTACTTCCTCCGTTTTAAAAATAAAAGCAATTATTGGACCGGCAGAAACTGTGTTTTTGACCTCTCGCCTTATTCAACTTTTTTCTGTATACATCACTAAAGATATTATAATAATGTTTTATTTGTTTTATAATTTATATAAAAAATTTGAATAAGACGAGCAGTTAAACATGGTTTCAAAAAAGTCAATTGCAAGTATTTTGGAACAGAGAGAGTATGAGCTTCGGACGTATCGCTGTCGCCGCTTATTGGTTTATTCAGTATCGGCTAGCTTGTAGGTTTCTAGGTGTATCGTTGTCTCTACTTGTTAGTTTATATACAATTTATCGCATCTACTAATTTCTAGATTTTTATCTGGTTTCTCGTATTTGCACCAATTTATCGAGCGTGAACAGACCTGGTTTGGGCTGTCCATTTAGGCTTCCTTGATCCGTTTTTGTTCTTGTTCACCAGTTATCGATATTTTCTAGTTCTTGATAGGTTATTTATTTAATCATGTTAAGTTTATTTATCCATTCCAAATTATAGTTCGTTTTGACTCCAAGTTTGACCGCCGTCTTATTCAAAAAAAATTTGCACAAATATAGCCAAATTTAAGTTATTTTTGAAGAATATTTATTAATAAATCAAATCCAACAAAAAATATGATATTGTGTATAATTTTTTAAATAAAACGAGTGGTCAAACTTACTGGTAAAAAAAAGTCAAACGAACAATAATTTGGAACGGAAGGAGTAGCTTGTATCACAATTTATCCAGTCTAGTTATAGATCTTTATCTTTTTTTTTTTTAGTGTTGTAGTTATAGATCTTTATCGGCTCTAAGCTTTTTAAGCGCATAGCCGATCTAGGTTTGCTTATATGGACTTAAAACTCATCAGATCGGGCTGATATAGCCGGTCTACAAATTTTACGGTTTCTTCCCTTGTGGATTGCAGGTCAAATCGGCCGGGCACGCCGCGCAAGATACGGCGCGTGTCAGGATAGGCTCGTCATCGGAGGTGAAGTAGATCTCTGAGGCCTTTCTTGTTGCATCGCAAAACTTCACTGCCCGATTTTTACGCCAACGGCAGACCAAGTCGGCGACGACGGGCACAACCACCACGATTGCCGACATCGAGCGCACTCTGACCAGCTGGAGATCACGGCAGCAGCTGTGGCCGCGGCGCCGGCGGTCAACAAGTCGACTGGCCTGTTCGATGGCTTGTCGCATGACTTGGGCCACCAGCTTCAGGCCCATGTCAACCTCAGTGCTGTTGGCCGTCACCAGGCCCAGGAGGACCTTCACGCCGAGGTAACAAGCCAGCTGGTCCAAAGCGAAGGTGGCCTGGGCGGCCCAACGACGGCACATGAGGACCAGGGGCCCGGCTCTACCATTGAACTGGGTCCGTCCATGCTGGGCCGCGTGGGGACTGCAGGCGTAGGAGGCAACATCCATCGAGGCCGTGCTGCGCGACTATGTGCATTCTGCTCAGGGGCCGCTCCCAGACTAAATTATAGCGGCCATGACTGCACTGCTCGACCTCGACGATGACAATGCTGAGCAGATGATAGAAGCCTTGTTCAAACACGCAGACGACGTATCGACAAGCTACAGGTGGCACAGGATGCCATACTGGACCAGGGGGCTTGATGATCGACATGCATGCACTGCGTCTACTGGTTCTCCAATGTATCCCAAGACCATGAACAATGTGTATCTATCTTCACCCTGCTGGCTGCGACCTTCGGGCAAGATGATGATGACTCTGTCCTGCTGGTTTCGACCTTCGGGCGTCCTACCCGCGACTTAGACTCCGCCCTGCTGGCTACGACCTTCGGGCTAGACGACGCGCGTGTGCACCCTGCTGGCTTTGACCTTCGGGTGCTTCACATGCGCACTACCGTAGAAAACGGAATACCCTTGAGGGTCGAAAAACCCTCAAGGAAAACCCCAAAAACCGCCAAGGTAATGAATCGTGGGCGGTAAGCACTCAAGGAATGGCCGCCAAGGGTAGATAGACAGTGGAAATACCTATTAGCTTGAGCTTGAGCGCCCGCCACAAATACTTTCCTTGAGTGTTGAACCGTCAAGCAAACAAATGGAGCGTCAGATTTTTAAAACCGCCAAGGAAAGGCAACGGCACTCAAGGACATGTATTTTCTTGAGAGTTGGTGACCCCCAAGGATGTATTTAAGCCGCCAAAGATATTTATTTTCTTGAGGGGTTTGTCACCGCCAAGGAATTGCCTGAGCTGACAAGGATATATATTTTCTTGAGAGTTAGCACAGCCAAGGTAATACGAACGAACCGTCAATGATATGAACTTTCCCTGGGGCTCACACCCTCAAGGAAATAACAATTTCCTTGAGTGTTTTTTTTTTGGAGAATTACACAGTACAACGCAGACGCTCACAACACGCATGCACACTCACCCCTAAGAACACACGTGACGCAAACCCTACCCCTATGAGCACCTCTAAAGGACCGAGCACCGGCAGGTCCAGAGATTCCCGGTCACCATGGGCGCCCGTTGCCGACGGAACGCCGCTACCACTTAATGCATAACGCCGAAAATCCCGGGAAAATCCGGGAAAAGGTGCGAGCACCGTGATTTGAACTCGGGTGGGTAGGCCCCACCGGACCGCCCTACCATTGGACTATAAGCCAACCCGCACCTTGAGTGTTTTTGGCCTCAAGAAAATTGGTGTTTCGTAACACCCGCCCAATAAGGATGTGGCCCAAGAGGGGCCTGAAATGAGCTGCTACGCCGCACATGTTTAGTACCACCTTGTTGGTTAAGCAAGGGTGGAGCCAACTTATAAGCCTTTGTCTTCCAGCCATATCACCTTCGGGTTAACCCTTTACATGAAGCGGGGACGAAAGTGTAAGCAAGGTGTTATGTGTACGTGCACGCCTCGGAAGGGCCGCGCGGTGCGGCTTTGGAAGGCGGTGGTGTTACATCGGCTCTAGTCAGGGTGGAGGACCTTGTCTAACTTTGTTGGTAGTTTGCCGAATGGGAGAAACGGGTTGTATCGCCGTTGGTCGCTAACATTGTTAGATAAACCTTTGGAAGGCGGGATGTCACTGTGGTATCGTGAGTCGGCCGACACCGGATGCACAGACGTGGCCAAGAGGGGAGGTCCCGGAAGTTGACGCCGACGAGGGGACGCCGAGTCCTTTGAGGGGGGTGTATGTAACACCCGCCTAATAGGATGTGATGTCTTGGGGGCTATGAGTGTTCAGGCGCATATGTTTAGTACCACCTGCCGCTGACGAGGACGCCGAGTCCTTTGGGGGTGTATGTAACACCCGCCCAATAAGGATGTGGCCCAAGAGGGGCCCTATGAGTGCTTCGCGCCACATGTTTTAGTACCACCTTGCCGGTTAAGCAAGGGTGGAGCCAACTTATAAGCCTTTGTCTTCCGGCCATATCACCTTCGGTTAATTTTTTTACACGGCGAGGACGAAAGTGTAAGCAAAGTGTTATGTGTGTGACGTGCTGCACGCCAGGCGGGTGCGGCTTTGGAAAGGGTGGTGTTATACCGGCGGCCGCGGCGGTGCGGCTTTGGAAGGTAGGGTGTTACACCGGCTCTAGTCGGTCAGAGAACCTTGTAACTTTGTTGATAGTTTGCCGGAATGGGAGAAACTGGGTTGTATCGCTCGTTGGCTGCTAACATTGTTAGATAAACCTTTGAAAGGCGGGGTGTCACAGTTTCCTTAGCAGCCAACCCTCAAGGTAATGCATGATAGAGAGGCTTAGTTGACCCAGAAAATATTGATCATTCATGATAATAGTTGACCAAGATAAATATCAAAATTGAAGCCACAAGTAAACTAAATCAGTGCTAGATTACATAACACATCCAATATCCATCGGTTCATTACATGTCCATTTTGCAGATATAAGACTTAGCTAGCAATAGTGTATCATTCTACATTGCACATACATAAGGAAAATGCTACACACACTTCCTAAGGCAATATTGCACTTAGCAAAAAAGATCAGCCTAATATCATATTAGTTCCTACTGATCAATAAACCCAAAAGAATGTCCACATCCCATTGTGCAGTCACTTAGTTTTTGGAATTAGTTTGGATGCATGCACAGTCACTGTTCAGTAGAGAGGTGATCATCATCGCTTTGGGAGTAGCCATCATCATCTTCACTGTCAATGGACTGGTCATCATCATCGCTTTCATTGGAGTTCTGAACATGATCGTTGTCTTCATGATAGCTGCAATCATCTTCATAGCTTTCATGGTAGCTGTAGTCATCGCCATCGCTTGTCGCCTTCGTCATCAGCGTTGTGGTTGCAGCGCCTTTCAACTGAATGAGAGCCTCCATGTGACCCAGCAGCCTGCAAAAGGCAATATTGAAACATTTTGTACAATTTTGGAACAAAAAAGTTTGATCTTCAATCTCCAAGAGCCTACTGTAAACTATCAAGTAACTGATCAGGGTTGTTTTGCTGACAACAAGAATCCACTTTTTCACTGCTGCAACTCATATTGGCACTCTATCACAATATTAATTCTCTAGATGAATTGAGATCCAAATAAAGAATATCAATTGCACAAACAAATTCAATAAATAATGTAACCTGGTTACGATTTAACATCAAGGTCTTGTAGGCGTTGAAGTAGTTCAGCTGGTGGTTCTATTTTTAGCTTATCAAACACACTCTGCAATTGAAAGTATCCAAATGAAATTGTATGCTTAGGACACAATAGTTGAAGAAACAATGGAAAAATTATTACCTTGAATAGCTCACGATGGACTCTATTTTCCTCAGCGAGTATATCATTATTTGTTTTCAATTGTGCATTTTCTTGGAGAACACTTTCATAATGATCAGGATCAGGTGGCCTAACAGATACAGATTTGGAATGTGCTAGGACAATTTCCTTATCCACAGCATTATCACCAATTGGAACACGGCCATGCTTCATGCCGCGCCCCTATAGTGTACAATGCTCTTCCATCCAGTTCTTGTGAATTTGCATCTACAGCTAATGCCATGTACTCATCCTAACATAAAAACAGGAAAATATATTAAATGATGTTGCCATTCAGCTTACAGAACAAATGAAAGCATGTAGTACAGAGCATACAAATATTTTTGTGCTTTCTGGCTAGGATTGGAGCACTCCTTCCAGTGCTATCCACTTTTTTAACTCCAGATTTCAAAGCAGCAAATGTGTTTATCCCACTCTGTTTACGGCCAGATTTATATTCCTGTAAGATTGAAACCACAAATTATGCATGGGTCAGATTATAAGCAACATGCAGATTATAAGCTGTACAAGAACTATAAGCTACAGATTTCAAAAGTTCCTAACTAAAATAATCAAGGCACAAGGTTTTTTTTTTTTTTTCATACCAAGAACTGTTGTGTCTCTGCAAAATTTCTTGAACCTCCTCTATTTTGAGCTGGATCATCAGAACTCATGCGTGATTGCTGGCCTCTGTCTCTTTTAAAAATCTGACACTCCATTTGTTTGCTTGACGGTTCAACACCCAAGGAATGGAGCGTCAGGTTTGTCCTTATAGTAAAGCATGCAATTATTTTTACACACATCAATTTTCTCATATGGCATGCCTAAGCCCTCCAATAATTTTTTTGATTGGTAGAAGTCCTTAGGAACCTTACAGTCTGAAGGCATAAGTTCATGAATTAACTCTAAATTTGCTTCAAAGTGTGCAATTGACATATTGTACTGTGATTTCATAGCTAACAAACGTGCTATAGCAGACAAAGCAGAGTGTGTTGAATTCTATAAGGCTGGTTCATTGGCACTATCAACCATCTTATAAAAAGCCCGAGCTGAGGCTGTAGGCTCCTCATCATTGGCCAATGGATAAAAGTTAGCTAGGTCAGCTATCATATCATTCATGCGATCACATTCTTCGAAACTCCCATCACTACCAACTTCTACATCAATCTCTCCATGTGCTGTCCATTCTCTGAAATCTTCCCTAAACCCATGTTTACATAAGTGCATCTCTACATCGAACCTTTTATGCCTAACATAGTTCGACACAAGGCACATGGGCACTTGATGGTGTCATTTTCAACCAGGCTAACCATGAAGAATGCACGGTCTAAGAACTTGTTTGTGTTTTCAACCCACTCATTAGATGGGGCCTTCCCATGAGACCAACCACTATACATCCATTCATGATCTGCCATGACTCTAAATCTGTTTATGAGAGAATATGAACAGGATGATATATTTTAGTTTCAGAACAAACCGGCACAGCAATCAACCAATAGAGGCATTTTAATTAATGGCAGAAAAAAGGTATAATGAATCATGCAGCTTACAAACAGTCAACAGATACTTCAACTCAATGTCTAACACACAAATGCCATCTCAATCAAATGCACAGTTGATGATACTTACTTCTTTGTTGGCTGAAACCGGTCGATGTTGGTACTGCTACACGCTACACAGATCGTTGCCTCCACAGATCCTCAATTCAACCTTAAAAAGTTGCTAGAGACAATCAGATTCTTACACAGGATGAAGCTATAACTGAATGACAGTCACCATTCACATGGGTAATAATGAAGCGAGCTTACCAGGCAAGCAAAAGGGACACGCTACTCAGATTAATCCTGAAAAAAGGTACAACAATATATTTAGCTATGGATACGCTAACTGCATAAATAATAAAATGTGCAGTTCCTTGACTGAGCAATGAAGTGTTGTGTGACCCAACAATTGAGTGAACCCATGTATTTTAGATCATATAAATATTTTAGTTCAGAACTACCAATCCCAAATGTACAGATCGACCTTTTTCAGATCACAAACAAGATATGCACTCAGGAAAAAATACAGATTTGTAGCTTATCAGAACTGAATCCAGCAATGGCACTAGTTTAGAACCAAAACTGAAATAAAATCAATACCATGTCCCGTATCAGGACAGATCTCAGAATCTGTAGGTTTCAGATCCTACTATTTTGAATCAGATAAAAATGAACCTTTAGCAACTACGTGAACCTGGAGATGTGCAGGCTGCCGGTAGCATAGGTGCCCGGTGGATCCGCGGCTTTGCAGATGCGGAGCCCAGGCAGCCCTCGAAGCAGAAAGGGATTGCCGTACGCAGGGAAGGTCTGTGCAGGGGCTCACCTCGTCGACAGTGGTGGCGTGGGCCAGGTCGGCGCCGAGCACTCCACGAATTGAGCACAGCTGCCTACGAACGACCGCTGCCTGTAAAGGAAACGCCGCTCGCCGTGCAGTACCCGCCGCAGGAGCCGCACGCAGGAGACGTCGCCCTCCCACCGCGAACGCAGGAGACGTCGCCCGCCGCCCACGGAGGAGCCGTCGTCCGCCTGCAGCCCGCGGAGGAGCCGCCGACCGCCGCCGCCCACTCGCCCGATTTTTTTTCTACTCGCTCGTGTTGGGAGATGCGGCGGGTCGAACAGAATTGGGGAGAACCAGGAAGTCACGGCGTATGAGAGGATAAGGTTGACGAATTTTTTTTTTTTTTTTTCATCTCACGCCTTGGGCTCACAGTGGGCACAAAATACCGAAAACCGAAACCGAATCGGAAAAACCAAGAACCGAACCGAATAGTACCGAAACCGAATAATTCGGGTTCCTGTTTTGGTTCCGTGGTCCGAGGAACCGACTTACCGAGGTAAATACAGAAACCGAACCGAATTTACCGAATTTACCGGGGTTACCGAAATGTGACAAGTTTAAGTGTTGTCATATTATTAATTATACTATTATAGACTATTATATTATATATTTTTGGCACTAACACTTATAGTTATGTGGACTTTTATATGCATTTGTATTTTGTACCATTATTATCTATGAAATCATGTCAAAATTAGTTTTAAAACATGATATTACATCTTCTTTGTGAGCAGTTCGGTGATGCTTGTTCGGTAAATACCGAAACCGAACCGAATTTACCGAAACCAAATCCCTCGGTACCGAATTTTTTAGGAACCGATCGGTACCGATTTCTCGAGAACCTAATTTTACCGATACCTAGAAGAACCGAACCGTCGGTTCGGTATTTCCGAACGCCCACAAGTGACCTTGGGCACCTGCTCTATTTTAGCCTCCGTCTCGATCGTGGGCGAGAAGGGGACTGGAGGGGCACGCTCAAGCTTGGGCCTGATTACAAAGTTTTGGGCGTGGCGGGAGGAGAAAGAGGAATTGGCTCTTTTTTTTTTCCAGTTTCTATGCGCGCTTAAACAGTAGGGCCAGATTTCGTCGCCCCGCAAAAAAAAATTACTTATGATTGCCAAATTACTTGTCGGTTGATACTCAAGGAAACAACAATTTCCTTGAGTGTTTGGAAGTACACACTCAAGTAAATACATATTTTTCTTGAGTGTGTAAAATAACGACCAAGGAATATGCATTTTCTTGGGGGTTTTAAGAAAGCGCCAAGGTAATATATATTTCTTGAGGGTTCAATCGTGCCACTCAAGGAAAATGGTGACCCTCAAGGCTATTCCATTTTGTAGTAGTGGCGACGTATGCAGCCTCTTGAACACTATCGTTGTATTCACTACCGGAAACGGCACCTTGGCCGTGTGCCGGGCCTAAGCCGAGTGCCTAGGCAATGGGCACACGGCCAAAACCAACACTCGGCTTAGGCATGATAAGCCGAAAGTGCCAAAACCGAAACACTCGGCTTAGGCAAACCACTCGGCTTTTAGAGGCGAAATAAGCCGAGTGCCTAACGCCGCCACTCGCCAATGGAAGTTTCAACCGCGGCGCCACCGAGCGCCGTCGGCCCCTCCCGAGTCACTTGTAAGCCGAAAGTGCCAAAATTTGGCACTTTCGGCTAAGAGTGCGACACCCGACTTATTTTAAATTTTGCCGAGTCCGGAAAAAAACACTCGTCTTAGAGGGTCTAAGCCCGAGTGCCCCCAATGGCACTCGGCTAAGAATTTTATTTTATTTTCCAAATGCCTTCAAACTTTTTCTCCTCAACCCATATCATATTTCTTACCCCCTAACAAAGTTTGGTGCATTTTTCAATTTATTTGCTATATATAACTAATTAATTGCATTTCAAACAATATTTTTTATCGGGTGAGATTTGAACTACATGTCATTCAAATATTTTGAAAATTTGAGTGTAAAATTGATATTCATGTTAGTCAACCTAATTTAAGGCCCCGAGAGATTATATGATAACGGTTTTCAATGATCTCGTTTAAAACACGCATCGCAAGCGTGTGGGTGAACGGTTTTTAAATTGTATAAAAAGAAAACGAAGTTGAAAAAATCACGAAATTCGACGAGTTGTCATCATATCATATGTGGAAAGCTCGTCGAAAAAAAAAATTTGAGAAGGTTTCGACTACGTTGTAGACGAACATCACTTGAAAGTAGGAACATCCCCTTAGAAGTTTTAGAGTTAGTGAGAGTGATCTCCGCGGTGTTGGATATATAGTGATGGTCAAATTATGATTTGACTTTGAAACTTTTTCTATAGCCTAAAGACATCAAATATAGTGACAAGTTAAAATTTAGGGATTTTTTGGATCCGTTTGATAATTTTTATTTTTTTTTATTGCGTTTATATAAATTGAATGTTGACCAAAACCACATAAAATAATGGTTCGTTTTCCACGAAATTATAAAACTTTCATTGTTTAGTTAATTTGAAATGGTACTTTAAAAGTTTAATGAAAAATAAATAGAAAAAAGGAGTAGGGAAAAGGAAAAAAACGAAAAAATGAGTTTTTTTTTATTCTAAGCCGAGTGCCTCGGCTCCGGCACTTTCGGCTTAGAAGCCTGGCAGCAATTTTTATTTTCTTTTTCTATTCTAAGCCGAGTGCCATAGGAGGCAGCACTCGGCTTAGAAGCTTTGCGTTTTTTTTTTCGACTTTGGCGCTCTTTTCTTGGGTTATTGGCGCCGGCGCTTTTTTTCGGCATAGAATTTATTTTTAGTCATTTAATCTAAGCCGAGTGCCTAGATCTTGGCACTTTCGGCTTAGAGGAACAAGTGACAATTTTTCTGCTCCACGTCAACGATCCAAGGCGATAGGCTGTGACCAATGATGTTTTTCGTGAAACAGAAGCCACGGATAGGTGACCAAGGCCCATGTGCCTTCTAGGAAATAAATGCCCCCACAGCCACGTACAGGCACAGCAAGGACCAATCATCTCTCTCGTCCATCTCCCTCTCGTACAGGCACAGCAAGGACGGGTGGACTGGGTGGAGAGCAGCAGGGCGAGGCTCCATTGCGGATTAACGCGGCAGCGGCGGCGTTCATCGGCGCTGGGGCGGCACCTTGGGCGAAGCTCCGTGCTCTGGCTGCGATGGCGGCGCTCCACGGGCGCGGTGGCGCGGCGCGATGCCGGTGGCGGTTCGGCGGGCGAAGCGAGGCACCGACCATGGCGGCTTTGCGGGCAGCGCGGCGCGGCTACCGGGCGAAGCTCGACATGGCCGCAGCGCGTAGCGGTGGCGTTTGGCGCGTGGCCCTTTGCGGCGTGGTGCGCGGCATGGTATCCACGGCCGCCCGTGACTGCGGCAAAGCGGCAGCTCGACTACGGAGAGCACGCGGCTGCCTGTGGGCGACGGCGCGCGTGACGGCGGCGAAAGCACAGGCTGGTGGCCATCGGCGCTGGGCGGTGTCGGCGCTCGCTTGGCTGCGGCGTGCTCCGACGAGGTGGTGGCCTGCAGCGGTGGCGGCGTGCTCCGCGAGGCTACGGGCGTGCTCGGCAAGGGGCTGCGCGCTCTGGAGGAGGAGGCGGCGGCGGTAGCAGCCTGTGTCCATGCAAACAACACTTTCGACAATGATTTTTTAAAAAAAACAATTTTCTTTGCCGGTGTTCACGCCCCTAGCACTCGGCAAAGACTCGCGTGAAAAACATTCCACCGTCAGTTGCTTTTCTACGCCGTGTACGCCATGGACACTCGGCATAGGGGAAAAAGCACTCGGCTTAGCCTAAGCCGAGTGCCCGATATCTGGCACTCGGCTTAGGATCACGTTGCCGAGAAAACGTTGCCATGTGCCATAAGCCGAGTGTTACACTCGGCTTAGCCTTCGCCGTGTGTTTTGTGGCCTTTGCCGTGTGCCCCAAAGACCCTGAGTCCGGTAGTGATTGGGCTTCAATCGTTTCGGTCGTATCCACCGTGCTTATTCCCGTATCGATGAAAGGCAACTTCAATATACTCAACTGGAATGTGAGATGTCTAAACGCCGCTGCCAGATGTCTAGCAGTCCACGACACCATACAAGATACGACCTGTCACATTGCGTGCCTATAGGAGACAAAACTACAAAAACACGACACGGCGCTTGCCCAATTCCTGGGGGGCCTACAGACTTAATAAGTTCACATACAAGCCCGCACTAGGCACAAAAGGAGGCAACCTCATTTTATGGAATGACAATGTCATTGACTTGGAAAATATTTTACTCGGCAGCCACTCCGTGTCGGCACATGTAACTGTCACGCAATGTGCCTCCTCCTTCTTACTCACCACGGTCTTTGGTCCATCTAGACGTGACAGGCAGCCAGCCTTTCTGCAGCACCTGAGGAGCCTCAAACCGAACCATGATGAAAAGTGGCTCGTCATAGGAGATTTCAAATCTACCGCGCGAGGGACAAAAGCGATAGAAACCTCTGCCGGCGCCTTATGAGAAGCTTCAGATCAGCGCTAAATTACTGTGGCCTCAGAGAGATACACTTGTAGAATCGCAAGTTCACCTGGAGCAATGAGCAGCGACAACCAACGCTTGTGCGCCTTGATAGGATGTTCTGCAATGGAAAGTGGGATCTTGAATTCCAAAATCACATCCTACATGCTCTATCTCGGCACACTCTGATCATTGTCCTCTGCTTCTGGCGCAAAACTCTGGCCCTAGGAAGTCCACGCCCTTCAAATTTGAGAACTTCTGGGTTCACTTGCCGGGCTTCCAAGAGCTAGTCACCCAAGTGTGGACGGCAGCCACAACACATACTGAATCTTTCCATGACCTTGGACACAAGCTCTATGCGCTGCCTAGGGCCCTGCGCACGTGGAGTAAATCATTCACATTAGACAAAAAAGCAAAGATGCATATTGCGCGGCAAATCATCCTCCTCCTTGACAAGGCGCAAGAGACACCTAGTTTATCCGACCCGGAGTTCCAGCTCCGCACCAAGTTAAAGAAGCGCTTACTCGGCTGGGCGGTTATCGAAAAAGCCAGAAAAAAAAGCAGAGCTCTAGGATCACTTATCTGCGAGAGGGTGATGCCAATACAAAAATTTTCCACCTCAAGGTGAACTCTAGAAGGCGCAAGAAATTTATCCGAAGACTACGGCACTACGCGTGGGATTCAGTTAGGCAATCTCGCATCAGGAAAGCAAAGCGCTATCATCGATAACTTCCAGGCCGTTATGGGTAGCCCCTCGCAGCGAACAAGAGATCTCAACTGGGCCAATCTCCCCGTACCCTCGGTGGATCTCTCAGCTTTGGATGCTCCCTTCGAGGAGAAGAGGTGTGTGCGGCAATTATGTAGTTGATGCACAATAAGGCGCCGGGGCCAGATAGTTCATACGACTATTCTTCAAGAAATGATGGACAACGATCAAGGGCGATTTTACGATGGCAGTTAACTCCTTCCATAATTTGCATTGTGCGGACCTCAACCTTCTCAACTCAGTGAATATTGTATTACTGCCAAAGAAAGATGGAGCTGAATGCATCCACGACTACAGGCCAATCAGCCTCATCCATGCAATATCAAAAATAATCATCAAGTTATTGGCTCTTTGGCTAGCTCCACATATGCCATCCCTAGTCGCGCCGTGCGAAAGCGCCTTCATAAAAGAGAGGAGCATACATGATAATTTTCTTTATGTCAGGAATATAGCGCGCCGCTTCCACCGCAACAGAACCCCAACACTACTGCTGAAGCTAGACATCTCCAAAGCATTTAATTCCGTGCGCTGGGACTACTTACTGACAGTTAAACCTGTGCATAAAGCACGGGCACGGTGGCCGGCACGAAGAAGCCGCGTTTTTTGCCCGGCACGAAGCACGGCCCGGCACGAAATAATGGGCTCGGGCCGGCCCGGTGCTCGGTGTGGGCCGTGCTTGGGCCGACCCCAAGGCACGTGGGCGGCACGGCACGGCCCGGATTATAGGCAAGGCACGGTTGAGGCCCGATCCGTAGAAAAAATAGCGCATATCCTCCTCCAGCCAACTCTAACTTAACAGCCCAACAGCCCAACTTAACAGCCCAGCAGGCCAAGAGGATACTACTCGGCTTCCTCAATCACTACGATACATCCCGACTCCTATCTGCTGCCCATGGTCGCCGCCGCCGGCGGCTCCTATCTTCTGCCCATGGTCGCCGCCGACTCCTATTTGCTGCCCGGTCGCCGCGGGCGCGCGTCGCGGGCGCTTCGGGGAACTAGCCGGAAATTGGGCGAATCGGGAGGTGGTGGCGTCCGCCGGCGCAAGCCGCAGGGGAAGAGCGTGTGGCCGCCCATGGCAGCAGGCCGGGCGCAACCGAGAGGGCCAGTCCGGCTCTTGCGCGTGGGACCGTGGCGCGTCGTGCCGCCCCCGTCGGGCATTGGCGGAGCCAGGAATTTAGGGTTGGGTATGCCAAAAGAACTGAACATGAGATGTATAGTATATAGTGGGTATGTCAAAGGACTGAGCTTGAGCAACAGAATTCTTGCCGCTTGGGCCTTGACCAGGTTGGTCTGCTCGTTGCTACTAGAGTCACTTCGGTTTGTGGGCTATTGGTCTATTAGAGAATAGAATATACATGTATAGTATATAGTGGAGTATACATGTATTTATTTTTTTACCAGAACCTTGGGTATTCCAAGGAATACCTAGGAATACACCTAGCTCCGCCCGGTGCCGTCGGGCGTCCATGACTCTGACGGCCCTTCCCTCCCACGGCGTAGTGAGCCATCGGCCATGGCTGCGTACGTGGGAAGACAAGGTACGAGTTTTTTTTTTTTTTTTTTTTTTTTTTGAGAAGAAGCCAAGGTACGAGATGAGCCTTTTGCTGTGGGCCTCGGGCCGGCCTGGTGTTATCTTGGGCCTCGTGCTTTTTCGGGCCGGCCCGCACGGAAATCGGCCGCGTGCCGTGCACGGGCCGTCGCCCGGGCCCGGTGGCCTATGAAGGCACGGCCCGGTGGCACGCGGGCCAAATGGGCCCGTGCAGGCGGGCCGGGCCGGCCCCCGCACAGGTATACCGACAGTTATGCAACGAAGAGGCTTCCCACCGCAGTGGTGTGATTGGATAGCAGCCTCCTTTCGAACTTCAACGTTAAAAATCCTGCTAAACGGAATCCCGTCCGACCCGATATGTCACGATTGGTGGCTGCAATAGGGTGACCCCCTCTCACCACTGCTGTTCGTCCTGGCAATAGACACACTACACCATCTCCTGCAGAAGGTGACCGAGGACTCCTCAGCAAGCTCGGTGGGCGTGTAGCACGATTCAGGGCCTCGTTATATGCAGACGATGCTGCCATCTTCATCAGGCCCACCACGATGGACACCAGAAATTGACATCGCTTCCTATACCTCTTTGGTGAGGCGACGGGTCTGGTCACCAACCTGCAGAAGGCAAGTATTGCTCCGATAAGCTGCCAAGCCGTTGATCTAGATGAGGTCCTTTCTGCGCTACCGATGACACAAGTGGGATTTCCCATGCGCTACCTTGGCCTCCCACTCCTAAAAAGACTGCACAAAATTGAGTTCCAGCCCATAATCGACAAGGCAACAGGGAAGCTATCAAGCTGGCATGGTCGTAACATCAATGCGGCTAGACGTGCCTGCCTCACCAAAACTGTGCTCACTTCGCAGGCGGTCTACCTTCTCACCATGCTCAAAGGGAACAAGGAGGTGCTTGAGGATCTTGATAAGCTAAGACACAGATTCCTGTGGGCTGGGGACAATGCTTTGACAGGGAGCAAGTGCATAGTGAACTGGACGAGAAGCTTCCTACTAAAGCAAAATGGTGGACTCGGGATACACAACTTGGATAAGTTTGCGAGAGCTCTGCGCATCCGGTGGCTCTGGCATGAATGGAAGTCACCGGAGAAGGCCTGAGTTGGCACTGAACCGCCATGCGACGAATCTGACCGTCTCCTCTTTGCGGCATGCACAAAAATTGAGCTGGGGATGGGAGGACAGCTAGCTTCTGGAACTCGGCATGAGTGCGGGGTCACAGACCCAAATACATTGCCTCGTTAGTATATGCAACATCTAAGTGCAAAAGGAGAATCGTGGCAGAAACTCTATCGAACAACATCTGGGAGTGCGATTTGAATATTCGGGGGGGGGGGGGGTGGTGTGTAAAAACACCATGGCTCAATGAATTCTTTGATCTCTGGAGCATGGTCAATGCCACAGAGCTATGGCCCCAGGTGCAGGATAACATCCGAAGGAAGTTGACATCTGACGGCAACTACTCAGCGGCATCCACGTACAAAGCGCAATGTTTTGGCTCAATAAAACAACCACAAAATACCAACCTGTGGCGGGCGTGGGCGCCACCTAAGTGCAATTTTTTTGCATGGACTGCAGACCGACTAGCCAGACGCGGTTGGCCACACAACTCAGTATGTCCTTTCTGTCATACATGCCCAGAAACGGAGCTACATAGCGACATGGTTTCATCAACCCAACCTCCAACCAGGTGTATGCCCGCAAGCCAAAAACACAAAACAATGATGGAGAAGGATAACAGCCACGTCATCCATACCAAGGAAGGCCTTACAGAGCCTGGTTCTACTCATCATGTGGCAAATTTGGAAAGAGAGAAATGCTAGAATCTTCAACCGTAGGCACTCCTCATCCATACATTTGGTCGGCGGGTGCAAAGGGTCTAGCGAATCTAATTTTGGGAGAATAGTCATCATTTATTTTGAATATCCTGGTTTGCTGGGTATAAATTTATAAAACTCTCTTCTCTATCAATGAAATTGGCACAATCTCGTGCTGGTTCGTTCGAAAAAAAAAAATCATCACAAAGTTGAATCATGGCATCATGTATGTCATTATACCCCCAAGGAAACACAGAGTTACTGATTTAGTCGATGGCCATTCTCCCATTGAGGCGCGGCTGTTTGGACGTGCAAAGAAGGTCATCCCATACGGCGGCTTCACTATCAATACACCAGGTGTCGCCATCAGGCCACTGTAGAGGATGACGAGGTTCACTACAAGAAAAGTATGGCCTATTTTTTTTCGAATCACACAGATGACGCAGACGCTCACAAACATGCACGCACACTCGCCCTTACGAACACACGCATGCAACCTTACCCTATGAGCACCTCCAGAAAGATCGAGCCAACAATATGCCTACTAATATCATATCTAGCAATATCAACATGAGGATTCATGATACTTGCAAAATAATTATTAGAAACATAAGATGTATTTGCAACTTGTACCTTGGGTTTGTTGTAGTAGTATTGCTGTGAAGTATATGGATAACCCGCCATAATAAGTCTTGATGCTCCTGATCTTGGGTAAATCCAGATATTCAAGATAATCCAAGCAACCAAAGACCAATACTTTGCTTCTCTTGTAATCTTCAATATAACGCGGCAAGAAAAACACAATGTTGCCGGCTTGAGCAGGCCAGCGCAATGTGACAACAATAGATGCAACGGTATTGGCGAATCAAAGTAATAGATCAATTAGGTAATGGGCTAGGGTTTGATCGGGACGGTTTTTTGATCAACCGGACCTTCAAATCCCCAACGGAGTCACCAAAATGTGTTGACGCTTTTTCAGGGGTCAACATACAAATACACTAGATGCGTGGGTCGCGAATAGACCGAATGAGCCGGATGCTGCCAAGGGCGGTTAAACTGCCCCTGCAACCCGGTTAGACAGCTCCTGCAGGGTTTTGCCTTGATTGATCGTTCGAGAAGGATAACTACAAAGGCCGTCGAAGCTCACGCCCGGGAGGGACCCGGCAGGGTGTGGATGTCGGCGGGCGTGCCCTAGGTCGACCAGCGAGCTTAGGGCGCCATCAATGGTCATGGAGATCACAGATGAACAACATGGGAGGTTGGATTAGGGTTTAGAGGATAAAAAAGTTTTGTATGGCTTTTTTGACGTATTTAGTATGACAATAGAACATAATGTCATTATATCATTCATTTTATGACATTATGTATTAACCATTTTGATTTAATGACAATAAAAAATTGTATTTCACAACATATGTCATTCATGTAGTCCAATATCACCCAATGACGATTGTTGCTATGTCATAAGGCGTATTTGTTAATTTCATAAATATATGACAAAAGTTGTATGTCACAAAAATATTTTACCAATACACTACCTTCGTTCTTATAATAATATTTTTAGGTGGATACTTACTAGAAGTTCTCTTAACAAACTAGTTCATGGAGTACATGAATTAGTCAAGCTAGCAATTGGATAACATGTCAACGTCAGAGCATTATTTTGCTAAAAAAATCTGCGTGCTTTCTCTTGCTGGTTGCCTGCAAACGATCAGCTTGCTTCATGCCACGACCAGTTGACGCGCTCCATAAATCCGTTGCTCGCCACCATGCGAGGACGCCGGTCGCCACTGCTTGATGATCATGCATGCCGTCGCCATAAATCTGTTGGCTTGTCTACACCCGTAGTGTGCTTCCACCTGACGGCCTGAAGCTGGACTTTGCACACAGATCCGTTTGCAGATGAGCCCGTAGCCTCATACGCAAACGACCTTAACCGCCCGAAGCTGGACCCTTTGCCGACGATGGCTGACCCTCGATGGGAGTCCTGCTCGTAACCGAGGTCAACGCCCGAATCCGAGCCCCGCCTGCAGCGAGCTCACCGCCTGAAGATGAAACGAAGCCCGAACCTGACACGCCGCCTGAAGCTGTTGCGTCGTTCGTAGTAGAGCCTTCAGCCTGCTCGCCATCTCCGTTCGACTCAGTGCCCGCACGTGCGGCCGCACTGCCTACGACCCCCACATCACATGCGCGAGCGCGACTGATCGCCGGCATGCATGCCGCGAGACGCACCAAAGAAAGGCCCAGTAAGGCTTATTTTACCCAAAAAAAAATCCTATGCAACAGGAAAATTTGAGTGCGGTCCTAAAAGTTGCAGTTTAACACATCGGATAATTCGGTTTTGCAGCTGAAATATAATATTATTTACAATTTGCACCTTCTGTAAATTTATATTTATGAAATTTATTTACTGTTTTAAGGCATATTTGTTATAATTATGCATAAATTCAGTAAAATAGTGCCTTTAATCATAGAAACATGGTTTTATGTATATGATGAGCTATCTAAATTTTGAAACGCCGTTTTAGGCTCATATTTGACCTTTTTCTAGCATCTTTAATGGATGTATAATTCTGAAAATTTGAACCTTTAATCCCTGAAGTAGCTAGAAATTTATCTTTAATCATAGAAAATGGTTTTAGGTTTATGGCTTCTCTCAATCCTGAAGAACCTTAGACATATTACAACCTTGAGAGTGTCATATTTATTTTTTTACCCTAGCAATGATGAATTGGGTAAATGATTTGGCTTGAAGAATTCTGGGAAATTATATAAATTATCTAATGAATGGATTAACCAACCGTTAATTTTGCACTTATTTCATGCATTTAAACACATGAAGTGTGCTTGTAGCAATTGCATGAATAATGCAGGATGTGGCATGAAGTCCATTGTTTCTTGAAGAATTTTAAATAATGGTTTAAGCCTAACACCAGATGTAATTTCTAGAAGAAAGGCTATAACTCTGAAAGTTATTTCAACTCATCAAAGTTTACCTCCCAATGTGCATCATGATTTTACAATAGCGAGTAAATTGTAAGAAGTTACTATTTGAGTTCATATATATAACTTGAAGTTATGCAAACTGAATATGTTTTCTTGAAGAAACATATATTTTGCCATATGCATATTTTTGTAATTCAAGAAAAATGTGCACAAACTCAATATAGGAAATATTTATGCAATAAGAAATTGTATAACTATAAAAGTGAAAGTAAAATAACATATATTCGAAGTAATGTTGGGTTCAAGGGAGTGATGAGGACATCAACTACAAACCGAAAGCACGTCTACACCAGTAGCACACCGGGCGCCGCCCGACCAGGGCGCCACATGTTCGGCCGCCACCTCCTCTCTCAACTGGGCCAATTACTCGGGCCCATGCGAGAGAATTGAACTTCATCATCTTTGTTAAAGAACGAAGGCACGTGAAGAATAGAAGATGGCTCAACGAGGGGAGTCCGGGTTGGGGCGCCTAGGGTTGGAATCCGACCCAGGGACGCGCGCCCCCTCCCGGCCGCACGCCCCCTCCTGCCGCCGGGGGCTGCGTCCCCTCTATTTAGATAGAGTCTATGTTTATTTCAGGACTGGAATTTTGTTTTACATCTAGCTTTAGCTACTCTCGAACACGCGCAAATACGCGCTGTCCTCGTGTGATTCAGAACTCCACCTTCGAGTGATATTGTGATTGCTCGCATCTTTTTCTTGTTCGTTCTTCGATTGCGGATAGGAAACAATCTTTGTGATCAGGCTGATCTTGCATCAACAAGGTCGGTAACCACGGGGAGTTGGTTCAGCGATTGCATTGGCGCTTCGGGTTCGCTCGTCGTAGTCGGATCATGAGGGTCTGCTTCCATCAAGTCGAATTTATCCCCACTCACCGAAAGATCGGGCACTCCGGCTCTATCAGGGAGATGTATTGAAACAATGAAGTTTCATACTCACCCATGACCTATGAACAGATTTCCTACATAAGTTACATTATTTGTTAAATTCATGTAGAATTTGGTTACGCTCACTAAGAGCAAGCAATTAAATTTTTCATTAAAACTAGAAGTTTGTTATTAGCTTAAGAATCTTTCGCCGAATAGAAGGATAAATTTTTGGTGTTTCTTACCTCTGTATAGGTTTTTCTCACCTTATCTTGTGCCCACTTGCTTGTAGCAGTTTTTAGTTGTAGTAATAATTTTAATCTCATGGAATAAACAAAGAATTACGTACTGAATATTGTAAATGATTGCTTTGAATAGCCTATTAGATAAATATTTGAAATGAAATTTCCATTATAGTTGTCTCATATAACCGTGTAGGTTATAGTTTATTGTGCATTGCTACCATGTAGGTAGAACGGAAAACCAATTTCCATGAAGCACATGAGCGAGTAATATTCATACTTTTAATTAAACACAGAATATTCAATTGAGCTATGAAATTGTATATTACTCAATTATGTAATGAATAATACATAAGCCCTCTAACTTGAAGTTTATTCTACCCATGCCACATTTTTTCTACATTGAATGGTACAACTACATGGATTTCATATCATATCATGTATATATTAGTAGTATAGTTTAAATATTTTGCTTGAAGCATAACATCACCTGAAGTGCAATTACAATATGAAAAAGGAAAGAAATTGGGGACATCGAGACATATGAAAAATGTGAATAAACTTGAAGAATCTATTAGGCATATCCCTAATCTTGAAGCATTGTTGGTTTAGACCTGCATCTTGTTAGATTGATGGACAAACTGTAACACCCTAAAATTTGCCTCTTTTGGAAATAGAGCTAAAATAATTTATTTTGTATTTTTGGTGCTCATGAAATATAGGAAACTAAATATTTTTGTCAAATTAAAATGTATCATAGGGTTTAGCAACCTTGACTGTGCATTCATGCTGCTTCACATGATTTATTGTGATGATTGGTTTTGGTTAATTTGTGAAGGAATTCAAATGGGTTTGAAAATCAATTGAAAAGGTTTTGAAATAAAAAGAAAAAGCTATTTCTTTCCCTTTGGCCCGTTTCCTTGCTGCAGCCCGAGTGGCATTTAATTGGCCCGTGCTGATCCCTCCTTTTCCTCTTGGGCCGAAAGGCCGAGGCCCAGTTTGAAGCCACCAGCGTGCACAGGCAGCCGTCTCCTTCTCGTGCTCGTCTCCGACTCGAGCATGACGCCGAGCGTCGCACGCCAAATCCCGCGAACCGGGATAGTTTCCCTGCTGTCGAGCGCAGCGCCTTCCTCTCTTCTTTGTTCCGTCGACGCCGTGGTCCATCTTGTCAGCGTCGTCGTCGTACTCATCGTAACCGAGCCGGACCCCAAACCGACCCGGCCACGAAATTCCTTCACGTCTCCGTGCAATTCCCTTGCCTGCAGCCTATATAAGCTACGTGTTCGCAACCCTATTCTGCAGCAGCCGCCCTCGCTCAAGCATAGGCAGCCGAGTCCTAGCCCGCCATTGCCGGACTCCGCTGTCGAGTTCGAGTTCGCATCTCTGTCGCCTTCACCTTGCGTCACCGACGTCCGTCAATCGAAGCAGCTGGTCTCTTCAAGCTCTTCTTCGTTCCCGAATTCGAGGCAGGTGAGATCGCATCACCTCTCTCTTTGTTTTGATCTGGTACCGTGCCGATTCGTGCATTGCCGTACATCGCAGTTCACCACCGGCCGTCATCCCGAGCCGTCCGCAATCCCAGCCGAGCGGAGCTTGTCGACTACCGCGTTGTCGTCTTTCGCATCGAGGTGACGAATCCTTAGACGCTGCTCTTCATCCTGTTTTTTTCTCTGTCTTTCCCACGCCATCGCGAACTCATTGGTGCAATTATTCCTGTTCATTGTTTTGCTCAACCGACGTCGCCTACCGTGCAGCTCGAGTTCACCTGCCAAGTTGAGCCGTGCGCCGTCGTCGAAGCCTTTCCGCTCATGAATTTCATCTTGGTAAGATCGCCTTGTTCCTATCTGTGTTTTGGTGCCGTTCCCTGCTCTAACTCGTAGGTAGCTGTTACGATTCTAGTTTGATGACCTCCGTATGACATCATTATGACATCGATACGATTTCCTGGCCGTTTTCCTTCACAATAATAATTCTGAAAATACTTGAGTAATGTACATATACCTACATTACGAGCAAGCAAAGCAGCAGACCCTAGCAGCCGGCCGTGCCTTTCTAGCTTTGCTTGTTAGCTTGGTGACGCCGTCATCACGTCACGCACATATATATATGGCCGTTTCCCTTTAGAAAAATAAATCCTTAATACAATAATATCATATTATTATTATTTTAAAATAAATGAAGGTTCTTGTTTTCTTTCCAAAGTAAATCTTTCGGCAGTCACCTCTTGATCACCGTAGATCCGGTTAGAATGCTTTTCGTTTCTGTGACCGTAAAGACGTGTAGAATAGGTTTATAAGCTTTTCAACTTGATTTCTATTGTTGGTGTCTTGTTCTAATTATAGTCTTGTTTGCTATGCATGATTGGCCCAATTTGGTTGAGTGTTGTTGATTGGAATCAAATAGACGGTGAGTTTTACGTGGTGACCGTAAGAAGTTGACAATCAAGAATGAGATCTTTGAAGCTTTGGGACGTGAAGAAGGATCTGTACACTTAAGGCAAGTATAGCTTGGGATCATCCTTGATGTCCTATTCACCTTAATTAACAATTCATGATGCATGTGTCCTCCTTGATTGACCTTAAGGTTTATCCTAGTCACTTGAATACTTGTTCCTTGACACCTATGAGTTATGCATTTGGGTAGTAGTATGCTAGCGCTCAACAACACCTTTATTATTATTGCTTTATCGATTAAATCTTGATAAATAGAATTGTTTATATTGTTGCTAAAGGGCGAAAGAGCTTGTGTTTATTTATTTGTTTAGGAAGCTCTTAGCTCTTCATAAGGACTTATTCATTTGTGATCATCCGGGATTTACCGTACAACTATGGGGGCTACATGGCACTGGCTCTAGTCGGTCAGAGGACCTTATCTAACTTTGTTGGTAGTTTGCCGGAATGGGAGAAACGGGGTTGTATCGCTCGTTGGCTGCTAACATTGTTAGATAAACCTTTGGAAGGCTTTATATGGTATCCGGTGTTTGGACCTTGCAAACCCATTCACTCGGAGATCATGACCCATAGTGAAAGTGTACACCTCTCGCAGAGAGTTAACTAAACTGATATATCAGCCGTGTTCGCGGTCATGAACGGCCTTGGAGACATCTATGAATAGAATAACATGCTTTACTGTTATGTTCATGATATACTTGTTGTTTATATTTGTTTAACCATGAGAATATGGGTGAATGGGTATCCTTGATGCTTAAGCTTAAAATTTGACATAAACTAAAAGCAATCGCTTGATCAAACCAGTGTAAAACTTCTTGAGCCTCATGAACCCCAAGTTATATTTGCGGAGTTCGACATGGACTCACCCTTGCTATTTTCCCCTCACCTCAGGAGAAGTTTAGGCTTGTGATCAACCAGTCAGTCGGTCCCTGTGGAGTCTACACCAGAAGATCGGAGTGTCTTTCCGTTATGCGCTAGTTGAGGTTATATTCTTTTTTTGTAATATGTTCATTATGTTTCGGTCCCTGTGGAGTCTACACCATTTATTTGTAACTATATGTGAGATTTGACTTCCAGGGCTCACATATGGGTTCATCTGGTTTTATTCTTAAAACCGGTGTTACACAAACCAACGCGCATAGCCTTTATAATCCATATATACCACTATGTCACTAAGAAGGACTAGTTAATAGTATTTTTTACACTAATACAAGAACCTGCACGTTACTCCATTAATCAGTAGCCTTTGCACAAGTATTTCATTAAAATTCCACTTCGCGTTGATTAGTAGTCGTAATACTATTGTTTTTAATGTATTGGCTCGCATGCTATTCATACTCAAGGTTCTCCTGTTGACTAGCAGCTCTCAACATTGAGATGGTTGACATCCATCACGATGCACTATCAGTCAGCTTGCATGCTGACCCAATTTGTGCATCACATGAAAATGTACAATATGACTAGAAATCGTCAATTTATGTCTAATCAAGTAGGTTGAGATCAGGGGAGCAAACCGGTTTGAAATTGGCTCAATAGTGATTTTATCCAATCAATTGGAAACTGATTGACCCAATAAGAATGGGTTTGCGGACGTATAGAAGATGGACCTGCTAGTCCACTGTGTGAAAAAAGAAAACTGTTTCGTACTTATGGGTTCAAATTTTAAGGCATATGGGAAATTCTTGAATGAATAAGCAACTAAAAGAAATTTCATGTAGATTTATTGTTACAAAACTATAAGCACAAAATCTATTTATCTAAAATACTAGAAGTATATTGTATGAGTATTTAAATCATTTTTTGGCTAAATAAGTAAGTAGCTAGACAATAAAATAGTCTTGTAGACTTTTAGAAATGCAAATTTGAAGGCATGCAAAACATACCAAATTGCATAATATATAAATAAAGTCTAGCTCACTACATTACAAATAACCCCTAAATTTTGAAATTAAGTACGTGAAAATATTTAATTTCACCATATTAACATACATGGACATTAACTAGAAGTTTGAAAAATATGGATTTGAATTTCCATTATGTAAAGCTCATGGGGATATCATTGGAAGTATGCTATTTTTTTGTGAAGATATCATACCGGCATCAGGGGAGAGAAAGCCTATATGAATGCCTTGTATTGAATGGAAGAATGATCTTCATAAAATATTTCTAGAAGCTTGAAGCAGGAATAGAAACACGTACAAAATCATACTCGCATGAAGCGAAGTATAATGCCAGAATATTTAAATGTGAGAAAGCCTATGAAGAGCACCACCTGAAGTGGAAACACACTTGAAGTGAAACTCCCTGAAGGATTTTATCCCAATGAGAATGTGCACATAATGAATACTCACATATGGGAAACCGAAAATTAGGAGAAACTACCTGAAGTTATTAACTAGAAGTTAAGTTTACTTGCAGTAAACATAATGCTATATGTGGTATGTCCCAGTATTTAATAATATACTCACCATGGCAAATGACTTGATCATTAATTCAAAATCTATGGGGACGCCTATTGATTTTGGATCCAATGAACTTATCAAACAAATTCTAAAGAAACCTCCATAGAAATCTGGAAAGAAGATGAATGCCTAACACTATAAAGCACGCGCAATATTTTGTGTTGTGATGGCAGATACTATTTGACTATATCATAGTGTTATAAGCTAAAGATATGGGCTTAGATTGTATTGGGCTGGTATTTGGAGGCCCATTAGGTTAAAGACATACCCCTCCACAGTCCACACTGACACTCCACTGTCCACACTCCCACTCACACTCTCCCACCTAACCACCTCCCGGCGCCACCACCACAACCTAGCAGGAGCAGGCGAGCACCAGCAGGCAGCACCCAACCCCCATCGACGCCGGACGCACCCAACCCCCATCGACGCCGGCAGCAACCAGCAGGAGCAGGCGAGCACTAGCAGGCAGCAACCACCTCTCGTCAGCGCCGGCATCACCGACAGCAGCCAGCTCCCATTCCCCGTCGGCATTGCCAGGCAGCAGCTCCGGCGTGCAATCCGCTGTGCCATGGCCATCCACACATCCCTGCTGTAGCCCTCGTCCGCTCTACCAGTCACAAGCTCCAGCGATTTACAAGATGAGTACCTCCTGAAGGTTCATGAATATCCTGCCTGTCCCTGCACTCTTTCGATCTATTGTGTTGTGGAGCTCCCCGTCCATGTTGCTCTGTTGTATACAACGAGGCAATACTCTTCCAATGGCTTTAGATGTTATCTTGCTTTACTTTAATATGAAGTCTTCTAACACTCATTTAATATGAAGTCTTCTATTATGTTTTTCTGCAGTTTTAAAATTAGATGTTATGTTCCAAATTTGTGTGTCATGCTATGCCACATACAACTACTGCACAAGACATGGTTTCATCTCTTGTTGATCAAGGCATGACTCAAAATCCAAGAGGTCATAGGGCGGCTGCTGTTGCTGCTCATGCTACCTCTCTTAGTCTGAGCCAAACACATGCCAAGACAAGGAAGCATCCAAGGAAGACTCGTGCTATTGAAGACATCGTTGAAGAAATAACTGGAGATAAGCAATGGCATGTTGGAGATATGCCCTATAGCCAAAAGGATATTGATCCATATGGGATTAGGGTTACTAATGGGCCTACAAAGTGGAAGCCCATTAGCACGGCCCATTAGCATTAGAGGGACTACACCATCTATTAGTCCCATATTGCTAATTGACAAGGGGGTGGGAGGTTTTCATCCCCATATATATGAGGGAGGGGCAAAGGGGAAGCCAAGCAAGTTGAGCCGCCCTCAACCCTAGCCACTTCCCTCTGCCACCGCCCTCTCCTCTCCTCCCGTAGCTCCCAAAGTGCCGACACACCGGCGCCACGGTATTCCATCCCCATACGTGTGGAAACCCCGGAGGTGCCGCATCTGAAGCACTAGGACGAACCGCACATGCTAGACCAGATGGATGGTAGCAACTGCACGGCACCGCCACTTTGGCGTGTTCGTCTACATCGACACGGTTCCGCTACATCAAGGCGGCGTCTAGTGGTAACGATGCGTGATCTACAACCGCAGTAGTTCCCGAGTTGCGGGGTAAAAATTTGTTTTTGTGCTAGCGTAGCCTCCCGTAACTCTAACGGTGGTATCAGAGTCGTAGCTGCTTCGTTATAGGTTCGAATGTATGCATATGGAGATATGCAAGGCCCTGGGTGGATCTCTGATCGGTTCGTGATCTTTGCCGTGATGGTCGTGTAACGAATTACTCCTACCAGTCGGGATTTCGACATCGGAGTTAAGTGATACACATAAACCTAGTCAAAGTGAGATGCGAGATCAATTGGATTGGTCGAATCGAACATTGGTCACAGAGACAGGCCCATTGGGACTGCCGTTACTTTCTCGTTGTTTGCGGCAATCTTGCGCATTTTCAGTAGAACATGGTGGATTGCATAACTTGTTTTTTGCAGAAATTCAAATGATCGGTATGGCCCTTATGTGTATGTGATGCATATATGTAAAAGAATCATGTCTTGCGTGTCATGAGTGCGGCAACATGGCTGGAGCCATATGTGTTGTCAATTTGATGTAATGGCCTGTGTGCCAACATGTGATGATGTAACGCGAATGTGTAACTTAATTCACTAGCATGTGTTAGATAGTTCTTGGAGGACTCATCACTGGAGGATGGCACGCATGGATCATGAAGGTGGAGATCATCATGATGGACAGTACCACAATGGAGATGGAGATCGTCATGTGTTAATGGGCCATACCGTGTCATTGCTATGTGAATGTTGTTCTTATTGTTTTACTTCTACATATGCGGCGATAATGGTTATTTCCTTGCATGCGGTGATAGAAGTAAAATGATCTCTCAGGAATGTTTAAGCTTGCGTGCCCTCCCAAACCTTGCACCATCATGTCTTGTACAATCAGTGGTGGGTCTATGAAATTAGGGTGCCGCTAATTTTCCTTGACTAAATGAGTTTGTATTGGATACTACTCGCATTGGGTTTGGTCTCCTTAAACGAAGTCATCTTAATAGTTACGGACTTTGGGGCATAAGAGTTGGGCGCCGAGACATAGAGATGTCACCCAACAATAGGAGTCATATGAGATATGATTAGCAAAAAGTTGCTTACCGATCTACCGTGTCTTCTAGCAGTGATGCTAAAGCTCACTAGTCAACTTGTTAGTTGTGGGTCCTGAATCACTAAGTATCAATTGAGGGATAATAATTTTAGTGGGAGTAGATTCAGTTAAAGTTTAATTTAATTTACTCGGTCATGGATACGTTTGTCTTAGTATTTTGCATTATTATTTGTTGTAGATCAATGGCTCTCAACTCACCGTGTACTTTACGTTCGATCCTCAAGAAGGTGAAGTTGAATGAAACAAACTACGCGAATTGGATCCGCAACCTGAGAATTGTTCTCAGGGCTGAGAAAAAGGAGAATGTTCTAGATGACCCATTACCAGATGAGCCTCCTAAAGGAGCAATTGCTGCTGTAAGAAATGCTTACACGAAAGTGCTAGAAGTAGACACTCGAGATAAGTTGTCTTATGCTTGCTTGTATGGAGCCTAATCTGCAAATGCGGTTTGAGGGGTACACTTGCACCACGAGATGAACGTGTCTCTCGAGGGAAATGTTCCAAACTCAAGCTAGGACTGAAAGGTTCAATGTGTCCAAAGCTTTTGTGGAGAGTAAGCTAGCGAAGGTGCAGCGGTTGGACCACATGTGATCAAAATGGTTGGTTACACTCAAAGGTTGGAGAAGATGAGCTTCCCACTTGGTCCGGAGTTAGCCCTTTGCTTTTATTCTAGCGTCTCTTTTGTCAAGCTATGGGAACTTCATCTCGAATTACCATATGCATGGAACCAAAAGGGGCTTGAATGACTTGTGTGGTATGCTCAAAACAATGGAGGTGACATCAAGAAGAGCAATGGTGGCGGCCATGTGATGGCAATCTAGAACAAGCCCAACTTTAAGAAGAAGGGCAATTGGAAGAAGAAGGGTAAGGCTAAAGCTTTGAACTCCAAGCCAAATCCGAATCCCAAACCTGTACTAGTGCCGATCAGCCATGCTTTCACTGTATTGAACTTGGTCTTTGAAAAAAAACTGCAAAAGCTGTACCAAGCTTCGTTAAAGAACAAGGGAAGTAAGGGTACTTACGGGTTCAGGTACACTTCATGTTTTTGTTATAGATATTTTCCTTGCTGATTCTTATATTAATTCTTGGGTATACCGGATCCGTTGCTCATATTTGCAATACGATGCGGGGAATGATAATAAGTAGAAAGCGTAGGAAGAGGAGAAGGTGTTTTTCACTTGGGCAATAATGCAAGAGTTACTGCGTTGACCTTTGGGACGATGCAACTTCACCTCCCATCAGAATTTATTTTAGAATTAAATAATTGTTATTATGTTCCTAGTATGAGTCGAAACATTGTGTCTCCTTCATATTTGATGAAGGATGGTTATTCATTTGTGAGAGAAAACAATGGTTGTGTGACATCTAAGAATGACATGTTTGTTGCTTTTGCATCCATTGAGAATGGCTTATTTATTTTAAATCTTGATGATAAAGCGAATATCTATAATGTAAGAGCTAAAAGGCCTCGACTAATGATTTGAGTCCTACCTATATGTGGCATTGTCGTTTGGGTCATACAATTGAGAAACACATGAAAAAGCTCCATAGCGATGGACTTTTAACCGTTTGATTTTGAATTTTACGGGACATGTGAGGCTTGTTTGCTAGGCAAGATGACCAAGATGCCTTTCACAGTTATCACGAGAGAGAGCGCAAGACTTATTGGAACTCATACATACTAATGTGTGTGGATCAATGAGCACGGCGACTAGAGGTGATTTCAATACTTCATAACATTCACCGATGATTTGAGTAGATATGGTTATGTCTATTTAATGAAACATAAGTCCGAAACCTTTGAAAAGTTCAAGGAATTTCAGAATGAAGTAGAAAATCAATGTGGCAAGAAAATAAAGGCCTTGCGATTTGATCGTGGATGCGAGTATTTGAGCCACGAGTTTAGCAATCATATAAATAGTTGCGGAATAGTTCCACAACTTACGCCACCAGAACGCCCGCAAAGGAATGGCGTGTCCGAGTGACATAATCGAGCTTTGTTGGACATGGTTCGATCAATGATGAGCCAGTCAGACCTACCATTATCGTTTTGGGGATACGATCTAGAAACATCAACTTTGACACTTAATAGGGTACCTTCTAAGTCCATGGATAAGACACCATATGAGATGTGGACTGGCAAGATTTCCAGTTTGTCTTTTCTGAAAATATGGAATTGTGAAGTGTATGTCAAGAAACTTCAGTTTGACAAGCTCACACCCGAGTCGGACAAGTGCATATTCGTGGGATATCCAAAGGAAACCATTGGATATTATTTCTACAACCGATCGAGGGCAAAGTGTTTGTCGCTCGGAATGGTGTTTTCTTAGAGAAAGAGTTTCTTAAAGGAGAGAAAAGTAGACAAAAGGTGTTTCTTGAAGAAGTTCAAGATGAGCCTATGAGGCAAGGCTCTGCGAGTGATGCTAATGTAGCCAAACAAGTGGAGATACGTGGTAAGAGATGAACCACCACAACCACGAAGGTTCGAAAGGGCATGTCGCTGCAAATGAGATGGGATGAATCTCCTAATTACAGGAGAGTGTGATGCATTGTTGATGGAAAACGATGAGCCTAGGACATATACAAAAGCAATGATGGACCTAGATTCCAAGTCGTGGCAAAGTGCCATGAGATCCGAGATAGATTCCATGGGATATAATCAAGTTTGGAACTTGGTTGACCCACTGATAGTGTTAGACCCATCGAGTGCAAATGGATCTTTAACAAAAAGAGAGATATGGACAGCAATGTTAGTGTCTATAAAGCACGACTTGTTGCAAAAGGTTTTTGACAAGTTCAAGGAGTTAACTATGACGAGATGTTCTTGCCCATAGCGATGCTTAAATCTATTCGGATCATTCTAGCAATTGCTGCATATTTTGAATATGAAATATGGCGGATGGATGTCAAAACAGCTTTCTTTAATGGGAAAACGGAAGAGGACATGTATATGATACAACCCGAGGGTTTTGTCAATTCGACCAATGCTTGAAAGATATGCAAACTTCAGAAATCCATTTATGGGTTGAAGCAAGCATCTCAGAATTGGAACATTCGTTTTGATGAAGTGGTCAAAGGGTTTGGCTTCAGGCAAAACAAAGAAGAAGCTTGTGTTTACAAGAAAAAAAGTGGGAGCTCTGTTGTATTTTAGATCTTGTATGGATGACATATTATTGATTGGGAATGACATTCCTATGCTAGAATCTGTAAAGAATTCACTGAAAAATAGTTTTTCTATGAAGGACTTAGGAGAAGTAGCATACATTCTGGGCATTAAAATCTATAGAGATAGATCGAGGAGGTTTATAGGATTAAGCCAAGATACTTATATTGACAAGGTGCTGAAATAGTTCAACTTGGAGCAATCCAAGAAAGGGTTCTTGCCTATGTCACATGGTGTTAAAATCAGCAAGACTCGGTGTCCTCGAGACGGTGATGGCGAGAACGCATGAATAAGATTCCATATGCTTTGGCAATTGGGTCTATTATGTATGTCATGATAAGTACTCGTCCAGATATCTCATTTGCTCTTAGCATGATGAACAGACACCAGTCTGATCCAGGTGAGGGTCACTGGACAGCGGTGAAAAATATTCTTAAGTACTTTGGAAGGACTAAAGATATGTTTCTAGTCAATGGAGGTGAGGAGGAGCTTGTTGTAAATAGTTACACCGATGCTAGTTTCCAAACCAATCCGGATGATTCACAGTCTCAATCAGGATTTTTATTTATTTTAAATGGTGGTGTTGTAATTTGGAAGAGTTCCAAACAGAAAGCGTGGCCGATTCTACAATGAAGTCGAGTACATCGCAGCTTCTGAAACTGCAAAGGAAGGTGTTTGGATGAGGAAATTTCTCATTGAGCTTGGTGTATTTCTGAGTGCGTCTAGCCCATTGAACCTCTATTGTGACAATCAATGGGGCTATTAAGGGAGCTATGGAGCCAAGGAATCATGCGAAGAATAAACATATACCGCGAAAGTTTCACCACATTCGGGAGTTCATTAAAAGAGGTGAAATCAAAGTATGCAAAATACATACAATTTGAATGTTCTTGATCCTTTGACAAAGGCTCTTCCACACCCTAAGCATGAGTCGCATGTGAGAGCTATGGGTATTAGATATCTTCTAGATTAGCTCTGTTTTGAGTGGATGATCATGGAGATGATTATTCTGTATTCATGATATATTGTTTATTTTTGAGTACCCATGAAAGGCAACTTGTATTGATTAACAATTGTGTGAATTATTTGTGAAACTCTTTACTTGTGTGGTTATTCAAAAGATGTCCCTAATCTGAGTTGATGATTAGCACATGTATTAGTCGATGACTATGTTTCACAAGTCATGGACATGGAGATGTCAAACTAATAATGTGGGCACATGTATGACATGGGGCGGACTGATCCAACGTGAGATTTTGTTACGTAGTTGTCTATTTACACAACATGTACGCTGTGCCCTTCGACCTGAGATTGTCGTATGTACTCAAGATGTGAAATGACCTACTTAGGGCTATCAAACGCTACTCCGTAACTGGGTAGTTATAAAGGTAATTTTTGGGTTTGTCATGAAACATGCTGTGAGTCATGGTCGATCAAGATGGGATTTACCCCTCTCTACTTGAGAGAGATATCTCTGGGTCCCCCGAGTGATCGGATCAAGAAATGCATGGCGTGCTATGTTAAGTGTTAACCTCTTAAAGGATCCGAATCACAGTATCGAGAAAGAGAGGTTAAGCTTGAAGCTAAACCAAATATCGTGAGGCAAAGGGAATAGCATGTATATGAGTTGTGGTGGTTCGTTTGATATGATCTTTGTGTGCACTTAGGAGTTGATATGTCTTTCTAGAGGTCGCTATCAACTATTGGACCGAGTAGGAATACTGGGACCATGTCTATGTGTGCATGAACCCATAGGGTCACACACTTAAGGGGTTTGGGACAATGAAAGCTTGGCTAAGAGATTGCTCTAGTGCAAGTGGGAAACTATTGGAGATATGCCCTATAGTCAATCGGATTGGAGGCCCAAAAGGATATTGATCCATATGGGATTAGGGTTACTAATGGGCCTACAAAGTGGAAACCTATTAGCACGGAACATTAGCACTAGAGGGACTACACCATCTATTAGTTTCATATTGCTAATGGACAAGGGGGTGGGAGGTTTTTCTCCCATAAATACGAGGGGAGGGGCAAAGGGGAACCCAAGCAAGTTGAGCCGCCCTCAACCCTAGCCGCCTCCCTCTCCTCTCCCACCGGCGCCCCGGGTGCTGGCACACCCGGTGCACGGCGTTCCATCCCGGTACATGTGGATACCCGGAGGTGCTGCATCTGGAGCACTAGGACGAACCCAGATGGACGGTAGCAATTGCATGGCACTGCCACTTCGACGCGTTTGTCTACATCGACACGGTTCCGTTGCATCTGCGCGTCTAGTGGTAACGATCTGTGATCTATAACTGCAGTAGTTCCTGAGTTGCGGGGTAGAAATTTTGTTTTGTGCTAGCGTAGCCTCCCGTAACTCTAATATGATAATGCAGAAGTTGGGGCAGATGAAGTACAAGCACAGGAGCTGGAAGATGGTGAATCAGATGCAGAAACAGATGATGAATTTTCTGGTGAAGGTGAACCATCTGGTGCAGCATCCGGAAATGAAGAGGGCTTTGCATTAGATGAAACTTTGCTTGCTTAGACTTTAGATGTGTTGTACTGCTAATGGGTTGTACAGTTGCCTGTTGGTTAGCTGAGCACTACAAGTTTTGATGTATCAGATATTCAGACTTCATGTTGTCATCGTTTGAGAGTTGAGACCTTGTTTAGTTATGTGCTTGCTGCATGCTATGATTTGCTAGTTGGTCTGCCTTCCTTTACCTCTACTGCTATTTCTAGAGCTTTATATACATGTTATATAGGTCCTGGTATATACAGGACGACTAGACTATGATCAGGGTCGACTAGCCTCGACTAATCGGACTAATCGACTACTAATCGCGACTAATCAACAGATCGCTACCCTTACGACTAAGTTCGATTATACGATTTGAAAACATTGGTTACGGCGTAACCTATTGGTTCTGCATTAGTTCCTGTCATATTTTAGTGAGTTCAGATTGACAGTGCTGAGTTCAATTGCTGTTCTTTCTACCGCAATAGCTTGCTCTGCGCATCTGTGCGGTTTGGCCATGATTGGGCTGCCCGTTTATGAATTAATTAGATCACGATTTACAGTGTGTCATGTCCAGTGTTCTGCTTCAAGACAGTTTTCTTGTACGGTGTAAGGCACTGGCCTACAAGTGATTCTGTAAGATTTTTTTCCTTCCTCAAGGAATGCCCGATATTTCATATTTTGTTATATATCTTCCACCTAATTTCGGTTCAGGTGCATAGCTCCCTACAATTGTGTTATATATCCCTCCGTCCGGCCGCCAGTTCCACCTCCGCTCAAGCTCTTGTGCCGCACCAGCGGCGCCAGCTTCCAGTCTCTCCCTCCGCTGCGCTCAATGCTCCAATATGCCGCCCTTCGCCGTTTCGGGGAGCCTAAACTCTTTCTGAGGCGTCGATCTGCGCCCTAGGATGGATCAGATCATCCCTGAGTCCGCAGGCTTGGATATCTATTTCAGGTGTTTGCTTGCATTACAGCGTCAGGATTTTCAAAAACTTGGATCTGTTTACTATGGCGAAACATGTGTTAGTTCCTTCTTTTATCCCTATTAAAATAATTCCTTCTTTTATCACAAAAATGCTTTGGCAGATGGCTAGCTCCGTGGTTTATTTTCTGCAAAAGAAATCACTGATAGACTAGGGATCCATCGCTGTTTTGTGCCCTGTTTCACGAATCATTTGTCAGTTGCTTTGTATGCAGTCAGTGGAAAAGTAGGGATCCTCTATGGTACTGATTTTGCTGCTGTAGAGGTGTAATGCCCCTCTGTGGTAAGCCGTAAGAACCTTGAAATTCCCCTTTGAATTCCATGGTTGAACTTTTCCATTGAGCTGTCAGAAATGAAATTCTCGAGTCAAAAGCTAGGATTGCATCCCTGGCTGATATAAGAATGATATCTTTATTAGTTTAAGTTGTGTGCTTTCCTCTGGGACTATTTGTGCTTAAACTCCAGAATTCATATTTTTACAGAATGGTCCAAACTCTTGGATGTGAGGGTTCAGATTTGTTGAAAATGTGTGTTCCTTGGGCTGTAATCTCTACCCAGACCGGAGCAAATCTGAACAGATAGCGATCTGATTGATTTCTTTGGGTACAAATTTTCAATGCATTGATTGAAAGTTCTCTATGTTGCATTGATTTGTCGTTAGCAGAACATGAGTCTTTTCTCAAAATGGCAACCTCCCTGATCTGCCCTTGTAGGTGAATACATGCTAATTAGTAATTACGCTACGGACATAGAGGAACGGAAAATTGCTGATTTGCAAACTGCGTGTTTGCATAAGGTAATTGTTGATGAAATTTCTACTTGATGTAGTGTTGATAATACTGTTAATATATTGTAGAAGGGTCATATTAGAATAGTTAGCAGGCAGTGAATTCTAAATGTACTCTGTCAAAAAAACTTTGCTGATGTACCTGAAAACCATGCCAAGCAGGATTGATTCTTGATTTCCTCTGTTTTCCTGTCTGCACCAAACTATAATGTTCCAATTTGGAAAGTGCATCTTCGATTCCTACCCAAGATCAGAGCATTTGTATTTATGGTCACTTAAAAATCATGGGTTGGGCACTACATATGCGGTGGAGTTGGATAGAAAAGACAAGAACGGATCGACCTTGGGCTGGTCTTGAGATTCTTGTTCACTCCAACAGCATGGCCTTGTTCGCTATCTCAGTGACCTCTTCTGTGGGGAATGGTGAAAACACTACGTTTTGGTCTGATCACTGGCTTCATGGGTTCTCACTAGAAGACTTGACGCCTGAAGTGGTCAAGTGCATCCCTCCACGCCTAAGAAAAGCAAAAACAGTGGCTCAAGCTCTCACATATCATGCTTGGGTAACAGATATAAGAGGAGCGCTAAGCTGGGCTGGTCTCGTAGAATACCTACAGCTTTGATATGCTTTATCTTCCATAACGCTGAACCTTTCAAATGATCTGCACCTTTGGAAGTTTGAGACTTCGGGGGAATTTTCCACCAGATCAGCATATAGGGCCTTTTTATTGGCTCCATCTCATTCGAGCCATGGAAGCGAATTTGGAAATCATGGGCACCTGGTAAATGCAGATTGTTTATTTGGTTGGAAATCTGAAACTGCTGTTGGACTACTGACCGGTTGGGAAAAAGAGGTTTGCCTCACCCAGAACTGTGCCCTCTTTGTGATCAAGAAGACGAGACAATTCAGCACATCCTAACTTGTGTTTTCACACGACAATTCTGGTTTGAGATGCTTCGGCCCTTGAACCTATCCGGTCTGGTACCTAATCGAAGGGTTAGATCCTTTGATGAGAGAGAAAATCTTTGAGAAAATTACAGAAGCAACACAAGAAAGGATTTAACTCCATGGTCATGCTTGGAGCTTTGATTATTTGGAAACATCGTAATGCCTGTGTTTTTTATGGATCTGATCCAAACATGCAGAGTGTTCTACAGGCCTTCAAGGACGAATCCCACCTCTGGTAATTAGCTGGAGCCAAGGGTTTATCAACCCTAGGGCTGGGCAGAGCTTTGCTTTAAATTAGTTGGTCAGGTCTTGCCTTTTTGTGTTTTTGGTACAGTCTCCTTTTAGTTTGAACCCAGATTATCTCACACTATGGTCCAAGGTGAGGTAATGCTTTTGCAATTGGCCGCTCTTTCCCCTTATGCAGCTGTCCTGCGTGTTCGAGAGAAAAAAAATGGTCGACAGAACTGGGAGATGACATATCAGTTGCTTGTTGAGCAGATCAAATTACACATTTACACTTTACAAAACAATCGAGAAGTGAACGTGCATACAGGAGTTTATACAAAAACATACAAACTTCAACTGCAGTCTCAGTTTCAACTTGGCGCTGGACCTATGTGAGTTGCTGAAGCTTTACCTACCTGCTCCAACTCAAGCACAGTTTGTCGTCCCGAATGATGACTTGCATGAGCATGACTGCGCAAGTCAGCACTTGTTGCACTGAGATTGTTTGCATTGCTTGGAACAGAGGAGCTATCATTGCTTATTGCATGAGAAACCTCCAGTTCCAAACACTCTGTGCCTTTGTAAATAAATCAGCCACATCTGTACCTGTGCTTTTGTAAATAAATCAGCCAGCTGAATCTCTTAAGGCACATACTGAGCAACAACAATACAATCCTGTACCTGCGCTCTTGTATAAAAAGCATCAACACCAACATGTTTACTAAGTTCATGCTTCACCGGATCATGAGCCATGCTGACTAGAGAAACACCAGTGATACATCTACGACAAACAATCAACCAATGTTCAAATTCGAGCTTGGTTGGTTATTGCGTGATGGGTTTATAGATATGGTTACTAAAGTCTGGTTTGAGGTTCAGGAGGGCCATACACCATTAGAGAAGTGGCAAGCAAAGATTAGACGCCTGGGGCAATATCTAAGGGGTTGGGCCAAAAATGTTAGTGGTGCTTACAAGAAAGAGAAGAGACAACTGTTAGATAAGCTCGACGATTTAGACAAAAAGTCAGAAAGGGTGCAACTTAGTGAGAATGAATTAATCTTGAAACATGTTTTGAATGAGAGATTAGCTGCACTACTACGTGAAGAAGAAATAAAGTGGTACCAAAGAGCAAAAGTTAGAGAGCTCTTGGAAGGAGATACAAATACAAAATATTTTCAATTAGTGGCAAACGGGAAACATAGGAAAACACGAATCTTTCAGCTTGAACAATAGGAGGGATTGATTAGTGGTGAGGCTGAACTGAAACAGTACATCACTAAATACTAAAAAAATTGTTCGGGCCATCGGACAATAATTTTGTGTCAATGGAAGAAACCCGTCGAGATGATATCCCTCAAGTTTCTCAGCAGGAGAATGAAATGCTAGTTCAACCTTTTATCGAAGAGGAAGTGAGACTAGCAATTTTTCATATGAAACACAATACAGCTCCCGCCCGGATGGTTTCCGCTAGAATTTTATCAAGTCTTCTGGAATATTATTAAGGAAGATTTGATGGCTCTATTTGTGGATTTTCGGAAGGATACATTACCACTTCATAGCCTAAACTGTGGCACAATAATCTTGCTACCTAAGTGTGACGATGCAAAACAAATTCAGCAATACAGACCCATCTGTTGGCTGAATGTTAGTTTCAAAGTATTTACAAAAGTTGCCACTAATCGCATTACAAATGTAGCCCGAGAAAATTGTTAGACCTACACAAACAGCATTCCTACCAGGTAGGAATATTATGGAAGGTGCTGTGATTCTTCATGAATCAATACATGAGCTACATACCAAAAACAAAATGGGGTAATATTTAAGATTGATTTTGAGAAGGCTTATGATAAAGTGAAATGAGATTTTTGCAACAATCTCTTTGGATGAAAGCTTTATCATCGACATGGTGCAAGTGGATACAAACATTTGTACAAGGTGGAAATGTTGGAATTAAGGTAAATGAACAAATGGGGTCTTATTTTCAGAGAAAAAAAGGTCTTAGACAAGGTGACCCGCTATCCCCTATACTATTTAATATAGTGGTGGATATGCTGGCCATTATCATTGCTAGGGCTAAGGAAGATGGGCAAGTGACGGGGATATTACCGTATTTAGTGGAAGACGGCATATTGATCTTGCAGTATGCAGATGATACCATTATTTTTATGGACCATTACATCAAACAAGCAAAAGAATATGAAACTATTATTATCTGTCTTTGAACAACTGTCAGGTCTAAAAATAAACTTCCATAAGAGTGAGGTATTATGCTTTGGACATGCAAAGGAATGTGAGTCTCAGTACTCACACCTCTTTGGCTGTAGAGTGGGAACATTTCCTTTTCGCTACCTAGGAATCCCAATGCACTACAGAAAACTAAATAATAAGGACTAGAAAAATGATTGAGGAAAGAATCGAAAAAAGGCTGAGTGGATGCAAAGGGAAATATTTGTCATCTGGCGGGAGATTGGTGTTGATTAATTCTGTCTTATCTAGTTTATTGGTGTTGATTAATTCTGTCTTATCTGGTTTATCTATGTTTATGCTCACATTTTTGAGGTGCGAAGGGAATCCTCAAAAATTGAGTTTTTACGATCAAGGTTTTGTTTGGCAGAATGATCAACACAGAAAGAAATATAGGATGATAAATTGGAAAATTATATGCCAATCAAAGGATCAAGGAGGGTTGGGTATCCAAAATCTAGCGATTCAAAATAAATGCCTACTAAGTAAGTGGCTATTCAAATTGTGCAATGAGGAAGGGATATGGTAAAACCTTCTGAGAAACAAGTACCTAAAAAATAAAACTTTAGGTCAAACTAATAAAAAAGCTGGTGACTCACATTTTTGGATGAGTCTTATGGGAGTGAAAGATCAATTCCTTAAGCTAGGAAGATTCAAACTAAACGGATGTAATGTGATTAGATTTTGGGAAGACATATGGCTGGGAAACCAAACATTGAAAGAACAATACCCTGACTTGTATAACATAGTTCGTAGAAAAAAAGTGCAACAGTGGCTGAGATTGTTGGTACAGTCCCACTTAATGTTTCTTTTCGAAGGGTGTTAGTAGGCAACAAGTTGTCTGACTAGCATAGCCTAGTTGCAAGAATTGCGAACAATAGTTTAGAAGAGGGTAAGGATATAATAATCTGGTTACCACAATAAAATGGAACATTCACTGATGGAGTGAAAGTTTCACAAGAAATCTGGCAAATGAAGTTACCATTGAAGATTAAAATCTTCATGTGGTACATCAAAAAGAGGCGTTACTCTCACAAAAGATAATCTTGCAAGGCAAAATTGGAATGGTTCCAAAATTTGTAGCTTCTGTAGTTCTACAGAAACCATCCAACATATCTTTTTTGAGTGTCGTCATTCAAAATTCCTGTGGCGTGCTATTCATATTGTGTTTGGTATTGTCCCTTCTTTGAATGTAGCTGATCTATTTAATCAATAGTCCAAACAAGGGGGCAAAAACATAATCTAAATCTATTGACAGACGATCAGCCATTTCTTTGGGCAATATGGCTTACAAGGAATGAAGTGGTTTTCGATAAAAGCCAGCCAAAACCTTTTTTTGCGAGGTATTATTCAGGGGAACGTATTGGCTCGATTTTTTGGGCACTGTTGCAATGTAAGGATGACCAGAAGGGACTGATGGTTTAGGCATGCCAAAACCTTTGAGACGTCGGCAATGTAATTTTTCTCCTCCCATGGATGACCTTTTAGTTTTAGGATTGGCTTTTAATGTGATTATACTTGCACTTGAGATATGCTTGTAATGTGGACTGATTCCTACTCTTAGAGGAGGATGAAGCCTGAACTCTATTCCATTATCTAAAAAAATGAGCCATGCTGAGAGCACAATCTTTGCCGGACCAAAGAGGAGTCGGCATACAAACGAAACACCAAAATCCTCAAGCAACCACCGTGAACCAAGTAACCTTTTTTGTCACAAGAGCCATACCACGCAACTCAGCCTCCGCACTCGAACGAAAAGCGATGTCCGCTTCTTAGTTTTCCAAGAAATGAGAGAACCACCAAGAAACAAACAAAAGGCAAAAAGAGATCAACGATCAGAGGAATCACTAGCCCAGGTAGCATCACAATATGCTTGGAGCTATAAAGAGCTGGAGCATGGAAAAAACAAATGACGAGCTATAGTCCCACGAAGATAACGCAGGACACAAAGTAAGTGAGTATAGTGAAGCTAGGTGGGAGCTGAAACAAACTGACTTAGGATATGTACAGAAGGCGAGATATCAGGGCGAGTGACACCAAGATAACAAGACTACCCACAATATGACGACAGCGAGTAGGATCAGAGAGAGGCTCAACATTAGTAGCATGAAGATGAATATTAAGCTCCATAGGAGTCCCAACTGTGCAATGATTAGTAAGATGTACTTTTCTTGGGACAGATAGAACCCCTCAGGAGTAGATGAAATCTCAATCCCAAGGAAGTAACGAAGAGGACCAAGATCAAACACAAAAAACTGCTCACTGAGACGCGCCTTCACAAAGGCTATATACTTAGAATCATCGCTCGTAATAATCATATCATCAATATAAAGAAGAAGAGTTTGACCACGAGCGAAACTGTGAACAAAAAGCGCTAGGTCATGATTGCTAACATAAAAACCAGCAACAGTGACCACAAAGGCAAAACGCTGAAATCAAGCACGGGAAGCCTGCTTAAGACCATATAGTGAGCGATGAAGACGACAAACCATACCCTCAGGAATAGAAACAGACCCTAAAAGATCATGATGAATCATAGCAGATAAGTGGGAGCCACAAATATGACCCAAACAATGATGCCACTAAGTTTAACGAGGTGGGCGATGCAGCAAAAGCAGAGCCAACAGGACTGGCGGATGCAGTGGAAGGAAAAGGAAGCCAATCAAGCTCCTAGAGACGTTGTAAATCACGGCGCCAGGGGCTAGTGCCAACCAACTGATCCATGCAATGATCCTGAATATAACAAAAATCAGGGTCAAGAATCACACGACAGTTATGATCAGTGAGCTGATCGACCGACATAAGCTGCATAGTTAGGTCAGGTAGACAAGAAACATCTAGAATAGAAAAAAAAAGTCAGACAAAAGAGTACCCTACCCTACAACAGGACGAGAAGATTCATCGGCTGTATGAACAAAGCATGAACGAGACGGAGAAACTATGGGGAGAGACAATTGCGATATGGAGTCATATGAAAAGAAGCGCCGAGTCAAGAATCCATGGACAAGTGCCCGGAGCGTAAGAGGTGTGAGATTCGTCAATACAAGGCTGAAAAGCAAAGCTTGAGAACTTGATAGTGTAGAAGGCCGAGTCACAGAATCGCAGCCCCTAATGATGGAGAGGCAACGAGGCGATTGAGCAACCCGATGATCTCCTGTGTCTTAGAACCACTAGAGCTCCTCCGAGAACCTCTAGTACTAGAACTAACAACACCCTATGAAGATCGACGAGAACGAGCCTACTCCTTCTTCTTCCTATAACAATAAGCTTCCACATGGCCCTCTTTCTTACAATGATCACACTTAAGGACACTAGTGCGATTCCTGGACAAAGATGACGTGGAAGGCGGCACCACAGGAGGAGGAGCAGTTGAAGATGATGAAGAACGAGCAGCCAACACTGAGGGGATGGTAACAAACCAGCAGTACAAAGATAGATCTCCTCATTACTTAACCTCGGCAAGAGCATCCATCGAGAGAAACACAAGGTTGATGACCAAGCAGTTGAGCACGAAGTGGCTCAAACTCATCATGAAGTCGAGTCAAGAAGTCATAAGTGCGACGAAGCTCCAGGGCCTGCTTCTGACTCAGACAAGATTGACAGGTGTTAGGTGACAATTGAGGGCCAAGAGTGTGAAGCTGATGCCAAATAATAGAAATCTAACAATAGAAATCATCAACGGTGCTATCACCTCGTCAAACAAGCCGCTCCCGACATATGGCAGCAAGATAGATGGACTGTCTAGAAGGCTCATAACACTCACTGAAGGAAAGCCCACACTCATAATTTCTGGAGAAAACTGATCCTCCATGGTAGCAACAAGAATAGAAGCAGCTCAAGCATCCTCATCGATCCAGGCCCTATATGCAGCATACTATGACTCATAAAAGGACATGCTATCTTCATAATCAGCCTGCAAGTGCTCCACACTAGCATCATAAGCTGTAATCAATCGGTCAAACTCCTCCTTCTGTGCATCATTAGCTGTCGTCAAAAGAACAGGCTGAACTGGAAGCACAGGTTGTGTAGAAGTAGTAGGGTAGTGTGGACAAGGTAGTTTGCCAGTAAGAAACTCCCAAAGACGTAGACCACACATATGAATTCGAAGACGAGGAACCCAGTCACGATAGTTGGTGCTAACAAAAAGCACTGGACGGCGAAGAAGAGGAACCCCTCCAGATGAAGTCGAAGGAGCCATGTCAATGGCGAGATAGCAAGAGGAAAGCTGCGCAAGTGTTTTTTTTCGAGTGCCCTACTGATGAGTTCTGGGGAAAAAACACGACAAACAAGTCGCGGGAATGCACTTTTAGGAACGCGCACGTAAACAGAACCCGCCAGCCTTTTTACCCCGGAGGACCGCGTGTTGAAAGAGCCGAGCCACGAGCCGAGCCAAGCCGAAGCCGAGAGCCGAGCCGAAGCCGAAGCCGAGCAAATAGATCGAGCTGATCAATAGATCGAACTCAACTCTATTACAATACCGGCCGGTAAAGCAAAATCACGGGCGGTGGCGGTAGAAGGAACGACAGAGGGCGTTAGGCAGCGGGTGGAAGGAATGACGGTGGCAAAGTGGAAGGAACAAACGACGCGGTGGTCTGGATGAAGGGCCATCAAGCGAAGCTCTTGACGGCGGCGGGGCGGGGATTCCGCAAGATAGCGATAGCTCATGGCAGCGGCGGCGGCGGTGGCTGGATGCCGACGAAGGCCCGCACCAGTCGACAACTCAGCAAACTCCAACGAATCAAAGATGAAGAAGCTCCGATCTTCAAGAACGAAGAAGAAGAGGAAAGCTTCAATGGAGATCCAAAAAAGAAGGTGCAAGTGCAACACCAGGATTTCGAATTAGGGACAAGAGGAAGACCTAACCCAAATTATGGCTCTAATACCATGTTATGAATAGCACTTGTATTGATTATAGGGGCACTAGGTCTGAATATATACGTACAGTGTGTGGGTAAATATGCACAAAAAGCCCCTTATACAATGAAAAACTACAAAAATACATATACATCTAACACACCGAACCCGACTCGAGGGCTACTAAGCCTTGAGTTGTTGTCCATCCATTTATCCAGAACCACACAAGGTATTACATGAACAAGCTTTAGTAAGTGCTGATTTAGTTGTTTCCTGTATGAAGTGTTACCCTGATTTTTCCTCATTCTATGAATGATAAGTAATGCTGTCACAAACAGTAGAGTTGCCACTGCCATTGGAACAACCGTAGCAATGACAAGTATTTTGATCCTTTCCTTCTTCTCCATGTCACAGGTAGAAGCACCATCTGTTGGAATTTTGGGCTTGGCCCATTAGCCAATCCAATAATTCCTGAATAAATCTCAAAGGCCCATTAGCGTGATGAGGGGGTACACCATCTATTAGTCCCATATTGCTAACAGATGAGGGTGTTGGAGGTTTCCCTCCATATAAATATGGACCACCCCCCTCATAGAAGAGATATAAAAAACAGACTATCTACGGGAAGGCCCCATGAAAGGGTATCCCTAAAATAGATCTAATCTGAGTTAGGATTTTGCCTCTCTCTCTTGCTGCTGCACCGCCGCCGCCATCTACTCCATCCCGAACACCTGCATGCACAGGCGATTAGGAGAGCATGTCTCCGTAACTGTCCATCCTTGCGATCCCGCACCGGAGAAGGCGAATAAGGTTTTTTGGGAAGCGCTCCGCGTGATCGCCAATCGCCGTCATTGTGGCCCATCTTCCTAACAAGTCTTCGATGAGAGGGCGCGTCACCTTCAACGTCGGGCCGCTACGTGCCGTTCAAACACCATCGCCGTTCCATCCGTGCCGCTTGTCTTTCCCGACGCGTCGATGCCCTCCGCAGCGCTTGCAACCTCAAGCACCGTGTACGCATCTAAGATCCAATCTTTAGTCATGTTTATCGAGTTCATGGTTATGCTGTTACTATCGCCTAGTATGTTTGATGCATGCATACTAGTTTACGTCATTGTCATGTTTTTATCGCTTTCGGAATCTAATACGGATATTGCCTAATTGTTCAATAATCCAAAAACCTTATTTTAGACAATCATCCGTTGATCCTTTAGACATGGTTGGATCTACCTTCGTTGATGCACCGAGGCCGAGAAATTCACCGGTGTGCACTTTCAAGCGATGGCTTGCAAGGACTCGTCTTTGGCTCACTTATCTAAAGATATGGGAGACAAGACTTGGCAAGCCTCGAGGGTGAACTTAGCGATGAGGCTAAGAAGAAATTCGAGGAGGATAACAAAGAACTTTGTTGGTTGTATCCTCGTATTCTTGGTGGTACGATCCGTGATTCGCACATACATATCACCGATCGCGAAGGAAGCGTGGGATGCAATCGATGGCAAAATATGATGCATCGGATGTAGGGCGGTGAGTTGTATACCATGGAGAGTTTCCATGACTACAAGATGGTGACTGACCGTCCTGTGGTGGAACAAGCGCATGAGATACAGTTAATTGCTACTGAACTTGAGCTCCTCAAGTGTGCTTTTCCCCGACAAGTTTGTGGTTGGTTGCATCATTGCAAAGTTGCCTTCGACATGGAGGAACTTCGCCACAACTCTTAAACATAAGAGACAGGAAATATCAGTTGAAAACCTCATAGCATCTCTTGATGTTGAGGAAAAGGCTCGGGCTAAAGACACCGCTGAGAAGGGAGGAGAAGCTCACCCAATGCCAACATGGTGAAAAAGTTCCCTCATGCCAAGAATAAAGGGAAATAGAGCCAAAAGGTCGCAAATACATCTACCTTTAAGAAGAAGAAGAAGAACAAGGCCGAGATGAATTTCTTTACTTGCGGAAAGATGGGGCACTTCGCTAGGGATTGCCCGGATCGTGTAGACCGCAAAGGCAAAAAGGGCAACAATGGATCAAAGGATGTCAACATGGTGACCATTGGTGGTGGTGAGTGTATGGTAGTTTACCTACCGTATTTTTCAATCTTTCAAACCACAAGTTGGTGGCTTGATACGGGTGCTAATGTTCATGTTTGTGCTTTGACAGCATCCATGTATTCTTCTTATTAGGCTATCAAAGACTCCTCCGTCTTGACGGGGAAACGGGTCACATGCTCCCTGCTCATGGTGTTGGTACGGTCGATCTGAAGTTTACTTCGGGAAGGATCGTGCGGTGAAGAACGTGTAGCATGTCCCCTCCATAAACAAGAATCTAGTGAGCGGCTCCCTTCTGTGTAGAGAAGGGTTTAAGGTAGTGTTGGAGTCCAATAAATTAGTTTTGTCGAGGTCTGGACAATTTATTGGTAAAGACTATATTTGCGGAGGTTTGTTCCGCTTTTCCCTTGCAGAATTCTGTTATAAGTCCGTGAACCATATTTGTGGCAGTATTAGCGATGATGCGAGTATTTGGCATTCACGTTTGTGTCATGTTAATTATGGTTTGATGTCTCGCTTATCCAAAGATGTGCTTAATTCCAAATTTCACCATTGCCAAAGGTTCTAAGTGCCATAGTTGTGTGCAATCAAAGCAACCTCGGAAGCCTCACAAGACTACCGAGGAGAGGAATTTGGCACCTCTAGAACTCATACATTCTGATCTATGCGAGATGAATGGTGTGTTAACAAAAGGTGGAAAGAGATACTTCATGACATTGATTGATGATGCAACTAGATTTTGCTATGTTTACTTGTTGCAAACTAAAGATGAAGCGTTAGACTACTTTAAGATCTATAAAGCTGAGGTTGAGAATCAACTAGACAGAAAGATCAAACGTCTTAGGTCTGATCATGGTGGCGAATACTTTCCCAAAATATTTGATGAATTCTGTGAGGAACATGGTATTATTCATGAGAGGACGCCTCCCTATTCGCCTGAATCAAACAGGGTTGCCGAGAGGAAAAACCGCACGCTGACTGACTTGGTGAATGCCATGTTAGACACTGCTGGTTTATCTATGGCATGGTGGGGGGAGGCTTTATTGACTTCTAGTCATGTCCTGAATAGAGTTCCAAATAGAAACAAAGAGCAAACTCCATATGAGATTTGGGTTGGGAGAAAGCCTTCACTTTCATACTTGTGCACTTGGGATTGTTTGGCAAAAGTTAATGTACCAATTAACAAGAAGTGCAAGTTGGGACCAAAGACAATGGATTGTGTCTTTTCGGGATATGCTCGAGGAGCATTGCTTATAGATTTTTAGTAGTTAGATCCGATGTTCCCGATATGCATGTTGATACTATGATGGAATCTTGTGATGCTACATTTTTTGATAACATGTTTCCGATGAAAGATATGCATAGCATTTCTAGATATTCTTCTGAGATAATTTCTGAACCCATTGCACTTGTTGAGTTTTCTCGAACAACCCATTGAGCATGAGGAAGTCCTTGAGAAGGATAATAGTGAAGCTCCTAGAAGGAGTAAGAGACCGAGAATTACAAAGTCTTTTGGTGATGATTTCTCTCCGTGTACCTTGTGGATGATACTTCTAAAACCATTCTTTGAGGCATATGCATCTCCAGATGCAGATGATTGGAAAGAAGTTGTCCATAGTGAGATAGACTCGATTCTATCCAATGGAACATGGGAGCTTACTGAACGACCGTACGGGTGTAAACCTATAGGCTGTAAATGGGTGTTCAAGAAGAAGCTGAAGCCCGATGGTACTATTAACAAGTACAAGGCTCGGCTAGTGGCCAAAGGATACACACAAAAAGAAGGAGAAGACTTCTTTGACACTTACTCGCCTGTTGCTAGAATGACCACCATTCGAGCACTACTTTCCCTAGCAGCCTCGTATGGTCTTCTCGTTCATCAGGTGGACGTGAAGACAGCTTTCCTAATTGGAGAGTTGGACGAGGAGATCTACATGGATCAACCTGACAGGTTTGTTGTGAAGGGTCAAGAGAGCAAGGTGTGCAAATTGTTGAAATACTTGTATGGTTTGAAATAGGTGCCCAAACAGTGGAACGAGAAGTTCGACAGAACTTTAACCTCTCGCAGGATTTGCCATCAATGAGGCTAATAGATGTGTGTACTATTGCTATGGTGGGGGCCAAGGAGTTATATTATGTTTGTATGTGGACGACATACTTATATTTGGTACAAAAATTGATGCGATCAATGTCGTTAAGTCTTTCTTATCAGAGAGCTTTGGTATGAAAGATCTGGGAGAAGCTGATGTGATTCTCAACATCAAGCTGATTAAGGATGAGAATGGGATTACTCTGTCACAATCACATTATGTGGAGAAGATTTTGAGCCGGTTTGGCTATGCAGATAGCAAGTCTTCTCCAACACCTTATGATCCCAGTGTGATACTTCGCAAAAATAAGAAAATTGCTAAAGGTCAGCTGAGATATTCTCAGATTGTTGGTTCACTCATGTACCTTGCTAGTGCAACGAGACCCGACATCTCTTTTGTCGTGAGCAAATTGAGCAGGTTCATGTCCAACCTAGGTAGTGATCACTGGAATGCACTTGAAAGGGTTATGCGCTACTTGGTGGGTACAATGGGATATGCGATTCACTATTCTGGACATCCAGCTATGCTAGAGGGATATAGTGATTCAAACTGGATATCCGATGCTGATGATCTTTATGCCACGAGTGGGTATGTGTTTAACCTTGGAGGTGGTGCGATATCATGGAGGTCTTGTAAAATGACCATTTTGACGAGGTCAACCATGGAAGCGTAACCGATCGCTTTAGAAACAAAGAATCGTTGAGGCGAGTGGTGCGTGATCTCTTGATGGACTTGCCACGTGGTTGAGAAACCAAGGCCGGCAATCCTTATGCACTACGATAATCAAACGGTGATAGTCAAGGTGAATAGTGCTAAGGATAATTCGAAGTCATCAAGACACGTTAAAAGACGAATAAAGTCTGTCAGGAAGTTGAGAAACTCCAGAGTAATTAGTGTGACTTATATTCAAACAGACAAAAACCTGGCAGATCCCTTTACAAAAGGGCTATCACGGAATGTGATAGATAATGCATCAAGGGAGATGGGATTGAGACCCATATAAGTTGCCATGGTGGTAACCCAACCTATGTGATCGGAGATCCCGTGAATTAGGACCTGGGAAGAACAAACCAATGGTTGCATCCCTCTCTATGGTGAAGATGCAATACTCTCAAATGTTGTGCGACAAGCAGGTCGTATACAGCATGAGTGTTGTAAGGCAGGTTGGCTATATGCCTTAATGTGTTCTGTTGGCTTTAACAAGCAAAGATGTAGTCCTACAGAGCATTCTTGAAAGAACACACCTATATGAGTTCGATTGTCTGACGTTGCAGTCTATGAGATTTGGGTGATCTCTATAAGCTCATGAAGAGACCACGGAGTATGACGTATAATATGCTCCACCCATGGGGTAGATGACTGGTGGTCTAGTACTGGTTTGACTTTGAGTGAAACTTGTCTGCACAAAACTTGCAATTCAAGGCATAGTCCATTGTTCAAGTTGTGGATAAGCGTAGCTTGAAGTTCTAAGCGAGAGTTCAACTTAACAATCCTTGCTGAAACACTGGTATATTAAACAAAAAAGCAGTGAGAAACAGGCAAAGCTCTAAATGGGATTTGAGATGTGGTGGGGGATTGTTATTGTTGGAATTTTGGGTTTGGCCCATTAGCCAATCCAATAATTCCTGAATAAATCTCAAAGGCCCATTAGCGTGATGAGGGGGTACACCATCTATTAGTCCCATATTGCTAATAGACGAGGGTGTTGGAGGTTTCCCTCTATATAAATATGGACCACCCCCTCATAGAAGAGATATAAAAAATAGACTATCTACATGAAGGCCCCATGAAAGGGTATCCCTAAAATAGATCTAATCTGAGTTAAGACTTTGCCTCTCTCTCTCGCTGTTGCGCCGCCGCCGCCATCTACTCCATCCCGAACACTGCGTGCACAGCGATCGGGAGAGCAGGTCTCCAAAACCGCCCGGCCCTTGCTATCCCCGCACCGGAAAGGGGAATAAGGTTATTGGGAAGCGTGCCCGCACGACCGCTCAATCGTCGTCATCGCGGGCCCGTCTTCCTAACAAGTCTTCGACGAGAGGGCGCGTCACCTTCAACGCCCGGCCGCTACGTGCCGCCCGTAACACCGCCGCCGTTCGTGTGCGCCGCTTGTCTTCCCCGACGCGATCGACGCCCGCCCGCAGCGCTTGCAACTCCGAAAGCACCGTGCACGGATCTAAGATCCAATCTTTAATCATGTTTACCGAGTTCATGGTTATTTGTTACTATCGCCTAGTATGTTTGATGCGTGCATACTAGTTTTTGTCATTGTCATGTTTTACTGCTTTCGGAATCTAATACGAATATTGCCTAATTGTTCAACACCATCCACATACGGATGTGCATTGTTACCAATCCTACAATCGGGGAAACACTATCTTAATTAATTTGATTCAGTCATAAGTTATTTTTGGTCCATAATTAAGTGAAATGTTCGAGTTTGAGTTGGATACATGATGCAAACCTTAATACAAGTGATCCATTTTGACGCTTTTCTAGTAGAGCTGCAGGTACTGATCCGCTGAGTTCATTGCTTGACAAGTCACTTCGGAGACATAATACACATAAATAATTGATGCAATTTGTGATAAAGTATGTTAGGTAAATAGGAATACTTACAGGATCATTAGTGATGGCATTTGTGCTAGAAAATCAGGTACTGGGCCATATAGGCTGTTATTGGACAGGTCCCTGGAATACATACATTCTTATGATAAATATTGAAGTATACATGAGAGTAGATATAAATACTACTCAAATATTAGTACTCCCTCTGGTTCTTTTTATAAGGTGGGCACACGTTTCAAAATTCAAACTTCATAATCTTTGACTAACAATGAGCTAGTTTACCTATTCGTAAGTTGGGTTACACAAAATTATTATCATTGGATTCATATTTAGAATTTCTTTTCTATGATTATGGTTTTATATATTGTCATAGGTAACATCGAATAAGATAATTGAGTGGTCAAACTTCATTCTTGAGGAGCAGCGCATTGTAGTTATGGAGTTGACAAGCTAAGTGCTATAGAATTAATAATGCATAGTATACTTGTTGGAATTTAGATGGGCTTGGCCCAATAACAAATTCGAAATTCCTAGAGAGATCTCAAAGGCCCATTCTATTTTTGGTAATCTTAGCCTTCAAGTTGCTGCGAGAATCCTGAACCGACTCGACGAGTAGAGAGTCCTAAACCGATCGCGTGATCGCGACACGATGTTCGGGATATATAAGCAGCCTACCGGCCATGCCAAAAATCAGATCTGATATCTCATCTTGGTTTAGAGAGGAGTCCCTTGAATGGACAATCTCTCAACTCCAGAGAATTGAGATAGAGTTTTCGCCTCTTCTTGTTGTTGCGCCGCCGTAGCTACTCCAGCCCGATTGCTTGCGTGCACTAGCAACCGGCAAAGCAGTGTCTCCGAAACCCTCGTCTTTACGATCCCGCAGCGGGAGAAGGCGAATAAGGTTTTTGGGAAGCGCTCTCCGCGACCGCCTCCAAATTGTCCTCGGCGGTTCGCCTTCGAAGGTTGCCGCAGACAATCATCGCCCGCATCTTCATCACCAAAGTACATCTACATCGGCAGTATAAACATATCTAGTGTACAAGTTGGGTTTACACTAGTTATTATGTTCATGCTATGTGATATCATGATCTATCCTGCTAGTATATGCGATATACTGATCTGTCATGCCAGTAATTTAAACATGTTTAATCTAGTTCATCTATTTGTCATGATTTATATTTTGGAATTAATCTGGAAATTGCCTAATTACTCAACAATCCAAAAACCTTATTTTAGGCTTTTTCTTGATTTAACTATGGCTGTTTTTCACCGACGTCCGAGACTAGAAAAGTTTTCTAGTGCACATATAAAGAGGTGGCGAGTTAAGGCCATGCTCGGCTAGAGGCTAAGATGTTACGGGGTTCTTGTTGGATCGCCTCGGGGAAATATCTCTAGAGATAAGAGAAGATTCCGGGGAGACAACACTATCCTTAGAAGAACAATCCTAAACAAGTCTTGCTAGTCATCTAGAAGATGCAAACTTGCACTTCCAAGATGAGAGGGCATTGTGGGATCAACTGAATGCAACCATTGGTACATCCGAAGTTGTACATTATGGAGAGCTTTCATGACTACAAGATGGTTGCTAACCGATCTATAGTCAAGCAAGCGCATGAGGTTGAACACATGGCAAGAGAACTTGAACTCCTTAAGTATATCATACCCGATGAATTTGTAGCCGGATGCATTATAGACACTTGGCACCTCTAGAGCTCATACATTTCGATCTATGCGAGATGAATGGTGTGTTGACTAAAGGTGGAAAGAGATATTTCATGACATTGATTGATGATGCTTTTAGATATTGCTATATTTACTTGCCGAAAAACTAAAGATGAGGCATTAGACTACTTTAAAATCTTTTAAGGCTGAAGTTGAAAATCAACTAGAGAGAAAGATTAAACGTCTAAGGTCGATCGTGGTGGTGAATATTTTCCTATAATATTTGATGAGTTTTGTGCGGAACATGGTATTATTCACGAGAGGACGCCTCCCTATTCGCCCGAATCCAACGGAATTGCCAAGAGGAAAAACCGCGACGCCGACCGACTTGGTTAACGCCATGTTAGACAACTGCCGGGTTTATCTAAGGCATGGTGGGGAAGCTATATTGACCGCGAGTCATGTCCTCGAATAGAGTTCCAAACGAAATAAAGAGACAACGCCATATGAGATGTGGGTTGGTAGGAAACCATCACTTTCATACTTGCGCACGTGGGGATGCTTGGCGAAAGTCAATATTCCAATTAATAAGAAGCGTAAGCTTGGACCAAAGACGGTAGATTGTATCTTTCTTGGATATGCTCACAACGGCATTGCCTATCGATTTTTAGTAGTAAGATCCGAAGTTTTCGATATGCTTGTAGATACTATCTTTGAATCTCGTGATGCTATATTTTTTGAGAATATATTTCCTTTGAAATATATGCGTAGCAATGTTAGATTTTCTACTTTGAATTAGCTCCTCGATGATACTATACCTATCGAATACCCTGTTGAGTCATTTGAACAACCACTTGAGAAAGATGACAATGAAGTTCCTGTAAGGAACAAGAGACAAAGGATTGCAAAATCTTTTGGTGATGATTTCATTGTGTACCTTGTGGATGATACTCCCACCTCTATATCGGAGGCATATGCATCTCCGGATGTAGATGATTGGAAAGAAGCCGTTCGTAGTGAGATGGACTTGATTCTTTCTAATGGAACTTGGGAGCTATCTGATCTACCATTCGGTTGTAAACCAATTGGATGTAAGTGGGTGTTCAAGAAGAAGCTTAGACCTGATGGTACTATTAACAAGTACAAGACTCGGCTTGTGGCAAAGGGTTATACTCAAAAGGAGGGCGAGGATTTTTTTGATACTTACTCACCTGTTGCTAGAATGACCACTATTCGAACACTACTATCCTTGGCTGCCTCATATGGTCCGATCATTCATCAAATGGATGTAAAGACAGACTTTTTCGTATGGAGAGTTGGATGAGGAGATTTACATGGATCACCGATGGATTTGTAGTAAAAAGGTGAAGAGCAAAAGGTGTGCAAGCTATTGAACTCTTTGTATGGCTTGAAACAAGCACCTAAACAATGGCATGAGAAGTTTGACACTATGTTAACTAGTGCCGGTTATGTTGTCAATGAAGCCGATAGGTGTGTGTATTATCGACATGGTGGGGGCGAATGCATTTATATTATGCTTATATGTTGATGATATTCTAATCTTTAGTTCCAACATTGATGTGATCAATGAAGTCAAGTCTTTCTTGTCTAAGAGTTTTGACATGAAAGATCTAGGAGAGGCCGATGTAATTCTAAACATCAAGCTAATTAAGGAAGAGAGTGGGATTACATTGTTACAATCTCACTATGTTGAGAAGCTTTTGAGCCGTTTTGGCTTAATGGACTGTAAGTCTTCTCCAACACCTTATGATCCTAGTGTGACATTGAGAAAGAATAAGAGAATTGCTAGAGATCAATTGAGATACTCTCAGATAATTGGTTCACTCTTGTATTTAGCTAGCGCAACTAGACCAGATATCTCTTTTGCTGTGAGCAAGTTGAGTAGGTACATGTCCAACCCGGGTGATGATCATTGGCATGTACTAGAGAGGGTCTTGTGCTATCTTAAAGGTACAATGAGTTATGGCATATACTATTAGGGCACCCAACCGTGCTAGAGGGATATAGTGATGCTTAACCCGAATATCGATATTGATCAAATCTACGCTACTAGTGGGTATGTATCTACTCTTGGAGGTGGCGCAGTTGTCATGGAGGTCTTGTAAACAGACTATTTTGACTAAATCAACCATGAAAGCAGAACTTATCGCTTTGGATACAGCAAAGATCGCAGAGGCGAGTGTGGCTGCGTGAGCTCTTGTCCGACTTGCTTAGGTGGTAGAGAAACCATGCACCGCTATCCTTATGAACTGTGATAATCAAAACAAAGTGATCACTAAAGTGAATAGTGCTAAGGATAATGCGAAGTCAACAAGACACGTTAAAAGACGTTTGAAGACCGCCGGGAAGTTGAGAAACTCGGAGTAATAAGCGCGGGCTTATGTCCAAACAGATAAAAACCCGCGCATCCCTTTACTAAAGGGCTATCACGTAATGTGATAGAAATTGCATCGAGGGAGATGGGTATGAGACCCATATGAGTTTACTGATAGTAGTAACCCAACCTTTTTGATCGGAGATCCCGGGACTAAGGATCCGGAAAGAAGAAGCTATTGGTAAACCGAGGAGAGTATATTTATAACCCTCTCTAAGTGAAGATGCAATAACTCTCAAATGCGTTGAGGCATCGTATGACAAAGTTGGCTAATGCCTTAATATGTTCTATTGGCTTTGACAAGTTTAAGATGCGATCCTACGCTGAGCATTCTTGAAAGAACATACCTATATGAGTTTGACTGTTAAACGCCGCAGTCTATGAGACTTGGGTGGTCTCTAGTAAGCTCATGAAGAGACCGGGGAGTATGACGTATATGCTCCACCCATGGGGTAAGGCTATCGGCAGCCGGTACTAGTGTGGCTTTACACTACTAGGTATGTTCTCATTGATGACGTTCGGTCATTGGTCACCGAAAGTGCCAAAATCGTCATCCAAAAGCATTTGTGACGAAGTTTTTGACGAAATTCATATCGCCATTGGGGTCGCGTCACATTTGGCAATGTGTGTGACGAAAATGATAATTTTCGTCATAGATGTGCTTCGATCTATGACGAAAAGGTCGGCGTCACAGATATGCTTGCCTTCTATGACGCTTTGGGTTTGGTCATGGATATGCCCCTCGTTTTCGTCACTACACTCCGTGCCGCGGGCGTCTTGACAACGCGCCGTTAACGGCGTTTGTGCATCCTATGACGCTTTTTTTTCGTCAAAAGTGACCGTTTGCATGAGAACCAACGGTGTTTGCCACGTAGGATGATGTCGTGGCGCATGACGGGCAATCTGTAGCGGTAGTTTTCATAGCCCCACGTGGACCAATTACGATCTGCCACGTGGCTAGTTCTGGTTGTTTTTTTCGTCACAAATAGCGCTTTCAAATCGTCAGTGAATACTATTTGCAAATAATATTGAAATGGTCAAACAATTCCATAAATTAATAGAAACAGTATTACAAGTGCTCCACAAAAATTGTACTAATTCAAAATACGTAAAACATCTATTACAACCCAAGCATGTACTATTACAGCCCGTATGAATACACTAAGAATTATGAGCTTCTAACAATAACAACTTGTATCATGGCACTGCTTAACTGACTGTGTTGACTGTGTAACCATCAGCAGATGCGGCTCTTTGTCCCCTGCGAAGAATAAAGCAACAAAGGTTCAGTGCCCAGCTTTACAATTATCATCAGTGCATTCCACACACAACGAAACAATGTAATGTAAGGAACCTGAAGGGAAGGAAATACGCGATTGGTACCTCCACGAACAGGTCAATTTTACACCATGCAACAAAGAAAATATTTTTTTCTCTATAGACAGTCACATCAGGATTCAGGCAAGGATTAGCCGAGCATATCATTGGTGTGCTGGAATGTGATACACCGAGTTTCAATAGACCTGGCTCCTCTGCTGTAATTGAAACTGCCGATGCCAAACATGAATTAGAGATTAAGGATCACGTGAGAGGTGAGATTAGGGCTACTGCAAATACCACACATGCATGAACAAACTAATTAAAAGAGAATCGAAACAGATGAGTGATCTTCAGAAGTGCTACTGTTAATGAGAAGTTCACTAGGATCCTTCTTTCAGTCATTAATTATTCCATCTGTACTATCAAGCACCGTTAAAAAAAAAAAAAAAAAAAAAAAAAATTAAATGTCCATTCAATCATGAAAGAGCACCAGGTAAGCAGAAAGCTAATGCAAAAAGTACTAGCCAACAGATAGTCGTGTAAAAGAAAACAGTAAGAAAATCGTACTCACTAGTCAACAATTGATATTGCAAGCAAATGGCATGAGATATATATCACCAATCCAGCTATTGATTTCTAATTTAGTAAAGCTAGGCAATAACAATTGCAAAAAGAAAGTAAGAACATTTACTGAATTTTTTTGATCTTTTCTTCACTCCAACAAGAATCGAATACCTGTAAACACTTCCTGGTAATCGTCGACCCTGCATCTCTGACAAAAAAAATACAACTGGCCGTTGCCTCAAATTTGAAACGTCAATTCAGAATATTAGAATTAGAAATAACATACAGTGTGCGGAAGATAGATACGTGCTCGGGCTGAGAAGACAGTTTCGTCCATTAGATCTAGCTGGCGCATCCCATCTTCTAACCACCAATCGGATTGATCAGTACATTATTTAGGATGGTGAGTACCCTACAGGAACATGCCTTCGTAGTCTTGACGACGTGCTTGTGGAGCTCGAGGTGGGAGTAGCAGAAGGCCCGATTGCTGCGAGCGGATTCGACGGGGTCAGCGAGGCAGAGCAGATCAGAGGAATCTCGCGGATCGGGGCGGGGAATAGCATGCCATACCAGAGGCCATGGATGCAGGACAGGGATTGGACCAGGATGGAATCGAGGATGTGGATGACCTTGGACCAGTTTTGGGCGATGTAGAGGCACGAGAGATCGGCGCGGTCGGACCCTACTGCGGCGGCGGCGGTTCCATTGGAAGGAGCGCTCCCGCTGGAGGGAGGACCATCTCCGGCGCTAGGCACACGACACCGCAGCTCGCCAACTCTCCGTGCTAGGGCGTCATGCTGCAAGAGGGGCTCGGCGGCGCTGCGTGTGTAAAAAGAGATTAGAGAGGAGGCTAGGGTTTGGGAGGGAAAGCCATGGTTATATATAGATTAGCCTTCTAATCCATGGCTTTGATTGATCACAGGTTCATCCAATGGGTGCAATCCATCGGGGCAAACTAATGGGCTGAGCAGGCCAATTGTTGGGCTGCACGGTAAATAGACATTAAACTACAAATGAATTCCAATAAAAAAAAGTCATCTACTACAAAGTTATATAGAGATAATTCAGATCCGCAACTTTTATATTGGTCCTTTTTACAAATGAGTTTGTTTATATTTTAGAATTTAAATTGTTCAAATTTTGCCATGTTGATAAAAAAATTTGAGTTGATTCAGAGAAAGTGGTGATGCACATCTTCACAATGGCCCATGTCTCTCACACACGCCCTAGTCGCTAGTAGAGAGATGCTCATGCTAATGTGAGATATGTAGTGCCACTTTCTTGAAATCATCTCAAACTTTTTTAGGGTGTCTATAGAGCCAAAACTATAATGTTGTGTGCATTCGTGCAATTTTCAGACCAAGTTCATCTATTATTGTAATTATTTGTTGATTTGTTCAACAAAAAATGTTAAAATACCCAAATGTAGCTTAAAAATCTAAATTTTTGCAAGGACACCTCCCTTTGGTGTAGCATGTTGACAAAAAATTTGAGTTGATTCAGAGAGAAAGTGGTGATGCACATCCTCACAATGGCCCATATCTCTCACACATGTCCTAGTCACTAGTAGAGAGATGCTCATGCTAGTGTGAGATGTGTAGGGCCACTTTTTGAAATCATCTCAAACTTTTTCTGGGATGTCTATGGAGCCAAACTATAATGTTGTGTGCATTCGTGCAATTTTCAGACCAAGTTTACCTATTATTGTAATTATTTGTTGATTTGTTCAACAAAAAATGTTAAAATACTTAAATGTAGCTTAAAAAATATGAATTTTTGCAAGGACACCTCCGTTTGGTGTACCATGTTGACAAAAAAAATTGAGTTGATTCAGAGAAAGTGGTGATGCGATCCTCACGACGGCTCACATCTCTCACACACGCCCTAGTCGCTAGTAGAGAGATGCTCATGCTAGTGTGAGATGTGTAGTGCCACTTTCTTCAAATCATCTCAAACTTTTGGGGTGTCTATGGAGCCAAACTATGATGTTGTGTGCATTCGTGCAATTTTCAGACCAAGTTTACCTATTATTGTAATTATTTGTTAATTTATTCAAGAAAAAATGTTAAAATACCCAAATGTAGCTTAAAAAATCTAAATTTTTGCAAGGACACCTCCTTTTGATGTACTATGTTGACAAAAAAATTTGAGTTGATTCAGAAAAAGTGGTGATCCACATCCTCACAATATCCTACATCTCTCACGCATGTCTTTGTCGCTAGTAGAGAGATGCTCATGCTAGTGTGAGATGTGTAGTGTCACTTTCTTGAAATCATCTCAAAAAATTTTGAGTGTCTGTGGAGCCATAGTAGTTTATGCGCACTCCCCTCCGGCGGCGCGGAACGCCGGGCGAGCAGCGGCACAACTCTCACGAGGCGGCCTCCGGCAACTGCGGCATCATGCAGGGACATGCGTGGATCCTAGATTCATCAGGTCAGTTACAAGCGGGTTCAAATAGAAACTGAATGGTACTACTATCTGCTCTCTCGAGCATGCAGGCCGGCGGTTGTTCGTAAGCGGCGGAGCTGGGTAGTCTCGACACGTACGGGCTGAGGTGGACGGCGACCATCGTCACACGTGCTCCCATATCAGGATCAGGGTGATCTTTTTTTTATTTTTATCATATCAGGGTGATTCAGCAACAAATAGACCGATCCCTCCGTGAATGTAATAGTCTACTCAATTTAAAATAAATCTGATTTCGTATGCCTTCCGTGGAGATCGGATGCCTCGATGTTTATTACTTTTCCCAAATAGTAGTAATAATTATTTCCAATATAATTAATACTTATTGTATAATAATTACTTCCTCCGGTTATTATATGTTGGGCATGGAGGCCTGTATTCCGTATACCAAGGAAGGTCAGATATCACAATGGTATTTCAGTTGGCCGGTGAAATTAACCAATAGCGTCTCATCTCTCATGGTGGAGTAAAAAAAACAACCATGCTGAGTAAATGTTTGCATGCTAAACGCTGCAAAAACGCTTTGAGTTCCATGCCTACTGAACAAATGCTGATGCCCTCTTCACTTCTCACCTCGAAAAAGGTTGCGCCTAACAAATAACAAATTATAAAAAGCAAAAAATCCCTGGACGCCCTATAAATAATACCGGAGGGAGCAGTAATAATTAAAGAAGAAAATCCATCTATATTTCTTAGTGGTTTATATCCAAATTTATTTGTATTATTACATAATAAGCGTGCTCTACAATTATATATTATATGCATGTTTAGAAGTATCAAATAAAGAAACTTGCATACCGTTAACAAGAAACTTAACGTAGCCCAGTGGTTATGCTGTTATTGAACACTTGATTGAGAGTTCGAAGTTCCCCTAAAGCAGCTTTTTTGCCGAAATATTAAGGGCCAACACGATCACCTACGCGCGCCAAGGATGACGATCGCGACCAGGTTCTCTAACGGTCGATGCGATGGTGGGTCTATGACCCTGTTAAAGGACCCATTTTGCTATTATCATGTCGAACCATTAGAAATACAAAACAATTATATCCCTCCTCAAAAGTGAACGAGTAGTCTAGTGGTAACCCTCCAATCTTAACTTGCGTGAGGTCTCGAGTTCAAAGCCTCTACTATGCCTTTTTTTTTTTGCTCTTTAACTTGAAAAAAAACATAAAGCCGTGCTGCTGCAGTTGAGCGGGCTCAATCTACTCGTGCAGCGACCCACTATACAAAAAAAAAGGTTGAATGACTTTAAATTGAAAACCATATAGGCCCAAGAAACAATGGCACGGGTCCCGTGGCCCACTTTGCAAAAGAAGGATGGAGCGGGCCCACTGGCAAGGCTTAAGCTACAGTGCAGCGACCCACTATGGCCCATCCCATGTTAATCTGCTGTGCAACGACCCACTATACAAAAAAATGTTGAATGACTTTAAATTGAAAACCATATAGCCCAAGAAACGATGGCACGGGTTACGTGGGCCCACTTTGCAAAAGAAGGATGGAGTGGGCCGACCGGCAAAGCTCAAGGCTGGCTGTGCGGCGACCCACTATGGCCCATGCATCCCATGTTATCTAGCAAAACATAATCTATGACGAGCTCCTTAAGTGTTCTGTGACCTTATTTTCACCATCGTCACCAATATTCAAGCCAAAATTTCATCACCGCACATTAATGACAAAAATGGACATTTCGTCATTGAAGACATATCCTTCTGTGACGAAAGTGTGCAGCGTCACGAGCAAATCGTCACGCATGATCATATTTCTACTAGTGTTAAGTAAAGCTTGTTCGCACAAAACTTGCAATTCAAGGCGTAGTCCATTGTTCAAGTTGTGAATAAGTGTAGCTTAAGGACCTAGGCGAAGTTCAACTTCACAGGTCTCTGCCCGAAATCTTTGGTATATTAAACAAAGCGGCGAGAATTGGCAAAACTCTAAATGGGTATTTGAGATCCGGTGGGGATTGTTGGAATTTAGATGGGCTTGGCCCAATAACAAATTCGGAAATTCCTAGAGAGATCTCAAAGGCCCATTCTATTTTTGGTAATCTTGGCCTTCAAGTTGCAAAGTTCTGAACTGACTCCGAGTAGAGAGTCCTAAACCGATCGTGATCGCGACACGATGTTCGGTATATATAAGCACCCTACCGCCACGCCAAAAAAATCAGATCGATATCTCATCTTGGTTTAGAGAGGAGTCCCTTGAATGGACAATCTCTCAACTCCGGAAGAATTGAGATAGAGTTTTTCGCCTCTTCTTGTTGTTGTTGCGCCGTAGCTACTCCAGCCCGATTGCTTGCGTGCACTAGCAACCGGGCAAGCAGGTCTCGAAAAACCCTCGTCTTTGCGATCCTGCGCAGCGGGAGAAGGCGAATAAGGTTTTTGGGAAGCGCTCCGCGCGACCGCTTCCAAATTGTCCTCGGCGGTTTCGTCTTCGAAGGTTGCCGCAGACTATCATCGTCTGCATCTTCATCACCAAAGTACATCTACATCGGCGGTATAAACATATCTAGTGTACAAGTTGGGTTTACACTAGTTATTATGTTCATGCTATGTGATATCATGATCTGTCCCCGCTAGTATATGCGATATACCGACTGTCATGCCAGTAATTTAAACATGTTTAATCTAGTTCATCTATTTGTCATGATTTATATTTTGAAATTAATCTGGAAATTGCCTAATTACTCAACAATACTATGGTGATATTCGACGCTTACAAGTATTGGAGAGATTTTAGATCAACAAAAGATGAATGAACTGCACCAGTCAACCCACTAGATGACAAGCGCCTGAAGCAAAACCAAATAAATGTTGATATGAGGGCACAGGAAAATATACATTTGTCGCTGTTGTTCTATTTAGCATCTTTGCAGTTCTGTAATGCTTCAGAAATTTATGGTAGAACGAACGCAAGTTTACTACTTACAGAGCTGTTACCCATGCAGGACCAGGTGAAGGATAACTACAATTCAAGCCATCCCAAACAAATGCTTTTGGTGCACAACGATGACCCATCCAATTTTTCTTCTGTCGATACTTCGTGCGAATTGTCAGCATGGCCTTGGCTGTTCATATGGGAAGAAAAAGGTAATTCTTAGTTTAAGCTTTGCTACACCAAAATTATTCAAGATTGAGCATGAGAGTTCTCATTGACTAAATTATAAAATCTGACATGTTAATGCAAGACTTTATGCATCCGGTTTGCTTGCGGTCAAAAAGTATCCATTGGCTAACACAACACAACCCTGATGGATGCAACTGGGACAAAGGGTACGTTTGGTTTGATGCCAATCTTAGCCCCACCAATATTTTGGCCGTTGACTCAAAGACGGGAGTTAGTTTGGACTGTTGCCCACCGTTTACACGCCAACACGCCACGGCCGCCATGCAGTTCATTTTCACGCTAATGCGCAGGCGAATCGCAGGCGGGCGAATCTCTTGCCAATTAATTGGCTCGCCGATGGATTGGCATAGCTGGCGTGGGCAAAATCCAAACGAGCCCAAAATTTTGACCAAGTGAAAGTGTTAATTGATACCATCTGCATCATTTGTCATGACCCCATTCATCGTCTTTACTGAATATATCTCGAACGCATTCAGGATAGGTGGAAGCGTGGAATCTGGTGTGGCAACAAGGGAGAAATCATGTTGGCCTGGTCCCTTCACCACCCTCTTCACAACCTCTGCAGAAAGGTACTTGGGGGTGTAGCGCTGGCTGCCATTCCATGTAACATTGTCAACCAGGATATCAAACCGCCTCAGTGCATTGTTTGGCACCCTCTGTGGCTCTACAAAATAGAGCATCAAAAGGTATGGTGTTTCGTCGCTGTTTATGGAGGGATCAGTGCTCCATGTGAAGTCCATCCGGGTTGCATTCACCGGAGTGCAGGCACTCTCCAGTATCATTGTTGGCTTGTTGAAGCTGGTGATGCTTGAGACCTCTACAGTGTCTGATGTTGTTATGTTGGTCCAGCCAGCGATATCGCCATACGTCTACCAAGTTGTTTTCAAGGAACCCAAGTTGTCAGAGATAAACAGAGAGGCGTGCCAGTGCAAGTTGACCTGAATGATTTTGAACTCGCGTGTACACCGGATAAATGGACGGCCAGAACTGGTACCGGTTGAAAACGAATGTCGTTGACGGTCGGGAAAGGCTCAGCAGAAGCAGAGACTGGTTGAATGTGGCCTCCGGGTGCATGGTTGACTTGAGCGGCCTCAGATCAAGCCCAGAGATGAACGGTGCGCCTAGCCCTCTGTTCACCAGACACACCTGCGTACACAAAATTATAATGAGTTGATCAACGCGACACTTTTGTATTGGGCTCTCAAAATATTCTGTTCAACTGCTGTGTATATATAGATATGTGACATTATCCGGAGGTTATCATTCTGGAGTCTCTGAGAACCCAATGTTCACCGTACCAGAGTGCTTGTTAAAAGTGTGATTGTTTAGTATGTTGGGGCCTGTAATATACACAGTTTGGGGCAGTTATGTTGAAGCTTCCTCGACCTTTGGTAGACCGTAGATCTTTGACAATTGATGGTTACTGCTCAAATTACAGCAAATTTGTTGTACTTCACACTGAAAGATGCTAATCTCAGCGAGGAGTGGTTTGAGCATATTTGCTTTCAGTATCGCAACTTGCAAGTGTAGGAGATATGCCCTATAGCAAATCGGATTGGAGGCCCAAAAGGATATTCATCCATATGGGATTAGGGTTACTAATGGGCCTACAAAGTCCAAGTCCATTAGCACCGCCCATTAGCACTAAAGGGACTACACCAGCGAATTGGCTTGTAGTCCAATGGTAGGACGGTCCAGTGGGACGCTACCCACCAGAGTTTAAATCCTGGTGCTCGCACCTTTTCCTGAGATTTTCCCAGGATTTACCGGCGTTATGCATTAAGTGGTAAGCGACGTTCCCGTCGATGACGAGGCGCCTATGGTGACTTCGAGAATCTCTAGATCTGCCGGTTGCCCAGTCCTTCGGAGGTGCTCATAGGGGTAGGGTTTGCGTACGTGTGTTCATAGGGGTGAGTGTGCGTGCGTGTTGTGAGTGTCTGCTTTGTACTGTGTAATGTAAAAAAAAAAAAAAAAAAAAAAAAAAAAAACTAAAGGGACTACACCATCCATTAGTCCCATATTGCTAATAGACAAGGGGGTGGGAGGTTTTCCGCCCCATATATTTGAGGGAGGGGCAAAGGGGAACCCAAGCTAGTTGAGCCGCTCCAACCCTAGCCGCCTCCCTCTGCTGCCGTCGCCCTGGGCCTGTCAGCTAGTAGTCAGCTGCTCCGTTTCTTTTGTTTCCTTGATCGCCAGACCCAAGGCAGCCGCAGTAGTCCTTGGAAACTTGAAACCACATCAATTTCATGCCACCTGTATCAGCCCCTATCTATCTATCTATATACATATATATACACACGTACGTATGTACATATATGTTCCCTGCACGAAAGCCAGCAGCGCTAAGCCCTATCTAACCCAACACACCCACACCGCCGTAAGCCCTAGCGTGCCCTGCTGCTTGATTTCCGATCTCGCCGAGAACGAAGGCCCGGAGCCCTCGTGCCGCGCGTCGCCCCGCCGTTTCCAGAGGTCCGTCGCCGTGAATCCGTTCATGCATCCATCCCCTGCATCTGCACCGAGTTTTAACTTAGAGGAGGAAATCAGCCATCACGCTACGAACTTCATCAGATTGTAGCCAGTTTCATATGCTCCAAAAGAAGTCGTCATGGATCTTTGGTTCCGATGAGAAGACAACGCCATCCGCAGCTGACCATTGGTGAGCATATCAATCATGTCATCTTCCCTATTTCAACTATCATCTCCATCACGCCACAACATGGATGCTATCTGTTTCCTCATCTTATCGATCTGCAGTTGCCGACCTTATGCGGCGCAGTTTGTCAACATGCCGCAGCTTGCCTTCGCTCGTTGCCATGGCCTCTGCCCTCGTATTGCATCTCGCTGAGTGCAATCTTATCTGCCAAAGTCGTTGTGGCACCTGCCGCCTCTTCGTTGTCCGAAGCTAGTCGTCGATAAGCTCTCCAAGGTATAGAACGTACCTCTCAGCACCGTCTACCCTCTCGATCTTTCTCTCTGTCCTGGGCTCATCGCCATCGAACTTTGCAGGAACCTGTTCATCTGGCATGTCGAGCCACTCGTTGTCCCCGTTCGCCCCATGCCAACAATATCTCTCTTGGTGAGTTCTCCATCATCTCATTTTGATTCTCAGAGCCGGTGAACTGCACCCAGCTGCTCTTGCCGGTGTGGATTGCTGCAGTAGTCATCACTCACATTCCTAGTCTAGGCGAGTATATATCCATATGCACGTCTTGCAAGCTAATCCTATTGCTAGCCTGATGACATCACATGACAGCTTGCTGACCTCATGCATACGGTTTCCTGGCCGTTTTCCTTCGTAAGAACAATTCTGAAAATATTTGAGTACTGCACCTATACGTATACCACCAGCAAGCAAACCTTGTTTAATTCATAACTCCTCTGTTTTAGCTCCGATTTCTATGATCTTTACGGCGATGTGATCGTAGCGACGTGTAGAATAGTTTTATAAGATTTTAAACTTATTTTCCACTGTTGGTATACTGTTCTAATTATAGTTTGTTTGCTATGCATGATTGTCTCCATACGCTTGTGTGTTGCTATTTGATATCAAGTAGACGGTGAGCGTTACGTTGATGTTTTGGACATCAAAAAAGGAGTTCATTGGAGCTTTTGAAGTGAAGAATGGATCTATATTTAAGGCAAGTATAGTTTTGGAATATGCTAGCTTTAAATCATGATCTTATGACTTGTTTAATGTTTATGCACTGAACGTTAAATATGAATTGTTGGTAACATGGTTCATAGGGCTTAAAGAGCTTGTGTTTATTTATTTATGATGCTCTTAGCTCTCCATAAGGACTTATCCTTTGGCAAAATCCAGGATTTACCGCACAGCTGTGGGGGCTATGTGGCTCGCTCTAGTTGATCAAAAGTCCCCGACTAATTGGTGGTGGTTCCCGAAAGGCACAAAAAGGGGAGTCTTGATTGGTTGTAGTGCGGCTTCGTCATTTAATGTGTATAGGCTGCGCGTCATTGTGCCATTAGAAGGGGGGCTCTACCGTCACGGGGCTCGAAACCTAGTGGCCAACACCAGTTAGATATACTTTTGAAAGGCTTTATAATGGTTTCTTGGGTTTGGGAGTTATAAACCCATGCATCGGGAAAACATTAACCCACAGTGAAAGTGTACACCTCTCGCACGCAGTTAAAAACTGTTATAACAACCGTGTCCGCGGTCATGAACGGCCCGGAAAACCGAGGGAAGAATTTATTTCATGTTTAAGATATTATTATACATGTTTATTTAACTGTTCATGATTTATCGTTTCATGCTATTCATTATTTATGTTATAATGGTCATGAGTTTTTGGGTAGATATTGCCTAGCTATATTTGCGGAGTTCGACATGGACTCACTCTTGCTATTTCCCCACATCTCAGGAGAAATAGTTAGGCTTGTGATCAACCAGTCAGTCGGTCCCTGTGGAGTCTACACCAGAAGATCGGAGTGTCTTTCTCTGTCCGCTAGCCGAGGTTATATTATTTTATATTATGTTCGTTATATTTCAAGCATTGTGAATTGATCTTGCCATTATTTGTAGCTATATGTGAGAATTGACTTTTTTCGGGGCTCACATATGGTGTACATTCGGTTTTGTTCTTAAAACCGGGTGTTACGTAACCGCACGCACTAGACCAGATGGATGGTAGCAACCGCATGGCGGTGCCACTTCAATGCGTTTGTCTACATCGACACGGTTCCGCTACATCTCTGGCGTCTAGTGGTAACGATTTGTGATCTATAACCGCAGTGAGTTCCCCGAAGTTGCGGGGTAGAATTTTATTTTGTGCTAGCGAAGCCTCCCCGTAACCTACGGTGGGGTATCGAGCCGTAATGCTTCGTTATAGGTTCGGATGTATGCATATGGTGATATGCGTGACCGTGGATGGGTTGCTAATTGGTTCGTGATCTTTGTTGTGATGGTCGTGTAAAGAATTATTCCTACCGGTCGGGATTCCGCCATCGGAGTTATGTGATACACGTAAACCCAGTCATGGTGTGATGCAGATCAATTGGATTGGTCGAATCAAACATTGGTCAAGAGATAGGCGCATGAGATGCGCAGTGATGTAGATTAGATCTACATCCGGCAATCTTGCGTGTTTTCGGTAGAACATGGCAGATTGCATAACTTGTTTTTTTGCAGAATTCATATGATCGGTATGGCCCTTATGTGTATGTGATACATGCATGTAAAAGAATCATGTCCTGCGTGTCATGAGTACAGCAACATGGTTGGAGCCATATGTGTTGTCAATTTGATGTAATGGACTGCGTGCCAACATGTGATGATGTGACGCGAATGTGTAACTTAATTCACTAGCATGCGTTAGATAGTTCTTGGAGGACTCATCACTGGAGGATGGCGCACATGGATCATGAAGATGGAGATCATCATGGACACAATGGAGATGGGCCATGTGTTAATGGACCATACCGTGTCATTGCTATGTGAATGCCGTTCTTATTGTTTTACTTCTACATATGCGATGATAATGGTTATTTTCTTGCATGCGGCATTTGAAGTAGAATGATCTCTCGGGGAATGTTTAAGCTTGCGTGCCCTCCCAAACCTTGCACCATCATGTCTTGTACAATCGGTGGTGGGTCTATGAAATTAGGGTGCCGCTGATTTTCCTCGACTAGATGGGTTTGTATTGGATACTTACTCGCTTTGGGTTTGGTCACCTTAAACGAAGTCATCTTAACATTAAGGACTTTGGGGCACAAGTGTTGGGCGCCAAGACATAGAGATGTCACCCAACCACGTGAGTCATATGAGATATGATTGGCAAAGAGTTGATTACCAATCTACCATGTCTTCTAGCGGTGGTGCTAAAGCTCACTAGTCGACTTGTTAGTTGTGGGTCCTGAATCACTAAGTATCAATTGAGGGATATTGATTTTAGTGGGAGTTGATTCAGTTAAAAGTTTAATTTGATTTACTCCATCATGGATACGTTTTCTTAGTATTTTGCATTATTATTTTGATGTAGATCAATGGCTCTCAACGCACCATTTTCTTTACATTCAATCCTTGAGACGGATAAGTTGAATGGAACAAACTACGCGGATTGGATCCGCAACCTGAGAATTGTTCTCAGGGCAGAGAAAAAGGAAAATGTTCTAGACGACCCATTACCAGATGAGCCTCCTAAAGGACAAACTGCTGCTTACCTGAGAGTGCTAGAAGTAGACACTCAAATAAGTTGTCTTATGCTTGCTTGCATGGAGCCCGATCTAAAGATGCAGTTTGAGGGGTACACTACATAGGAGATGAACATGGCTCTCCAGGAAATGTTCCAAACTCAGGCTAGGACTGAAAGGTTCAATGTGTCCAAAGCTTTTGTGGAAAGTAAGCTAGCTAAAGGTGCAGCAGTTGGACCACATTTGATCAAAACGGTTGGTTACACTAAAAGGTTGGAGAAGCTGGGCTTCTCACTTGGTCCGGAATTAGCCACTGATTTTATTCTAGCATCTCTTTCGTCAAGCTATGGGAACTTCATCTTGAATTACCATATGGCTTGAATGAGTTGTGTGGCATGCTCAAAACAAGAGAGGCCGACATCAAGAAGAGCAATGGCGGCGCCATGTGATGGCAATCGAGAATAAGCCCAGCTTTAAGAAGATGGGCAATTGGAAGAAGAAGGATAAGGCTAAAGCTTTGAACTCCAAGCCAAACCCGGATCCCAAACTGGACCGGCTTGAGATCAGCCATGCTTTCACTTGTCATGAACCCGGTCTTTGGAATAGAAACCGCAAGCCGTACCAAGCTTCGTTAAAGAACAAGGGAAGTAAGGGTACTCCCAGTTCGGGCACACTTCATGTTTTGTTCTGAGATGTTTTCCTCGCTGATTCTTATATTAATTCTTGGGTATTTGATATCGGATCGGTTGTTCATATTTGCAATACGATGCGGGAATGACAAGAAGTAGAAGTGTGGGAAGAGGAGAAGTTGATTTCGCATGGGCAATAATGGAAGAGCTGCTGCGCTGACCGTCAGGACGATGCAACTTCACCTCCCATCAAGATTTATTTTAGAATTAAATAATTGTTATTATGTTCCTAGTATAAGTCAAAATATTGTGTCTCCTTCATGTTTGATGAAGGATGGTTATTCATTTGTGAGTGAAAACAATGGTTGTGTGATCTCTAAGAGTGGCATGTTTGTGGCTTTTGCATCCATTGTGAATGGTTTATTTATTTTAAATCTTGATGATAAAGCGAATATACGTAATGTAAGTGCTAAAAGGCTTCGGCCTAATGATTTGAGTCCTACCTATATGTGGCATTGTCATTTGGGTCATATAAGTGAGAAACGCATAAAAAGCTCCATAGTGATGGACTTTTAACTTTGTTTGATTTTGAATCTTACGAGACATGTGAGGCTTGTTTGCTAGGCAAGATGACCAAGATGCATTTCACAGATTTTTCCCGAGAGGGCGCAAGACTTATTGGAACTCATACACACCGATGTGTGTGAACCAATGAGCATGGCAGCTAGAGGTGGATCTCAATACTTCATAACGTTCACTGATGATTTGAGTAGATATGGTTATGTCTATTTAATGAATCAAAAGTTTGAAACCTTTGAAAAGATCAAGGAATTTCAAAATGAAGTAGAAAATCAACGTGGCAAGAAAATAAAGGCCTTGCGATCCGATCGTGGAGGTGAATATTTGAGCCACGAGTTTAGCAATCATCTAAAGAGTTGCGGAATAGTTCCACAACTTACGCCACCTAGAACGCCACAGCAGGAATGCCATGTCCGAGCGACGTAATCGAAGTTTGTTAGACATGGTTCGATCAATGATGAGCCGATTAGACCTACCGTTATCGTTTTGGGGATACACTCTAGAAACAACAGCTTTCACACTTAATAGGGCACCATCTAAGTCCATGAATAAGACACCATATGAGATATGGACTGGCAAAATTCCCAGTTTGTCTTTTCTAAAAATATGGGGTTGTGAAGCGTATATCAAGAAACATCAGTCTAACAAGCTTGCACCCAAGTGGACAAGTGAATATTCATGGGATATCCAAGGGAAACCATTGGATATTATTTTTACAACCGATCAGAAGGCAAAATGTTTGTCGCTCTGAATGATATTTTCTGAAATGCTAGCTTCCAAACCAACAGAGATGATTCAAAGTTGCAATCAGGATTTGTATTCATTATGCCGTGAGTTGGAAGAGTTCCAAACAATAGACCGTAGCCGATTCTACAACAGAAGCCGAGTACATTGCAGCCTTGGAAGCTGCGAGGAACAAACATGTACTGCGGAAGTTTCATCTCATCCGGGAGTTCGTCAGACGGGGTGAGATCAAGATATGCAAAATACATACGGATTTGAATGTTGCTGGTCTGTTGACAAAAGCTCTTCAACAGCTGAAGCACTAGGACGAACCGCACGTGCTGGACCGGATGGACGGTAGCAACCGCATGTGTGACACCCCCGCTTTCCAAAGCCGCACCGCACAGCCCTTCCGAGGGCGCGCAAGACGCCGCATTACACATAGCACCCCGCTTACACTTTCGCCCCTCGCTTCGTGTAAAAGGGTTAACCCGAAGGTGATATGGCTGGAAAGCAAAGGCTTATAAGTTGGCTCCACCCTTGCTTAACCAAAGAAGGTGGTACTAAACATGTGCACTCTGCACTCATAGGCCTCTAACCGGGCCACATCCAAATTGGGCCGGGTGTTACAAGACGCGGCGCTTTGCCGACGCGTTCGTCTACATCGACACGGTTCGCTGCATCTGCGACGCCTAGTGGTAACGATCCGTGATCTATAACCGTAGTAGTTCCCGAGTTGCGGGGTAGAATTTTTATTTTGTGCTACCGTAGCCTCCCCGTAACCCTACAGCAAGGAAGATCGTTTGGTCAATTGGTCTAAGGATATTTTATTCACAAAATATTTGAAATTTGTTTCGGTTGTGTCGTCTGTAAAGCAAAAACTAGATTTTGTAATAAAATTACAAAAAATAACATAATTTCCCAGGCAAAATAAAAGGTATCTTAAAGAATCAATGAATTTGGTAGTGCTACGAACATGTATATCAACCAGCAGTAGCAGCAACAACAACAAGATAGCCTTCTGTCCCAAACAAGTTGGGGTAGGCTAGAGATGAACACACAAGAAACAAGGATGAGAGAGACACAGCAAGGACACAGAATAGAAGGTAAAAAAAGAAGGGATAGACAGAAAAGGAAACAAAGATCATGGTTCAGTCTCGCTGATTACTAGTCTCCAAGCGCTCCTATCCATAGGTAAACCTTGGAGATATTTCATTCCATAAGGTCTCTCTTAACCAACTCGTCCCAAGTAAGTTTAGGTCGACCTCTACCGCCCATTATATTAACGACCCGCTTTAGAACCCCACTACGCACCGGTGCCTCGAGGGGTCTCTATTGGACATGTCCAAACCATCTCAACCGATGTTGCATCAATTTCTCCTCAATTGGTGCCACCCCGACCCTAATCCGAATATCTTCGTTCCGGACTCTATCCCTTCTTGTGTGCCCATAAGACCACCGCAACATACGCATCTCGGTTACACTCAGTTGCTAGACATGTTGCCTCTTTGTAGGCCAACACTCGGCATCGTATAACATCACCGGACGAACCACCGTCCTATAGAACTTACCTTTTAGCTTTTGCGGCATCAGAGGCGAAGGCCGGGGGCCCGTAGGAGAAGAGGGCCCAGCAACTAATACCCGTGTGTTTGGTTGAGGGTTGACTGGGTTGGGTTGGATCCAACCCAGTTTTTTGGGTTGGGTTGAACCCGTCTCGGTGTTTGGTTACAGCTCGATTTTGGGGACGGAGTGAACCCATCCCATGTTTGGTTGGAGTAATCGAGATTCATTTTGGACGGCATGATAACACCGGTAGTTTGGTGTTTTTTATTAGGACCCCTCAACTATTTAGGAAATAGTGAAGCCTAAATTAGCAAATCTTTCTCTCTAGGTTTTTTACATCAGGAACCCCGAAGTGAAACCAAATTGAATGTTGATACTCTTTCCTCTCCCTTCAGACGCACAGAGCGCCCGGCGGCGCTCCTTTCGGGCGCTTCGGCTCCCGCCGCACCTGCCGCCCGGACCTGCCGGCCCCCTCCGCCCGAGTTGCTCGGCCCCCCTCCATCGCAGCAGGCGAGATCCACTGTCGCTACGGGCGAGATTTGCCGAGCCTCTGCTGCCTCCCGCCGAGGACGAGATCCGCCGCGTCTGCTGCGCGCGGCCCAGCTTTGTCGCGTGCCCGCTTCCTCCGGTGCCACGGGCGCGAGCTCTGCCGCCGCCGCTGCGCGAGGGCCGCGCAGCCCAGCTCCACCGCGTCTCGCTGCCTCCCATGCGCGGGCCGCTTGCACGGGACGACGAACGCAGAGACGGCAGAGAGACGGAGGACGGCGCAGCGCGACGGAACCCAGCTGGGTTCGCTCCGTCCGCCACTTTTCCGAGGATGGAGCGAACCCGCATCTCGGCGGAATATTCGCCTCGGGAGCGAACCCATCCCTCCCCTCTTCCATCCAAACAACAGCCAGGACGGGTCCGCTCCGACCCAGCTGGGTTGGCTCTCCAACCAAACACACGGTAGTGCGTGTGCGGGTAGCAGCTAGCAGGGCTCCCACGCACGCATGCTCTCCGTGTCCTAGGCAGGGGCAGGCCTCTAGGCTCTACTGCTCTAGTACGTGGACTCTCAACCTTTCATCTTCTCCTTCAGGAGGCCGCCGCGCAGTCCAGCTTATCCTCGCAGATTGCGATTAAGCGAGGAAGCCAGGTAGCGAGGGCAGGAATGGGAGCGTTCGTGATTCATGAAGCACGTCCGCTGGCCTGTGCTGCGTGGTTTGAGGCCTTAATGTTCATTTGAATTCGTGAAACAACATTCATCAGTTCGTTTAGCATGTTACTATGTTAGATCTGCAGTTCTCTAAACCTTCAATTTAAACCCTAGCCAATTGTTTATTTAGCATGTTAAAAGAGTAATTTAAGGGGCCCATAATATTTGGCTTGCTCGAGGGTCTTCAAAACTACAGAGCCGGCCCTGCACACCGCTGTATACAATTGAGGATCAGAACAAGTCTATGCAACGTTTTTAGAATTGTTTTTTATTTATTTCCTTCTTTTATTGTCACACAGATCAATTGTTTTTAAAATTGTCTTCTCTCATGTTAAGCACCAGAAACCAAAAATCCAAACCAGAAACAAGAGGGGCAAACTCACGTTAAGCACCACAAACCCCAGAAGGGCAAAATAGTCTGTTTTCACCCCGTTAGCCTCAGTTAGCCCTCCTTCCATTCAAAATGGTACACAGGTAAAAGAAAGTTCGTGCGATAGTACACAGGTGTCTTCAAACTTTCTAGTGGTACACACGTAACCATCAACTTTTCTAATGGTACACAGGTAAAGGACTTTGCAAGATCATCATAGAAGCAGCTGCGGCAGGCTTCACTTTGCAAGATCTGCAACAGGCAGAACATGAACTCTCTTCGGCTGAGGTAAACTCTGTCCCTGTGTCTTAAAAATTCCAACAACACTCTTGCAAGGAAGATAGTTTCAGCAATGGTACAGAGAAAGACTCAAGGTCGTCCATGGCAAGGTCCATTACCCCGCCACGGGTGTCTCCTCCAAAACCTTGGGGATGCATTTGCATCGGGCGTGTAAGGTTAATGTGAAAGCTGGCCGTAGGAACTCGTCATCCTTGCAGTCTGTGCTGCCAAAAATTGGTGAGTACTGTACCACGGCTGGCAACGAGGTTGTCATGAATCGAAGGTTCATGGTTCAATTCCATTTAGCCTATCGCCGGCAAGCACCGGCAAGGAACCACGGCTGAATAGCAAAGATCCACGACAAAATCGGCATGTACCGGCGACAAAAATGCTAGTGTGCAATGGATCAAAGGATCCAGTTCCTCGGAGCTTATCACCAGCATGCGTTGGTGGTGCTCAAGGAGGACGATGTCTATCGCTGTCTTTGTCCCGACGAAGGGCAAACGTCCGACGAGGTGGTCCAACAGATTAACGATAGTTACATTCAGGCGTTATCTACGGAGGAGGAATTGCAGGGATATTCAAAATTGAAAACCAAATCAATATCAATAGGTAATAAACACGCAAAGACCAACTAGGAAAAAACCCTCGCGACAAATTGCGCCGGAGCCTTCTTCCCGACCTCGCACATACGCGGATGCTGTGAGGCTTGGTGTACAACCGGTCATGGAGTCCATGGAGGGAGGGATCAGGGGCACCCACTGGCAATCGTCAAAGCGCACCAAGGCGGCAACCATGGTGCTGCCCGTGGGACGACTTGCTGTTGGGCGTTTCAACCAAGGCTATGGAGGAAGAGACGGTGGCTATGGCGGACGGGGTCACCTGGCCAATCGTGGCTACGGGAATCGTGGGCGTCGGGATGGAGGTGGCCGGCATGGCCATCGCGGCGGCCGTTTCTCCAACTCTGGTTACCATGGTGAGTTTCATAGTGGGCATCAGGGAGGCTACGGCAACACTGGGGGGCGCTTTGATGGGCATGTTGGAGAGGGCATGCAATGGCGGCAAGATTGGGCGCAGAAGGCATCGGATGAGGTTCCTGCTCCTCACCCGACAATGGCAAGCACACAAGTGCATGCTAGTAGTAGCAGTGGGAATGCTTTGGCTGGGAAGGACGTCGAGATGGCTAATGCAAGCACAGATGCACATGCTGATGTTGGTAATTTCTCTCAAGCTATAGGGAAAGGCAAAGGAAAGCCATACTGTTACCGATGCCTGACAAAGGGGCATATTAATACTGAATGCACCACAGTGATCAGTTGTCTTATGTGTGATAGTGATGCTCATGTCACTAAGGCTTGCCCTTATCAGAAGGGTGCCAAACCTACAGCGATCTTGTGTGGCTATGCAGTAGAGGGGCTCGGCTTTTATTACATACCGTATGCTGGTAAACAAAAGGCACATTCTGAAAATGAGGCAGTGGTTAAGGTCATACAAGGTTCTATTACTGCAACTCAGATTGCAGTGGAACTGGACCGCCTTCTGCCTACCTACAAGGGGACTTGGACTGTCACCGAGAAGGGCAAGAATTTATTTTCAACCACATTCCCATCAAGTGAAGAATTACAACGGATGGAGTTGTGGGGCCCTGTGCAAGCCAAATGTGTTGAGGCAACCATGGAGATTAAGGAAAGCAATGATACAAAGGAATATAAATATGAAATTCCAAAGGCTTGGGTTCAATTCCGAGGCTTATCTAAAGAGCTTCGGGAATTTCCTATCATTTGGGCTGTGGGCTCTATTCTTGGAGTCACAAAGATGGTGGATACGAAATTTACAAATGAGCATAACATTGCTAGACCAAAAGTGGCTGTACTTGACCCAGAGCTTATTCCTGATTTAGTGGAGGTGCTCATTGGAGACTTTGTTTATGAGCTGCAGTTTAGAGTTGAGATGGAAGAAAATGCAGATAATCCTGTGCCTATTAATATGGACATTGATCCTAAGGCGGACAAGGATGATGGGAGTGATGCGAAACAAAGATGGGGACCCAGAAGAACCTTTGGAAAAGGATATACCACATGAAAGTAAAAAGGAAAACAAGTCTGATATGAGTGCATCAGCAAACACACAACAATTTGGTGTTGGCAAGACTGTACAGGTCGCCTCAGGCATTTCTACACCAAAGGTGTTGCTGTCCAAAACAGGACCTGATGGTTCCTAGATAGCTGAGCCAATTTCAGGAATTGATAATGGGCAAAAAGTTACCGCTAGACAGCAGCAAATCAAGTCCAAAAACATCCCAGCCAATGTGTATGCCACGCCTACTCGCAGCAGCAAGCGGAGTGCAGCGGCAACCGATGAAGACTCGCTGGAGAAAGCTTCAGAACTGAAAGCAAAGGAAGAACTTGGATGTCTCACAGGAAAAAGGTAATGAAAGTACCAATATCTCATTTACTTCTTTTGATGAGTCCACTGTTTTTTCGAATATTAGTAATGTGGGTATTTCTATAGAGTCTTCTATTGATGTTGCTTCCTTTGTTAGTAATCTAAAGTCTATTGAACTAATGAGGATGAAAGAAATAGAACAGGCTAATAGTTCGGAACAGAATATGTTAACACAAGATGGGGAAGTTTTGTTAGACAATGTAGAAGAGCTAGATCCTATCACTTTGGATCACTTATGTCGGGGTCTCGTGGAGGGTGCAAGTGATGAGGACTGTAAGACTGAGATTGCTCTACAGACCTCCCCTCCCAACAGAAAGTCAGGTTCCAAAAAGAAAAAGAAAAAAGAAAAAAATTAAAAAAGAGAATTAGTACAAATGAAAGGAATTTTTTTGGAATTGTAATGGATTAGGGGATACTAAGAAATCTAGGTTCCTGTCCGATCTCACCAAAGAGAAAGATTTGGATTTTATTGTCTTATCAGAAACAGGGAGAAGTGCCTACTCGAATTCTTTATTCAAAATTATTTGTGCTGGGAAAGAGTTTCTGTGGCATGCAAAATCTCCTAAAGATCGTTCTGGTGGCATGTTGGTGGGCATAAATTTAGCAACCTTTGATGTTGGCGGAATAGAGGAAGGAGATTATTTTGTTAGATTTAAGATTAAAAATAAAGAAGATGATTTTAAATGAAATTTGGTATCAGTGTATGGTGCAGCACAACATGAGTTTAAGGAAGCTTTCTTAACAGAATTAGTCCAGTTATGCACTAAAGAAACCTTACCGATTATTTTAGGTGGTGACTTTAACATTATCAGGGGACCGCATGAGAAGAATAATTCAAGTTATAATGACAGATGGCCTTTCTTGTTTAATGCAATTACAGATGCATTTAATTACAGAGAATTGGCTCTATCTGGGAGACAATATACTTGGGCTAACAACATGCAAAAACCGAACCTATGAAAAATTGGATAGAGTTTTGGTTTGCACAGACTGGAAGTCTAAGTTTCCACACTCTACTGTTCAAGCTTTAACCCGGAAATTTTAGATCATACACCCTTGTTTTTAAAATATGGGGGATCCATCTACATTTAGTAACCCACCTCCATTCAAGTTTGAGCTTGGTTGGTTATTACGTGATGGATTCGTCGATATGGTAAAAGAGGTTTGGTCTAGTGTCGAGGTGGGGTACACACCTTTAGAAAGATGGCAAAAAAAAATAAGAAGGCTACGACAATATTTGAGAGGGTGGGCTAAAATGTGAGTGGTACATACAAAAAGGAGAAAAAACGGCTTCTTGACAAACTTGATGACTTAGACAAAAGGCGGAAACAACTCTGCTAACGTCTGGTGAAGTTGATTTAAAACATATTATTAATGAGCGACTTGCAGATCTTTTTTAAGGGAAGAGGAGTTAAAATGGTATCAAAAAGCAAAAACCAAAGATCTTCTAGAAGGTGATGCAAATACTAAATATTTTCGGTTAGTGGCTAACGGGAAATATAGGAAAACACATATTTTCCAACTAGAGCAAGAGGAAGGAATAATATATGGTGATACTGAATTAAAAAAGTATATTACCAAATATTATAAGAAGCTTTTTGGGCCACCAGAGAGTAACACTGATGTGACCATCAAGATGGATAATTCGCTGAATAAACCAAAGTCCACAATTTTGATTGGTTCCATGATGGTGGAGATGGATTTGGTTGCTGGTTCGGACTCAAGCCAAGGTCCAGTTCGAGTTCAAGTCTGTCTACAAGTCCAGGAGAGGCCGTTTTACCTTGGACGCCCCGGATGCATCTGAGCTCGGATTCATGCGTTTAAGTACAATCTAGATTCGTGTTGGAGTCTGTTTTCATATGGATCCAGCCTCACGTCCATATCTGGTGCCATTCGACGGGAATCGTGATTTCCATACAACGACCAGGACTCTTTTGGTGGCGCCCTTTATAGCCAGGGGCTGCACCCCCATTAGGGGGTTTTAGATTAGTTTTTTTTTTCAGTTTTTTCTTCGCTGCACCGTGGCTTGCACGTGATCAAGTCGAAAACGAGTTGCAGCTGCTCCTCGGGTTCGGTTCTGGAGTTCGTCTTCGGATTCCCCCTCTTCGGTTCGAGCCTCTCGGGGTCTCGGGTGGAAGATTTGCTGCTGGTTTGCATCTTGGATTCTTTGAGTTGTAATTCAGCGAGTTATCTTGTTTGTGTCATTGTTACTAGTGGAATCATTCATCGTAGTGCTGCATTATTCTTGTGCTCGTCCACTGTTCTTGAGTTGCTTGCTGAAATTCATCTTCAAGTGTTGCTGAACTGTTCATACCGTGAAAGATCACGCGTTCTATAGCTTCGTGCTTCATCAAACACCGTGCTCATGGATGAGTCACGTCGTGATGATATACCTCAAGTTACAAGGGAAGAGAATGATATGCTGACTGATATTTTTTCTGAAGAGGAAGTACGGGAGACAATTTTACAGATGGAGCATAATAAAGCACCCGGTCCAGATGGATTCCCAATAGAGTTCTATCAGACTTTCTGGCACATGATTAAAGATGACCTTATGGCTTTATTCAAGGACTTCCATAATGGTACCCTGCCTCTTCATAGCTTAAACTTTGGTACTATCATTTTACTCCCAAAAGGTAGTGATGCAAAAACAATTCAGCAGTATAGACTAATATGTTTGCTTAATGTAAGCTTCAATATTTTTACCAAAGTAGCCACAAATAGAATTACAAAAGTAGCACAAAAACTAATTAGACCATCTCAAACAGCCTTCCTTCAGGTAGAAATATTATGGAGGGGGCGGTCATTCTACATGAAACAATTCACAAGTTACATACAAAGAAGCAAAATGGAATTGTTTTTAAAATAGATTTTGAGAAAGCATATGATAAAATAAAATAGAATTTCTTACGGCAAACGCTAAGAATGAAAGGGTTCTCAGAAACATGGTGTAATTGGATACGAGCATTTACTCAAGGAGGAAATGTTGGGATAAAGGTCAATGAACAAATGGGTTCATATTTCCAAACTAAAAAGGCCTTCGGCAAGGTGACCCATTGTCACCTTTACTATTTAATATAGTGGTGGACATGTTGGCTATCATCATTTCTAGAGCAAAGGAGGATGGGCGAAGTGTAAGGGGTTGTACCACACTTGGTAGAAGATGGCTTGTCTATCTTGCAATATGCAGATGACACGTTGATTTTCATAGACCATAATATTGAAAAAGGCTTAATAATATGAAACTACTATTATGCGTCTTTGAACAATTATCAGTATGAAAATTAACTTTCACAGGAGTGAAATTTTTTGCTTCAGTCAAGCTAAACAACAAGAAACTATGTATTCAAATTTGTTTGGCTGTAAGATAGGTTCATATCCCTTTCGCTACCTTGGTATTCCAATGCACTACAGAAAAGTTGACCAATAATGATTGGAAGGAAATAGAAGAACGTTTTGAGAAGAGATTGAGTGGGTGGAAGGGTAAGTTAATATCAGTGGGGGGGTAGGCTAGTGTTGATTAATTCAGTGCTATCAAGCCTACCGATGTTCATACTATCCTTTTTTGAGATCCTAAGGGGAGCGTTAAAAAATTAGATTATTGTAGATCAAGATTTTTTTGGCAATATGATCAACATAAAAGAAATATGGATTAGTGAAATGGAGTGTTTTGTGCCAGCCAAAAAGAACAAGGAGGGATGGGAATACTAAACCTTGATATACAGAATAAATGCCTACTGAGTAAGTAGCTTTTTTTAAACTATGTAACGAGGATGGTATTTGGCACAATTTTCTGAGAAATAAGTACCTAAAAACTAAGACTTTGGGTCAGGTTAACAAGAAACTAGGAGACTCACATTTTTGGATGGGTCTTATGGGAGTGAAGGACCAGTTCTTAAGTTTAGGTAAATTCAAGCTGCAGGAGGGAATACAAATTAGGTTCTGGGAGGACATATGGCTGGGTAACCAGACATTGAAATCACAGTATCCATCCCTTTATAATATTGCTCGTCAAAGATATACTACAGTTGCTGAAGTGTTTAACTCATCACCTTTAAATATATCCTTTCGAAGGGCTTTAGTAGGTGATAAGTTACAAGAATAGCATAACCTAGTATCAAGACTAGTCGATATCGATTTGCGAGAGGGTAGAGATATACTTATATGGTCCTTACATGTGAATGGTATTTTCTCAGTGCGCTCTATGTATAAGCATCTTGTCAATAGTGGAATTACAGTAACACAGGAAATTTGGCGCTCCAAGATGCCATTAAAATTAAGATTTTTATGTGGTACTTAAAGAATGGGGTTATACTAACAAAAGATAATTTAGCAAGAAGGAATTGGAATTGTAGTAAACTCTGTTGCTTTTGTAATGTAGAAGAGTCCATCAAACACCTGTTCTTTGACTGTGTGTATGCGATTCCTGTGGAGGGCTGTACATATTGTTTTTGGCATCGCTTCTCCTGTTAACACTGATGAGCTATTCGATATTTGGATAAAACAAGGGGGACAACATCCAAACTTAAACTTATTGACAGGGGTGGCTGCTCTATTTTGGGCGATTTGGCTAACAAGAAATAATGTGGTTTTTGATAAATGTCAACCGAAAACTTTAATGCAGGTCTTATTAGGGGGAACTTATTGGCTCCGACAATGGGCGAAGTTACAATGCCATGATGAGCAAAGGATGATGATCCAAGCATACCGGATGTTGGAGACTTCGGCGCTTCAGTTTTTCGCCTCCTATGGATGGCCTTTTAGTTTACGGATTGGTTTTAAAGCATGTGTGATGAACATGTAAACAATTGTCTTATGAGCATGTAGTGCCGTTGTACTATGTGTAATAATTTGTGGACTGATTCCTCCTCTATGAGGTGGATGAAGCCGGATTTATAATCCATTATCTAAAAAAAGGTAAAGGACTTACAACGAGACATGACGATGGGGAATTTTGTGACATGTGGGCTGCGGAAGTGGGCTGGGCGATGGATCTCGATAATTGGGCCAGTTGTGTGGGCTTTGGCCTTGGGTGGATGGATAATTGGGACATACTGTAATTATCTTTTCGGGGTGGATCCTGAAGCCAGAAGATCAATCATTCATATATTCGGATCACGATCATCATTTCCTAGAGCCTTGCTCGAGACAATCTTAACTACACCAACCATCACACTTAGGCATTAGTTCCTTGTACCATCTCTTCACCAATCTGATCACACAGTTCGAAGCTTGTCGTAATGGACAGCCAGCATTCAGAACCAAGAAATCAACCTTGGAAGTTGGAGATATGCCTACGATAATCAAACGTTGGAAATAGAGGGTACACGAACAAAAATAAAAATAAAACATCCGTTCAAGATGTGGAAGATGACTGTGATTATGGGATCTCTGCAGTTGATATGATCCCATTACAGAAATAGAAGCACCTTGACGTCGCGTTGCCCCCTGGATCCAGAAAGGCACTCAGCGTCAGATACTCAGATGGAGGGTGGCAATGATGCGGTCACAGGTCGAGCGGTGATTTTGGTAGCATCTGTCTGATCCGCTCGCGTGCTCGCGCTCGGTGGCTGCCACCGTCTTGCCTTCTCCTTGCTCATCTTGATAAACGCCCATGGGTTCATCTGGATGCCATCCTCCTTCCTTTTTGATAGGCCATTGTAGTCTCTTTCGATCCTGATCAAGCGAAGATCGCAGATTGGTACCACTAGAACCGTACTAATGCTGCACTTTGTAGCTACTTCATTCACTTCATCATTTCTGCAAAGGATCCTTGACAGGAAAGATGGCTTCTCTGTCAAATGCAGCTGTTGCCTCTCTCATTGCAAGAATGTAGATGCAAATCTAGGTCCTCGTTCCCTGCAGCCATTGAAAAGTAAATTACCTACCATTTCATTTTTTTTAGAAGAAAACTGCTCTATTTCATAAGAAAAAGATACTTGACACTACACATGCATCACAAATAATTGAACTATTTGCATGGATATGACCTTATTGCTAAAAATTATACCAGTAATACAATGAATACACACTGTGCCAATTATCAACTACACCTCCTTCCCAGCTGAAGTATCCAGGCAAGCCTTCAAGAAACAGATTGGGAAAGAGCAGATGACTCTCTCGATTGCGCACAACATACCATCCTTGATTTACCTTTGGATGATCCAGAGGTCTTTTAGAAGATGATGATGGGAATGCAAAGAACTATTGAGGTACAGCAAAGCCTCAGATATAAATACAGAAGAAAGATGATTGCATGACATACTTCACAGAGCAGGTTAGTTAAAGATGTGATACAAGGAGTAGCTTCCTATGTATTCAGACCATAGAGACAGTAATATATTAGTTTTATATGAAAATTACAGGAAGAAAGAATATAAAAATAACTTGTATTCAAGGTTGACCCAAAACAATGTTATACAACATAATCTACCCTTTTTTTTTTATATTTGTTGGCACGTCACAGATTGGCTGCTTCATTTTTCAGAATAAATCAAGGCAGCAATGGTTGTACGAATCAATCCATCGTGTTTTACTTGTAGCTTTTGCAAGTTGGGATCATGATCCAATGAATATTACCAATCTGTTTCCTCAAAGTGAGGGTTCTGTATACATCTGGCAAGGATACAAAGATAGGCTAGTGCCTGTTGAGCTGCAGAGGCATATTTCCATGAAGCTTCTAAGCATCAAGTACCAAGAAGTTCCAGAAGGTGGACATATAGTCATGCTGGCAGATGGGTGGACTGACCAAATTCTCAAGCCCCTCTTGGTAGGAGAAGAGCCCTCAACTATGTGACAATAGATCCATTTTCAAAATGCTGAGAACCGCACCTGCGAGCTGCTATCTCTTTTTTTCCAGAAGTTGTATTCCTACAAAAGCAAGACTGGTCTAATCCAAAATATTCTAGACTGTAATATCACTTTAAGATATTGTTCTCCAGCATATCAAATAATTACAACAGCATGTGCGACCTTGGTACTTGCCTTTTGGTCCAAAATTGACGTCGTCTCAGAAAGCATGCAATCAAATAGTAAAAACTTTGATGATTATTTACATATCTAAAAATATTCAGTTCCTTTTTGCATGAGAACATCATCATCAAAATTACACCAATGTCATTAAAATTCACTAGTTTTTAGAGCATATGGTTAAGAAAAGTATTGATCAATGACAAGTGAACCGGACAAGAATGACAAGTGAACAAGAAATGGATAGTGTATCGGTGATCCAAATGACAAGTGAATCAGACCAGGGGTAGTATATACCAAATGACATGAATACAGTAAAACGAAATGTTACCTTATCTTATGCACCTGACACCAATAAGAAATCAAAGAGAGGTCACGTCTAATAATCATCAGTAGGTGATGAAAAGCTTCAGCCCATTGACATTGAAGTTTCTTACCTTTTTCTTAGAAGATACAGTTGGAGAATGAGATAAGATCAATAGATTAATCTATAATTGACAAGTGCATACCTCATTTCTACAGTTAATTTATAATACCACAGAAAAAATATTTTAAGTTAACAACCGAATTATTACAAATCGTGTTGGAAACAGAAAGCCGAAGAAAGGTTTTGGTTGCTGTGGGAGTTTCAGCTTTTTTGATGATATTGGCAACTATATATATATATATATATATATATATATATATATATATATATATATATATATATATATATATATATATCCTAGATACAAACTAAGACTCCAATAGAACTTGGGGGGGACAATAGGAGTAAGGCCTGAATCGGCCGGAATAAGACTCTATCTCTAGCAAACCAACTAGGATTCTATCCTGTCCCCCAAAAAAAAAAAAAAAAAACCCTAAGAGGTACCGACTCAATTTAAACAGCTAACACAAACTGAAAATAACTACTAATTGTTGCCATATCTAACTACTGACTAAGTATGCACACAGGGATTATTATGTCTACAAATCAAATAACTGAAACTGTAATAGACAGTACCATATCTAATGATGCTATGCATTAGTATTAACTCACTAACCAAGTACCATAAACTACATAAATTCAGAAAATATTGCAAGTCCTCACCTCATGCAAACTGTGAAGTTCAGAAATTAGAATGCAAATAAGTGCAACAACAAATGCTAATGTGAGCTGACAAATTAAAGATCCTTTTCCTGCAAACTTTGCTAAATTAAGAGATAACCATCTCATTAATTGATGCAAAAGAAGGTGAACACAATTATATATCGACAGATCAATCTTTTTGTGACTTATGCCTATGGCAAAATTGATGGTGATACAAGAATTATTCGTTACAAAAATTCTTGGTATGTTCTTACCAAGACAAATCCTATGTATAACTGAAGAAAGCTCAGTCAAAAAAGGCCCATAGCCATTTACTACTTGAGATAGTTGGCATATGTAATTCATGGGCGGGTTTCCAGAACACCTTATCAAAAGAAGAAAAAAACAAAGGGGACAGAATCGTATAATAGGATTATGAAACATCTTTAGAAACCTGAGCACATTCCTACCACACAGTTTCCAATAGAATAAGTATATAATGGTGTACCCAGTGCCGTAGGCTCTCGCATTGAGCGGGGTCTGGGGGGACAGATGTTTAGCGAACAGCCATTTCCGTAGATAAATGTGCAAAGGCTGGGGCTTGAACCCTGAACCTTCTGGTCACATGCGGTGAGACTCTACCACTATATTAAAGACCGCCCTTTTTAGAATAAGTATATAATGCCAAGGAAAGAATGGTGACAAGGTTTAAGCAGCAAATGGAAGACCTGTTTGTGCTCAACTATTTGCTTTTCTTCTTTAACAGAACTGCCCCCAACTCCATCAACAATCTCTTGAGCAGCAAGTGGAGGGCCTCTCTATGCTTAACTAGTCATTTGGAAAGCACCCAGCAACTTAACTCAGAGAAGATCGTCTCAAACTCTCTTTTCCTTTCCCTTCTGAAAGGACTTGCCCACAGATCCCATCTACATCTCTGGAGTGAACACAAAAGCAAAATAAGCTTAAAGAAATGAGCAAAGCTAGATAACTAACCACCGAAGGAGAGAAATATGCATACAGGAGGAAATTCTTATAGGGGCATATCTGTGAAGCAAGGACAATATGTCAGTCTTTCAGGGAGACCAATCTATTCACCCAAAACAATATTCTCCAAGTACTCAATTGCATGGCGCGTGCGGCCTCCATCAAATCCATTAAACAAGGCATTATGCGTGCAATCATCTGGATGAATACCATTCTGATGCATCTCAAAATACAATCTCATTGCATCTTCCCAGTTGCCTTCTCTACAGTTCCCATATATCAACAAAGTATATGTATACGTGTTTGGCATTAATCTGTAACACCCGGCCCAATTTGGATGTGGCCCAGTTAGAGGCCTATGAGTGCTGCGCGCACATGTTTAGTACCACCTTGCTGGTTAAGCAAGGGTGGAGCCAACTTATAAGCCTTTGTCTTCTAGCCATATCACCTTCGGGTTAACCCTTTTACATGAAGCGAGGACAAAAGTGTAAGCAAGGTGCTATGTGTACGCGTGCGCGCCCCTCGGAAGGGCTGTGCGGTGCGGCTTTGGAAGGCGGGGTGTCATACTACATGGCACTGGCTCTAGTCGGTCAGAGGACCTTATCTAACTTTGTTGGTAGTTCGCCGGAATGGGAGAAACGGGGTTGTATCGCTCGTTGGCTGCTAACATTGTTAGATAAACCTTTGGAAGGCGGGGCGGGGTGTCACAAGTGGTATCAGAGCCGACCCTTGCGGTTTCACGGGCTGGTGTAGTCGCAGTTGTTCGGGCATGGGGTACATGCGTCGACACTGGATGCACAGACGTGACCAAGAGGGGAGGTCCTAGTTAAGTTTGGCGCTCGACGAGGACGTCGAGTCCTTTGAGGGGGGTGTATGTAACACCCGGCCCAATTTGGATGTGGCCCAGTTAGAGGCCTATGAGTGCTGCGCGCACATGTTTAGTACCACCTTGCTGGTTAAGCAAGGGTGGAGCCAACTTATAAGCCTTTGTCTTCCAGCCATATCACCTTCGGTTTAACCCTTTTACACGAAGCGAGGACGAAAGTGTAAGCAAGGTGCTATGTGTACGCGGCGTGCGCGCCCTCGGAAGGGCGTGCGGTGCCGCTTTTAGAAGGCGGGATGTCACACTACATGGCACCGGCTCTAGTCGGTTAGAGGACCTTATCTAACTTTGTTGGTAGTTTGCCGGAATGGGAGAAACGGGGTTGTATCGCTTCGTTGGCTGCTAACATTGTTAGATAAACCTTTGGAAGGCGGGGTGGGTGTCACAAGAAGGGAAATAGCCACGCACACCACAGGCCATGCCGATGGTAACAGGCCACTCGGGCTAGAAATAAAGAGAGGAGAGGGAGATAAGGAAATCCCTTTTCTTTTTAATTAAAGAAGATTTCAAATAGCTTTTCAAACAAATTTGAAATCCTTTTCTGTTTCAAGCAAAACCAGCCACCACAAAAATGAGTATGCACCAGCATGAATGCTCAAACATGTTTCTACTTCCTATGATAAATTTTAATTTAATGAAAAATATTGTTTCTCCTATATGTCATGGCCACAAAAATACATAATTAAATGATTTTTATTCTATTTCCAAAAACCAAAAATTTTAGGGTGTTACAATTCTACCCCCTTTAAGATGAATCTCGTCCCCGAGATTCGAAAAGCCGGTGATCGAGTGATAGAGATACTCCATCTTCGACTCTTTGTCACTCCTCGAGTATTTCGGTTTTCTCGATAATTATGTGGTCTTTGATCTTGATAACCTTACTCCAAGTGACTTGCTGAACTAATTCCATATAGATACTCCAAACCAATTATCAGTTAACTTGTTGTACTCCTCATATGAATGCCCTTGAGAGATGAAGTATGTAACTTAATCACAAATGTATGCAATAGCTCCCAACCGGTCCTACTATATCCCTTTCTACACATGCTTACCTTCTTATTGGCATTGGTGACTCTCTTATTCCAATGTAGACTATACAACCAACTTCAAAACATTAGTGACTATACTCAGATTAAGTTGCTCAACCCTTGATCCCAATTTTTTTTAGCCTATGGTGTCGTCTGAATCTTTTCAGCATAACTATCCTTTGCTAAGGGCATCGGCAACGACTTCCGCAACTCTAAATGTAGCACTTTTTTTCTAAGTCATCACTTAGGATTAGCACAATTCAGGTATAACATGCATTCTCAGGACCAACTTAGTGATCCTATAAATTTGTTCAATCCATGTAGACGTCACTCTAATAAGCCGTGTAAATACCACACTTGATATCTCTTGTAGTAGCATGTTGAGTGTTTTGACAACCCTTCTTTCAACCTCCGGCTGATCATCAACATCCAAAGACACTCTGAGTCAATCTTACATTCCTACTAGAGTCATACCATTCGAAGGAAATACTCTTGCATACGAAGATGGCTTTAAGTCAGCACATCGATCTTGAGTTCTTCGAGCAAATCCACTATTTGAGATATGATAACCAAAAAGAAAACATTCTTCAAATGGCTACCCCCTTAAGAAAAGCTTTATTGGGGAGCATAAAGGGGTAGCTTAAGTATTCCCTTCTATGAATTATCCATCTTAATGTCCTTCTCATATCCAAGAGATATTCATGGGCATATGCAAGAACATGTGATTAATCTGAAATTCCTCGCGAGCGTAAACATTGCAGCAGAGTAAAACACCTCTAACTATCATTCTATAAATCCGTTGAAGTTTTAGTTTATACCGTTGGAAAGCTTATGAAATCCTCTACATCTCCCTTATAGATCACATCTCCATATACGACATATGAGTTGGTCGAAAACCGCACACAACAGAATTTGTTCCAGATTTCAAACAGCGCAGATGCATCTTCTTGTGATTTTTGTAACTCTCAAACCATATTAGCTATCTGGGTGGTTCTTGCGTTTAGAGAAAGATATGGAAGTCTACTTCTGTCCAGAATTATTCCATAATTTTTGCACATCCAAAGGTAGAGGTATAAGCCAAATAACTCAGATTGCTCGAAAAAGACAGGATGGGGCAGAAACAAGATAACCTACCCGACTATTTATTTCATTAGTCCTTATACCTTAAGCCTATGAACTAATTGAAATTGTGGATAAGCCAACAATATCATTGCACTCAATACAAAGATCCAAATCAAACATATGCATAATGATAGTTCAACTTAACAATACATGCTCACACTTCAATCATTGACTTGAACTAGTATAGTTTTGGGATCTTGTGACACCCACCCCCCGCCTTCCAAAGGTTTATCTAACAATGTTAGCAGCCAACGAGCGATATAACCCCGTTTCTCCCATTCCGGTAAACTACCAACAAAGTTAGATAAGGTCCTCTGACCGACTAGAGCCAGTGCCATGTAGTGTGACACCCCACCTTCCAAAACCGCATCGCAGCCCTTCCGAGGGGCGCGCACGCGCACACATAGCACCTTACACTTTCGTCCTCGCTTCGTGTAAAAGGTTTAACCCGGAGGTGATATGGCTGGAAGACAAAGGCTTATAAGTTGGCTCCCACCCTTGCTTAACCCGGCAAGGTGGTACTAAACATGTGCGCCAAAGACTCATAGGCCACTAACTGGGCCCACATCCAAATTGGGCCGGGTGTTACATACCCCCCCTCAAAGGACTCGACGTCCTCATCGAGCGCCAAACTTAACAAGGACCTCCCTCTTGGCCACGTCACGTGCATCCAAAGTGTCGGCACATGTACCCCATGCCCGGACAACTGCGACTACACCAGCCGTGAAACCGCAAGGGTCGGCTCGATACCACTTGTGACACCCCGCCCGCCTTCCAAAGGTTTATCTAACAATATTAGCAGCCAACGAGCGATACAATCCCGTTTCTCCCATTCCAGCAAACTACCAACAAAGTTAGATAAGGTCCTCTGACCGACTAGAGCCGTGCCATGTAGTGTGACACCCCGCCTTTCAAAGCCGCACCGCACAGCCCTTCCGAGGGGCGCGCACGCATACACATAGCACCTTGCTTACACTTTCATCCTCGCTTCGTGTAAAAGGGTTAACCCGAAGGTGATATGGCTGAAGACAAAGGCTTTAAGTTGGCTCCACCCTTGCTTAACCAAAGAAGGTGGTACTAAACATGTCGCCAAGAAGACTCATAGGCCTCTAACCGAGCCACATCCAAATTGGGCCAGGTGTTACATACACCCCCTCAAAGGACTCGACGTCCCCGCCGAGCGCCAATAACCAGGACCTCCCCTCTTAGCACACGCGATCGTGTGCCCGGGGCGGCGCACATGTGCCATGCCGTGCACTCCGCAGAGCCTACACGCACAATGAACCTCCATGTCCGCGCCTCTGGCCGCATGTGCCCGCGTGGTCGCGAAGGTCGGTTTTGATACCACTTGTGACACCCACCCCGCCTTCCAAAGGTTTATCTAACAATGTTAGCGACCAACGAGCGATACAACCCCGTTTCTCCCATTCCGGCAAACTACCAACAAAGTTAGATAAGGTCCTCTCGACCGACTAGAGCCGATGCCATGTAGTGTGACACCCCGCCTTCCAAAGCCGCACCGCACAGCCCTTCCGAGGGGCGCGCATGCGTACACATAGCATCTTGCTTACACTTTCGTCCTCGCCGTGTAAAAGAGTTAACCCGAAGGTGATATGGCTGGAAGACAAAGGCTTATAAGTTGGCTCCACCCTGTCTTAACCAGCAAGGTGGTACTAAACATGTGCACGTAGCACTCATAGGCCTCTAACTGGGCCACATCCAAATTGGGCCTGGTATTACATAATCCCCTTTCCAGCATCTCATGGAAATGATGAGTTGAGTTCTGCCTGTTCTGCGTAGTGCATGTATGAGAACATTATATGTTATTTCATCAGGTTCAACTCTGCTGGAATTTGGGCTTGGCCTAATAAATCTCAAAGGCCCATGTATATGAGGAAGTTGTGGAAGTGATGCAAACCTTTAGTCCCACATTGCTAGTGGAGGAGGAGGATGACCAACATAAATCTGGAGGTTCTCCACTCCTCCAAGCTATGTGTGTGGGGAGAGAAAAAAAGCTCAACACGCGCTTGCTCGCCTCACCTCGCCGGGCCGGGCGGGGGGCGGGCAATGGGCGTGGGCGCATGACATGCTTGGCGTGAATGGTCCGTCAAAATCTGGTCCCTCGCCTTGTAGGGGGCACGGCTTCCTTTTGCTGTTTTATTTTTGGTTACTTGGCCTTTAAGTTTGCGAGATATTTTGGAGTCCTAATGGTTTAGATCATGATCGCGACGTGAGATCATGGGCTCCCCTATCGGCCTCTACTAGAAATACATCTATTCGAGCTAGAGTTTTGCCTCTACTCGCTGCTGCGCTGCCTTCATAGCCTACTCGATCCCGAGCGCCGGCGTGCACCGACGAACGGGAGAGTAGGTCTTCGAACCACTCGCCTTTGTGATCCCGCACCGGGAGAGGGCGGATAAGGTTTTTGGGAAGTACTTCGCGCGACTGCTCAAGGTCTTCGCCACGGCTCGTCTTCCGTCCAAGTCCGGCGCTACGAGCCCGTCTCCTACAATGCCAATTGCCGAGGACCGTCAACAACATCGCCGTCGCTCTTGTCACCACGGTTATGCCAAAAAAAAAAAAAAAAATTCCCGTGAACCGATCTATTCTTTCATCATATTTTCTGACATCGTGATGATGTGCTTGATGATCACAAGTATGTAGAGTTATGCATGCTAGGTTTTCTTCTTGTCATGTTAAACCGGTTCAGAATTTAGTTATGATTTTGCCTAATATTCCAACAATCCAAAACCTTATTATAGGCAATCTATTGTTGATTTCGGTATGGCTGGTTTTTGTCGATTCAATGAAACACGAGAAGTGTACTAGTGTGAACTTTAAGAGGTGGGCAGCCAAGGTTCATCTCGGTTTTAATGCTATGGGCATCTGGGACATGAGGAACGGCAATCCACGAGGGTAACTTTACAAATGAAGAGCAGAAAAGGTTTACCGATGCCAATAACCTCTTCGTGGGATGTCTCATCGGTGTTATCTCGACCGTTTGGTCGATGTCTACATAGACATGACAGATCGTGAAGGTGCCGTGGGATGCTCGATTGCGAGATATGATGCGATGGTGAATAATCGTTACGTTGGTTGGCGGCGCATGAGATTCAGTGCATTATGAAGGATCTTGAACTCCTTAAGTGTCAACTTCCTGGACAAGTTTGTGGTCGGGTGCATCATTGCAAAGTTACCTTTGTCATGGAGGAACTTCGCCATAGCTCTAAAACATAGGAGACAAGAAATATCGGTTGAAAAACCCGATAGCATCTCTTGATGTCGAGGACAAGGCTCGGAAGAAGGATAATGGTGAGAAAGGAGATCAAGGTCAGTCCGGCTCCAATATGGTTCAGAGAAAGTTCTCACATGGTGGTAAGAACAATGGCAAGAACAAAGGGAACTACAAGGTCAACAAGACCACTTTGCCTTCAAGAAGAAGAAGAATAACAAAGCTAAGATGAACTGCTACACTTGTGGTGAGCCTGGCCACTTCTCCAAGGATTATCCAGAGTGTGCAGATTGCAAGGGCAAGAAGGCTGGTGGTTCAAAGGATGTCAACATGGTGACCATCGGCAAAACTAGAGACGGGTATGGTAATTTACCTACTGTTTTTTCAGTCTTTGTTTTCACAAGTTGGTGCTAGATACGGGTGCCAATGTTCATGTGTGTGGCTAGATATGGGTGCATATGTGTGGCTAGATACGGGTACTAGAACGTCCGAGATTCCTTCGTGCTGATGGGGAATGGGTCACATGTTGCTGTTCATGGCATTGGTACGGTGGATCCGAAGTTTACTTCGGGAAAGATTGTGTAGCTGAGGAACGTGCATCATATCCCTACTATCAACAAGAATCTCATGAGCGGGTCAATCCTATGCAAGGACGGGTTTAAGGTAGTGTTAGAGTCCAATAAATTAGTCATGTCGAAACATGGACAATTCGTTGGTAAAGGCTATGAGTGCTGATATGCATGTTGATACTATTATGTAATCCCGTGATGCAACATTTTTTGAGAACATATTTCCTTTGAAAGATATGCATAGAAATTCTAGATTTTCTACTGAGATAATTTCTGAATCTCCTGCACCTTTTGAGTCTTCTAAACAATCTGATGAGCATGAGCATGAGAATGAGAATGTCCCAGAGAAGGATGACAGTGAAGCTCCTAGACAGAGCAAAATCTTTGTTGATGACTTCAATGTGTACCTTGTGGACAATACTCCTACGTCCATTGCTGAGGCATACGTATCTCCAGATGCAGATGATTGGAAAAAAGCTATTTAAAGTGAGATGGACTCCATTCTTTCTAATGGAACATGGGAGCTTATTGAACGACCCTATGGTTGCAAAACCAATTGGCTTGTAAATGGGTGTTCAAAAAGAAGCTTAGGCCCGATGGTACTATTGAGAAGTACAAGGCACGGATTGTGGCCAAAGGTTACACACAAAAGGAAGGTGAAGATTTTTTTGATACTTATTCACCTGTTGCTAGACTGATCACTATTCAAGCATTACTTTCGTTAGCAGCCTCATATGGTCTATCCATCAGATGGATGTAAAGACAACTTTTTTTAATGGAGAGTTGGATGAGGAGATCTATATGGATCTGCCTGATGGATTTGTGGTGAAGGGTCAAGAAAGCAAGGTGTGTAAGCTGTTGAAGTCTTTGTATGGCCTGAAACAAGCACCTAAACAATAGCATGAGAAGTTTGACAGAACTTTAACTTCTGCAGGCTTTGCTATTAATGAGGCAGATCCAAGATGTTATATTATGCTTGTATGTGGATGACATACTGATCTTTGGCACGAATATTGATATGATCAATGAGGTCAAGTCTTTTCTATCAAAGATTTTTGATATGAAAGATCTAGGAGAACCTGATGTTATTCTGAACATCAAGCTTATTAAGGATGAGAATGGGATTACTCTTTTGCAATACCATTATGTGGAGAAGGTTTTGAGCCACTTTGGCTATTTAGACGGCAAGTATTCTCCGACACCTTATAATCCCCGGTGTGATACTCGAAAAGAACAAGAAAATTTTTAGAGACCAACTGAGATATTCTCAGATTATTGGTTCACTCATGTACTTAGCTAGCGCAATGAGACTCAAAATATCTTTTGCTGTGAGCAAATTGAGCAGATTCATGCCAAACTCGGGTTCTGATCATTGGCATGCACTTGAAAGGGTAATGCGCTGTTTGGTGGGTACGATAAGTTATGGGATTCACTATTACGGGCATCTAGCGCGTTTTGAGGGATATAGTGATTCAAACTGGATTTCGATATCGATGAGAGCTGTACGCCACGAGTGGGTATGTGTTTACCCTTGGAGGTGGTGCGATATCTTGGCGTTCTTGTAAGCGAGACCATTTTGATGAGGTCAGCCATGGAAGTAGAACTTAATGCTTTGGACACACCCTTTGTTGAGGCGAGTGGTCGTGTGAGCTCTTGATGGACTTACCAGGTAGTTGACAAACCGGTCTTTGGCCATTCTTATGAACTGTGATAGTCAAAGTCATCAAAACATGTCAAAAGATGATTGAAATCTGTCGGGAAGTTGAGAAATGTCAAGACACGTCAAAGGGACACGAGGGGAGGAGAAGGCCGAGGTGCGGGCGCAGAGGGAGACAGGTAGGCGGCAGGTGCAGGTGGTTGGCTTGGGCGAGTGGGATGAGGACATCGGCTAACGCGATGCGGTGTCGGAAACCCATGGGGTTGCCTCCGCCCATCGGAAGAGCCGGTGGGCGAGGCCCCGAGGCAAATGGAGCACCGGAGCCGGACATCGCCCCGCGGTGAGCACCAGGCGCAGAGGCTCCGGGCCGGTGGAGGGTCAGCATTGAGAAGTGAGGCGAACGGGCTCTCCTCGGGTAGAGTGAGGAAGTGGAGGTGGAGGCGAAGGCGACGGAAGCCGCCGGCAAGAGGAGGAGAGGAAGCAACTGGGGATAGCTGCGACGGCTGTGGCGGCCGGCCGCTGCTGTGAGAGCTTGTGATTTGCAGTGTGGGATGTTGAATAGCATAGATTAAATTCCTAATCCTGCCCGGTAATGCCTCGCCATGAATGATGGCACGGTGGCGGCAACGAGAAGGAACCTGCGGCGATGGCAACGGCGCATCCACCAGATTCCCCAGTGGGCGTATGGGGTCGGGGCGCCGGGCGGGCGCCTCTTGACTGGGTGCGAGAGGGTGCGGTGAGGGCTGGACCGAGGTGCCCAGAAGGGGAAGCGATGGCGTAGCCCCCGATGGTGGAGCGGTGGTGGGCGGTAAGAGAGAAGGCGCCATGGATTGGAGAGGGAGGTGGGGGATCGAGGCGACAAGCGCGGATTGGTCGGGTTTGGTTTCATAAGCAAGCCTTGCCTTGCCTTGCCCGCACAAACAACGGAGCTCTTAAAGTTCACACCAATACTTCTTAGTCCTCATTGAATTGACAAATCCAGCCATACCAAAATCAATAGATTGCCTATGATAAGATTTTGGATTGTTGGAAAATTAGGCAATCGCATGATTAGACTCGAACTAGATTAAACACGACAAAAAATAAACCTAGCATGCATATCTCTAACATGCTAGTAAACATCAAGCATAACATCATGATCTCAGAAAATAAGATGAAAGAACAGATCGGTTCACGGCATACGTACTTAGCAGGAGCAGGTGTAACCATGGTGACGGGAGCTTGATGTTGTTGTTGACCGCGGCAACTAAAGAACGGGCGTCGCGAGGAAACGAAAGCTTTAGCGACCTTTGGACTTGGACGGAAGATGAGCCGTGGTGAAGACCTTGACGACCGTGGCGCTTCCCAAAAATCTTATTCGGCCTCTCCGGTGTAGGATCACAAAGGTCAGCGGTTTCGGAGACCTGCTCTCCTGTTCGTTGGTACACGCCGGTGCTCGGGATGGAGTAGGCTAAGAAGGCAGTGCAGCAAGGAGAAGAGGCAAAAACCCTTGATCAAATAGATGAATTGGATGTTCTCGTTGTTGTACTTCTGGTGGAGGCCGATAGGTTGCATTTATAGGAGAGTCCACGAGTCTCACATCGCGATCGTGATCTAAATTGATCAGGACTCAAACTATCTTGTAGACTTGAAGGCCAAGTAACAACATAGGACAGCAAAAGGAAACTGAAACCTCACAAGGCAAGGAGTCGGATCATAGTGGATACAACTACTCGACCATATATGGAAACCACTCGGTTAGATACACCACTTCCTTATGCACACATGGGCCTTTGAGATTTATTTAGAATTTCTGAAATCTATATAGGCAAAGCCTATTATTTCATCAATCCCCCACCAAATCTCAAATGCACATCAGAGATTTTACCTTTTTCTCACTACTCTTTATATACCAGTGTTTCAGCAAGGACAGTTAAGTTGAACTCTTGCCTAGAGCTTCAAGCTACACTTATCCACAACTTGACAATGAACTAGGCCTTGAATTACAAGTTTGTGTGAACAAGTTTCACTAAATGTCAGAACCAGTACTTGGCTGCGAGTAGCCTACCCCGTGGGTTGGAGCATATACGTTGATGAGGACATCAACTACAAACCGACTTCATCTACATCAGCAGCACATCAGGCGCCGCCAGCCTCGGCGGCACATCTTCAGGCGCCATCAGCCCAGGCGCCACCTCCTCTCTCAACTGGGCCAATTACTCGGGCCCGTGCGAGAGAATTGAACTTCATCATGCTATTAAAGAACGAAGGCCCAGAAGAATAGAAGATGGCCCAACAGGAAGCCCAGGTTGGGGAGCCTAGGGTTGGAATTCGACCAGGACACGCGTGCCCCCCTTCTGGCCGAGCACCCCCTCCTGCCGCCAAGGGCTGTGTCCCCTCTATTTAGATAGACTATATGTTTATTTCTAGACTGGAGTTCTGCTTTTACATCTAGCTTTAGCTACTCTCGAACACGCGCAAATACGCACTGTCCTCGTGTGATTCAAAACTCCACCTTCGAGTGATATTGTGATTGCTCGCATCTTTTTCTTGTTCGTTCTTTGATTGCGGACAGGAAACAATCTTCGTGATCAGGCTGATCTTGCATCAACAAGGTCGATAACCACGGGGAGTTGGTTCAGTGATTGCATTGGCGCTTTGGGTTCGCTCGTCATAGTCGGATCGTGAGGGTCTACTTCCACCAAGTCAAATTTATCCCCACTCACCGAAAGATCGGGCACTCTAGCTCTATCATACGTTGTACTCCCTAATCTCTTCATGAATTTACTAGAGATCACCCAAATCTCATAGATTGCGATGTTGTACAGTCGAGCTCATATAGGTGTGTTCTTTCTAGAATGCTCTGTAGGATAGCATCTTCGCTTAATCAAGCCAACCTAAACACATTAAAGCATATAGCTAACCTGCCTTACAGCATTTGAGAGTATTGCATCTTCACTTAGAGAGGGTTTAAATAAAAAATAATTACTCTTCTCAGTCAACCGACAGCTTATTCTTCCCAAGTCCTAATTCATAGGATCTCCGATCACAAAGGTTGGATTACAACTTCAAAGAACTTAAACGGGTCCCATACCCATCTCCCTCGATGCACTTTTTGTCATGTTCCGTGATAGCCCTTTTGTAAAGGGATCTACCAGTTTTTGTCTCGTTTGAATATAAGTCACACTTATTACTCCGGAGTTTCTCAACTTCCCGACAGATTTCAGTCATCTTTTGACGTGTCTTGATGACTTCGCATTATCCTTAACACTGTTGACCTTGCATATCACCGTTTCATTGTCACAGTTCATAAGGATAGCCGGCACTAGTTTGTAAACCACCGGCAAGTCCATCAAGAGCTCATGCAGCCATTCTGCCTCAGCAGTGGCCGTATCCAAAGCGAAAGAAGTTCTCGCTTCCATGGTTGACCTCATCAAAATGGTCCGCTTGCAAGCCCGCCATGATATAGTACCACCTCCAAGGTAAACATATACCCACTCATGACGTATAGCTCATCAAACATCGGAAATCCGGTTTGAATCACTATATCCCTCAAGCACAAATTTGGATGCCCGAATAGTGAATCACATAACTCATAGTGCCCATCGAGTAGCGCATTACCCTTTCAAGTGCATGCCAATGATCAAAACCCGGGTTTGACATGAACTCGCTCAATTTGCTCACAACAAAATATATGTCGGGTCTCATTGCGCTAGCTAAGTACATGAGTGAACCAATAATCGAGAATAACTTCGGTTGGTCTTTAGAAATCTTCTAGTTCTTTTCGAGTATCACACTAGGATCATAAGGTGTTGGAGAAGGCTTGATGTCCAGCGTGAGAGTAATCCCATTCTCATTCTTAATAAGCTTGATGTTGAGAATAACATCGGCTTCTCCCGGATCTTTTATATCAAAACTCTTTGATAGAAAAGACTTGAACTCATTGATCATATCAATATTTGTGCCAAAGATCAGTATGTCATCCACATATAAGCAAAATATAACATCTTGACCCCCACCATGGCGATAATACACACATCTATCTAACTCATTAATGGCAAAGCCAACAGAAGTTAAAGTTCTGTTAAACTTCTCATGCCATTGTTTAGGTGTTTGCTTCAGGCCATACAAAGACTTCAATAACTTACACACCTTGCTTTCTTGACTCTTCACAACAAATCCGAAATTTGATCCATATAGATCTCCTCATCCAACTCTCCATTTAGAAAAGTTGTCTTTACATCCATCTAATGGATGATTAGACCATATGAGGCTGTCAACGAAAGTAGAGCTCGAATAGTGGTCAGTCTAGCAACTGGTAAGTAAGATCAAAGAAATCTTCGCCTTCCTTTTTTATGTGTAACCTTTGGCCACAACTCGAGCCTTGTACTTCCCAATGGTACCATCGGGCCTAAGCTTCTTCTTGAGCACCTATTTACGGGCCATTGGCTTGCAGCCATAAGGTCATTCGGTGAGCTCCCATGTCCCATTGGAAAGGATGGAGTCCATCTTGCTTTCGACGGCTTCTTTCCAATCATCTCGCATCCGGAGATGCATATGCCTCAAAGAATGGATGTGGGAGTATTATCCACAAGGTACCACAAGTAAAATCATCACCAAAGGATTTTGCAACCCTCTGTCTCTTGCTCCATCTAGGAGCTTCAGCGTCATCCTTCCCTAGGACATCCTCATGCTCAAGTTCGTTGGGTTGTTCGTAAGTCTCAACAAGTGCGGGAGGTTGAGTTATCTCAGTAGAAACTCTAGAATTACTATGCATATCTTTCAAAGGAAATATATTATCAAAAGATGTTGCATCACGAGATTTCATAATAGTATCAACATGCATATCGGGTACCTCAGATTTAACTACAAAAATCTATAGCGATGCTCCTCCGAGCATATCCTAGAAAAGACACAATCCAATCATCTTAGGTCCCAACTTACGCTTATTTGGAATAGGTACATTGACTTTCGCCAAGCACTCCCACGTGCAATGGATAAGAAAAGTGATGGTTTCCTTCCGATGCACATCTCATATGGAGTTTGATCTTTATTCTTGCTCGGAACTCTATTTAGGACATGACATGAAGTCAATAAAGCCTCCCCCACCATGCCTTAGATAAACGAGCTATGTCTAACATGGAGTTAACCAAATCAGTCAATGTGTGATTTTCCTCTCGGCAATCCCATTTGACTTGGGCGAATAGGGAGACGTCCTCACATGAATAATATCATGTTCGTCACGAGAATTCATCAAATACTTTAGGAAAATATTCACCACCATGATCGGACCTTAGACACATGATCTTTCTCTCAAGTCAGTTCTCAACTTCGGCCTCATAAATTTTAAAGTAGTCTAACGCTTCATCCTTAGTTCGCAACAGATAAATATAGCAAAATCTAGTCGCATCATCAAATAATGTCATGAAATATCTCTTTCCACCTTTTGTCAACACACCATTCATCTCGCACAGATCGAGAATGTATGAGTTCTAGAGGTGCCAAGTGTCTCTCCTCATTTGTCTTGTAAGGCTTTCAAGGTTGCTTCGATTGCACTACGGCTATGGCACTTAGAACCTTTAGCGATGGTGAAGTTCGAATTAAACACAAACTAGAAAGTCAAGACATCAAACTAAAATTAATATGACATATGCCAAATACTCGCATCATCACCAACGTTGCCACAAATATGGTTTTTGACTTATTGCAAAAATCTGAAAGGGAAAAATGGAACAAGCCTCCCATTCATAGCCTCTACCAATAAATTATCCATGCTTTGACACAACTAATTTATTGGACTCTAGTACTACCTTAAACCCCTCTTTACATAGGACTGACCCACTCACATGATGCACGTTCTCCGCATGATCTTTTCCAAGTAAACTTGGATCCACCGTACCAATGCCATGCACGGCAACATGTGACCCATTCCCCATCAAAGACGGAGGAATCCCGGACATCCCGGTAAGAGGAAAACAAAGAGATGTCAGCACACACATGAACATTGGCACCGTATCCAGCCACTAACTCGTGGATAGAAATACTAAGAGTATAGTAGGTAGATTACCATACCCATCACCAGTATTGCCAATGGTCACCATGTTGACATTCTTTGAACTGTTGGCCTTCTTGCCCTTGCGGTCTGCACGCTCTGGAAAATCCTTGGAGAAATGCCCGAGCTCACCACAAGTATAGCAGTTCAACTCAGCTTTGTTACCATTCTTCCTCTTGAAGATAGTGGTCTTGGAGACCTTGTTGTTCCCTTTGTTCTTGCTAGTGTTCTTGCGTGAGAACTCCTGGACCATGTTGGCCCTGGATTGACCTTGATCTTCTTTGTCACCAGTATCCTTCTTCCAAGCTTTCTCCTCAACATCAAGAGACGCTATCAGGTTTTTAACTGATATCTCCTATCTCTTATGTTTCAGAGTAGTGGCGAAGTTCCTCCAAGAGGAAGGCAACTTTGCAATAATGCACCCAGCCACAAACTTGTTCGAAATTTGACACTTAAGGAATTCAAGATCCTTCACAATGCATTGAACCTCATGCGCCTGTTCCACCAAAGAACTGTTGTTAACCATCCTGTAGTCATAGAAACTCTCCATGAGGTACAGTTCACTGCCTGCATCTGTTGCATCATATTTTGCAGCCAGAGCATCCCACAACACCTTCGCATCTGTCATGTCTATGTAGACATCGACCAGACGGTCAGCAATAACACTAATGAGACATCCCACGAAGAGGTTATTGGCATCAATGTACATCTTCTGCTCTTCAACAGTAAGTTCACCCTCAGGTTTGCCAATCCTCGTGTCCTAGATGCCCATAGCATTAAACCGTAGACAGACCTTAGCCACCCACCTCTTAAAGTTCACACCAAAGCAAACTTCTCAAGCCTCATTGAATCAACAAAACCAGCCATATTGAAACCAATAGATTACCTATGATAAGGTTTTTGGATTGTTGGAAAATTAGGCAATCGCATGATTAGATTCCAAACTCGGTTAAACATGACAAGAAACAAACCTAGCATGCATATCTCTAGCATACTAGTAAACATCAATTATAACATCATGATCTCAAAAAATATGATGAAAGAACAGATTGGTTCATGGTATACGTACTTAGCCTGCAGTTGTAACCGTGGTGATGGGAGCGACGGCGATGTTGTTGGCGGTCTTTAGCAAGAACGGCGGCGTCGCAAAGGACGAGCTCTTGCAGCATCGGACTTGGACGAAAGGTGAGCCGTGGCGAAGACCTTGAGTAGTTCTTGTGGCGCTACCCAAAACCTTATTCGCCTTCTCCCGGTGCAGGATCACAAAGGTAAGCGGTTTCGAGACCTGCTCTCGTTAGCTAGTGCACGCCTGGCGGAGGAGGATGGTGTAGGCTAAGAAGGTGGCGCAGCAGGGAGAAGAGGCAAAAACCCTTGATCAAATAGATGAATTGGATGTTCTCGTTGTTCTACTTCTGGTGGAGGCCGATAGGTTGCATATATAGGAGAGCCCACGGTCTCACATCACGATCGTGATCTAAACCGATTAGGACTCAAACTATCTTGCAGACTTGAAGGCCAAGTAACAATATAGGACAGCAAAAGGAAACCGGAACCTCACAAGGCAAGGAGTCGGATCATAGTGGATACTACTACTCGACCATATGTGGAAACCACTTCGGTTACCACTTCCTTCCTGCACGCATTGGCCTTTGAGATTTATTTAGAATTTCTGAAATATATATAGGCAAAGCCTATTATTTCATCATTACATTTGGTGGAAGCCACCCACTCTTACAACAGACAAAACTTGGTTTTGCTTTTTGTTTATGTGGTTGTCACGCTCTAATTGGCAAAGTTTCTTTTTGTTAAGTGTGAATCATCCAGTTAATATACAATGTTTTCAACCAATATATCTTGGCAGTTGATCATTGACCAGAAAAGTACCTAAATAAAGCACCACTGACCTGGAGTTCCATTAATTAAGCTTCAATTGGTGCATTTTTATTAGGGCACAATCTTGGAAGCTACAGACAATAATATCGTAATTTGTAAGAATACTAACCTGTCTCCTATTGCAGCACCAATGGCTGTACATGATCTATTTTATTTCTTGGAGTGTGTCATTATATTAAGAAGAAAAGATATACATGATTTATCATGCACTAACCTAACATATCCTCTACTCGACTTATCCACATCTACAACAAAAGATTGTCGATCTAGAATAACTAGTTCTTCTTACAGGATAGGTAAATCAAATTGAAAAATTTCAAAGATCGGTGACCATATTCTCCATCTAGTAACAATAGTAGCAGTATACAAAACACTAGTCTAGTTCAAGAAGCATCAGAGGAGGAACTAGAAACTTTTCTTATTTCTATAGGGGCCTAGGGGCCAAGAGGTTCACCTAACATGTTGGGATCGGTGATCTTGGGAGCAGCAAGATCATAAATGCCCTGGAATAATGTGTTCTTCGCACGCACTACAACGGCCCAGATCTCACCACGCGCCCGTCGTCCTCCTCCATCTCCGCCACCGCCTCCCGACACGAATCGCTGCATGCCTCCCAGCCCCGTGCCGCCACCGTCGTTGTGGCCTCTGCCTCCGCCTCCTCCACCACCTTCTTCGCATCCCTCCGTCCTCGCCTTCTCAGCAAGAGGCGACAACGACGGCGGGGGACAGGTCGACGCGACTCGACGGCGCGCTGTTTCTTGACCGGCTTCACCGCATCAAGATCCCACGCCACAGGTGGACCCACCCATACAGCAGGGTGGGGCAGCTGCCCCTAGCTACTGCGGAGTTGATTCTCAGTCCCCATGGAGCTTTTAGGCAGCCGGAGTCGAGGAGGATGACCCAGAGGCGAGCGGTGGCTGCAGTTTGGCCGGGCGAGTGGGCGTCGGAGCTGGAAGAAGGAAGGAGAATGTCCATTTTAGGCCGGATACTAGTAGTTTTAAGTGTAGAAGGCAACGGCCCAACTCAATTAAATTGGCCCAACAGCAATCCACCCACCTTTGCTTCCTATGGCTCTGGCTCGCTCGTTTCTCCCGACCGAGCCCGACACCGAGGCACCAAGCGCCGCCCCTCTCGGCCTCTCCCTCAGGCGGCGGTGGCCAAAACCCTAGCCCGGCCACCTAGCGAGCCACCGCCCGTCGGGGCCACCGCTAGTGCCAGCTGCCACCGTGGGATCTCATGGAGGAGGAAGAGTTGGGGCGAGAGCTGGGGAGCAGCGGCGCCCCGACCACGGCGCAGATGCCCCCGCCGCCGCTGCCGGGTGCGGCCGTGGAAGAGGTTCAGCAGCACCGGAACCTCGATGCTGTGGAGCAGAGGCTGGTCGGCGCCGGCGTTGGGCGAGGGCGAGGCGCCCCAAATCGCCTCCTGCCTTCCAATTGGCGATGGCAAGAGGAAATTGCGTAACAAGAGGTAAAATCGCCCCTGTAATCAATGATTCATGAGTGGGTGGGTGGGTCGCCGTTGCTATCAATGATTCATGAGGATGAGCGGAATACTAGTCGAGCAGGTGGTTTGGTACGCAAAACGGAGAGCTTCTCTTTTGTTTTGAATATGAAGTTAATGTTGAAAGTGCTTCGCGATTACTAATGAGTTGTCTCAATTGCTGCAAAGAAAGGATCAAAATATTGTTCAGGCCATGTCATTGCTTATTGATGTGAGAACAAGGCTGCTCACTTTGAGAAATGAAGGCCTGCAGCCATTACTTGATGAAGTCATATCATTTTGCAATGATAAGAAGATTCCAGTGCCAAATATGGATGAGACAATACCTAGATGGGGTCGGTCAAGGCTAGATGGTTTCCTGGCTGCTTTGATGCTATTATTTTAGAGATGGACCATCGCTTCAATGAGGTATCATCAGAGTTGCTTATTTCCCTTCGCTTGTCTTGACCCAAGAGATTCTTTTGCTAAATTTGATATAGAAAAAGATTGCTAGATTGACTGAAATATATGATCAAGATTTCTCTGACAATGAACGTTCTGATATAAGAGATCAACTTGAGACCTTTGTCATGCATATGCAAAGAGTTGACTTATTCAAATATTGCCATGATTTGCAAAGTTTGGCTATACAAATGGTTAAACATGAAAGAGATATTGCTTTTCCATGGGTCTTTCGGCTCATAAGTTAGCATTGCTTCTACCAGTAGCAACAGCATTGTTGAAAGCGCATTTGCAGCAATGAATACAATCAAGATGATCTACGCAACAAAATGAATGATGAGTGGCTTAATAGTTTGCTATTGTGCTATATTGAGAAGTAAATTTTTAGAGACCTTGATTCAGAAGAAATCAAGAAGACATTTCAAGCTATCAAGACTCGGGCGTATAGACTTGCCTAGGCCACCTAGAAAACCTAGTCTTGAATAGTTATTGTATTAGTGGAATATGTGTTAAGTCTTGAAGATTATGTTCCCGAGCCCGCAACAGCACTGGCTGCCTCGACCTCCCCGCGCCCTCGGCCGGGCCGGCCGCGTGCGGCGCCGCGGTCGGAGAGGACCTTCCCGATGCAGGATACCTTGGGGACTCGGGCTCCGGACTTGACCTTGGGTGGCGCCCGCCGCCGCCGGTCTTGGCCTTCTAGGGGAAGATGGCTGGCGGGTGGTTGTGGTGCCTCCACGCGCCACCGAGCTTCCCGGAGAGGCCGATGATGGGCGCGGCTGTCGGCTTGAGGTTGCCGGAGAACCGCTGGGAGGAGCCATTGTGGTGGGGGTTGTGGTTCTTGAGGAGGCACTTGGGGTTGGTGTTCTCCTCGAGGGAGTCATCGCGGTCATACACGTCGTTGATCTCGGACCAGGTGATGTCGTCGCCGATGCGAGCTGCGTCGACTCCGGCGGGTCGCCGCCCGGCGGCGGCGGCGGCCATGGGAGGAACCGAGGAGGAGGAGACGACACGCCGCGAATTGCGTTCATTTGGGGCCTTGGCCGAAGGGAACGGATGGAAAAATCGCTCGGTTTTCGCGGCGTGTAGGGCGTGGTTTTAACGAGTTTTTCTGCGTTGTTAACTCTTGTTGAGAAATCGCTGTGATTGGGATGCCTGCCTGCCTTTCCCGAGCGATGGGACATTTTTCTCTCTCTCTCTCTCTCTCTCTCTCTCTCTCTTTCCTGTCTGTGATCTGGTCTATAGGAGGATAAAGGAAATTCGAAACCTTTAAGATTTATTTCTTCAAAAAAACTTTAAGACTGGTCGTTAAGAAAAAGAAAGGTGTTGCATGTTGAAAACACTGGCCCATCTCTAGATTGTGGTCTAGATTGTAGCAAACTAGTAGTAGCTATCACTGTTGAGATTGGCACTAAGCATAATCGATTTCTGGTTTAGTAATGTTTTAGATTTGAATGACATTTGTTGAGTTCAAATGTAGTGATTTTGTGTTCAAAGGTAACGAGGCAGTTAAGAGATTTTATGTTACAAAAGAATGTTGTAAAAAAGTCCAAACCAAGCAAAAGTTGGCAATTTAAATTGCTTTTTATAATTAACTTTAAAATGGTTGATCTTACCTTGTTGAATATATATCCCCTCAAACTAATTAAAGATGCTTTTCGTTGGGTCTAGATGTTGATGATCGTAATTCCTAAGGCAGCAACAATTGGTTCAGTAAAAAGACAAGGAGTGAAACAGGGTACTATCTTGGAGCGTTAGTCAGTAGTAAGGCCAGTTCCAGTGTGAGATGAAACAGGGTACTATCTTGGTTCAGTAAAAGACAAGGAGTGAAACATGCTAAAATCGAACGGTAGGATGAAAAATCGAACAATCGCCACTGTGAGCATCGATGTTTGGGTGTCAGAGATGAAAATCGACCACAGCAGACGAGTCAGAACTCAGCGATTAGAGTACTATTTCTTTCTCTGGTCGACCCAGTTTTAACGGAGAGAGAGAGTACGATTCAGCAGTTGCATGATGCGAAGAGAAAGATAAGTTTAGTTTTTTAAAGTTTCTTCTGGGCCCACTCACCGAACTCAGAACTGGAGCCATCGAACCATCTTTGTGTTCATTGATTTTGCTTTCCAAAATCGACGCAGCACTGGCGCTGCCCTAAGCCTGTAGTCTGCTGTAGAAGTGTGCAACGAGTGACTCCAGAAGTATGGTACTATCTTGGTAGGAAATAGGAATGAGGAAAGAAACAGCATGGAGCATGGAGTCTTGTAGCTTTGCTGGTTGCTCGGTCCATGGACCAGGCTTAGGTAAGACACAGGACTATAGGAGATTCTCTAGAGAGAGGGATAGTGCACCGTATTCAGAGTTTCAAACAGGGAGGCGGCTGGTTTTGGAGCTGAGCAACCTTGAGATTGACGACAGGTTATTATTGTTGGAATTTTGGGCTTGGCCCATTAGCCAATCCAATAATTCCTGAATAAATCTCAAAGGCCCATAAGCGTGATGAGGGGGTACACCATCTATTAATCCCATATTGCTAATAGACGAGGGTGTTGGAGGTTTCCCTCCATATAAATATGGACCACCCCCTCATAGAAGAGATATACAACAGACTATCTATGGGAAGGCCCCATGAAAGGGTATCTCTAAAATAGATCTGATCTTGAGTTAGGATTTTGCCTCTCTCTCTCTCTCTCTCTCTGCTGCTGCGCCGCCGCCGCCATTTACTCCATCCCGAACTCCTGCATGCACAGGCGATCGGGAGAGCAGGTCTCCGGAACCGTCCGTCCTTGCGATCCTGCACCGGGAGAGGGCAAATAAGGTTTTTGGGAAGCACTCCGCGCGACTGCTCAATCGTCGTCATCGTGGGCTTCAACGCCGGCTGCTACGTGTAGTCCGGAACACCGTCGTCGTTTCGTCTGCGCCGCTTGTCTTCCCCGACGCATTGACGCCCTCCGCAGCGCTTGCAACTCTGAGCGCCAGGTACGGATCTAAGATCCAATCTTTAATCATGTTTACTGAGTTCATGGTTATGCTGTTACTATCGTCTAGTATGTTTGATGCGTGCATACTAGTTACTGTCATTGTCATGTTTTACTGCTTTCGGAATCTAATACGGATATTGCCTAATTATTCAACAATTATAGCTTTTAGTAGAAAAGAAAATTCCGAGTCGATTAGGTTTCAGACCCATTTTTTACCTTCTACTTAATTTGCTTGGTACGGCTGTCGCTTCCCCTTCACTGCTTTTTTTTGGTTGCTGCCTGCCAGGCAGCTCGCTGGCCAGGCAACACCATCCGACCCCGGGCCACCAAAATCCAACGCCTGGTGTTGCTGCCTGAGCCAGAGCCAGGCAGCTTTCTCAGGATCCCAAGTAAACAAGTGAGATTCGCCGGGTTGTGACTGAGACGACTGACTGCTACAAGCCTACAACGTCTTCTACCTCAAATTAAACGTGTGATGGGGGTGTCTTGCGTCTGAATTTTCGCGCGTTACCTCAAAAAAAAAAAAAAGAATTTTCGTGCAAGAGTATACTTTTTTTTTTCGTGGTGCAAGAGTGTACTTACTTGCACACAAGTACAAAGTTTCCTACTTCACCCATTTTTTTCTCTAGCACAGACATGCTTTTGTTGAAATAATTAGGCAATTTCCAGATTAATTCCAAAATATAAATCATGACAAATAGATGAACTAGATTAAACATGTTTAAATTACTAGCATGACAGATCAGTATATCGCAGATACTAGCAGGACAGATCATGATATCACGTAGCATGAACATAATAACTAGTGTAAACCCAACTTGTACTGTAGATATGTTTATACCTGGCTGATGTTAAGGACAACGTAATGAAGAGGTTCCCGAAAGCGACGCTGAGGTCCTCCAGGTCGCTGTCGCTGTCGTCGATCGGCGGCTGCTGCTGAAGAAGTCGAAGAAGCTGTCGATGAAGACGGCGCTGGGACGGTCCTCCGCGTGTCCTTCCCGGAAGACGAGCCGTGACGAAGATCGGGAGCAGTCGCGAAGAGCGCTTCCCAAAAACCTTATTCGCCTTCTCCCGCTGCAGGATCGCAAAGACGAGGGTTTCGGAGACCTGCTCGCCCGGTCGCTGGTGCACGCAAGCAATCGGGCTGGAGTAGCTACGGCGGCGCAACAACAAGAAGAGGCGAAAACTCTATCTCAATTCTCTGGAGTTGAGAGATTGTCCATTCAAGGGACTCCTCTCTAAACCAAGATGAGATGTCAGATCTGATTTTGGCGTGGCCGGTAGGCTGCTTATATATCCCGAACATCGTGTCGCGATCACGATCAGTTTAGGACTCTCTACTCGAGTCGATTCAGGTCTCGCAACTTGAAGGCCAAGATTACCAAAAATAGAATGGGCCTTTGAGATTTCTCTAGGAATTTCTGAATTTGTTATTGGGCCAAGTCCATCTAAATTCCAACAGCTTTGCCCCTTTGTGAAGAATTTTCCAAGGAATTTCGGAAAAGAATGTTGTGCAATGTTTCCATGTTTTGTCAAAGGAGGATTACAGGGCTGTGGCGGGTGTGGCACTGATAATCGGCGCCATAACTTTGTGGCGTGGTGGAATGTGGCTGCAGACCAAGCACGCTCTTAGCCCACGAGAGCATGCCCCTCGCCACATCACTGGGCATAAGCCTCCAATCCGCTAGCATGGTGCAACTGGACTCACATGCTATGGTCATCGATTTTGACGGTGCCTGATGAATTGACACCGAAAGATTGGCAAAAGGTAAGAACTGAGGAAAGAAGCACCGAGCGCATTGTAAGGAAAATGGCCCCTAAGCCATGTTTATGATTTTGGTGATTAATGCCAATATAGTCATTGGGACTAACATGTTTGTTAAGGTGTTTATTTGAAGGTATTTTTAGGTTCCAAATGACGGAATTCATGCCATCCAAATCGTACTGGAAATTCAGAGACAGTATTATTTTAGGATATCCAAATGATGGCATGTTGTAGCCGAGACAAGATCACGCAGGAACGCGAAACGAATCCTGTCAAAACATGCATCGGAGCATCTCTCAGAACACACCGGAGCATTTCGCTGGGGGCAGCGGATCAGTCGGTGCTCGTGGCAGGGCCAAGGATTGACGTGTGCACTTGGAGCACCATTTGATACGGTGCATGAAGCTAGGTATCACCGTATCAGTCGGTGATCGTGACAAGCAACACAACAACAGTCAAGAACAGTGTTGCAACGATTCATACGGTGCCAAGTGGGAGAGACCACCGTATCAGTCGGTGCGTCGGCTCGGCTCGAAGATCGGCTCAAAATCGGCTCTTTGTTTCAGAAGCATCACCGATTGATATGGTAGCAACTTGGTCAGAGCGGCAGATGGGTCGGTGCTCGGTTTGAAGGCAACGCTCAGTGCAAACGGCTAGTGAACAGTATGGTCCGGTGCAATGGGTCGGTGCGACGCAAAAAGTGGGCCGTTGGAGTAACGGCTAGTTTCTTGTGTTGGGGCTATATATACCCCAACCTCCGGCCATTTGAGGTGTGGTTGAGCATGGGGAAGTTGCTGGTTGAGCTTGTGCTCAAGTTGAAGTGCTCATTCCACAAAAGTGCTTAATAGAAGATCTAGATGATTAGCATAGAGCTTAGTGCTTGATTAGTGCTAGTTTAGACCTTGTAGCGCATTGCTTTAGGTGTTAGCCTAGAGTTAGGCGAGGTTTGCATACCTCTTGCGTATAGGTGCTTGCGCGCACCAAGAGTTGTAAATCCGGGGCTTGTAAGTCTTGCGAGACCCTCCAACCGAGTTTGTGGAGTGGCCGCCGGTACTTTTGGTGGTAGAGATATCAACACATAGAAAAACCTAGTGCACATTTAGATAGAAATTGGATAGTTTTTTATATGTGCTCCAATAGCTCTTAGTTTTTTAGAGCCCTAATTCACCCCCCTCTTAAGGCGTCACGGTCCCTTCACGCATGCATTCAGACTTTCATAATGCTGTACTGTTTACTTGTGTCCAGCCACGAGGAAGGAGAGGAGGAGGCACAAGCCGATCTAGCTCAGTTTTGAATAGTAAATTTCTGCATCAATTTAGAACAAAGCAAGTACACTAGCAGGTTCGGCATGGTCGTCAAACAACGTCGCCTCTCGGTCTTCAGCTATAGCAGCCGGCTGCTACTTAAAAAACACAAGGCCAAATTCCCTATATGCCATTAAGTAATATGATATATTCCCTTACATGCCATCGAATATTAGCACATACCTTCGATGCCATCTGTTCTAATTTCTCTTCCGTTCAATGCCATCGCCGTCACACTACAACTAACAGATCCGTTAAAGTACCCTTGGCCCACTGTCACGTTTGCACCTCGCTGTCGCCACTGCGCCCCATCGATGCCCGTCACGCCGGCGTGTGATGCCGGCGCCCGCGACCCCATCCACGCTCCTCCTGCCGTGCGAGCAAGGCCAGCTTGGGTTCCATGCTCCTCCTACCGTGTGCGCGAGGCCGGGCCTATCTCTCCCTCTCTGTCCCTTCCTTTCTTCCTCCTCTGGCCAAACGAACCGAGCAGAGCTCCGCCGGCCCAATTCACCGGACTTTGGCAATCTTCATCGAATCCCCTGCACCCATAGCACCTCCGGCTCCTGTCTACATCCTCAACTAACCCTCACCCCAGCTTCATCCATCCCTCGCCCACGAATTTCGATGTCGGCCACCATTACCGCCATCATCATGGATCTCGCTGGCCAAATTGCTCGACCACGTCCCGCCACACCTCCACGGGGCATTTGTCGGTGCTTGCTTGTGCGTGCGTGCCTAAGCCGTGGCCCCACGCGTCCATGCCCGATGCCGTCGCCTACCGCGTAATGTCGGCGGGCATGGCCGAGCCATGCGCTCTTGCCACCCGCACCTCCCCGCCTCGGGCGCCCAAAATAGAGCAGATCCGAGACGGCACCACCTCCCCGTGCTTTCGTGAAACCCGGCCGAAGCGAAAGCTCGGTGACGAGAGCCGCCGCCCCTCGGGGTTCGATTGCGACCATGGGTCCATATTACTCAACTAGTCATTTTGCGGCGTCCGCCCATGCGCGGGTTGGTACCACAATTATAGTTGTCAAAATGCACTGGCTGATTATAGCTAACGACATAGCAAAGAAATAACATAGATATATCCCTTTTATTTTGCGCATTTAAGCGGCGCACAAAAGCACAAATATATTAGGTCGGCGCATTGTTTATGCAATGTATTAGTGTTTGTATATGTTAATCGCCGAAGTTTATTTTTAGTGTGTAGGAATCATGGAAGTTTTATTTGTTAATTAAAATAGGTTATTCTAAATAATTCAAAATTTCTTTACATTCCAAGTTTCATATTTTCTATATATAGAGTACATTATGAAGAGTCTTTTAAAAAATTTCATGATTTTAGGAGCTCTTGTTATTTTTGTATGAAATAAATAAAATCAGCGTATTATAAGATTTAATAAAAGACATAAAAGAAGAAGACCATTTGGGCCGAATATAGCCCATTGGCAGGCTGGCCCATTGAATCGCCTAGACTGTGGGTCCTATTTCGAAAAGCTCGAGGGTCTTTCAAAAAAAAAAAAAAAAACTAAAAAGAGGGCGATGGACGGCGCGTTGTATTTCGCCGGCCAGAGTTTGAGGTTTTTTTTTGCAAATGGTCTAGACCTGACTAATCTGGGCCGTCCATCCGGCCCGATCGGACGGCCGGAAATGGCGGCGACGTGGCCTGCTGGTATAGTATATAGTAATAATAATGGCATAGAGAGAATTTGCCCAAAACACAACCGAGACCGAGTGCTTGCTCAGGTAGTGGTGGGTTCCGACTCCGACGGTTGTTGGGCAGCCCGTCTGGGTTGATTGATTCTCGGGAGTGAGTGAATGACAACTAGGGCATCTCATGGGGGTACCTCTAAAATAAAATCTGTAGTATCTCACGTGTGGAGCTATAGAAAAATTACGATGCATCGTCATATGTGAAGCCATAAAATTTCGGTGATCACTAAAATGCGGTCTTTATATCTCTGTGTAGTTGTATATCGCGGACTGTGTAGTTGCATGCCTGATTGTACATGTAGGGTGTGCGTGTAGTGTGCACAAAGTGTGGAGCGTGCGGGCGTAAGATATTACAGTTGTACTCCCAGGGGCGGAGCTAGTGTGGGGGCAGGGGGCTGGAGCCCTCTTACCCCCGTGAACTCCATTGGAGTGCTACTGTGTATTCTGCCAAGAGGCAAAAAAAACACACACACACACACAACCACACGAAAGGGCCAACATTCCACAAAAAATAGCTCAAGAATGAGACTTGTCAGTCAAGGTCTTATGCCACCACATGACATGATAAATCACAAGGCTAGGGATGATGGTCTCCCAAACCCTGCTTTCAGCCAAATATGCATAACAGCAAAAGCAACACATTTAAGAATCTGCTAGAGCACAAAAACCTGTTTGACTTGTCTTTTGTGAACTTTGAATTGACCTGTTTCAAGCTTCTAGAACAATCGAGAAACCTCACCTCAAGGCAATTCTTTCATTGGAACAATATATGTTGGTCGGAATTGAAATGAGAACGAACTAGCCGGGAGCTATTATTTTCCTTATTATAAGACCAAATAGGCATCTGCGCCCAATTACAATCGAAAGGTGGTGGTAGTAGTAGTGTTTCGCTCAGAAGCCACGTCACTATTTCAGTGGTGTGTCACACCAGGCGTGAAAAACTTGGTGAGAGATTGATGCATCCACTTATCATCACTAAACTTTTAGGCACGAAGAATTCCGCGCAACGGTAGAAGCTCTCTGTCGCTCTAGCCATATCGGTAGTGACACGTGTTTTTACTTTTACTGCCATATTTTTTTTTTTTTTTTTTTTTTTTTTTGAGAATTAGAATTACACAAGACAACGCAGACGCTCACAACACGCACGTACACTCACCCCTATGAACACACGCACGCAAAACCCTACCCCTATGAGCACCTCCTCAAGGGCTGGGCAGCCGGCAGATCTGGAGATTCTCGAAGTCACCATAGGCGCCTCGTCGTCGACGGAACGCCGCTACCACTTAATGCATAACGCCGGTAAATCCTTGGGAAAATCCCAGGAAAAGGTCGCGAGCACCAGGATTTGAACCCTGGTGGGTAGCCCCCCACCTGGACCGCCCTACCATTGGACTACAAGCCAATTCGCACTTTTACTGCCATATGCTCGCTGGGCGTTTTCGGCCTGCGTTACTCCAACTAATGCGCCTCCTCGGCCACTCTGGCCCATTTATCCTGCTCTTCTGGGCTGCGCTTCCTCGCGGCCTGCTGTTTTTGGGCTTCGCTTATCCTACACATCGTCCGTGTCTCCTCAAGAATTTGCAGTGCGGCCATCTGCCCACACAGGCATCCGTTCGTTTCTGCTCATGCATGTCATCTTCAGAGACTCGGAGTCCTTTTGTTCCTGGTGTGCCCCACTCGTGCTCTTTAGTATTTACGTTCTTCATCAGCACATCCTGTCCGCCGTAGTGCTCGGCCTGTTCCTCACGATCGCCATGCCTGTGCTGCTCCGCTTCCTGCATGATCCTCCGATTCCTTGCTACAGTCCAGTTACAGGTTGTTTTCATTCTTTGTTCATGCGTTCTGTGCACTTGCCTCATGCGGCTTTACTCAGCTTGCATGTTATTTGTTTCCTCTTTTTTTTTTCTTCAGATTTCACAGTTTTTATCTTCGTTTTTTAATACCTCCTCCTGTATCATACTGTAGATGACCTTCATCAACATGTTGTTGCGTCGAGAAGCGTATTGTAGTTCGTTAGTAGTACCTTCCTTTGATCCAAGCCAACAAAACGACACCAACCCACACCCGAAAAACTCTACAGCTACATGATTCACGTAGAAGACATAGCTTCAAACCGCCGAAATACACAACAGAGAAAAAAGACCCAGCAATCCTTTTCATGTCTTCTTTTCATGTCTTCTTTAGTTTCTTTAATATCCTTACTACGTTCAGTTATCGGCTCCAATTGAATTAGTTTTGTTCTCGATCACTTTCCTTTGATCAGCTGGTCAGGACAATTCGATTGCCATCACAACATAGAACATTCATGTTAGCTTCCTAGAGTTTACAGCATAGAGCATACGACATTTATCTATAGGCCTAATTTCTTTGCCATTGCTTACTTCTCATTTACTCCATGTTTCCTATGCAGAGTTCATTTCCTTTCGCTAAGAACTGCTTTGCACGCTCGATTTTTATCCATGCTTTGATTGCCCCACCTTAGGTGTACAGGTTTAGCCACAAGGAGGTTACAAAACTGCTTTACATAAAGCAATACTCGTGGATAAAACAGGAAGTCTTATGAAATCTTGATTCTTTCCCTCTATTGGAAACAAATTATTTATTTCTCAAGCATAAGATACTAGGGTACAGTGTCATTCTGATTTCATCAGTGTTTAGTGCATCTATATCCTTGCTAAAGAAAATCAAGATGTGTGAACATAACTGCAAGATCCATTCTAATTTGAGCTGATGAGGTATATGGAAAAACTGTTACAGCTTTGACCAAAAGAATTATATTGTTAAGGCAGAGAAAGAGGTTACCTCCATTGACTTCACACTCATTTCTATTTTCTGCATCCCACTTGATGAGGACATCAATGACAACACGAGTCACGATGACACAAGTAGCACCTCCACCTCAGGCGCCGCGCCGCTGGGCCGATCACTTTCGGGCCCGTCGGCGAGAGCTTAACTTCGTCTTGATGCTGACTAATGAAGGCCCGAAGCATAGGCGTCTAGCCCAACAGAGTCCAGGATGCATGCGGTCCCAGGCACGCATGCGTGGCGAGTCCCAACCGCATGCGTGTTTCGGGCGTGGGCGCCTAGGGTTGACTGCCAAACGTGGCCGCCGCCCCATCTATAAATTCAGGGGCTGCGCCCCCTCTTTTACTTGGGTTTTGATTTGTTTAGCTTTAGCTACTTTGAACAATTGCAATTCAGCGTTGTTTCATATTCAGAACTCCACCTTCGAGTAATACAATAGATTGCTCGCATCTCTTCCTTGCTCGTTCTTCGATTGCGCGCAGGGATTGATCTTCGTGATCAGGCTGATCTTGCACCACAAGGTTAGTAACCACAGGGAGTTGGTTCAGCGATTGCATTGGTGCTTCGGGCTTGCTCGTCGTAGTCGGATCGTGAGGGTCAATTTCCGTCCTAATCGAAACTACCTCCACTCACCGAAAGATCGGGCACTTCAGCTCTATCAAGTGGTATCATATTTCTAGGCTGATCAGTGAGTTTATTGAGTGTTTTTCCCTTCCTACAGTCCACAAAACAAAATTCAGGTTAGATCTATCTCTCGGCAACCTTTTTGAGCCGCACTTTCTTTCAATAATTTGCGTTGTTGAATTTGTGTGCTTACGTGTTCAATTGTTGCTGGTCACTTGTGTTGAATTTGTGTGCTTACGTGTTCAATTGTTGCTGGTCACTTGTGTTGAATTCAGTTTCTATCTCGTTGTTTTCCCCTTCCTTGTTCTGCTCGTTTTTTACGCTCTTCGTATCCTTGTCGTACCACGCCGTCCCTTGTTCTGCTTTCGTTTTCTGCTCTTCGTATCCTTGTCATACATGCCGAGCAAGAAAGAAGGACGAACAAGTCAGAAGAAAGAAAGAAAAAAAAAGAAAGAAATCCAATTCGGACTCGTTTATAGAGTTCGTTTCCGATGCGTTTCGGACGCCCTGTGAGAAAACTGCCATAACTTTTTGCTCGGATCTCGGATTGCAGTGTTTCTTTTTTCCCTCGGAAAGCTCGTTTGATTTCCTATACGGGCACCCCGAGCTTGTGCCGGGTGACACAAAATTTCAGGCCAAAAAAATTTTCTAAGACCAAGTTCCGGCACCCCCAGAGTTTCTGCATGTTTTCGGCATGTCGGCTGATTTTTTTTCTTTCCACCTCCTGCCTTGTTCCCAGTTTGCGCTTGTTTCCAGCAGCTACGTTACTTGTGTAGCACTATAATTCAACTTTGCATTATTGTTTGATTGTGCTAATCCTTGATCGGAGTGCAGCCTACCAAAAAAACTCCACATACTCCTACTCCACATACTCCTACGACTTGCAGGCTTTGTTTCTCCAGGCAATCGCTCCTCCAATCTTTCGCAGGTCCTACTTGTTGGCTGCGATTCACCCCCTGTGTGCGTGGTAAGAACGACTAAGGATCTGATTACAGCATTAGTTGAGCGACTTGTCTCCACATCCCTGTCGTTGTAGGCTTTTGTTTTCATGTTTGCACTAACAATGGCAGGAAACGAGACGATGGATGACAAGATCCAGGATGTACGGACGCAAGTTGATGGACTTGCCGCGGACATAAAGATGCTGCATGAACGGCTCGATACTACGATCCACGACACGATAGAGCGTTTCGACCAGATTGACCTGGCTCGGCATTAACCGCTCGGACCACACTCGACACCATCGTGGGCACGACCTTGACACGTTAACAACGAAGCACACGGGCGGTACAGCAGGAGAGGGCCTATGGTGGTGACACCGAGAGGGAGGAAGGCGATCGTCCTTTTTCGTGCTCGCCGTGTGGTACGTCCTCCGCCTCCCACGGATTCATTTGCTAAGATTAAATTTAAGATTCCATCTTTTAATGGCAAGTATGATCCTGCTACATATCTTGACTGGGAATTAGAAGTAGACCAAAAATTTGCATGCCATGATATTCCTGCTACATCTCAAGTTAGGGCTGCAATTAGTGAATTTACTGATTTTACTTTAATTTGGTGGCGTGAGTATAAAAATAAACATAACCCTCCTACCACTTGGGATCAACTGAAAACTGCTATGCGCCATAGATTTGTTCCGTCATACTATGCACGTGATTTGCTTAATAAGATGCAGCGTTTTCAGCAAGGGTCACAATTAGTAGAGGATTATTATCAGGAATTACAAAAGGGCATGCTTCGTTGTGGTCTGGTTGAGAGTGATGACGCTGCTATGACTCGCTTTCGTGGTGGTTTGAACCGTGACATTTAGGATATTATTGATTATAAGGAGTATCATGATATCACCACTCCTTTTGAATTTTCTTGCAAAGCTGAACATGAAGTGCAGGGACGACGAGCGAAGACATATACTAACTCTTCTGCAGGGCGGAGTTAGCCTTCCAGCTCTGCAGCTGCTCTCCCTGCGCCACCCATGCCTAGCACCGCACCGCACGAGGAGACGGCCAAGCCTGCAGCGCCACCCCCAGACAAGGGCGCTGCGCCTTCTACAGGCGTACACGGGATATTCAGTGCCACCGTTGCAAAGGATTTGGGCACATGATGCGGGACTGCCCAAACAAGCGTGCCTTGCTTATACGCGACAACGGTGAGTACTCTTCAGAAAGTGATTCCGATGAACCTATACATGCTGCTCTTGCCATTGGCCGCGCAGGTAATGAAAAAGTACATGTGGCAGCTGCAACAACTTGGCGAGTACAGCTTTGGTCAAAGCTTTGTCCTTGCCCATGCGTACTCACCCGCATCCCTATCACATTCAGTGGCTCAACGATGGCGGTAAAATTAAGGTAACGCTCGATGCGTGTTCCTTTTCTCTATAGGAGCTTATTCGGATTATGCTGATTGTGATGTTATTCCTATGGAAGCATGTTCTTTGTTACTTGGTAGACCTTGGTAATATGATACTGATAGCTTACATCATGGTCGGTCCAATCACTATTCTATCATGTTTAAAGGATAGAAAGTAATTATACATCCCATGACCCGAACAAATTGTGAAAGATGATCTTGCTAGGCTTTGGCGGAGCCAGGAACTTGCGACTTGGTATGCCGGATGTACAAAATTTGAAGCAAATATGTCATAACAAATCCACAATAGGAACTTGCGGTGGGAGAAGTCGTGGGTGGTGGGTGGGGGTGCCGCCGCGCGCCGGGCGCCTACGCCGCCGGCCGCCAAAACGCCGGCCGAATGCCGGTAGATGAAGCGGTGGGGGGCAGTCGTGGTGAGCGGGCTAGCCCTAGCTGGAGTGGGGGTCTGCAGCCGCCCGGCGCAGCAGCAGCGATGGCGTGCTGCCGTCCGGTGCGCCCGTCGCGCCCGAGCAGAAGCGACGCGAGGCGAGAGAGGAGGAACGAGAGGATTGGGGATTTGGGGAATTGGGGGCAGCCAGGTACAGCAGCAATTGGGCTTCATTGGTTTATTCCTTCGTGGGCTGCAAAATTGGGCCATGGCTATGCAACGAAGTTTAAAGTATAAGATACGTATATGGACTTGTATACTTGTTAATTTATTTTTTGAAATCATGGGTATGCCATGGCAAACCGGTGCATACCCCTGGCGCTGCCCGTGTTGCTAGGGCTGCTAAGACTGCAAAACAACTCAAATGTGCACAACTAGCCGCTCCTGTTAAATCTGAAATCAAGTTACACGCTTCTGTTTTGCTTGCTACACGTGCTGATTTTGATGATCTTGCTGATACTAATGCAAAAAAATAAGTTTGTTGGTAGTAAAGGAAAAAAGCATGTTACTTTTGCACCAGGTGATATGGTTTGGTTGCATTTGAGAAAGGATCGGTATCCTACTTTGCGTCGTTCTAAATTAATGCCACGTGATGCTGGTCCTTTTAAGGTGCTAACCAAGATTAATGATAATGCTTATATCCTTGACCTGCCTGCGAAGTTTGGTATTTCAACTAGTTTTAATGTTGCAGATTTAAAACCATATGAGGGTGAGGATGAGGAGTTGCCGTCGAGGACGACTTCAATTCAAGAAGGGGAAGATGATGAGGACATCAATGACAACACGAGTACGACGACACCAGCAGCACCTCCACCTCAGGCGCCGCATGTTGGGCCGATCACTCGGGCCTGTGCGAGAGAGCTTAACTTCATCTTGATGCTGACTAATGAAGGCCCAGAAGCATAGGCGTCCAGCCCAACAGAGTCGAAGATGCATGACAGTCCCAGACGCATGCGTGACAGAGTCACAACCGCATGCGTGTTTCCAGGCGTGGGCGCCTAGGGTTGACTGCCAAACTTGGCCGCCGCCCCATCTATATATTCAGGGACTGCGCCCCCTCTTTTACTTGGGTTTTGCTTTGTTTAGCTTTAGCTACTTTGAACAATTGCAATTCGTGCATTTAACTCAAAAAAAAACTACAATACGTTATTATCCGGCCGCTGATTGCTGCCTGCTGGCCTGTGCTCTCCATTCTTATCTTATCAGACTCCGGCGCATCGATTTTGCCCCGCCGTTCATCTCACTCCGGCCCCGATGGCGATGGTGATTGCTGCATGCGCCGTTGTCGCCGACCGCCCCCGCCGGCCACCTCGCGCGCTCCGTCGCAATCGGATCCCAGGGCCGCGTGCCGTCGCCGCGTCCTCGGCCCGCGCGCTGCCGCCGTAGCATCGCCAGCCCGTGCGGCGTCCCCAGCCACTGGCGTCGGCACCCGCCAAGGTGAGGGGCATCTTGGTCTGATTGGATGAGGGGTGGTGGTGAAGCTGCGGGGAGCTGCATTTTTGGCTCCAGCTCCTCTATGCGGCCTCAGCGCGTTTTGCGGAGCTCCGTGGGCGGAGCAGTTTTGCTGGATGCCGTTTGGCAGGGCTCCGGCAGGAGCCAGAGCAGGAGCCCTGCAAAGGCACCCTAAGGGTATTGCATTGGCTTCATTCCTTCACCTCATGTCAATACGTGCTGTGATAAAAGTATCAAAGGAAAAAAAAAAACGTGCTGTGATAACCAGAGCTAATACCTGCGTGAACCTTTGCTACAACATTATCTGTATTGATATAAAAAAGAAACATATCTTCGACTAATGCTGTCACCTGGGGTGTTTAGTTCCTTCCCCATAATTTTGTTACCCATCATATCGAATGTTTATATATATATATATATATCCACTATTCTTATGCCTGGGCGGTGAATAAGATTCAACGCGCCGGCGGAGCACCGCCCCCTCCGGCGAACCATGCATGGGTAGACAAGTGATTAATACTCCCGTGATTTATTGCTTCCGTGATGACCGCATGCAGTGGAGTCGTTATCCTGTCCGGGGACCCGTACTAAATTGATTGCCAATCAATCATCCCTTCCTGGCCGTATTTATACTGCCTCGGTCGTCGCTCCTCGCCCTGATTCATCCCCTGCCCATCGCCATCGTCGCCGTCGTTACCTCGCTGACCATGCGGCGTGTGAGCGCCGCCTCCAGCCATGGCGCACATGGAGCAGGGCTCGGTTCTGCCAAGGAGTTCGTGTGAGGCCCGACGACGCGGAGCACGGTAGCGGAAGGACCATCGGCCTGCGGGTCGTCGCCAGGCCGGACCAACGGCCTGCGGCGTGGCGCGGTGCCCTACAGCGCGAGGCCCAGCGGTGCAAGCACCGGCAGCGTGGAAAGTGCAAGCGAGCCGATACATGCTTTTGGTGTGTGCGATTGATATTTTTCTCTAATTTTTCCGGTACATATGCTTTTGGATGATTTGATAAAGCGACGTCCAGTGTTGATTTCGCGTTGCGTAGAAGATACGACGGCAGGGCAGTGTGCAGCCGGTGTGGTGGACGGATCTCGCGGAGTGATGCCGCGGGTCTATCTGGGAGGCGCAGCAGATGGTGGCGCGTGCATTGGTGGCTTCCCGTCTTCCCTCCGGCGACGTCGTCGTGCTCCCCACTCCGGCATGGCTGGCGCGGTGGATCCCAGCTCCACCAGGTCGGGGCCTAGTGCCTACCACTCTCGTAGTATATACCAGCAGCACGCCCGTACCTCTCGTTGTAGTTGATTCGTCTCCAGGTACGGCAAGCAGCGGTTTCGGCGAGCTCGCGTGGACGAGAGCTATGGAGGCAGGGCGCGAGATCCTTCGGCGACGTCGGTGAGGACCGGAGAGCGGTGGCAACATTGTGTGGGCTGAGCAGCCTGAGCGGCGGCGGACCGGCGGTGGCGTACTGGGGCGTACTGGCATGTGCAAGTTCTTGCTAATAATAGCCTATTATTTTTTTATACTTTCAGTCATGGCTGGCTCTATGAATGATTCTGACAAATCAATCTTTTTAAAAGAACATGGATGTGCATCTTGCACACGCGGCGCTGGATCCTGTCTCCCGCAAGGTACCGCATCCCAACATGGATGTGCATCTTGCACACGCGGCGCTGGATCCTGTCTCCCGCAAGGTACCGCATCCCGTTTTTCTTCGATCTCATATGTGTTTTTCTATCTGACAAAACGGTCCCTTTCAGTCCAAGTTGATCTCGCCACCATGCATACCATGGTGTTCATCAGCACAGCATGATATGGATCTATGCTGCAGCAGGCCATCTCCCATATCTCCCACTCGTCTCGTCAATCAAGAATCAAACTCCAAAAAGGCCGCTGTTTTTTGGCGTGTCGATGTATTTGCTTTTTCATACAGTTTCTTGAATCAAAAACTCGGGAATATATTTCTCTGTTCATGTATTTAATGTGATTTTAGTTTCTTTCTTGAATTAAAAATTTGCATGTCCGGGTTGATTCAAATGTCTCGTAAGTTTAATATAATTCATGGCTCCCAGGCTAGTAATAAAAAACCACCGGAACACCAGGCACGCCGGTGACAACATAGTTTATCATGCATAGGTCCGTATGTAATTATTTTCACGCCGGTGACAATTACAACAAACTTTATTATGCATAGGTCCATATGTAATTATTTTCTTAACAAAAGGATACTATATGTAATAAAAGTAGTCTATCGGGCAATCTGACACGCCGGTATTTGCATTGGAAAATTTACCGCTCACAGGCTAGGAAGAATTATTTTATTAACAAAATAATATTATTATTAGTAATTATTTTACCGATCGGATGCCCAGAAGGAATTTACCGCTCGGATGCATAGAACGAATTATTTTACTTAACAAAGTGCTACGCTCAGTATAATAAAAAAAAATACCGATCAACGATCATACACGTCGGTTCTAACGGACACGCGAGAAGGAATTATTTTACTCAACAAAGTGTTGCGCTTTAGTCACACATGTGAATTTACTGCCCGGAAAGAATTATTTGAATCAAAAAAATATTCCTAGGAGTAACAAATTTACCATTAAAGACCATGAGGGAATTATATGCCTAACTAAATGATAATATTAGTAATAAAAAACATACTGACGGTCGGCGAGACATGCTGGTGATTAACCCGACAAAATTTACCACTCGCCGCATTATAGGTAATATCAACAATAATAAAAAAAAATAAATTAGCAGAAAAACTCAGGCAGGCTAAATGCCGCGATCCGGTGGACAACTAATTAAATCGTGTTCCCTAATCATGCGCATGCGGATGGAAACTCAATAAATGCATCCTATTTACGTTAGCCGTGCATGTATGCATGCATGCACACGAATTAAAAATCTACTTTATTTATTACTAACGGCTGACTGTTTCAAGGCTCACCGTAGCAAATTGGCGGTGCTGACTCCGGCAGCCGGCGCTGTGAATAAAATTATATATATATACACGCATAGAGTATTAAATGTAGATAAAAAAATTAATTACACAGATGGAGTGTAATTCGCAAAGACGAATCCAATGAGCTTATTTAATCTATAATTGCAATCGTGATGCTACAGTAAACATCTAGTAATCATGGATTAATTACCCTCATTGGATTTATCTTGCGAACGAGTTTCGTGATTAGTTTCATTATTAGCCTACGTTTAATACTCATAAATGGTAAGATTCTCTTCAACGTGACACCACAAAATTTTTACCCTGGAACTAAACACCTCCTAAGCATCTAGCATCATTTTCACACATTTCACATTTTTAGTAATGAAATTGATACAACAAAGTGACGAAAATTTACCAACGAAGCAGTGGATGGTCCTAAAAGCAAATACGTTCAAAGCAGGAGCGGGCGCGGCGAAGCGCGCCTACTTTCCTAGTACTACTATATATAGTGCTGTAATCGGAGCTCAACCCTTCATTGCACGCCACGTAATTTTGGCTGCTCAATCACACCGTCCAAGCTACTCACCACTCATCACTTGCCACGTGTCACTTGTTTTAATTGTTGCTAAATAAAATTGTGGCATCTTTCACACATTCCCGCTGCTTATAGCATGGCTAATGATACGGCCGACAGTAGGCCATGTTGTGACATCCTGACTAGGGCTTAATAATCGTTGCTTATAGAATGGTAGTGTTGTCGACAACTATTTTCTCTTCTCCCAATACTCTCACAATATGAGAATGTTTTATCTCTGTCATTTCCCAAACAAGAGATGGTATATTGTTCTACATATCCAACACTAATGATGCGCCGCGCTTAGTATGTTGGATTTCATCTTCATGATGATCCTCTTCATGAGGTGCTCAACCTTCTTCATGAGGTGTTCTCTTCATGAGAATGGAGGAGTTTCATTTTATTTCTATTCAACAAGTATACACAAAACTAGAACCCACAGGCCCCCGTAGATTTTAGCTTGATAGTATGCAATATTTAGTTTACTATTCGTAAACAAAACTTCTGGGTTATAACTTCAAGTTACTCCTCTTATTTATAAAAAAATATCGGCATATGCTCCGCTTCATGCTTTCACAAGAGCATTAGTCAAACTATTAGTTGACTTAGTGCGTGATAGTATTCCCTGCTTCAAGCTTCAAGGAAATTTTCTAGATCATTTTTCTTCTCTGGAAATAATATTTGGCATTCAAAATAGGCTCTCTCTCTCCCCTAATGCCAATATTAGATCTTTAATAACATACTTCAATAGATATCCCCTATCATGGGCTTAAAACAATTCAAATTCATATATCTCCAACTACAAGTGGAGGCCCATTTATGTATATGCTATGATTAGGTTTTATGGAAAATATTCACGCACATATTTAAACATGGGGGTTATTATTCATTATGCAAATGAGCTAGTACTTAAAGTGCACTTAAGAATGTTCATCATTCCTATGAACTCGAGGGATGTTCTCCCCCTGGTATGCACAAAACATAGTTTAGAAAAACTATTTCATTCTCTAGCTTCTTTTATTATTTAGCCTAATAAATTGATCCAAGCACTCATACAATTAAAAATATGGACCATATACTACAAAAATATAGATACGCAACATACAAGTTCACATGGAATTTCTTCAAGAATTTTCTAATTGCCATCAATGCAAAAATCCCTTAATGCCTTTTCTTCATAAATCCCAAATCATCATAATTGTGTTATCCACTACCTTAGTTCGCAATAATTCATCCCATCAAATGTGTTAGTCTCCATTGAGAAAATTTCATAAACTCACTCCCACGATCTTAGGCTGCTCTCGCCCTAGATCAATCTATTGCTTATGCATGCAATGCATCGAAAGCAAAAAAGCATTCCTTAGTTCAACGGGAACCATATAGACATAGCATGCTAGCTAGCCAATTTGATTATGAGGGAAGCACAAAGATAGCTACTAGCCACAATTATAGCTGCTATGCTAATATCCATGCAAGATTGGAGATACTTGTAGCTCAATGAGATACATATGCAGTTGTAATGTGAAACGTTAGAATTCAGTCTAACATAATAGATAACAACAAAATGCAAAACTATAAGCTTACTTGCAATTAGTGTAGTAGAGAAAGTTAACTTGGCGGAAGGGAAGGAGGCGAGAACTTCGAGTCCCACGATACATGCACTTTTAAAATTGATTTAGGATGGCTATGCCTATTAAATATATATTATCTACATTTTCTTATGCATTTATCCAAAATTACTCCCCCTTTTCATGCCATAACTACTTCAAGTAGTAATTGCTTCAAGCATTATCTATAAATATCAATTCTAATGCATCCATTGAATCCAAATCATACTTCTAGTATTCAATGATTATGACATGAAATTCGCATATCCAATGTACTATTCGGTGTACACCATAGGACTCGGGTAGAATATAATTTCTAGTGTCAAGATAAAAAATTAAATACTTAGGATTATACAATTTCTTGGCTAAATCGATCCTTCTAAGACCAGTTAATATGCCGGTATAGTCTAACTATTCATGTGTTTTTAGGAAATTCAGTTTCCCATCTACCTACATGGTAGTGATGCACAAAAGAACTATAACCTTCATGGCTAATTAAGGCTTCTTTGCGGATAAAAATAATACAAAATTTATTTTGAGAGGCAATAGGCGGTTTGTTTATATGTGAAAACATATAAATCTAATTTATTCCATGAGAAGTTCACACATATTACTTCAAGTAATAGGAATTGTAACTAAGAATATTAAATATTTCATATTAGTCTTCAAGCTAACAAATTAACCATGAACCACTTAATTCAACAGGAATTAAAACTTAATGCACCACCATCACTACTATCAATACTTCAGGATATGAATTTAAAAGACAACAAATCTAAGCACATGATTTAAGTTCGTCTTCAAGAGAAACTTTAACCGTTCTATATAGTTATGATAAACAATCACAAGCCTTCAAGGGGTGTAATATAAATGCAAGCCACATATTCAAAACTTCTCTGCAATCGATAATATCCTAGTTCATAAAGTCTGTCAAAAAATTCTAACTCAATTTTCAATTTGAGTAATTTCTAATGGTAAATTCAAATACTTCATGTATTATATTGCTCTTTGATATTCTATACACAAGAGATGTTTCTTCTAGAATATAGTTTGATAAAATTTTATTTACCATCTTATCTTCTAGACATTTACAAAGCTTCAAGCTATTGTTTATAGAAGCGGCGTTAAGCATACAGCTTCAAAATTCGACTTTTAATGCAATATGATAGTCTATAATCATAATTTGGGATTTTACTCATGCAATGAGTCCCACAATGCATTGTTGTGTTCTATAGGCCATATACTCATTCTAGAGAGTAATTAGGAAATATATATCTTGAGTTTACTACACTTCAATGGTAGCAAAATATCCTACATGGATTTAATAATGACCGTAACAAATACTTTTACTTTGGAGTAATTTCGGGGATATTGCTTCTTCTTTTTAAGGCATGCAAAATACCGTAACTTGGATCATGTGCATATAAGTTTACTACATGTAAACGACTAGCAAGGTGCAAAAAGACGGTGGATGGTTACTCAAAATATTCTTAGAAGCGTCCTAACATTTTTCGGGATTATGGTATATGCAAATTATTAGAATGTATACCAAGCATTCATTCATCCCAAAAAAAAAAATCATATGCTAGGAAAAATAAATATAAGACTCTCAAAAGTGAAGTCTAAGGTCTGCGAGGATTTAGAGAGCTCGTACACCTTATACCTTTGTTTCTAGTGTAATCATTCAAGATTTTACTTACAATTGCATGGTATATAAAACATTGTGTGTGATAAATAAATACATGCAAAGAGCATAAAATTATCACATGGCACATATACATAACACGAAATAAACAAGTACATATAGCATGTATAATTTTCTTCTAGAAAATCAACTTGGTGTAATTATAGCTGCAAGCTTTGCCGGTTAGCCACGGTGATGAGCTGCGAGGCTAGCATCAAGTTCATGTTGAAACTACAGGTTACAATTTTTCAAAGCTAGAGCGAGAGACAAGAATACATCTTAGATTAGCATGTAGAAACTACAGGTTCCCAAATTAATCCACTTTTTGTCACTAGATAGTACACACTACAACCTCATGCCATTGCTTCTGTAATGCAATGCAAAGCCCTTCAAGGCTATGAGGAGCAAACCATGTACAGATGGATAAGCGGCGTTAAATGTACGGGTTGTGTGATAACTCACGGCGTGCGGGCCGCGAAAGATCTTGTTGTGGCAGCGGCGTGTGGCTTCAATCGTTAACGCAAATTCATGTGGGTTTAGGTAGCGGTGTGGTGCGCATGCAGGCGAGCAAGCCACGGTGTCCATAATAATTTGCCGATTCAATTCTATAACGGTGAGTAGTCTTTGCTACTTGCCTACTTCTAGTAGATATATAGATATAGATTCACATGAACCGGTCTTCTTGCCTGTTAGATTTGGGTTCATATATTAAATTAATCGGCCCGGCGAGAGCTGATCAAATTTTGTCGTTGGACTTCATACAGCGCTTTTGTACCCCATTAAACTGTTGATATTGCCCACGATTTGGCGTTGAGCCGAGGATGCGTGACCGCGCGGACTGCGATGCATGCGAAGCGGGGGGTGCATTTAAATAATGAGCTACGGGGCGAGGTGACGGGGAAACAACTACGAGGAAAGATGGTTTGGATTCGTAGTCAGGATGCAATCGAATTTGATTAGTACTTGTCGACTTCTTTGCCGGCATATGCGCGTGACTCTCTTCGAGTCGGTCGGTGTTGTCTTGTTGCTCGGACAACATTAATTAATGACCATGAGGTTAGATCTTCTTTGGACCGGCCTCTAAACCTAATTTGCATGGCACCGTCTTGGCGACTAGGCCCATTGTAACAAATTTTTCTTCATGCATGTACGGTAACTTATCACATGTGTATACGTACTTCAGGGTATAAATCTATACATACTTGCACGTTCGGTAAAACGATTGTCCAACTTCGATAATACCGACAAATGAATCTGCGAGATATGATTTTCTCGTACCTTTGGCTCTTGAATTTGAAGAAGCGAAGGCCGTCGCTAGGACGATTCGGCTAGGCGGGGTACTTGCGGCATGACGATGAGTCGATGCGCTGTGTGATTTGTAGCGGAGGTACGGATCCGTTCGCTAACAGCGTCGAGGATGTCGGCGCCCGTCGGAAGTAGTTCGCGGCGGCGTCGCCACGAGCATCGGTGCGAAGATCGGCGGCGGCTTCAATGATGATGTCGACGAAGAGCTTGTCGTGGCGATAGCGTGTTGTGAAACTTGTCATCAGCTAGTTAGGACCCTCCCCCTCTCCGTCTCTCATGACCAGCGTAATAGATGAAAGTAGAACAAGTAGACACAAGATGTAGGGAGACTATTCTTTATTCATCCGAATATATTAGATTACTTACAATGGAGGATCTCCCACGTATATATAGTCCGAATAAGTCCTAGAGTATGGAAATCGCCCACACAATAAATGGACTAGGATTAGGATTCCTCCTTCTCCTCTTTCTATATTCCAGCCAAGGTCGGAGAGTTTTGGTAAGAGCCCACATACAAACGGACTAGGATTAGGATTCATCATTCTCCTTTCCTTCAAGGAAAGAGTCCGTGTGTTTTACAACAAGAATAAAATACGTAGAAAAGGCGTGTTTGTGCGTGAGGGAAGTCTTGACGTACTAGAGAGCTGCCAGGTGGGCGTTACATGTATGTTTGTCCCACGTCATATATAGCTAATTAATAGTCTACTCATGTAATAGACAAATTAAATAATTACTATTTGGCTCATCTTACTCTCTTACAAGTTTTTAGGAACGTATCCATATATCTTCTCTTCTCCAACTCACCACAAATCTTATGTACACGTTCACTTAATACTCTTAATACTTGCTCTAACGCGTTTGCTTTACGCGGACCCAGCCAGCTGGTCGGTGCACGATCACGACAGCCGTCCTTGCCTTCCCATAAAATCAAGGACATGACACAAATATCACGTTCCTCACCCAATCTCTTGCCTAACATGTCAAGTCACCTCCTCAATCTAGCCCTTAGCTCGAGCCCTTGCTTAGATCAGAGATCGTGTCACTATCCCAAAGGAAGCCATCGCCTCACTCATCCTTAATGTCCTCGCGTGTGAAGCCTGTGGCTGCCGTTTTTACGGAGGCCGAGTTTTCCGAGGCATACTTCCACCCATCAGGTTCTCCTCCCCTCCCTCTGTATGGTCGTCGGGCTGCAGGTCCTACGAGCTCTAGCACGGAATTTGCGGGAGGCCCTCCCTCTCTATGATTGCGGTTAAGGTTTCTTATGAAAATATCTTGCTTCAGTGCGTTCTGACAAAAAAAGAACTATTTGAAGGCACGGTCGGATTGGTGGTCCCATCTAAAAGACTGATGCTACCTTCTAAAGCTTACCTGTCCTCGATGTTTTAGTCTAGTGGAACAGCTTCTATATTCCATGTTTCGTGTGATCTTGTCAAGAAAGACCGAGCTTTTCCAAGAGTTCTTTTTTCTTTTCTATGAGCTATTATTTATATCTTTTTGTAGAGAGGGTGTGAACTTTTAGTTTTTATCTTGGGCTACCTTCTTTTCACTTATGGAAACAGCAAGTAACCAATGGAAACCATTAGACAAAATGGATGATTTTTAAAGTGTAGGTTGATGTTGGTTGTACATACACAAAACTTTTTATTTTTAATTTCTATCATTACAAATATTTATTTGTCAACATTTCATACGCTCAGAAATTATCTAGAAAAACTTAGCCAAGATTGCTCTAGGCACAAACCGTGCAACGAAACCCAACACCCTGCTGACTGCACCAGGCAGTGGTGTGTTTGTCTAAAACTTCCACAGGTCAAAGAAAAAGAAAAAGAAAATGACCGGCTAAAAGAAAAAAAAAAAAAAAAGGTAAAGACTTCTAAAAAATAATCTAGCATCGGACCTCGGACGTACTCATCAGCTTATCCAACCACGCCGCGAGCCTCTCACGCGCCCCGCCCAGGTGTCGTGTTCTCGAGTCTGCGCCGCTGGTCTCGCGCCGTCCATCGCCTACACCCGAGACGGCAGCCTTCTCCGACCCCTCCCTCCCGCACAACCCCTCTCCGTGTGAGCGTCCCAGCTCCGACGAGGTCGTGGCATCGAGCTTTTGGGCGAGGCGCCGACGGTGGCTGGCGGATTCCCGTGCGGCTCGCGCGCTCGCAAGAGCAGTGCCCGGGCGGAGCTTGCTCGCGTGCTCGCCTGCGACGCGGCGGGGCGGCCCTTGCCTGCACGGCGTCCGGGCTGAGATCGCCTGTTTCTTCCCCATCACCAACATCTCTGGTGGGCTGCACTTCTTCCTCAACCCCGGCATAGGGGCCGGGGACGCCGCCCTCGGGGCAAGCACGCCGGCTGCAGGTACGCCAACCTCGAAGTCAAGCGCGTTGGCTGCGAAGCCGTTCTGTGCTGGAAGAGGTGCCTCTCCATGCCCGATGCTGCTGCTCAGCGTCGCCCACGCCGCTCTCTTCTCGTCCCACGCCATGGCCGTCGTCACCTCGGCATCGATTTTGTACTCTACTTGATGCCCTTTTATTTCATATACATGATTTTTGTTTTGGACTCATCTAAAATCCGGATTTGATTTGGTTCATTGCTGGGTATCACAGGTCATGTCGTGTGCGTGTTGGGTTCGATTTCTAAATCCTCATCTAGCTGCTTAATTTAAAAAACTCTTTTTCTACTTGTATTCGTTTTGAATCTTTGGGTGGCCCGTTTCTTTCTCGAGGACTTAGTTTGGTCGGACATGAACGAGCGGACAGAAAGTCATCGGGCGGATAGGAGCGGACAGACGATTAGGTGGAAATTTTGGTGATTAAGTATAGGGGTATAGATTCGCTCCTGAGGCGTGAAGATACTGTACATGAGAGGAAAATAAATACCCATTACTTCAATAAAACGGCTCCTCCTACTGTGCGCGTGAGAAAACAAAGTTACCCACAGCTTCAATAAAAAAGAGACAACAACTTCAATACAAAAGACATAACAAAATATTTAGCTACAGCTTCAATAAGTTATACTAGCAGGTTCCCCGTGCTTCGCACGCGGGCAGGAACCAAGAATTATAGCTCACCATATGTTTATACGTGGAACAAATAGATAGATAGACTTATTAGATGGGCTGTTATTTGGGCCCTTTGTAGGACAAACAGGATAGGGATTGCAACATAACAGATAATTCGTTACGTCAAGGGGTTCCGCGGCGTAATGGCAAAAGGCCATTGGTTGGGGGGCTCCCACCCGGGGGTTCAAATCTTAGGTGCGACAAGTTATCTGGATTTATTTCAGGATTTTTCGGCTCTATGCATTAAGTGGTAGGCAAGCGTCCCGTCGATAGCGGCGCCTTTGGTGACTTGAACTTCAAGATTTGCCGGCTCAGTCCTTGAAGGTGCTCATAGGGGGTAGGGTTTGCGTACGTGTGTTCATAGGGGTGAGTGTGCGTGCGTGTTGAGTGTCTGCGTTGTCTTGTGTAATCTCAAAAAGCAGATAATTCGTTCTCCAATAGGTAACGAAGCAATAGACCATGTAATATTTCACTACTAGAATCTACAAGTTTCCCTAGGGTTAATAATCCTAGGGAAAGGTTTAAACCGTAGGGAAAAAAGTTTCCGTAGGGTATTTGGTAGGGAAAGGGTCCTAGGGGAGAATTCGGCGAGAAAGGCGGGGTTTCCCTACGGTTTTTGTCAAAACCCTAGGGACACCTTCTTTCCCTAGGGTTGCATCCCCAAGGAAATTTCCTTCAAGAAAGCTACCCTCCTTTTCCTTTCCTAGGAATTAGAACTCTAGGGAAAGAATATCTTTTACAAAGATATATATGTCAATTCAAATATAGATTTATATTTGAATTCAAATACAAATTTATATTTGAATTCAAATTCACACAAGAACACATAATTAACCATTCATTTCATCCAATCCATAAGCACAAATCCATACATTTAGAGTAATAATTATCATAATACAACTATGTGATCCATCCATTTGGTGCCCACCACCATTTCTTAAAAAACAAAATACAACAAGTAATAACTACAACTCATGGTTTGACAACAATCAAAAGAAGGATGTCCACGAAATACACCAATTGTAGTCTCATCCACTCGAGCACTTGTCCCATTCGGATGGCCACGAAATACTCCACTTGTAGTCCCATGCGGCACTCGTAACTAGCAGCAGCTCTGCAGTTGCATGTTTAGTGTTCTGTGAGGTTTTCTTAAAAAAAAAAAAAAAAAAAAACAGTGTAATGTTTTGTGAGAGAACAGCCACACATAGCTGGAGCAAACAATGAAACTACCAGCCGAACATATTCAAACAATTATTTGGGATAACATCTAGAGTGCAACAATATATCAGAGTATCAGACCTGAGCAGAATATTTTAAGAGAATAAAATTGCATAGTTCAATGATTTTTGGTAAAACATACTTCAGTTTGCAGGCGTGCCCATTTGCAAAATTGCATTGTATCATACTCTACACAAGAATGTCTTACTGCAATTCAGGCTCAGCAGGCTTACAGCTAAGACCCATTATGTACTCTGCATCTTAAAATACTACATACAACATACTTTGCATTCTTACGGTCAATTGGCAGTCATCCTAAATAGCATCAACCGTCAGTTATCCTAAATAATTGGGATAACTATGAACACCTAGGCATATAAGAGAGAAAGAAAAAAAACATGCCTCCAAACCTCTACCCTGTGTTCTGTAACCAACAAATCCCTTCAAATGAGAATGAATCAAAATTCTAAAATAACATCCTCAGGAATTGAAAGCAAAAGTTTTGCATCCTAAAAAGAATACCGACATATGCAAAAGAACTGTTTGCTGGAGAGCCAAATCTCGTGGGCATTTCATCGAGCATGAAGTGTGCGCCATTGCAAGCAGCTGCTAGGGCGCTGTATAGGTACCTGCACTGAAGATTTCTGAAATTAGAGAACTTCCTCGCCAAATCAGGGAAATAGAGAGGAGAGAGATATGCGGGTACTGCACTGAAAAATCGTGGTTGTGGCTGCTCGTCCGCCGCCGGCAAAAGCTGTTGAGATAATCCAACCCTAGGAAGAATTTTTTCCATGGATAAGAAAGAAGAAAGGGTAGGGAGGAAGAGGGGAACCGGATCCACCAGATCCGGGCATCGCCGGCGAACCGGAGGTCGCGAGCTGGGGAGCTTACCAGCGCAAGGATAAGTGGCGGCGGCGGAGAAGAGTTCGACGTTTCTCATCTTTTCTACGGCGGCGTGCTCCACGCGCGCGTGTGGCTCGCGGAGGGGCCGTGGCGGCCTGCATCCAGCGGCGCGCTCGGGTGCCGCCGGCGTGCTCTGCGTGGCACGGAGGTCGGAGGGAGCTTCGCAAAGCAGCACGGCACGGCGGCGCAACGAAATCTTCGCTGGGGAACTTTTCAAGAGATAAGGGTCCGGGTTCAGCCCTTCCCTAGGAATTTCTATTTTTTTTTCAGGGAAACTCGCAGAGAAAGAAAGACAAGCAGGCTCGTTCGTTTTATCTATCCCGACGAAGTAAGAGTTTTGTAGGAAAGACAGATTTCCCTAGGTTTTTGCCATTTAATCCAGGGAAATATATCTTTCCCTAGTGTTGGCGATGAAACTAGGGCTTCACACCAACACACTTAGGGAGGGTCTTGGACGTCCACGAAGGGCGCGATCGACCTTAAGCGGCGAGCACGCGGCGTGGCGCCCTAACCGATCTAGGGATCGGTAGGGGTGGCGTAGGCTTCGGTGGCGAATTTGGAAGAACCTCAACGCACACCTCAGGGAAGACCCGTCGGGGAGGGCGGCGAGGGTGCTCTAGGACCAGCGTGGCCGCCTAGAACGCCCGACGAAGAGCTGGGAGTTCGCCGCCAAGCAGCGGGGATAGAGGGGTTGAGGGGAAGAAGATGACCTACAAAGCGGGGCGAGGAGGTAGATTGATTGTCGATTGGATATAGATGGGATCAAATCGGCCATGAACCCCTTCAATATATAGGGGAGGGTGGTCTTATCCTTTTAGGAAAGCGTCCCAAGACGTTTCCAAAAACAAAAACCGACCTAAACTTCGTTTGGAAACAAAGCGAGTAAGATACAATTCGGACAGCCCGAAACCCTGGCTGGCCTGGTTTGGTCTTGGCTTGACCTTTTAGCCATATTTTTGCCTTAGGCCACTTTTGGTTGTCAACATATGCCCCCTGTTTTCAGGTGAAGATGCGATCCACGAAAACATTTGTAACTTCAAAAACACGAGCGCCCCGTGATCGGGTTGTCGGTGACTAAGGGCGATATTGGATATCGGCCATTTTGTTCTAAGGGCGATGCATGCATCGGCCATTGTTTGGAAGCACCGGGCCTCTTGCCAAACACTAGGGAAATACTTTTTCAAATACCTCCGTTGATCGCCTTATCTTGGCGTTTTCCATCACTTGTTGACTCAAGCACATAAGAGTTCCCAAATACCACCTTGACCACCTTGAAAGGATCTTTCCAATTAGGTGACCACTTGCCAAATTGATTGCTCTTGACCCTATCGGTAATATAGTTTGCCAAACTAAGTCACCGATTTGGAGCGATTTGCTCTTGACTTTCTTGTTGTAGGCTCTTGCAACACGGGCTTTGTCCTTTTCAATCTCCTTTAGAGCTTGTATTAAACTTTGTTCGGTTACCTCATCGATGTTGTCCATCATCAAATCATGATATATAGTAGGAGATAAATCATTTTGTTTAGCAAATCTATATGCATCCAAATTTACCTCAACGGGTAACACCGACTCTTGGCCATACACCAACTCATAAGGAGTAACTTTAGTTGCACCATGCCTCGATATGCGATGAGCCCACAAAGCTTCGACAAGACCTCATGCCACCTTCTTGGATGTTCTATTATTTTCTTCTTAATAAGCTTGATCAAAGTCTTGTTAGTCGATTCAGCTTGACCATTGGCTTGAGCATAATATGGAGATGAATTGAGCATCTTGAACTTATATGATTCGGCAAAATCCTTTACTTCCTTCGCCATAAATGGCGTCCCTTGATCCGTAGTTAATGTTTGAGGAATGCCGAATCTATGAATAATGTGCTCGTAATAAACTCAATTACCTTCTTGTGTGTCATGTTCTTCAATGGAACGCTTAGACCATTTAGTGAAGTAGTCGGTAGCAACCAAGATGAACTTATGCCCCTTCGAAGATGGAGGATGAATCGTCAATGAAATCCAAGCCCCAACCACGGAAAGGCCACGGTTTGATGATAGGATGAAGCATAGCGGCCGGCACTAGCTGAATATTTCAAACCGCCGACACTCTTCACAACCTCTGTAGTATGCGAAAGCAATCGCCATCATAGTAGGCCAATAGAAAACCAGCCCGTCTCAACAACCACTTCATCGCCGGGGCGATTGATGCATACCACAAATGCCTTCATGAACTTCTCCCATTGCCACTCGTGCTTGATCAGCCCCTAGACACTTTAGCAACAAGTCTTGGCGAGTCCTCCTATAAAGCTCATCATTACGCAATGTGTACTTGAAAGCAAAGCCGCCAAATATTCTTGTCAACTTTGGTACTAGGATCCCCAAAAAAAGACAAGAGAGGAGTTCTCTAATCCTCTAAATCGGTGCTACCATTGTCCAAAACAGAAATAGACCGATTTAAAAAGAACTTTACATTGCTGTCCCAAATCATTAGTAACATCGGTTTGTCCAATTAACTTTGGTTGAACCGAATTTTTTACTAGAATCACGAAACAAACAAACTTTAGGTGCATCGGCAATTGTTGTAAATGAAAGTAATTATCTCTTACCTCAAAGCCGGATGCACGTTGAGCAAGCAAGTTTGCTCTTTGCACGTACTTCACATGCAATTGATCACCTTCCTTGATAAAACCGAAGCACATTGAGCATAAAAATTGGCCTTATGATTTTCTTCTCTTGGAATATGCGAATCTTAAATTCGGTAAAATTTACCAATTAAATCAAGGCACATATCGAAGCCGACACGTAGTGATCCATCTAGACATTGACATTCATCGAAAACTTGTTGCACCACAAGTAATGAATCACCAAATGCTTCAACATGTTCAACCCCCATAGCTTCTAACATAATCAACCCGAATAAAGAGAGCTTCATATTCGGTTTGATTGTTAGTACATGAAACTCTAATCGGCTTGACATAGGAAATTCAGTACCACAAGAATTAACAAGAACAATTCCAACTCCGGCACCGTCCTTGCAAACCGATCCATCAAAATATAACCGCCATGGGGTAGAAGTAACATAATTCACCTCATAATCAAGATTAATACCATGCTCAACGATAAAATCAGCAAGAACTTGACCCTTTAAAATTCTCAATGGTTCAAAAGTCAAGTCATATTCAATTAAAAGCGTATGCCCATTTGCCTACCCTTCCAGAAAAGGATTTAAAACAACATATGTTTGATTACATCGGCGGCATGCTACCACATATGTGCTTGACAAAAGATAATGTCTCATTTTAGAACAAGCAAAATATAGTGATAAGCATAATTTCTCAATATGGGCATACCTTATCTCGGGATCAAGAAGACGACGACCAAGATAAGCAACAACATACTCCTTTCCTTCATCCTCTTGAGTAAGCGGCCCCAATCACCTTCTCTTCGGCCGATGATATACAATCGAAAAGGTACACCCCCTCTAGGTGCGAAGAACAGGTGGTGAAGACAAATATTCCTTTATCTTGTCAAATGCATATTGTTGGCTTGCCCCAGGCAAAATCAGCTTCATTCTTCAACTTTAAGTATGGGGTGAAAGGAATAATCTTCGGACAAGTTAGCAATAAATCTTCTCAAGTAGTTCACTTTACCTACAAATTTTTTTGCAAATCCTTTTTTACATTGAGGTGCTTGAACTGCCTTGATCTTCTCTATCCTCTTGGGATCAATCTCTATGCCTTTATCATGAATAATAAACCCAAGAAACTTTCCGGCCGACACTCCAAAGGCACATTTGAGTGGATTCATCTTCAAACCATAGTGGCGCATCCTCTCAAAAGCAAGGCGCATAAATCAGCTAAATGAGGATCATGTGAAGCTGATTTAATCACCACATCATCAATATACACCTCCATAATCACACCAATGAGATCATGAAAGATAAGATTCATAGCACGTTGATAGGTGGCGCTGCATTCTTGAGGCCAAAGGTCATAACAATCCACTCAAACAAACCAACAAATCCGGGACAAATAAAAGCGATCTTGGAGGTATCTTCTTGACCATAAATATTTGATTATACCCAGCATTACCATCAAGAAAGCTAATAACTTTGTGCCCCGAAGCATCATTGATCAACATGTCGGCAATAGGCATAGGATACTCATCTTTGGGAGTGGCTCTATTTAAATCTCACGAAATCAATGCACACTCTAATCTTTCAGGTGTCCTTCTTCTCAACCCGGCACAATGTTAGAGACCCACTCCGCATACCGCATGGGACGGATAAAATCTGCCTTAAGCAACCGATCAATCTCCTCCTTGATTCGGTCATTGATGGCGAATTGAAGCGTTTTGGCGGTTGCTTGTAAGGTTTAAATCCCTTCTTGATGGGAAGCCGATGCTCAACAAGATTACGGCTTAACCCGGGCATCTCAGTATAGTCCCATGCAAAACAATCAACATATTCCTTGAGAAGCGCGATTAATTTAGCTTTATAATCGACATCCAAGTTTTGGTTTACAAATGTCGGCCTTGGCCTTTGAACCATCCCCAATGTCAACTTGTTCCAAAGGGTCGGCCGACGTGAAACCTTGGCCCAACTTATTGAGCTCATCAAAGTCATCGATAGCTTCACAAGAATCGGTCTTTTCAGTCCGATAGTGTTCAAGTCTATGCTTTAACCATTGAAGTTTGTCTTCCATTAAGAAACAATGTTTACAATATAATATTGAGCCGATTATCCGTCGGCTTCAATGTTCTGAGCACAAATCCACGCTCATCATAGCTAATGTACCCGATAGTTCGATAAGTCTCTACCGAAGAAGATAAGCAAATCGAGCTCTCAAGCGAGGCATGGGTTGTAGAAATCTCAACGAATTATCCGCATGAACAATCTCTATGGCATCTCCCACCCATTGGATGAGGAATTGGTGCAAACTAGAAGGAACACAAGGATTGGCATGAATCCAATCACGACCAAGGATAAGATCATAGCTACCTTCCGTGGCGATGAAGAAAGCCGTAGCCATGGTCTTGCTACCAGCGGTTAATTCGGCGTTGGCGATCCCCTTTGAAGGAATTGGCGGCGCCTCCTCCTCGCCGGTGATGGTCATGTTGGTTTGAATTAGCTCCTCCTCTCTTGCCACCAAGCTTCTTGAATAGTGAATAAGGCAAAAGATTGACAATTGCGCCACTATCCACTAGCATCTTCCGGACTGGTTTTCCATTGATATGTCCGCTCACATGCAATGGCTTGAGGTGTCCGGCGGACGCGGCCGGGTTTCTTGAAGATAGCACGGTGATGGCTCATAATCCACCAACTCTTCATCCTCAGCTGGCATTTCAATGCCAACCATGGCGAGACGGCGGCAAGCAAAATCTTTAGGCGCACTCGCGGACACATGAGAAACAAGAGAATTCGGTTCAACCGACTTGGAAGTCGGTAAATCCGAAATCCAGGCAATAACAGCCCGTCAACCGTCTCGGTTGAGTTATCAACTTGCTCACTTAATTTGGTTTGTCCCATCCGCTAGAAGTGCCAAAAGATCAACTTTCGGTTCGGGCACCTCTTCCCACGGGCTTGGGCGGCTGTTCTTGCACTATGACCGACTTAACCGATTTATCAATCGGTTGAGACGCCCTCTTGCCAAGCGGTGATCATCTCGGCCTCTTTATTCTTGATCTCTTGCACAATTTACGGCAAGATCGGCCCTTCACCTTGGCGCAGATGCCCAAAGCGCTTGAGCATCTTTTGTCTAGCTCGCTGAAGCTTCCTCTTTTTGTGTTTTATCGATATCAACCGGGCACCACTTGGGCTGCGGGGAAAGCGAGGATCCACAAACTTTTGCCTCTTATCTTGAGCTTCCGCAACCTCCTCCATGGTTTGATCTTGATCACCCTTGGGAGGCTCTTGCTCCTCAATCACAATCGGTTTTGTTGACATCACTTATAGGAGCTGTCATCGAACCGATAATGATGGAAGGTGGAGGAGTAGCAAGCTGGAGCGAGCTTCTCGGCAACTTCAATCTTCTTGGGAACATAAACTTTTCTTTGCATAGGCGCCTTCCCTTTTGCTCGAAGTGAGCTCGGGACGTAGGCACCTCCTTCTTCTTCGTACCGCTAGAGCTCGGTGTGAACCCAATCGGCTAAAGGCGGTAGGCTTGGTCATGCAGCACCTCCTTCCTTCAAAGGGACCGAAGGATAGGGAACAAACACTCCCTTCGGGTCCCCATTGTGGTGGTGGCGCCACATGGGATAGTGGTGGCCCTCAACGAAGTCATCCTTGGGCCGCGCAACCTATGAAGAAGAAACAACATTTGGAGGAGTCATAGCCACTTGCTTGTTTCTCCCTTCATCACGCTTGGGAGGCATAGACTCTTTTTTTGTTGGCCGATTCTTGGAATCGCCTTTTCTTTCTTGTGCTTTGTAAAAAGTGCATCAAATTCACATAAAGGCTTGATATGCTTCTTGACCTTTGGCTCATTGGTTTTCCAAACTCCAACTTCCGGCTTTTTGTGGAGCGAATGTCTTTATCGTATGCAGGAAGTGAGGGAGCTAGAATCCTCGGGGCCGGTGACCGGACTAAGGTAGTCGGTTCAACCAAACAGTTGGCGCCCGAGGCTTGATCATCTTGGCCGATTGCTTCAATCGGCCTAGCTGGTCTTGTGCTGCTTATTTGCCGACCATCTAGCCACGCTTGCAGCCGTAATGCTGCGGCTGAGCTAGCCACAATGGTAAGCTTCGTCTCGCCTTCTTGAGGTTTGGTTAACCAACACTTGCCGTCCCAATTCTTAGAAACATTCGTGCGGGGCGAGGCTCACCAATGATCATGTTCTTGCCTTGAGTTGTAGAAGCTTGCTCGGGGACGGATCAAGATGGCGGGAGCCTTGACTTCAAGTGTCTTGGCTTCAGGCTTCTTAGCTTCAACCACACGCCTTTGGAAAAGGATTCTTATCTAGGCGCATGTCGGTAAGACAATCGGCCCTCATTAAGAGCCGATTGTACTGCCGGCGACGGAAAATATGACAATCGTTAGTTGCATGAGAGTAAGATTCATGATATTTGCAAAAAGCCCGCTTCTTCAACACATCTGCGAGAAGGCATAACATATTTAATCTTAATGTACCCGATTTTCAATAATTCATCGAATATTATTGGTCACATTTAGATGTATCAAAAGTAAACTTTATTTCCTCATTCGATTCCTATTAATCGGCTTGAGAGAAGGGCAAGTTACTTGTTTGTTTTCCTCTCGGCCACCTAATTTCAGCAGCCAATACCTCTTTAGTCTCATCGTCGGACGAAGAATAATCGTCCACATGATGCACGTTGGAACAGCGAGACTTATAATCATGATTTTGAGAATTTAAACATGACTCAACAGCAATAGCTTTCTCAATTAAATGAGGCAAAGTAGTAAATTGAATATGCTCAAGCTTATCTCTAATCATAGAATGCAAACCATTAAAGCATATATCAACCAAGTCACGTTCGAAATCATCAAATGAAAGCATCGGTTCTTAATTTCTTTACAACGCCTAATGAACTCAAGCTACCGACTCACTACGACCTTGCCTAACCGATGTCAAATGTGATAATCTAGTTTCCTGGACTCCATCATAAAAGTGAGCATGAAACTTTTCCTCTAATACAGCCCAAGAACCAATAGTAGATGATGGCAAAGATGTAAACCATGAAAAAGCGGTACCGATAAGTGACAAAGGGAAATTACGACACTTCATGTAATCTTGAGCAGCCCCCTCACCCAGGTGAGCTAAAAACATACTAATGAGGTTCCATGGTAGACTTATTATCATTGCCACTAAATTTCGGAAATGGGTACCCTTCCACCCGGTGGGTTTTTCAAAAAAATCGAAGTGTGGAGGGTGCGGCATTTGTTGTAGGTGCCCCTTGAAGTTTTAATTTGGACACCGAGACTTTCTGCAAAGACTTATTCAAATCTTCCTTAAGCCGATTAAACGCATCGGTCATATCGGCGGGAGGAGGATTTGGGGCTGAAGATTTCATTGCCCACAATAGGAATTTGACTAGGGGATTTCGGTGGGTTGGGTAACACGGTGTTGCCCCCGAATTCTAAGCGTTTATTATTCTATTAATTGTTTGCCGACACGATCTTGTACATCGGCAAACGTGACAATTTGCTTATTATTAACCGGTTCCTTAGTAGTGGAAGAACCCGGCTTTATCGGCTTCAGGAGGAGGAGCGATTGGGACGATTTTCCTTTACTATAAGTGGTGTACCATGCTTGATTCTCGTAAAAATTAGAAGGCATGCCATAATCATCTTGCTCATCATCAATTTCATCTATCTTAAGCGTTCTACCTTCTAATTTATCAAATCTAGCCATAAGCATATGGGCAATGTTAGTCATAGTTGAATCTACTTCTTTCTTATGGCCCTCAAGCATAGCAAAGATAATAATCGTGTTGAGGATAAGAATCATCAAATTTAGGACCGGTGATCTCATTACCTCAACCTCCGGAGTAGATGAATCGACGGGAAGGCGACGGTGATAGGCCGTACAGCTCCACCTTGTCGCCACGACCCACGGCACAACTATCCGTGGAGCGCCGCGTTGAGTAGCTTCAATCATCTGTTGCATCTTGGCCTTCAATTCGTCGGGAAGCTCATCAACGGAAGTAGGGTGGATAGCGTTGTCGTCATGTATCTCGCTAATTGTAGCACCACCGGCTCTTGTTGTTGGCGGGCATGATGTTGGAGTCTTCAAAACGCAATTGACGTCTTGCTTTTCCCAGTAGTCGTAAAAAAGTATGTTGACATGAAACTAGGGCTTCACACCAACGGGGAGGGCCTTGGGCGCCACGGGCGCCGATGGGCGACCTTGAAGCAGCGAAAGCACCGTGGCGTGGCCGCCCTAACGATCTAGGGATCGGTAGGGGTGACGTAGAGCTTCGGTGGCAATTTGGAAGAACCTTCCGAACGCACCTCGGGGAAGACCCAGCGGGAGGACGCACGCGAGGTGGGTGCTCTAGGACCAGCGTGGCCGCCTAGAACGCCGATGAAGAACGCGGAGTTCGCCGTAAAACAGCCAGGATAGAGGGGTTGAGGGAAGAAGATGACCTACAAACGGGGACGGGAGGTAGATTGATTGTCGATTGGATGTAGATGGGATCAAATCGGCCATGAACCTCTTATTATATAGAGGAGGGTGGTCTTATCCTTTTAGGAAACCATCAAAGACGTTTCCAATCACGAAAAGATTTCCAAAACCCGATTAAAACTAACCGGTTTGGACCAGCGACGTGACGCGTCGGTTGTGTCATTAGACGCGGTCCGGTAGCACCTTAGGAGCCCGTGTGCGCCCGGGCGATATGATGACGATCGATCTTTGTGAGCCACATCCGGCGTTGGTCGGCCCACGTCAAGGGCACCCGACACCTGCGGATCCTTTGCTAGCTTCTTTTGCTTGCCTCTTTGCTTGAAGACATTAACGTGTCTTGTTTGGACTCTCACATGCATGATATACAAGCGTATATATATTGCTCTGTTTATATATGGTCTTTGCTCCCGGATGTCGATAGAGTTGCTTCGATCTCCCTAGAGCACCGGACTTTATAACCGGCTCCTTTCCTCTTTCCTATTTGCTTACGGAAACAAACATAGGACAGCAATACGTGCAGCTCCGGACTTTTAGCAAGCACGTGTACCATCTCCAAGCACATATAAATCAAGAAGATATGCTTGCTCATTACCGACTAATTATTATAACGATTAATGTGCCGAACGGTCAGGCAGTCCTAGTCCAAGAGTCCATGATCCTTTCTCGTATCCAAGATGACCCATTGCCATGACACTTTACCTTGGGACATTTTCGAATGTCAACATATGCCCCCTGTTTTTAGGCTTAGGATGCACGAACACGAAAACAAGACAAAAACCAAACCAAACAAATGCCCAATGCCGTATCGGTTGTCCAATGACTAAAGGCGATACTATATATCGGCCATTTTTGTTCTTAGGGCGATGCATGCATCGGCCATTGTCTCGATAGCACTAGGCCTCTTGCCAAACACTAGGGAAATCTTTTTCAAGATATCTTCTATTGATTGCCTTCGAGAAACTCTACCTTCTAATTTATCAAATCTAGCAATAAGCATATGGGCAATGTTAGTCATAGTTGAATCTACTTCTTTCTTATGGCCCTCAAGCATAGCAGCATAATCAGCGTGTTGAGGATAAGAATCATCAAATTTAGGACCAAAGATGTCACATTACCTCAACCTCTGGAGTAGATGAATCGACGGGAAGACTGACGGTGATAGGCCTGTACAACTCCACCTTGTCGCCACGACCCACGGCACAACTATCCGAGGAACGCGACGTTGAGTAGCTTCAATCATCATTGCATCTTGGCCTTCAATTCGTCGGGAAGCTCATCAACGGAAGTAGGGTGGATGACGTTGTCGTCATGTATCTCGTTAATTGTAGCACCACCACTCTTGTTGTTGGCGAGGCATGATGTTGGAGTCTTCAAAAACGCAATTGACGTCTTGGTTTCCCAAATGAGTCGCCAAAAAGTATGTTGACGCGAAACTAGGGCTTCACACCAACACACCGGGAGGGCCTTGGACGCCCACGAAGGCCGCGATCGACCTTGAAGCAGCGAGCACCGTAGGCGTGGCCGCCCTAACCGATCTAGGGATCGGTAGGGGTGACGTAGAGCTCGGTGACGGCTGGAAGAACCTCGAACGCCTCCTCCGGGAAGACCCGTCGGGGGAGGACACGCGAGGGGTGCTCTAGGAGCAGCGTGGCCGCCTAGAACGCCGACGAAGAACGCGGAGTTCGCCGCTGAACAGCAGGATAGAGGGGTTGAGGGAAGAAGATGACCTACAAAGCGGGACAGGAGGTAGATTGATTGTCGATTGGATGTAGATGGGATCAAATCGCCATGAACCTCTTATTATATAGAGGAGGGTGGTCTTATCCTTTAGGAAACCATCAAAGACGTTTCCAATCACGAAAAGATTTCCAAAACCCGATTAAAACTAACCGGTTTCGGACCGCGGCGAGAGCGTCGGTTGTGTCATTAGACGCGGTCCAATAGCACCTTAGGAGCCCAGGTGCGCCGGGACGATATGATGACGACGATCTTTGTGAGCCACATCCGGCGTTGGTCGCGCCCACGTCAAGGGCACCCGACACCCGCCGGATCCTTTGCTAGCTTCTTTTGCTTGCCTCTTTGCTTGAAGACATTAACGTGTCTTGTTTGGACTCTCACATGCATGATATACAAGCGTATATATATTGCTCCTGTTTATATATGGTGCTGCTCCTGGATGTCAGTAGAGTTGCTTCTGATCTCCCTAGAGCACCTGGACTTTATAACCGGCTCCTTTCCTCTTTCCTATTTGCTTACGGAAACAAACATAGGACAGCAATACGTGCAGCTCCTGGACTTTTAGCAAGCACGTGTACCATCTCCAAGCACATATAAATCAAGAAGATATGCTTGCTCATTACCGACTAATTATTATAACGATTAATGTGCCGAACGGTCAGGCAGTCCTAGTCCAGTAGTCCATGATCCTTTCTGTATCCAAGATGACCCATTGCCATGACACTTTACCTTGGGACATTTTCGAATGTCAACATATGCCCCCCTGTTTTTAGGCGAGGGATGCACGAACCTGAAAACAAGACAAAGAAAACCAAACAACACGAATGCCCATCGTATCGGTTGTCCAGCGACTAAAGGTGATACTATATATCGGCCATTTTTGTTCTTAGGGCGATGCATGCATCGGCCATTGTCTGGATAGCACTAGGCCTCTTGCCAAACACTAGGGAAATCTTTTTCAAGATATCTTCTATTGATTGCCTTCGAGAAACTCTACCTTCTAATTTATCAAATCTAGCAATAAGCATATGGGCAATGTTAGTCATAGTTGAATCTACTTCTTTCTTATGGCCCTCAAGCATAGCGCAAACATAATCAGCGTGTTGAGGATAAGAATCATCAAATTTAGGACCAGTATCTGTTACCTCAACCTCTGGAGTAGATGAATCGACGGGAAGACTGACGGTGATAGGCCTGTACAACTCCACCTTGTCGCCACGACCCACGGCACAACTATCGAGAGCGCGACGTTGAGTAGCTTCAATCATCTGTTGCATCTTGGCCTTCAATTCGTGGGGAAGCTCATCAACGGAAGTAGGGTGGATGACGTTGTCGTCATGTATCTCGTTAATTGTAGCACCACCACTCTTGTTGTTGGCAGGCATGATGTTGGAGTCTTCAAAACGCAATTGACGTCTTGGTTTCCCGGTGGAGTCGCCAAAAAGTATGTTGACGCGAAACTAGGGCTTCACACCAACACACCGGGAGGGCCTTGGACGCCCACGAAGGCCGCGATCGACCTTGAAGCAAATGCGAGCACCGAAGCGTGGCCGCTCTAACCGATCTAGGGATCGGTAGGGGGTGACGAGAGCTCGGTGCCGGACGGCCGGAAGAACCTCGAACGCACCTCGGGAAGACCCGTCGGGAGGGCGCGACGCGCGGGGTGCTCTAGGAGCAGCGTGGCCGCCTAGAACGCCCGACGAAGAACGCGGAGTTCGCCGAACAGCAGGATAGAGGGGTTGAGGGAAGAAGATGACCTACAAACGGGACAGAGGTAGATTGATTGTCGATTGGATGTAGATGGGATCAAATCGGCCATGAACCCCTTCAATATATAGGGAGGGTGGTCTTATCCTTTTAGGAAAGCGCCCCAAGACGTTTCCAAACAACAAAAACCGACCTAAACTCGTTTGGAAACAAACCGTAAGTAAGATACGATTCGGACACCCCCGAAACCCGGCTGGCCCAGGTTTGGTCTTGGCTTGACCTTTTGCGCCATATTTTGCCTTAGGCCACTTTTGGGTGTCAACACCTAGGGTTTTGCCATACAATCCTAGGGACACATATCTTTCCCTAGGGTGTTCAAAAACCGTAGGGAAAGAAATATACCCTAGGGAAACTTGTGGATTCTAGTAGTGTTTTGTCACCATTTGGTACAGTCTTAGGCTTACATAGTGGAATAGAAGTAAAGCCTTATACTCGTGGGCTACATTGTAGTTGTAGGAACTTGGTACCTTATAAGCAGGAGCCTTCTAGTGACATGTGTTATAGCAATAGGGAGGATAATGTAGAGATAGCAAGCAGATTATGCAGGTGAAGATACTTGGACATTGGTTATGAATCATGAGGCCAGGCAGGAAACTGGAAACGATTATATGATTAGCACCAGCAGCTTTTATCAAAATATGATTTTGCCTTGCTTAATGATGTCGAAGTTTACCTGATCAACAGCAGCAGCTTTTATCCCAAGAAGACGTTGCCTTGCTTCATGATGTCAATGTTCTACTCCTTTCATATCGAGAATTCGTCAATGTCAATGAGATTACGAAACCGCATATAAATAGGATAGTTTTATGTTTAAAGAACATGGAAGCAAGAATATCCGTCAATAAATGTAGCTAAATACGGAGGGTACAGTTGTTGTACCAAAGAGTATGGGTTTATAAATAAATAAAGTAAATGGAGCGTATTGGTTGTTTTCATAGAAATCACTTAATGGCAGTGCCCATTTACTATTTAGCAGGAATGGACTAATATTGCATTGGGATGGAGGTGCTATTTAATTCCAAATGATACCTGGAGTGTGGACTGAATGTTGTGGTTGGATTCAGTGCAATTTAAAAAAAGATAACATATCTGAATTCCTTTTTAGCACTAAAGTTATTAGTTTGTCTCTCTAAATCCCTAGTATTAGGAATTTTGAAAAAGCTGCGACACATTCGTATGACCATACAGTGAACTTTAAATCTGAAAATAAAATCTGAATGATATTTGCATGTAAAAGATCACAAAAAATTTGATTATTTGAACTTACTTTTAGAATGACTGCGGCTACGGATGATTCACTGAATGAGTAATAACCAAACATTTCTGTCCAGCTCGCAACTCTGTTACTGCACAAACATGGGCACCGTTATTTGGTTGGCAACAAACTTTGTAGTACAGGCAGACCATCGAGCAGGCGGTGTGCATCATCCATGATTGAGAGATAAGTACCAAGATGTCACTATGGGTGGGTCTTTTGGAGAGGTCTGGGATTTGGTGGTTCTGCATATCGTCTAGCATGAGGCAGGCAAACTGACCGTGGAACAGGGCGGATATGGGCCTAGGGCCAGTAGGGCCGTGGCCTAGTCATGCGCCAAAAAAACTCTTTAGTAAATTATGTATTTTTGGCCTGGCCCTAGGTTTTGGGCCGATTTCGTTGCCCAGATTCCAATCGACGGCAGTCAGAGGAGTATGCTAAAGGCGGCCTTCCTCGCGAAACTGAATCGTCGCGACTCTTCTTCGACTTCGACTCCGTGCGACGCCGCACCTCCTCCCGCACGCGGCCGTGCCCCCTTTGGCTCTTTGGAAGCCACGCCGCCTCCTTGCCGCCGCCCGCTGGACGGTCTGCGCCGCTGCCTCCCTCGCTGGCCGCTGCCTGCCCTCTGTTGGCGCCGTCAGGACTGAACTCAAGCTGCGACCAATTGATCCCTGCTGTTGGATGTTGCCCGCTGCTGACCTGATCGAGGAGACGGCGAGACGGGAGTGGATCGATCAAGGCTTCAAAGCCTGAGAGAGCCAAAGAGGGATCGTCGGGCAGAGCAACTAGGCATCCTTGGACCTTGATCGGCTTGCTCTATTGCTGTTGGATGTTGCCCGCTGCTGTTCCTACCTAGGCACGATCAGTCGGTTGATCCAGAAGACTGATTCTGGTTAGTGGTAAGTCAGCAAAGTGTAATCCTTTATCCTCCTAATTTTCTATAGTTTTAATTTCTATAGTTGTTATATTGAGCGAGATGTCTTTACAAAGATCAAAGATGACGATATTTTGGTATTTGACCCTATGCGAAGCGCTACGCACGTTTTGATAGCGGCCCTAGGGTAGCCAATTTGATTTTGGCGAGTAAAAATACGAGTGGAGAGTAGAAAAGAAGATGATGACTGCAAGTTGAGGCGAAGCCAATTTTTTTCGCGTCGGTCAAGGACGACACATAAGTCTTTGTGGTTATGTGTAGGAATCTACTCTATACTCCTATTCTCGTATACCAAAATTCTCCTCCTGGTTGAGCCACGTCGCCCTCTTTTTCCCTGTCCGTTCAGTTCCAAATCGACGGCCACTCCTCCCTATTGCTATCAAAACGTATCTAGCGTACTAGAGATCAACTCAAGTACTCTCAGATTGTTGGTTCACTCATGTATCTAGCGAATGCAACCAGACCGCACATCTCTTTTCTTTGTGAGCAAGTTGAGTAGGTATATGTCCAACCCGGGTGATGATCATTGGCATGTACTAGAAAGGGTCTTGTGCTATCTTAAAGGTACAATGAGCTATGGAATTCACTATTCTGGGCACCCAATTTGTGCTAGAGGGATATAGTGATGCTTAACCGAATTTCGATATTGCTTAAATCTATACAAGTGGGTATGTATTTACTCTTGGAGGTGGCGCAGTGTCATGGAGGTCTTGTAAACGGACTATTTTGACTAAGTCAACCGTGGAAGCAGAACTTCATGCTTTAGATACAAATCAGGCAGAGGTAGAGTGGGCTGCGTGAGCTCTTACACCGACGACGGTGGTTGAAAAACCAGTACCGGCTATCCTTATGAACTGTGATAATCAAACTATGATCACTAAGGTGAATAGTGCTAAGGATAATTCAAAGTCAACAAGACACGTTAAAAGACGTTTGAAATCTGTCAGGAAATTGAGAAACTCGAAGTAATAAGCGCGTGTCTTATATACGCACGAGATAAAAACCACGCGCATCCCTTTACTAAAGGGCTATCACGTAATGTGATAGAAATTGCATCTAGGGAGATGGGTATGAGACCCATATGAGTTTACAGTAGTAGTAACCCAACCTTTTTGATCGGAGATCCCGTGACTAAGGACCTGGGAAGAACAAGCTATTGGTAAACTGAGGAGAGTAAACTAATAAACCCTCTCTATGTGAAGATGCAATACTCTCAAGAGCGAAGAGGCTCAGTATGGTAGGTTGGCGAGAATGCCTTAATATGTCCTATTGACTATATAAGTAAAAGATGCTATCCTACGAGCATTCTTGAAAGGGCATACCTATATGAGTTCGACCGTTAAACGTCACAGTCTATGAGATTTGGGTGATCTCTAGAAAGCTCATGAAGAGACTAAGGAGTATGACGTATATGCTCCACCCATGGAGAAAGGCTACTGGCAGCCAAGTACTAGTTTGACTTTGACCAAAACTTATTCACACAAAACTTACAATTCAAGGCGTAGTCCATTGTTCAAGTTGTGGATGAGTAGAACTTAAAGCTCTAGGCGGATGTTCAACTTAACAGTCTCTGCTGAAACACTAGTATATAAAACAAGTAGTGAGATAAGGAAAATATCTATCTTTGGCGGTTGAGATCTGGTGGGGATTGTTAGAATTTATATATGAATAAGTTCCCCTAAAATTCATATGAATAAATTCCGATAAATCTCAAAGGCCCAATATTTGTGTTCCCTAATGGGCTTTATTGTTTTAGCCCATGAGCAAAGGTGGAAGGTGCAATATCAATTAGTACCATATTGCTAGTTGATGTGAAGGTAGGGAGTTTTTCCTCCCTATATATTTGTACCAAGCCTCCTGGGAATAAACACAATATAACAACTACAATCGGGAGTTTCAATTAGAAAATCCTAAAGTAGTAAAATAATATTTTCCTATTCTCATCGCTGCACCGGGCCGTTGCCAAGTCTCCAGCCCGATCGTTCGCGTGCACCCGTGACCGGGCGGGTGTCTCCGAACCGTCGTCTTTTGCGATCCTCGCACCGGGAGAAGGCGAATAAGGTTTTTGAGAAGCGCTCTTCGCGCGACTACTCCCAAATCTCAGCACGCCGTCCTCGTCGTGCCGTAAGGCTCGCGCACGGGAACATCTACAAGGACATGCGATCATCGTTCGCATCTTCATCACCATGTACTTCTACATCGCGGTATTAAGACCGTAATCTAATCTTATTGTCCAACATGTTCAATCTATTTAATCTATCCGGTGTATGTGTTGTGCTAGTTGTGCCTACACCAGCTTGCCATGATCATGTCATGTTTTATGTTGTTCTACCATGCTATGATCTGTTATATGATTTTGAATCATGCTTGTTTGCTTCACATGCTTATTCTAGTAGATCAGTTCATCATAATTTATATTATGCAATTAATCTGAAATTGCCTTATATTTCAACAGTGCCTACTCCGTGTTGGCCAGGCCACTTCGCCATGGAAGAAAACATATGCGTTGCCAACCATGCCTCCTACTTCGTGCCTGCCTAGCGTGGACCTAAACAAGCAAGTGATTTGGTTGTTCTTGCTTCTACGTTCTACTTGTGATAGCGGTGGAGAAGAATATGGCCAAATCCACGGTGATGATGATGAAAACAATATTTTGTTCGGTAATCCTTCGACGACACCACTTCCTATATTGATACAAGTACTCCCTCCGTCCGAAAGTATTTGCTCGTTTGGAGTTTAAAATTTTTCCGGAATTAAACAATCTCTATAGCTGGAACAACGGCTGAGCCTGACGGACGCAGGCAGCAGAGCGTGAATCACAGTACTCCCAAAAACTTGCAATTCTCGTTTTCGAGAAAACAGCATTTTCAAACTGCCAGTAATTATTTATTAAAATATATAAAAATTTTATATTAAGTAATTAGTATCATCGGAAAGATCTTTAAGTCTAATTTTTTAACAAATTTATTTGGAGATATAAATGTTGCACGTATTTTTGTACAAACGTAGTCAAAGTTGAGTCAGTTTGACTTACACGCTTTCTATAGTTGCAAATGAAATGGAACGGAGGGAGTAGTATTTTATATTTGTTCCATGTCTTCATCCAGTCTCTAGACACTTCCTCTTGGTTAAAAAAAAAAATCAGCCCTCTGCTCTGCACTCTGGGAGTAGTATTTTATATTTGTTCCATGTCTTCATCCAGTCTCTAGACACTTCCTCTTGGTTAAAAAAAATCAGCCCTCTGCTCTGCACTCTGGATACTCGTAGCCAGCCTTCCGTCGTCAACATGCCTCCTTGGTAACCGTGCCCAATACTAAAAGAGCAAATATTCCCCGGAAGGAGGGAGTAGGAGTAGGCTATAGCCATAGGAGTAGGCTATAGCCATATTGTCAACTTCATTTAGTACGAGAACTGAGCGTAGCTCAGTTGGCAAGGTTCGCTGGTGTGCGACCCGCCCGCCCGCGTTCGAAGCCTGGCTTTGACGCCGGCGTCTCACCGAAACAGTAGGTTCAAAAAAATCTGCGCCCTCTCACGCGTGGAGACACAATAGGATTATGACGTGCCCGTCATCTACGGATTATTCCGGTGATCTCGCGTGGAGCCACAATAGGATTATGACGTGCCCGTCATCTACGGATTATTCCGGTGATCTCTACAAGTACGCAGCGTTCTATATCTGTGTGTGTAGTTGTAGGTTTGTTCATGTGCGTGGGTGTGCGTGTGTTGTGGTGGTGTGAGTTGTACTTGAACAGATATTACAGCTGTACCCGGATAGGAGAGGCTTAAAAAAACTTCATTTAGTAAGTTGTGACTTTTTTGTACTTGTGACTTTTTTGTCTACATACAGTATTCTTAGAGCATGTTTTATAACCCAGCCGGCTGGCAGCCGGCTGTATCCAACTGCCATGTCAGCTATAGCCAACTGAAGAAAGTATTCGTACAATAGGTTGACGGTAAGTTGGCCGTTAGCATATTATTTTAAAGATGTTACTATTTGATACTTTATATGTGAGAGCATCTGCTGTGGCTGTATTTTTGTGACCATTTCATCAAACATGTGAACGACGTATATATCAAAACAGAGTAGTAGCATACGGAGTAACTATATATCGTGTGGTTCAATTATAAAATGGATATAGCTGACAGGAAGCATCTAAAAATAGGAAAGAAAGAGGAACAGAGGGCCCTAGGCCGCACGCCATCACGTACTCATGCTCCACATCTTCACGACGCCGGCCGCGCGTAGAAGAACGCCAAAGTCGCGTCCGCCAGTCCGTGCGATGTGGAGCCGGAGATGTGGGCGACGAGCTGCCGGAGCTCCTCCTCCTGGGCGGAGTTCTCGCATCGGGAGGGATGGCATGGCAAGCTGACGGCGGCCGGCGTGGCAGACGTGGCGGGCTTGGAGACCACGGACACGCGGGGAGCAGGCGCTGAGGCGCATCAACCACGGTGGCGGCCGGGCGCGGCAGCCGTGGGGTAGCTGGCGCGGCATCCACCACAGCCACGGCTGGATGAGCTTGGTCGATTTGGCAGTGCGGTTGATGGACCGGAGCGGGGATCGGGAGCGAGAAGAAGATGTTCTTTTCTCGAGTCGTGTGCTGCAGCCAGCGAAGCCGGCGAGAAGTTTATCGCCGGCTCATCCTTCTCTCTCCTAACGTGGCTGTTTTTTTCGCTGATGTGGAGCCTTTTTCGCCGGCTGAAACATGCTTATAATACTTGCTCTTAGTGATTAGCAAAAGCAAAAAATTGAAAATCTACGACCGCCCATGGTAGCAGCAAGTGGATACAAACTTACGATGTCGATAACAGGCGCGGCGTTAGTGCGCCCGTTCTTTCTAGTATATTCTAACGGGCCAAGAATTTTTTTTTTTTTGAGATGCCTCTTATCTGGGTACAGCTATAGTATCTGTTCGTACACACGCACGCCACTACACACGCACACCCCACACACACCACCCGTGTACAATCAGACCTACAACTACACTCAGCTTGGAAGATCGCGTCCTTCTTGATATCACCGGAATCAGCCGACTCCGTAGGCGACGAGGCGCGTCACATTCCCCTTGAACGTACCACGCGAAGAGGCAACCGCTCGAACATAATCCGAACGAACAATTTATTTGGGAACTTACTGTTCCCGGTGGGAAAATCGTGGGTGAGCAACGCCGAACCCACGCGACCGTGGCGCCCTCACACTGGATCGCTCACCACCAACTGAGCTACGGCTCGGTCCCTAACGGGCCAAGAATTGGCGAAAGGGGGGGCTCAAGTTACTGTAGCACATTTTTGTGACACCGACAAATGAGCTCTCACGACCCTGTTCGTTTAATTTGGTTGGCCTGGGGTTTGGCCGGCTGGCGACGGGCCGGTGGTGGCTGATTCCTGTGAGAGAAAATACTGGCAGGGCCGGGCCGATAAGCCATTAACAGGGCCACATGTTCGTTTTGCAATTGCTGCAGCGCAGCAGATTTTTCTCCCTCACATAATACTATTGCTTCCAGCGCAGCAAAAAATCAACAGTTACTGTAGCAAGTTTTTGTGGCACTGACAGATGAGCTCTACTCCCTCCGTCTTAAATAATTTACCTTTTTGACTTTCGGATCTTATATTTGACCATTTGTCTTATTCAAAAAAATTTATACAAATGTTAAGGTAACTAAATTATCATTAAAGTATCTCTAATGTAGATTAAATCATAATAAAATAAATAATATTTGTATAAAATTTTTGAATAAGGCGAACGGTCAAACATGAAATCTGAAAGTCAAAAAAAGGCAAGTTATTTTAAGACGGAGGGAATACGTCAAAATAGTGGGCCCGTTCGTTTCACATTTGCTGCAGCGCAGCAGATTTTTCTCACATGGGCTGTGTTCAGAGAACCGAATTTTGGGTGCAAAATTCCTGTAGCTATCACATCGGAGAGCGTAAGACGTTTAGTTTGTTAGTGGTAAATATTATCCTACCATGGCGTAACTAGGCTCAAAAGAATCGCCCCATAAAAGTACATCTAAATGGTGCAATTAGTTTTTGATTTCATCTACATTTATTACTCGATACATGTGCCGGCATTTTGATGTGATGGGAAATCTTTTTTTGCATAGTGAATTTGTTGCAAAATTTTGGGTGTTAAACACACCCACCCATGATACTATTGCATCAGCGCAGCGCAGCAACAACGCAGCGAAAATTAACAGACATTGCAGCGCAGCGCAGCGAAACGAACAACGCAGCGAAAATTAACAGACATTGCAGCGCAGCGCAGCGAAAAGAACAGCCCAGTATCTTCTGGAATCGACGAGAGTTCCCCATAATGCGAATGATGTGTCGTCCCCGATACTAATTCATGGTTTTAAATCCAACGGAGACCAGCATCGTTCCCGACGAGCGTGCACGCGCAGCCCGGGCAACGCGGCTGACTGCTTGACCCGGTTGCCCGCGCCGCCTCCAAAGGCCGGCAACACGAGGGCGCAGCTCTGCCGGCCGCTCCGCCCGGCCGCGTGACCATCAGGCCCGCACCAAGCCACTCCGCCAGTCGCAGTCGCCGACCGCTCGGCCCGCAGAGCCAAGCGGCTTCCTCGCCCCACCGCTTCCTCGCCGCCAGGTGGGACTCCTCGCCACTGACGGAGCCAGAAATTGGTGGCTGGGTATGCCAAATTCACAAGAACCACCCTGTCAACCTCATCAAAATTTCCTGCAAGCCAATTTAAAAGCTCAAGAAAATTTTCTTTGTTCAATGACTCTTCACTCATCATTCCCTCTAAATGCAATTTCTTCAATAATTGGGGTTGGGGGGCCTCTGTCCGGCTGGAGAGCTCCACCATTTGCTTCATCATCATTTCTGAGGTGGCACAAGTTGGGGAGCTTGACCATCGCTTCTGAGGTGGAACAAGTTGGGGAGCTTGACCATCGTTCTGTACAAGCACCAGTGCTAATTGTATATGGCACTCATTACTCTCAATCTCAACAGAATGGGCATTTGGTGTGGACGTAGAGGGGTTTTTTTTGGCCTTTGCAGTTTTTTCTCCCACAATGCAAATATGCTGACACCCTTCTTTCCTCATCTACATTAAAAGAATACAGTCAAAAGATTAGAAAAAGAAAAAACTCGTTTGTTCACCGAATCACTGAAAGTGGATCTAGGGTGTTCTGCTCAGTGCCCACCTTGTTGTTGTTGCCTGCACAAATCGAGTGTGGGGGGCGGCGCTGCGGGTGAGGGCAACGCCGTCACGCAGGCAGCCAGGCTGCAGAGCACGGAGAAGGGGAGGTATCCGGTGGGCGCTGGGTGGCGGCGTCGTGCCCGTGGCGACGGCGGGTGGTGTTGGGATAGCGAACTGACGGGAGATGGGAAGGGAAGTAGCGAACTGACGGAGCCAGGCAGGGTTCGGTGGTTCCCATCCTAGCATCGTGGGCTGCCAGGAAGCAAGATTTGGCCCATTAGCGGTATTGGAAACAGGATACATATAAAATACTAGAAAATTGTATAAATACATGTATACATATTAATTTTTTGGTCAAATCTTGGGTATGCCTTTGGCATACGGGGGCATACCCCTGGCGCCGTCGTTGCTCCTCGCCTCCACCCGGCGCCAAGAGCCGCTAGTCGACCTCCCGCTGCTCCGTCGCCGTTGTCGCCCAGCGGCCCGCCTCATCTGTCATGGCCATGGCGTCGGTAACCACAACTAGTAGCGGCCCGCAGGCGAGGTGGCCATGGCCCATCGGAGAAGGGGAAGCCGGCGACCGTTGCCGCACAGCACACCGTCGGAGTGGGGAAGCAGGAGCTCAGCCGCGTTCTTGGCGGCCCTTCGACCTGGTCACGCAGCTGCTGCTCGGCCGCGCCCGGAGCTCGGGCGACACCACACACTGCTCACTCTGCCCAGCGTAGAAAAATAGATTTATTGGTTTTATCGGAAATTTTTCGATTTATTGGATTGCTTTTCGGCCAAATTTTAACTAAAATTTTGACTAAATTTCTTCAAACAATTACTCAATTATCTCCAAATCATTTAATATAGCAAACTAGTTGTAATAATATATAAGTAAGATAATATAACACTTTTATATGGGTCAACCAGTAAAAGTACGTGCGAATTCAACAGAAAATTATAATTTCGGCGATAAAAATTATCTTATCGGACCTTGACAATAAACGTGTTTATTGGGTTTCTTGATTTTTATCGGCGATAAATGTTTCCATGCGCAGTACTGCCTGCTCGGACATTCCGCCCACGCCGCGCTGGCCACTCTGCCGGCCACGCCAAGCCACCCCAGCGGCGCCCAGGAGGCAGCGACGCCCGGCCGACAGAGCTCCTCCAGCGGCGGTGGGGTGCGGCCTGGAGGCAGGCCTCGAGCGACGAGGCCAGAGATCTTAGCTCCAGAGGGGGCTTCGGCGCGCAGGCAAAGCGCCGCCTGGAGGCAGGCCTGGAGCGACGAAGCCGGTGACTGCAGCTCCAGGGGGTGCGCCGGCGCGGCGCACAGGGAGCTTGAAACGGCGGCCTGTGCTCTAGCGGCGCGGGGCCGGCCCGACCTCCAGCAGCACGTGTGGCCGGCTCGAGCTCTAGCGGCACGGGGCCGGTCCGGAGCTCCGCCGACGCGCGTGGCCGGCTCGAGCTCCGGCAGTGGGCACGCGGGCCGGCGGGGTGTGCGCGGGCCGGCGGGGTGGGACAGACGCGAGAGCTCCTGACAGCGGCGGAAGAAGGGGCGCAGAGGTGCAGCGCGTGTGAATGCTGCTACGGTAGCGAGTTCGGGAGCATTCGAGAAAAACAAGAAGACGAGAGCGATGGAGGGTCCCACCATAAAGAAGGGTGTCGATCCAAGAGCATCTCCACGAGACCAGGTAAAATGAATAAGATACATAAAAATAGCAAAACTAGAGTTAAAACATACATCCAACAACCTCTCTATTTTGCTTCCCTAGCTATCTTGCTATCAATCCGCAGGCCTCCGCTAGCTTTCTTTGCCGAGCCCATCATCTCGCCATCCCCTCCTCCGGGTCCCACACGCTCCCGCGCCCTCCCCCTCCTGTTTTCCACACGCAGGAACGAAGCCTCCGCGAGCAGCTCCCCCTCCGACGAGCCGTCGCCATCGGCACTGGCGCCGTCGAGCCCCACCGTCGCCCGGCACCATCGAGCCCCTCCGTCGCCGTCGCCCTCCCGCGCATGTGCCCACCGTCGCCCCTTGTGCCCTTGCGTCGTCGCTCCCGCGGTGGGAGCGCCGAGCTCCGTGGCATGCGAGGCCAAGCTCTCCCCGGTGTGCGAGACCGAGCTCCCGCGGTGGGAGGTTCTCCTTGTCGTGGAGGCCGCTCGCCCGGTCCATGCTGCTCAAGGTGGCCAGGGTCAAGGAGAGGCCCCTCCAGACGCAGGACCTCAGCACCATGCGCGCCGACGCCGATGAGGACGACATGGTACTAGGAGACATATTTGTATATATGCTATTTCTCATTTCTCACTGAATCCAGCCCGGCGTGGGTGGCGGGCGTGGGTGGGGCTGCCTGGCGGCTGCGGCGTCCTCGGCCGTTTTCGCGCGGGCGAACACCCTGGCGATGCCGTCGCGGCCGGCGTCCGCGGCGTCCCGTCGTCGGGGAACTGGCTGGGCGGCCGCGGCAACCGGCGGGGTCGGCCCGTGCTGCGGCGCGTGTTGCCGTGCCGGGGAGCGCCCACGACCGGGTTCGACAGCTGCGCCTGCAGGGTGCGCCCGTCGCCGCGTCGTGCCCGCTGCTGGATGATGAGGGAGGGAGGAGGGACGCTGCCCCGCCCGGAGCAGGCGTCGACGGCGACTGAGGCCACCACGTTCGTGGATGGGGCTGTGGAGCTTTTTTTTAGGCCGTGGCGACGCTTCTGGAGATGCCGACGCTTCTGGAGAGCTCGCGCAGGGACGGAGGCAGGAGGATACGGCAACATCGATGGTGTGGATTGGACGGCTGTGGAGAGTTGAGCGGAGATCGGACGGTGGAGGTTTAGTCACTGTAGTTCAACAGTGGCTTTGTGAGAGGAAACCACTGTAGATCCGATCCTCAGGTTTATAGATTAGAACTTTGAAATTTATGAAACTTTGGATCTACAGACTACAAGGGTAGATTTTATCTTCTTTCTTTATATAAATGGAATGTTCCAATCAAATTACTAGATATCGGTCCTATGCCTTGGATTATCAATTATTTACTTTTAGGTAGTCTAGACGACAGTGAAGTTAATGCTTTTTGTGATTCAAAATGGAATAAAAAGACACGCGAATAATCATCAGTTTTAATCTTTTAATACTACTCAGATATTATAACAAATAGTTATGTCTACTTCAGCTTTTTGCTTGATATCGTTGTCTTCTTTTTCTCTTTTTTTTTTTCATGGGTGAATGTTTGCAATTTGAATCCGAGACAGGTGGATTGACTTTTGCATCTTTGTTTTTAAGTGGATGAGTGAGATAAAAATAACATCTTGCGCTACATTTTACTGAAAAAATTATTCCACACTTTTATTGGTAATTACAATTGAGGATTTGAGCTTACATGAATTTGGTAATTACAATTGAGGATTATTTTTTGAGAAATACAATTAAGGATTTTTTTTTTTGAGAATTACACAAGTACAACGCAGACGCTCACAACACGCATGCACACTCACCCCTATGAACACACGCGACGTAAACCCTACCCTATGAGCACCTCTGAAGGACTGAGCACCAGACAGATCACGGAAAATTCCAAAGTCACCATCGGCGCCTCGTTGTTGTAACACCCAAAAATTCAAGTTTTGCGATTTATAAAAAAAAATCTAGAATTTAATAGAATTTATTTAAAGCTTTAAGTATTTTCTAGAGCTTTATTGGATTTATTTAAGGCTGAAAATATTTTTCTTGAAATAATTAATGAACTTAGAAATTTATTGTTGCATTCATGCTGTTGCATATATTTTGTATTGTTTGAACTCAAACTTGCATTTGAATTCAATTGTTTGAATCCCTTTTGAATTAGAAAGCCTTTTGTCTTTTCTTTCTTTGTTTTCGGCCCGAAGCTTCTTTTGGCCCGGCGGCGCCTTTCGGGCTAGCGCCCGTTGGCCCATCTTCAGCCAGCGTGTTGTCGGCGTCGAAGGCACCCCGGCGCTTCCGTTTTTCGTTCGGCCGACGAGCGGGGTCGCTGTCATCCCCTTCCTCGCGCCGTCTTGGCGCCGGACTCGAAGTTCGAGTCCAGGTCGACTCTTCCGCCCGCTCAATCCCAGGCCCGCGCGCATAGGTGGGTGGTCCCACCTATAAAACAAGCTTCGCCGCCTCTCCTCGAATCCCCTAAACCGTAATCGACCCGCCGGCGCCTCGCGCCTTTCGCGCCGCACGAAACCCTAGCTAAGCTCCGCGCGCCGTTCTTCGCCGTCGCCCGCGCAATCCTCGACAGAAGGTGTCCTAGAGGTTTGTGAGGATGAGTAGAAGCTGTTGGTGAAGTCCTTGCTCGTTTTCTTTTGCTTTTCAGCGTTCTCGAGCTCTTTGGAGTTCCTCCGCCGCGACTCGTCGCCCGGCCCGCCGTCTCCGCGCCCCGCCGCCACGAGAAGGTTGTCATTGTGCTCGCCGTCTCTCCCGAAGCCAGCGGCCATCATATTGCTCTCTGGTAAACCCTAGCCCGTTCTCGCCGATTCCGGCCGTCGCCGCCTTCTCGCCGCCGCCTCCGCCGCCACCCGCAAGTCGCGGTTGCGGTGATCGTCGGATCGTGATCCGATGGTCGGATCAATCCCAACCGGAGTCAACCGCCGGCGTCTTGGTCAATCTCCACGCGCTTTGCCTTTTGCTTAAGAGCCCCTGCGGATCCTAGATTTGGCAAACAGATCGGCAGTTCAAAAGAAATTAAGTTTAGGTCCTGTTTCTTTCAGTTTAAACCCTAGGCTTCCTTAGATTTGCTGCCCACAGTCCTAGCTTGAGCTTTTGCGCGTTAAACCCTGAGTTTATATGCGTATTTATGTTTATGCCCCTGGTTTCTTATAGATTGGCCCCTGTTAGATTTAAATTCTTGCCAGTTAGCCCTTATTCCCTTGCCGAGTACGACATGTGCTCACGCTTGTTTATTTCTTTGGCAACGACTATACCCGGATTTGTTCAGACGTGGAGAACTTTGAGGAGTTCCCTGACGGTTTTGAGGAGTTCTAAGCCACGTTACCGCCAGACAGCTATGAGGTCCTTTTTGGATTTCTTCGCAGCGAGAATAAAAAGACTTTATTTACTTTTATTTGAGACTATTCGGTTATGTAATAATGATACTATTACTCCCTACTTTTGCTAAGCACGGTTGTGTTATTACTTTGTCAATTTATATGTGAGTTACCTTGGTTATGGCTTGCATATGAGTTGTTCTCGTTTTCTTCGAAAACGGGTGTGACAAAAGTGGTACCGGAGCAGTGTTGTCTCTAGGAACGTTAGCTTAGGTAGAAAATGGTCGAATTAAGGATACTATTGCTTAGAAGCCATATTTTATTTCCGCTCACTCTGATAATATTTATTTTAATCTATTCTATCTTATTTTATTCTTCTTATTTATTGTCTCTTATTCTTGATTTATCCCATCCCTTGCTTCTATCTCTTGTTCATAATCATTTTCTTACCCTTGTTTATTCTAAAATTTTAACAGTAAATGGCTCGCACTCATCAGACTGCTCGCAAATGTGCCGTTCCCCAGTACAGCTATCAGTCGGAGGATAGCAGTGATGAAGAGGTGGACGAAGAGATTATGATGGAGGGTCCAGAGCAGCTGCTAGCACACCCTGAGCTGATAGTGCTAGAGGAGGACGAGGATGCCCCAGCAGCTGAAGCAGAGGAGGAGCCAGTACTTCCAGCACCAGCTTATGCGCCCATGGAGCCGCAGCACGAGAGTGATGAGGAAGATCCAGAGGAAGCTGAGGTGTATCAGCAAGAAGATGGAGGTGGTTCGGAGGGATCTGAGTCTGAGACTCTGAGCATCACAATCCAGCTCACCCACCGCCACCGCCGCCGGAGAAGTGGACAGTGACCACTTTCTACAAGGAGGATAGTAACGCTCGCTTCCCAACCTTGATTGTGGAGCTGTTTGAGCGATTGGAATATCCGGTGAAGATTCAGTACAAGGGAGATAGGAAGAGGCATCCGAGGTACCTGGATGAGTGGGTGGTGTCTGTGCACAATGCCATCACCTCTCGCGCCACCTTTGCAGCAGCGATTGATGATGTGGCAAGGCTAGCACTGGAGAGGCTGTTGTATGATGAGGTGGACTCGTTGGGAGGCAGTGTGTGGAGCCACTTTCCATGCCGTGCATCTAACCTAGTGAACAGCGTCATATTGGACATCCAGGAGCAGGTGAATGCGGAGCTGAGCCTACAAGCCAAGTACACCGCAGCACTTAACACCTATGCTGCCGGCACCACAGATGAGCTACGTGACACACAAGACCTCCTTGCCGCTGAAAGGTTGAAGAACAAGAAGCTTAGAGCTGCCCTTCATGGAGAAGATGCCGCAGCGGTGGTAGAAGATGGAGAAAATTGGCCCGCTCGCTCACCCCGCGTAGGAAGACGGCTTATGGGAGAGCCTTCACATATATTTCTTAGGATAGGAGCATAGTTTATGTTCAGCAAACGTTAGTTCTTGTCGTCATTAGCATCCTTGGTTTTTGCTAAAAAAAACTCTAGTCTTTGGTTAGGAGTGAACGTGTGTTTGTTATTATGCTTATGGATGATTTGGATCTTTGTAATGAGTGTGATGTGTTGTGGATTGATTTCCACAGCGACATCAGTTTAATTAAATGGGTTAGTTTGGAGTCTTATATATGTTCTTTTATTCTACTCAAGTTATATCTTTATCTATCTTATTATAATCATCTTATGCTTCTCGGGTAACTCCAATCTGTTCGCGTCACATCTGACATGTCCGCACTGTTTGAATTTTATCTGGAGCTACAGAGCTCGGATTGAGGTCAAACTAATTGGGTTGGACTCCTGACTCAATTTTTATTTTCTTTCATTGTTTCACGATTTTTGGACTTCCTTAGGGCGTCCGCAACGGCAGCTGTGAACTCGCTAGCGATTTGGAGGTGAAAACTAATATAAAAAGAGAATACAGATATCAGCGGAGAGAGAGAAAGATTGTGTCAGTGACTCAAAATTTCTGGGAGTGTGTGCGAGCCTATCTATTCAACCGTCGCTAGCGAGATCAAATTTCCGGCCACGTGGAATAAAAATACTATATTTGCTAGCTACGTCGCTAGCAAATCACCCACCGTTGCGGGCGCCCTTACAGCGAGCTATATATGCCTGTCTTTCCAACAGTCTGAATCTGTCCTTACTGCCTGACGTATGCAGATTGTTTATTTGATATCTCGAGTTCCAAGACTCCAATCAGGGTGATTCAACTTGGGTTGGCTTCAGAATTTAATAATCTATGTTCTGGTAAATTTTCATGGGTTTTGGATCATCGGTCTGAGAGTAACACCTGGTTTAATAGCATGAACAGAATCTGTCTAGTGCTGAAACTGTTTTGATTGTTATCATCTCTATCCTTTCTTTAATCTCTCGGTTTTTATCTTCATCTATCACTATCTAAACCTCATGTTTCTAACGGTCAGATGGTGAACATCAGGTCGGGTTCGGGAGTTGATCAGCCAGCTCGGTCTCGTCAGCAGAGGAACGTCAACTCCAGTCCCAATCCACCACAGAATCAACCGCTGCCGCCAGGGATGGATCAGTTTCTTGCAGCCGAGATGCAGCTCATGCAGGACATGACCAACACCATTGCAGGACAGCAAGCTCAGATCAACAATGGCGCCAACAATCCTAACCAGCCGCCACGGGACAAGCACCGGGAGTTCATGAGCCACAGGCCCCCGACGTTCTCTCACTCAGCTGATCCACTCCAGGCAGATGATTGGTTGAAGACCGTGGAGAAGATGCTCAACACCGCTCAGTGTAATCTGTAATGACAGGGAGAAGGTCCTGTATGCCACAGGATGACTGGAGGGCACTGCAACAGACTGGTGGGATGCTTATGTTGCTGCCCACAATTGCGCACAGACCATCACTTGGCAGGAGTTCCAGACCAACTTAAGGAGCCACCATATCCCTGTTGGCTTGATGAAGCTGAAGAAGAAGGAGTTCCTTGATCTCAAGCAGGGAGGAATGTCAGTCAACAAGTACAGGGATAAGTTCAATCAGCTGTCCCGCTATGCACCTGAGGACGTGGCAGATGATGAGAGGAAGCAGGAGTTGTTTCTGGAAGGGATGATTGGTCCACTCAACTATCAGCTAACCCCCACCACTTTCCCAAACTTCCAGAGTTTGGTGGACAAGGCCATTGCTATGGAGCACAAGCGCAATGCGCTTAATGATTTGAAGAGGAGGCACAGTGGTTCTTCGCAGTCTACCAACATCACTCGCCCTCGCTTCAACCCCCCACAGCAGAGTGCGCCTTTCCGCTTTGGAGGACAGGGTGGCAACTATGGTCAGAATCAGGGCCAACGTTCAGCGCCACCACCACAGCGTCCAGCTCCTCAGCAGGGATTCCAGCAGAACCGTCAGAATGCTTCAGCTCAGACCCTAATGAAGAATTCCACTCCGGGCAGTGCTACTACCCCTCATGCTTGCTACAAGTGTGGTGATCCTAACCACTATGCCAACAGCTGCCCAAAATGGAATCCGCAGACTCCACAAAGCCAGAACCAGCAGGCCAAGAATGGGAACCAAACCCCGCAGAGTAACAGAGGACAGCATAACTACGCTTGTGGTAGGGTGAACCACGTGACCACTGAAGATGCTCAGGATCCTCCAGATGTTTTTCTTGGTATGTTCTTCGTCAACTCAGCTCCCGCATGGGTTTTATTTGATTCTGGAGCCATCGCATTCTTTTGTTACTACACAATTTGTAGCCAAACATAGTATACCCATGCAACCTATGAGAAGAAACATGATAGTCAGTTCACCTGGGGGGTAAAGAAGGCTCAATATATTTGTCCACAAGTTAGATTAAACATAGTAGGGGTAGAATTTCCAGCTGAGCTCATAGTTCTGGACTTTGGAGAAATTGATGTGATACTCGGGATGAGATGGTTAGCTGCTTTTGATGCTACCATCCGGTGTGCCAAGAGGACAGTGTTGCTTAAGACCCCGCAGGGAGAAGAGGTTGAGTTTGTGGCTACTATTCTAGCATCAGCAGAGGGTTCAGTGAATCAAGTGCAGGGTACTTCTCTTGAGGATATTAAGGTGGTGTGTGATTTTTCAGATGTTTTCCCGGATGAGTTGCCAGGTATGCCACCTGACTGAGATGTTGAGTTCCTTATTGATCTTATTGCTGGTACTGCACCTATATCACAAAGACCATATAGACTATACGCTAAACGTTTAGAAGAACTTAAGCAACAATTAAAGGAATTATTTGAGAAACGTTTTATTCGTCCTAGTTCATCACCTTGGGGTTCACCAGTTATCTTTGTGAAGAAGAAGGATGGTACAAAGAGGATGTGTGTGGATTACAGGTCTCTTAATGATATCACTATCAAGAACAAGTATCCGTTGCCCAGGATTGATGATTTATTAGATCAGATGAGAGGTGCCAGAGTTTTCTCCAAGATTGTTCTACGTTCGGGTTATCATCAGATGAAGATCAGGCCTTGTGATATCCCCAAGACAGCTTTCTCTACCAGATATGGGTTGTTTGAGTACACGGTAATGTCTTTCGGATTAACTAATGCACCCGCTTACTTCGTGTATCTCATGAATAAGGTGTTTATGGAGTATCTGGATAAGTTTGTGGTTGTATTCATTGACGATATACTGGTATTCTCCAAGAATGAGGAATAACATGAGGAGCATCTGAGGCTAGTGTTGCAGAAATTGAGGGAACACTAATTGTATGCTAAGTTCAGTAAGTGTGAGTTCTGGATGAATGAAGTGTCGTTCCTTGGTCATGTTATTACTGAAGGAGGTGTTGCAGTTGATCAAGGGAAGGTCAAAGATGTGTTGAACTGGAAGCCACAGAGGTCAGTGAAGCAAGTGAGGAGTAGAGGGATTTTCCAAGATGGTGAAGCCTATAACAGCACTTTTGGAGAAAGATAAGGAATTTGTTTGGTCAGATGCTTGCTAGGCCAGTTTTGAGGAGTTAAAGTAGCGGTTGACTATAGCTCCAGTCTTAGTGATGCGGATCTGAGTAAGGGTTTTGATATATCTTGTGATACTTCTAAGCAGGGATTGGGATGTGTGCTTATGCGGGGAAGGACACGTGGTTGCTTATGCGTCGAGGCGAGTTGAGGAAACATGAGCGAATTACCCTACCTATGACTTGGAGTTAGCGGCACTGGTTCATGCTTTGAAGATTTGGCGACACTACCTTGTTGGGAATAAGTGCCAGATTTACACAGACCACAAGAGTTTGAAATACATCTTCACTCAGAGGGACCTCAATCTCAGGCAGCGCCGTTGGTTGGAATTAATCAACGATTATGATTTGGAGATACACTATCACCCAGGCAAGGCGAATGTGGTTGCAGATGCTTTGAGCCGGAAAGATCAAGTCAATATGGTCTTAGCACGCCAGCTTCCCGAGGAGTTATCGAGGAGTTTGAGAGGATGAACGTTGGGATGATAGCTCACACTGAAGGAGTTACCATGGAAGTGGAACCTACCTTGGAACAGGAGATCCGTGCGGGTCAGCTAGAGGATGCAAAGGTCAAGGAAATTAAGAAGCTGATGAGTGAAGGGAAAGCCCCTGATTACAGACTGGATGAGCAGGGTATACTTTGGCTTGGTAAGAGGATTTGTGTGCCTGAGGTGGATCATATCAGGAAGACTATACTCAGGGAAGCTCATGACTCAGCTTATTCTATCCATCCTGGCAGTACTAAGATGTATCAGGATCTGAAGCAATCTTACTGGTGGTATGGTATGAAGAAGGATGTGACTAAACATGTGGCTCTGTGTGATATATGCTAGAGGGTCAAGGCAGAACATCAGAGGCCAGCCGGTCTAATTCAACCCTTGAAGGTGCCAGAATGGAAGTGGGAGGAAATCGGTATGGATTTCATAGTTGGACTACCTCGTACTCAGGCTGGCTATGATTCTATATGGGTAATTGTGGATCGCTTAACTAAGGTAGCTCACTTCATTCCTGTGAAGACTACCTACTCTAGTGCAAGGCTAGTAGAGCTGTATATGTCCAGGATCGTGTGTCTTCATGGCGTGCCTAAGAAGATTGTCTCAGATAGGGGTACTCAGTTTACGTCTCGGTTCTGGCAGAAGCTTCATGACTGTATGGACACCACGCTGAATTTCAGTTCTGCCTATCACCCTCAGACTGACGGACAGACAGAGAGAACCAACCAGATCTTGGAGGACATGTTAAGGGCTTGTGCACTTAAGTACCCTGGCAGTTGGGACAAGAGTTTGTCTTATGCAGAATTCTCTTATAATAACAGTTACCAGGCAAGTCTTAAGATGGCCCCGTTTTGAAGCTTTGTATGGGAGGAAGTGCAGAACACCTCTTTTCTGGAGTGAGACTGGGGAAAGTCAAGTGTTTGGACCCGAGGTACTAAAGGAAGCTGAGAGACAGGTGCAGATAATCAAGGAGAATCTAAAGATAGCGCAATCAAGGCAGAAAAGTTATGCAGATACTCGCCGCAGAGAGTTGACCTTTGAAATGGGTGATTTTGTTTACTTGAAGGTGTCACCACTCAGAGGCATGCGCAGATTCAAGGTGAAGGAAAAGTTGTCACCTCGTTTCATTGGTCCTTACCGGATTCGGAGAGGATGGGGGAAGTAGCTTACGGTTAGAGTTACCAGCCGGACTCTCGGATGTGCATGATGTGTTCCATATCTCTCAGCTGAAGAAATGTCTTAGAGTGCCAGAGGAACATCTGCCGCTGGAGGAATTGAATGCGTCTGATGATCTGACTTATACTAAGAGGCCAGTAAAGATTTTGGGAACCTTGCAAAGGGTTACCCGGAACAAGTCCTATATGATGTAAAAAGTGCAGTGGAGTCATCACTCGGAGGATAAGGCGACTTGGGAGAGAGAGAGGATGAGTTGAGGGCAGAATTTCCGGATCTTTTCACTAATCCATCCGAATCTCGAGGACGAGATTCTCTTTAAGGGGGTAGGTTTGTAACACCCAAAAATTCAAGTTTTGCAATTTATAAAAAATTTCTAGAATTTAATAGAATTTAATTAAAGATTTAAGGATTTTCTAGAGCTTTAATGGATTTATTTAAGGCTGAAAATATTTTTCTTGAAATAATTAATGAACTTAGGAATTTATTGTTGCATTCATGCTGTTGCATATATTTTGTATTGTTTGAACTCAAATTTGCATTTGAATTCAACTGTTTGAATCCCTTTTGAATTAGAAAACCTTTTCTCTTTTCTTTCTTTGTTTTCGCCCGAAGCTTCTTTTGGCCCGATATCGCCGCTTCGCTGCGCGGCCCGGTTGGCCCATCTTCAGCCCGCGCGTTTGTCGATGTCGAAGGCACCCGACTGCATCCATTTTCGCTCGAGCGGCGACGACCGGGTCCACCTATCATCCTTCCTCGCGCCCATCTCGGCGTCGGACTCGAGTTCGAGTCCGGGTCGACTCAGCGCCCGCTCAATCCCATGCCCGCATGCATAGGCGGGGTGGTCCCACCCTATAAAACAAGCTTTGCCGCCTCTCCTCGAACTCCCTAAACCCTAATCAACCCCGCCCGGCGCCTCGTGCAGTGCCGCCGCCGCACCGAAACCCTAGCTAAGCTCCGCGCCGCCATTCTTCGCCGTCGCCGCGCAATCACCGACAAGAAGGCGTCCCGGAGGTTCGTGAGGATGAGTAGAAGCTGTTGGTGAAGTCCTTGCTCGTTTTCTTTTTGCTTTTCCCGCATTCTCGAGCTCACGGAGTTCCTCCGCCGCAGCTCGTCGCCGGCGCCGTCTCCGCGCTCCCTCCCGCCACGAAGGTCGTCATCGTGCTCGCCCCGTCTCCCGAAGCCAAAAGCGGCCATCATATCGCGCTCGGTAAACCCTAGCCCATTCTCCGCCGATTCGGCCATGCGCTACCGGCTCGCCATCAGCGCACCGCCGCCTCTCGCCGCCCGCGGAGTCGCGATCGCCGGTGATCGTCGGATCGTGACCCGATAGTCAGATCAATCCCAACCGGAGTCAACCGTCGGCGTACCGCCCGCGAGTCATAGTCGCCGGCTTTGGTTGGAGTCTCCGAGACAGGAGAGGAGAGACCAGGGACAGAGCGGGTTAGAGGAAGAAGAGTGCGTGCGGCGCGGAGTAAGAGGAGGAGCACAGCATTGTACGGTGACATGGGAGAGGCATAGAAGAAGTGAGAGCGTGTGGAGAAAGCCAGCTCGCAGGTGGGACCCACCTTGACATGTGGGCGCGCATGACACGCCACGAAAAACCGCTGTCAAAACCTTTGAGGGACCAGCAACAACCGGATTTGGAAGTTGAGGACCACGGATACCCGGTTTTGTACATGAGGGACGATATTTGAACTATGGCAATAGTTGAGGGACGGTGAAAAGAACATTTTCCTATCTATATGGCCCAAGTTGGCGAATAACATGCCCCCATGACTGACCGGTGGCGGCCCCTCCGGCCCTCGGCGTCCCCCTCCTCGCCGTCCAGTGCGCTGTCCGTCGTCTATAAGATGGCCGGCGGCGGCCAGCGCCTACGGCTTACCATTCAGTGCGGCGCCCGGGGGGCGGGCCAAATACCGGCGGTGGCAAACCACGCAGTTCGACTTCCCCAAAACTGACGCGTGCTATCTACACTGTTCAGTCGATTCCTGAACCCTGACTCTTGAGCCTTGGTAAACTAGCTGGCGCTTCGCTGTGGGAGGCCAATAAAATTGCTAACTGTCCCTCAGCTGCTTTTTACCGTACTTTTCATTCGATACATATAAAAATGAGAAGGTACCTATGAAATCAGAAGACAAATTGGCAATCCCCTTGGGTTTTTATCAAAGTTTTCTTTTCGTATACAATTTAGAAGGTACAAAACCAAAGAAATACTCCCTACGCCCAGAAAGGATGCAACTATTGGTGGCGTGCAGTTAAAGTAGTTCATGTTTGACCAAATTTCTAGTGAATTGTATTTATATTTATCGCTCTAAATAAATTTTTAGAAACTACATTTAAAAACGAATATAATGATATATATTAAATTATAAATATTAATATTTTTTTTATTTATAATTGGTTAAACTTAAGATTCTGAAATTTCTCGAAGCGAGAGTTGCATTCTTTTGGGACTGATGGAGTATTTGCTAGCCCAATTTGGTCAAAGTTCCAAATGTTTTTTGAATGGCTCTGTGCAAGTGGTGGAAGATACAATATGAATTGTGATTATTCTGAACAGAGAACACTTGTTTGATTCCTATTTGTTTACTCAATCTGGAACGTTTTCTAACCAAAACATGTTGCAAATTGAAGGATCTGCAAAAGGAAAAGATAAAGCATATGTTAAGTGTTTGTTAGAAATGATGAGATATGCGGCAAATGAATTATCAGCTGTGAAATTACTTATGATTTACCTGGCACTATACAGCATTTTCCCTTACAATCAGCAGGTGAGCAGCATTTGAGACCAATGCAAGCATAACCTTCATTTCAAACGAGAAATCAGGAAGTTAAAAAATGAGCATTTTGATAATTGATTGATGAAAAAAGAAGTAGATGTAAAGAGAGAAAGAAAAAATGAAGGCATCAGCCACCATTTCTTTTAGACAGGAGTGAGTCTGCAGACCATACAACACAATTGCTGTGGTTTCAAGTATCAAAAAAAAAAATGCTGTGGTTTCTTTGGACGTCTAGCTTGAGTAAAGACTGAAGAGAGGAGCGCACACCTTACAATTTGGGTCTTTTCACTTCACTTGTAAATCCTCTTAACTGTCAACATCTTTTTGGAAGCACCTACCTGAAGCAGTAGAAAGGAACATGAAGTGATACGGCAATCGATTAATTTGAGAACAAACAAATTTTTTTTTGCATGCCACGTCACATGAAAACCGCTGTCAAAACCTGTGAGGGACCAGCAACAACCGGATTTGGAAGTTGAGGGACCCTGGATACCCGGTTTTGTACATGAGGGACGATATTTGAACTTGGCAATAGTTGAGGGACGGGAAAGGACTTTTTTTCCTATCTATATGGCCCAAGTTGGCGAATAACATGCCCCGTGACTGATCGACCGGGCGGCGGCGGCCCCTCCGGCCCTCCGGCGTCCCCTCCTCGCCGTCCAGCGCGCTGTCCATCGTCTATAAGATGGCTGGCGGCCCGCCAGCACCTACGGCTTACCTTCAGTGCGGCCGGCCATTGGGCGGGCCAAATACCGGCGGCGGCAACCACGCAGTTCGACTTCCTTCAGAACTGACGCGTGCTATCTGCACCGTTCAGTCTGATTCCTAAATAGTGACTCTTGAGCCTTGGTAAACTAGCTGGCGCTTAGCGTTAGCAACTACGGGAGGTCAATAAAATTGCTAACTGTCCCTCAGCTGCTTTTTACCATACTTTTCATTCGATACATATAAAAATGAGAAGGTACCTATGAAATCAGAAGACAAATTGGCAATCCCCTTGGGTTTTTATCAAAGTTTGCTTTTCGTATACAATTTAGAAGGTACAAACCCAAAGAAATACTCCCTACGTTCCAGAAAAGGATGCAACTATAGGTGGCATGCCAGTTAAAGTAGTTCATGTTTGACCAGATTGCTAGTGAATTATATTTATATTTATGGCTCTAAATAAATTTTCAGAAACTACATTTAAAAACGAATATAATGATATATATTATATTATAAATATTAATATTTTTTTTTATTTATAATTGGTCAAACTTAAGATTCTGAAATTTCTCGGGAAGCGAGAGTTGCATTCTTTTTGGGACTGATGGAGTATATGCTAGCCCAATTTGGTCAAAGCTCCAAATGTTCTTAAGAATGGCTCTGTGCATGTGGTGGAAGATACAATATGAATTGTGATTATTCCGCACAGGGAACACTTGTTTTATTCCTATTTGTTTACTCAATCTGGAACGTTTTCTAAGCAAAACATGTTGCAAATTGAAGGATCTGCAAGAGGAAAAGATAAAGCATATGTTAAGTGCTTGTATGAAATGATGAGATAGGCGGCAAATGAATAATCAGCTGTGAAATTACTTATGACTTACCTGGCACTATACAGCATTTTCCCCTTACAATCAGAAGATGAGCAGCAATTGAGACCAATGCAAGCATAACCTTCATTTCAAACGTGAAATCAGGAAGTTAAAAAATGAGCATTTTGATAATTGATTGATGAACAAGAAGTAGATGTAAAGAGAAAAAAAAAAAATGAAGTCATCAGCCACCATTTTTTTTTAGACAGGAGTGAGTCTGCAGACCATATAACACAATTGCTGTGGTTTCAAGTATCAAAAAAAAAAAAAATTGCTGTGGTTTCTTTGGACGTCTAGCTTGAGTAAAGACTGAAGAGAGGAGCCACACCTTACAATTTGGGTCTTTTTTCACTTCACTTGTAAATCCTCTTAACTGTCAACATCTTTTTGGAAACACCTACCTGAAGCAGTAGAAAGGAACATGAAGTGATACAGCAATCGATTAATTTGAGAACAAACAAAAAAAACTTTGCATGCCACGCCACGCGAAAAACCGCTGTCAAAACCTGTGAGGGACCAGCAACAACCGGATTTGGAAGTTGAGGGACTCTGGATACCCGGTTTTGTACATGAGGGGCGATATTTGAACTAAGGCAATAGTTGAGGGATGGTGAAAGAACTTTTTTCCTATCTATATGGCCCAAGTTGGCCGAATAACATGCCCCCTGTGACTGACCGGGACGGCGCCCCTCCGGCCCTCCGGCGTCCCCTCCTCGCCATCCAGCGCGCTGTCCGTCGTCTATAAGATGGCCGGCGGCGGCCAACACCTACGGCTTACCCTTCAGTGCGGCCGGCCAGGGGTGGGGCCAAATACCGGCGGCGGCAACCACGCAGTTCGACTTCCCCAGAACTGACGCGTGCTATCTATACCGTTCAGTCGATTCCTGAATCCTGACTCTTGAGCCTTGGTAAACTAGCTGGCGCTTCACGCTCACGCTGCGGGAGGCCAATAAAATTGCTAACTGTCCCTCAGCTGTTTTTAACGTACTTTTCATTCGATACATATAAAAATGAGAAGGTACCTATGAAATCAGAAGACAAATTGGCAATCCCCTTGGGTTTTTATCAAAATTTTCTTTTTCGTATACAATTTAGAAGGTACGAAACAAAAGAAATACTCCCTACGTTCAAGAAAGGATGCAACTATAGGTGGCGTGCCAGTTAAAGTAGTTCATGTTTGACCAAATTGCTACTGAATTGTATTTATATTTATGGCTCTAAATAATTTTTTTTGAAAACTACATTTAAAAACGAATATAATGATATATATATTATATTATTAATATTAATATTTTTTTGTTTATAATTGGTCAAACTTAAGATTCTGAAATTTCGAAGTTTAGCGAGAGTTGCATTCTTTTGGGACTGATGGAGTATATGCTAGCCCAATTTGGTCAAAGTTCCAAATGTTCTTAAGAATGGCTATGTGCATGTGGTGGAAGATACAATATGAATTGTGATTATTCCGAACAGAGAACACTTGTTTGATTCCTATTTGTTTACTCAATCTGGAACGTTTTCTAAGCAAAACATGTTTCAAATTGAAGGATCTGCAAGAGGAAAAGATAAAGCATATGTTAAGTGTTTGTTAGAAATGATGAGATAGGCGGCAAATGAATAATCAGCTGTGAAATTACACTTGTCTTACCTGGCACTATATAGCATTTTCCCTTACAATCAGCAGGTGAGCAGCAATTGAGACCAATGCAAGCATAACCTTCATTTCAAACGAGAAATCAGGAAGTTAAAAAAAATGAGCATTTTGATAATTGATAGATGAAAAGAAGTAGAAGTAAAGAGAGAAAAAGAAAAACAGAAGGCATCAGCCACCATTTTTTTAGACAGGAGTGAGTCTGCAGACCATACAACACAATTGCTGTGGTTTCAAGTATCAAAAAAAAAAAAAAAAAAATTGCTGTGGTTTCTTTGGACGTCTAGCTTGAGTAAAGACTGAAGAGAGGAGCGCCACCTTACAATTTGGGTCTTTTCACTTCACTTGTAAATCCTCTTAACTGTCAACATCTTTGTGGAAGCACCTACCTGAAGCAGTAGAAAAGAACATGAAGTGATACGGCAATCGATTAATTTGAGAACAAACAAAAAAACTTTGCAGGGTAGGTAGAAATTGTATCTCATTATCTAAAAAAATTGTAGAAATTGTATCTTCCTGCTTCCTGGCATTTCATTAGTCATATGTGTACTACGTAAGTTATTCATTCATGTTAAAATCCTTCAGCAGTAAACTTTTCGAACGCACCAATTGAATTATTATAAGCTGCTTGTCTAGGAAATCATGGGTTCTGATGAAAACCTATTGACACCCGAAAATGGCATAAGCTAAACCACCGCAAAATCCCAGACTTAGCCATATTTTGGAGGTCCAAGTCACCATAAATTTCCAGACTTAGCCAAATTCTCGAGAAGGATCGAAAACGGCTTTTGGAAGGTGACGGACTCACCGACCGGCCTCAATCGGGCGCGTCGGTCCAGCGTCCCGTCAGCGCGTCGGTCGAGTCGCTACCGACGATCGAGCCGATTCGAGGCATCGACCGGACGCGACCGGTGCGTCGGTCCAGCGACCGGTCCCCGCGCCCGTCGGGTTGCGCGTCGCGATCGGTTTTCAGACCTTATCGAAACCGACCGGACGCAGGCCACCGGAGCGTCGGTCAGGTCCGACCCAGCGTCCGGTCACCCGACACGGCCCGTGTCCGTCACGAGATCGAACCGATTTGTTTCCAATCGTGTTTTGGTCGGTTTTTGGTACTTGGAAACGCCCAAGGATGGTTTCCTAAAGGGATAAGACCACCCCCTCTATATAATAAAGAGGTTTATGGCCGATTTGATCCCATCTACATCCAATCGTCACAACACATCTACCAAACCCAATCTTCTCTCCTCTTCCTCTCCTTCTTCTTCGTCGCCGCCCGATGCCATGAACGGAAGATCGACGACGACGACGCCCTAGAGCGGTCAGGCTGGCTAGGGCAGCCCATAGCCCGCTGCACGCCACGACGGGGGTCCCTCCCGGGCGTGTGGGGTTTCGGGTTTCAAGAGACTTCGCGGCGTGTCTTGCGTACCGCGCCCCGACGAGGCTCCTCCGACGGCGTGTCTTGCGCGATCGCGCCATCGTTGAGGCACAAGGTCCAGGTGTGGACATCCCTAGGCGCTTGCCGATCTTCGATTTCGGTTTGCCCTACGTAGAGCGATCTTGCTCTTCTTATTTTTGGTGTGTTACCGATTTTATCGTCAACACACTTTTTGGCGACTCGGCTGGGGGAAGAAGATTGCTTCGGCTCTAATTTGCAGCCGATCGAAATCTATCTACTCTAGCCAAAACTCATAATTAATCTGCTATCTGCTTTACGTGATCGCTGTGACATCTGGCTACACACGGCCGATTGTATCTTTTCCGAACAGCCAATCAGGCCTAACGCCGATTGCGTTCGTCAAGCTGTGCTGCGTGTCTATCTTGTATTAGCAGGTCACCCGACTCGAGGCAGGTTAAACTAAATTGGAAAGCTCACCCAGCTTGTCATCAAGGAGATTGGAATATTATATTCATCACGTGTGTACTTCTACCTAGGGGAGAAAAGAAAGAAGATCTGCCACACTATTTTTGCTGACTCAAGGTGAAGCGCCAGCGGTGGGGATCAGAGTTGCACATCAGCTTGCTGCTGCACGTGAATTAATATATATTCCTGAACATACATGGAGTACCGAGGTGATCCATCTCAATATTATTACTCCACGCCTTGAGGTAAAGCTTGCAAATTCGTATAATAATTATAATAATTATTTTGCAAATAATATAAATTCTCATGATGATGTTGCTAGTTACCATAGTACTAGATATGGTTCATCGGCTACTTCTGTTGATAATTTTCCTTCACATTATAATCATGCACCTTATGGTCAAGAGCCAATGATTGCTGAAAATTCATTGAATTCTAATTCCTCTAGCAATATGCCACATGTGCGTTCATCGGCTATAAGTTCACAACGTGACGTGCCGATGCATGATAAAATAAATTGTTCTCCAAAATCAACATCTTGTGCAGGTATTAATGCTCATGATTCGCTACGTGTATTACCGATAATGACCATAGCCGAATTAATAAAAATTCAGCACCTTATGATAGTGATGATTTTATTAATTCGGTTTTATTTGATTCTATCCGAATTAATAAAAATCCAACAAAATACAGTGAAGATGTTGATTATGATTCGGCCTTATCCGACTTTCTCCAAGCAAACTATGTTAATCAACAGTCGGGTCATGCCGAAATCCACCGGATTTTTCAAATGGAGAATGCCCTCATATCGCAGACCTTATATGCTATGTTATGATTACTTGAGATCTCCTAGTGGCTGGCAGATGCCTAAGTTTCATTTATTTTGTGGAGAAAGTGGTACAACTGCCGTGGAGCATATTAATATATATCTCTCACAATTGGGTTCAGCCAGTAAAGAAGACTACATGAGAATACGGAATTTTCCTTTATCTCTCACTGGTATTGCCTTTGCATGGTTCACGTCTTTACCCAAAAATTCTGCTTGGTCATGGTCTATACTAGAGAAGTTGTTCTATGAATTCTTTGGGAGAGACACCGAGAAAAGGCCAATCACAATTAGGACAATGGTTGAGGAAGGATGGCTAATTGATTATCAAAAGGCAAGTCTCACTCTGAGAAAAGTGTGAGGAACATCGTAAAACATGCTACTCCCGAAACTCACATTGAATCGGTCAAACCGACTTGTCGGTCGGATAAACCGATTATTTCGCTTAGTCAAACCAAATTGGTTTCTTCGGCGCTGAAACCGATAAAACCAATTTAGGAAATACACAATCTTTGCCTTGCCGAAAAGACACATCCGATGGCTGAAATCTTGGAGAAAAATAATCCAGCTATCTTAATTCGACAGGGGCAAGCCGATTCCGCTATTGGCAAAATGTCATAATCGGCGAACCTAGAGAGCCTAAGAAGAGAAAGCAAAATTCAGATCGTGAGGTGGTGCTAGAAAAATCTAATAACAATCGGGAAAGCCTCAAGATCACCATCAAGTCTTCTAGGCTCGGGGGGCAAGCTCATGTTCCCATTCATAAGCAGAGGGCAACCACTAGTGTCATCATCCAAAAGGGATTGCTGGAATCAATTCTTAGAACTAGTGGACAGAAAAAATCAGCAAGACCGATTGCTCAAATCGGTCAAGCTATTTATAAGCAAAAAGTGCAGCACACACATAAATGTGGAGTATTGGTTCCTCGCCCATTAATGTGTCAAAATCTCCACCAAAGGAGAGTGTGTGCTAGTGAAATTGACAATGGACAGCAGTACTTACCTCGTAGCCGATTGAGCCATAGCCAATCGTGCTTCGATAAGAAAGAGCCAACTACCTTACTTGAGATGGCTAAGCCGATCCCAGAGGCGACCGAGCTGGCTAAGGTTGCTGCCATTGAGTATGAATCGGCATTGACGACTTCGAAGTCGGCTAAGCCGGATTCCTATTGTTGTAGATGTTTCCACGTGTGCTTGAAAAGTTTCACCACTACTATGGTGGGCGCCGAGACACACAAGAAGAGCTTGTGGAGGAAATTAGTGACGTTAGAGAGAGCACACAAACTCTTTCCAAAGGTATTGTTAACGATGAGATCATCAAGAGCAAAACCTTTGTTGCTACATCTTTTCGTCACTAAGGTACAAAATTACATCGGCCTACATGTTGTCTTCAATTGGAAGGCCGATGATAATGTGTTGTTAAAGTTAAAGCTTTTCCCAATGCTTAATGTGAATTATACATATATGTGGATTGCTTTACTTATTTTAAATTCAATTCATACTTGGTCCCGAATGAGATATAAGTTTTGCAATTACTTTGGATTTTATGATTCGGGGCTAAGATTGAAGAATATTGCTCATGCCGATGTTTGTTCTACATTTAATTCTGGCATGAAAGATGATTGTAAAGGTGTGGCCGAATGGATTGATGTCAAATTTAATCTCTTCGCTTGCCAAGCATTGAAGCCGATTCTAGAAAATCGGCTTACAAATTTAATGCTCACCTTTGGTTCTATCTGCTGTGATCATATCTTTAACATGTTGCTGAAAGGTAAATTTATTAGGCATATTGATCACAATGTTTTGCCATCAATTCAGAACTTGGAAGAGCTTATATATTGCAAGTTGTGTAATTCATTTGATCATAATACTCATAGTTGCAATGTATTTCGTCACGAGATTCAATCGGACATTGATAATGACCGATTGAGGTTTTTGAGGCTCAACAAGTGGACCGATTAGATTCAATCGGGCCCGATGGCATCTGAGGTTTCAAATCGGCTTGCATTACTAGCCGATTCATTTGAAGCTCAAGGCTCTAACGCTCAAGAGAGAGATGAAAGACCCTCAAGTGAAGGCAAAAATGTTATCCACAAAGTTCAAATTGAGGATATTTCAAAAGATAGCAAGGTTGCTCCAATGTTAGAAGACACCGGGGCAAATAAAATCTCTCCATCTCTACCAAAAGCCGATTGATTCTATTGAGCAAGAGGAATCGGCTAGAGGTCCTTCTTTGGAGCCTATCTATCAAGATCCGAGAAACTTCCGCAAAAATACTAATTTTTTTATTCTATGCGGGACGTGCAAAATCGGGCTTAGCCGATTGAACCTGTCCCAAGCCGATTCATAGCAGATATGGCCAATGAATGCTCCCAAACATCGTGCTATTGGAAGGAGCGAAGTTGCCTACTTAAAATACACAGACTAGCAAAAATATTTTTTTGACAATGTTTGTGAGCATCATAAAGTTTCAGAATATATTTGGAACATTGTACAATTGTTCAGGAAGAAAAGGAGAAGGAAAGATGGAGCTTCTTTTGCTGCCCTGCTGAAACAGCTTGGCCGATGGCCAAACCATCCAAGCCGGTCCATCTATTGGCTGCATGCTGTTGTTGTTTGGCCAGAATAAGTCAAAGCTGATCAGTTTGACCGATTTGCCAATCGGTTTAACTAGTTAGTCTGTTGTACTGCTATTAACTAAATTAGGCTGCATGCATTTTTTGCAGGATCGGATTGGCCGATTTTGTCAATCGGTTTAGCTGATCATCTTGCTGCGTATGCCTTTGCTTTCTTGCTGGCCGATCGGCTTAGCTGATTTGATAGCCGGCCAAGCCGCTTGCAGCTGCTGCTGTGCTTCCTAATCAGTTTAGCCGGTTTGTAAAATAGCTAGGCTGGTTTTCCCGCTGTGCATGCAGGTTGATTTTCAGACTCAGTATTTGCATTCATGGTATAATTATTAAAAGGTCAAAAGTGGAGAATGAGCGTGCATACAAATAAACTTCATAGCATGCAAGACCAACGTTACCATCTTCCTTTGGTTTGTTGCCGTGGTGCTATTGAATATAAGAAGCATGGAGAAAAGCAAGCAAACAAGATATTTTGCCAAATTCTAAATTCGGCATATTCCAAGGAGACAAAATAAGCAGGAAGAATTGGTTCAGCCCACTATTTTAGTCGGCCAAGCCGATTGGCCACAGTAGCCCAACTAAGCCTGAATCAGAACCAGCTAAGCTGGAAGCAGTGCTGACATTCTGCATCCAGCTTGCAGTCGGCCTGTGGGGCAAATCGGCTACGCCGACCGTTCTAGTCGGCCAAGCCGATTTACTAGAAAAGTTTGGGCAACTAAACTAAAATTGTTCAAATCGGTCTAGTCCAGTTTCTGATAATTCTAGAACCGATTTAGAAGATTGGAAAAATCTTTTGTTCTACAGGATACAAGATCTAAAGCTAACAAGAGTGCTTGCTTACCGAATTCGACTTCGAGAATAAAATATTCAACAACATAGCAATCAACTTTGATCAGACTCGCCAAGAAGAAAATTGAAGTTATTCAATGGAGGACATAAGCTGAGAAACAAAAAAAAAAAAAAAAAAGGTATAAAATAAAGGCTCTATAGATATGGCGAAAGTGATCACAGTGATGTTTGAAGATACATATTCATTGGAGATGATGCGAGATGATGATCCCCCAAGAGCGTTTCACTGGGAGTGCTTCAGAAAAATATTTACCAAGTGTTTGGCAAGAGGCCTAGTGCTCTCCAAACAAAATGGCCGATGCACGCATCGCCCTTAGAACAAAAATGACCGATATAAAACATCGCCGGACAACCGATATGATGGGCATTCGTGTTGTTTGGTTTTCTTTGTTTTTGTTTTTAGGTATCATGTATTTCTCACCTGAAAACAGGGGCATATGTTGACACTCAAATATGTTCGTGTGTTATTTCTGGAACTAAGCATGGCAAAAGAGCAAGATGGTCGAGCCATATACGTATATATGGCATGCATATTCGGATTGATTCATCGTTGCTGTTCAGATATACAAGGCTAACGTAGGGAGATTTCCAGGCTCGGCCAGAGAGATAAACCCAAGTAGGGAAATACCGAAATAGCAGAAGATCTGGGTAGTATGGTGGTCAATCTTACTGAAGCATTCCGTCAAACAGTTTAGTGCAGTCAATAAATGGTTTGTGATCATCCGTATGACAGAAATCAGAACGCACAATTGATTGGGATTCATCCATGGTGTTAACCAAAAAAAAAAAATGATGTAGCAGTATGCGGAAACGGGATCGAAGCTTACTCCCTCTGTCCCATGGAGTTTGTCGTTTTTTGACTTTTGAACTTCATATTTGACCATCCGTCTTATTCAAAATATTTATGCAAATAATAAAATAAATTAATCAATATGCAAGTATCTCTATGGATAAAATAAGTTATAACAAAATAAATTATATTTGTGCAAAAATTTGAATAAGACAAATCATCGAAAAAGACGGCACGGAATCCGGGGTGACAAACTCAATGGGACGGAGGGAGTACCTCACAAAAAAAGGGAAAAGTTCATATTTCAACCCTCAACTATCGCGTTCGTCCGATTTTCAACCTTGAACCGCAAAACCGGGTAACTCACACCATCCAACTGTCAAAACCAAACAGATTACACCCCGCCCGGTAGCTGCCCCGATGCCCCCGCTAGCGCCGCCGCCAAGGTTGCGCTTGCGCCACCAGCCCCGCCACAAAGCTCCCACGCCTCGCCATCGCCGGCTGCAGCCAGCGCGCCGCTTCTTCACCGGCGGAGTGGGGAAGCCGGGAAAGGGGATGGTTTAGGCCCGGCGGCGCCGGTGTGGGGCGACCATGGCGACGTTTGGTGGTGGACGCAGAGGTGGAGCTGGGCTCGCCCTCGCTCCGCCTATGCTTTGAGGACCGCAACTTCCTCGACTCATCCTTATCCACCACCGACCACCTCCAAGCACATCGCGTCTCCCCAATCCCTCTCCCATCGCTTCGGGTCTGCACATCTCTCCCTCGCTTTCAACGCCCAGCCTCGCCGCCGCTGCGGGACGCCGTCGGGGCCGCGCCCGGCTGTTCAAACGCCGCGTCGTGCTGGCCCCGGTCGCGCCGCCCCTCGCTCGCTGCGCGGGGCCCGCTGCTCCCGCCCGGCGGCTGAAACAAGCTGGAGACCGGAGAGAGCGAGAGGAGGAAGACGAGAAAGGCCTGTCATCCACGTCAACTAACAAGTGCCACATCAGATAAAAACCAGAGTGGTATTGTCTCGGGGTGTAATCTGCCCGGTTTTGACAGGTTGGATGGTGTAAGTTTTCCGTTTTTGCGGTTCAAGGTTGAAAATCGGACGAACGCGATAGTTGATGGTTGAAATATGAACTTTTCTATATACCTACTAATAAAGAGAGAAAAATTTCAGTCCCACCTCCTTTTCACCGGGCTTTTCACCGGGCTTTTTTCACCGGGCTTTTCACTGGGCTTTTTCCTATATCTATATCTTTACCTACTAACTTTTTTTCCACCTTTTTTTTCACCCTTTTTCCTTCCGCCTCTTTCCTAATAACCTCTGAATTTTTTCCACCTATCCGTGTTCTATACAATTTCTGACATCTTTTTGTCACCATCGTTTTAATACGATTACGCGTGTCTTTCACGGTCCTGACGCCCAGGCCGGCCCGCGTGAAGCCCCCGACCTCCTGGCCCACTCTGTCTATTAAGGGGCACCGGTTCAACCTTTATAAACAAAAAAGCTGCTTGGGTCTAATACTCCAATCGATATACGTACGGGTCGATTCATGTGTCGTCAATCGTGCGATTCTGGCCACAGCACGTTGCACCCTAGATGAGCGCGGAGGTTCTCGAACCCCGAACTCCTGCTCGGCGCGGTGCAGCAAGGACTCGGAACTTGGGCGGTCCAACACACGATGTGCACCATGAACCGTGCCACCGCTACGCACGCCGGACGGTAGCCCGCCCTCTCCTTTGCAGCCTTCGGCCGACACTCGATCCGGGAGTCGGGGGAAACAGATGAGCAGCAGCCGGACGTTGAGCGGACACCAAGAGGTTCAACATCTGCATGAGCCCGCCGCCGCCACCTAACGCCAGCAGGTGGATCCCATCGCCAAAGCTGAATATAGCACCGCCGGCCGCCAGATAAGGTAAGGCTGGTGCGTTTCTATGTTTTTTAGCTACGACCAAACAATGAGGCATTCACCTTCCTTTTTCCTTTTAATAATATCAAATATGTTATCTTTTTCTTTAGATCTATAAACATAGATGAGTTGCTACCACACTATCATTGTAGTCCCTCCGTTCTAAATTATATGTCGCTTTAAAAAAAAAAATTAATTCATTATTTTGTTAAATTATAGTATGTATAACGGGATCATTATCTCATGCAGAGATATAATACGCGTTCAGCTAAAGTACGAAAGTCCAGCTTTGTAGTGTGCATTCAAGTATTTAAAATTAATTGGAATACAAGAATAATCTTAAGTTACCTGACTATATAAATCCCGTTGCAACGCACGGGCATATTACCTAGTCAAAAAAAAAGGGGGAATAACAGGAAGCTGCATCATTGGATCGCTGTTAGATTTCTACGAGTAACCCTTCGTACTCTCAACAGGAAGCTGCATCATTGTAATCATGTTAAATAGGCATGTCAATTGTCACACGTACATAACGGTGTATAGATAAATAGTTCTCATTTGTACAGAAGGCTTTTTTTTTAGCACAAAGCGATGGGAGGAGAAAAGTAATGGAGAAAGCATACCAGGGCCTCTTCTTTTTTTTTTTTTTTTTTTGCGAGGAATACCAGGGCCTCTTCCGGAAGGGGCTGCCCAGCCGCGAGCACCTTCCTGCATGCTACAGCGGGTCGGTCGAATCATTGGTAGGCCTGTGGATTCGTGACTGAATTAGAGCTTCCCAGGAAACTACTTCGACTTCGATAGGCTGTAAACTTTGCGGATGAAATTGGATTGGAGGTTGCTGGTAGCAAGAAAAAGGGAGGCACGCTGAAGAACCATGGACGGCGCAGGTTGGCGCCTAGGAGGCACGGGGATGACAGCGGCGGCACCTTGCGATGGCTAATGCTGGGTGCTGGTGAGCATCCACGGGGGTGCGGCGGCAGGGTAGCGAGGGGCGGCGGAGGAGGAGATGAAGGGGAGAAGAAGCATCAGGTCGCCAGAGGAGCATGGGAAGGGGCCGGCGTTGATTTTTTTTGATCAAACATACCTGTATTGATCATGAAAATACAGTACAAAGACCAGTACATATACAGGCACATTCTGGATGGATCGAGAGGACAGCTGTTCCACCAGACAATTTGCACAAAGGCCCTCAAAGAAAACAAAAATTACATCAAGGATCGTAGAACCTTTGTACACCAGATTCCATCGCCGTCGGTCACCGCCGGCGAGCCTCAGTTGCCACCATCCCCTGGTCGACCGAGCTCCATCGCTTGGTAGCTTTCAGCAGAGCCGCAACAGACACTCGTCATTGAAAATGAGATGAAATCAACACTGGAAGCACATCGGCTGGGGACACGCCCCAAGCTCCGCAAACTTAGAAGCAGATCCACCGGCGACGCCGAGGACGCCCGCGGCAAAGATGTATCTACCCCCCTCGAACTTCCGCAAGGCTCGTAGCTGCCTCTCTACCCACCGAACAAAAGGCCGACAGACTCACCTCCCATCCGGGACAAGCTGCCGGCAGCCACCGCGACGCCTTGGACGAGACGACTGAAGACTCCTGTACAGGAGTGAACAAGATTTGGATCTCCAACTCGATCTCCAAATCCGGCGAGCTCCAACCCCACAAGCCCAACGCCGACACCGGAGCAAGCGACGACAAGGAGGAGCAAGGGCTGGAGGACCTTATTCCACTGTGGTTGCGCCGCCTCCTCCTTGCGGCGCCGTCGGGACAGGATACCCTAACCCTACAGGGACCTAATCTACACTGCCGGGAGAACCGCAAGATCCCTCATCTCCGTGACCAAAAAGGCCGATGAAGACGGAGGGGAATGGTGGCCTCGCTGACGGGAGCACCAGGAACTCTCACCCCCTTCGCAGTCGCCGAGAGAACGAGAGAACCCCCGCACCCCCCAAGTGCCTGGGCCGGTGCTGATTTGCTCGGAGGCGGGACCAAAAATCTAGCGGCGAGGTGAGGAAGTTGGAAGTATCGAGAGAGGGGCTGACAGTGCCGAGAGATGTGCCGGGGTGCTTCTAGATGCAAGGGTAGCTTGCCACTCTTGGTGCCGTTGCGCAGCGATCGAACGATCTGGGTGAAGCGGCAACAGTGTAACAGTAGAAATGTGAGAGGATGAACAGGGTAACAGTAGTTAGGCGTTCGTACATCTACAACTAGTTGGGGACCCGCGCTTTGCTGCAGGCGGCGGAAGGCCAAGTTGAAGGTACGTGGTGTGTCCTGGGCCCTACCACGCGGATCCTTCTCCTTTTCACGGTATGAGGCGAGCTGGGGCTTTCTTGCTCTATAGCTTTTCGTTCTCATCTCTCCCCCAGGCGAGCAGAGATCAGCCTGGCAGTGGCGGCAACGGCACACGACGCTGACCATGGCACGCGGCGCTGCTTGGGCAAGCAGGCGGTGGCACAGGCGATAATCGATTCCAGGTGATGGTACGGGCGGCCGACCCGGCGGGGACCGCAGCAAGCTGCGCGGGCGGTTTGGATCCAGCTCCGGGGCGTTGTGCCACAGCAAGGAAGCTGCCATCGACGGTTTGGATCGCGGCGGTGTGCAGGTCGTCGGCCGTGGTGTCTACTGAGTTTGGCTTGGCAGGAGGGAGATTGAAGCAAGCTGAGGAAGCTTCGGGAATTGGGGAGAAGGTGCTGACGGTGGGCCGTGGCAATGGATGCCCTCAGCTGCTTCCAGAGGCAGGGATAGCTGCGCAGGCTCGGTGCCATTGATCAGCGATTGGACGGCATGGGTTGAGCGTGAACAGTGCAACAGTGGATTGTGAGTAGAGCAACAGTGTAACAGTGAAATGCGCAGCCGTACATATACAACTTTATATATATTGATTGATGATTGATTGATGGATTTTATTATATTGATATTGATGTTCTGTGTTCTCGGCGTCAATTACTTACTCCCTCCGTCTTAAAATAACTTACTTTTTTTTGACTTTCAGATCTTATATTTGACCATTCGTCTTATTCAAAAATTTTATACAAATATTAAGGTAACTAAATTATCATTAAAGTATCTCTAATGGTAGATTAAATCATAATAAAATAAATAATATTTGTATAAATTTTTTGAATAAGACTAACGGTCAAACATGAAATCTGAAAGTTAAAAAAGGCAAGTTATTTTTAAACGGAGGGAGTAGGCCAACTGATGTTTTAGCCTAGGTTCTGTTGTGATCAGTTTCTGGACTCTGCTAATCTGTCATGATTTGGCCGTTATAGTTTCGGGTTGCTCCATCACTGCTGTATCAATCATTTGCAAACTGGATCCCTTGTTACCTTCATGGATCCAGTTTGCAAGTGCACAAGACGCCACTGTCATAAGGAGTGACAGCCTGCAGGAAAATGCGTTCTTTGTGCCTTTGTGGCCATCAGCCTTGGGACACCAGCTGTTTAACCTTGTCACTATTGACACTTGTTCCTCTCTCTCCTGGGTTCAGTGCCGACACTGTGACACGCGTTGCTATTGTCAAAGTGGAAAGGCTGGACCAATAATATTCAACCCCTTGAAGTCCTCAACTTACCGGAATGTCAATTGCTCAACTGAGGTCTGCCATGCCGTGCACAAGGCCTCTGATATTTTTTCTGGCTGCGTTGGAAACAAAGATGCTTGCCTCTATAGAACACGATATGCACTGGGAGAATACTCAGTCGGGTACTTAGTCAAAAACAAGCTCACCCTTCCAAACAACTACAACGTTGATGATTTCATTTTTGGTTGTGCTGCGGATAATCTATACAGTGGATCCAATGCAGGTGTTACTGGTTTTGGGAATGAGAGTTATTCATTTTTCAATCAGGTAGCCAACAGTACCACAAAATGGAATAGCCTTGGGGTCACCATTTTCCTTGAGTGGCACGATTGGACCCTCAAGAAATATATATTACCTTGGCGCTTTCTTAAAACTCCCAAAGAAATGCATATTCCTTGGCCGTTATTATACACACTCAAGAAAAATATGTATTTACTTGAGTGTATTTCCAAACACTCAAGGAAATTGTTGTTTCCTTGAGTATCAACCGACAAGTAATTTGGCAATCATAAGTAATTTTTTTTGGCGGGGCGACTTAAATCTGGCCCGGCTGTTTTGCGGCGCATAGAAAACTGTTAAAAAAAAAAAAAGAACGCCAATTCCTCTTTTCTCCTCCCGCCACTGCCCAAAACTTTTTGACACCGTCGATAATCAGGCCCAAGCTTGAGCGTGCCCCTCCAGTCCCCTTTCCGCGCCCCGAGAGACAGAGGCTAAAAATAGAGCAGGTGCCCAAGGCGTGAGATGAAAAAAAAAAAAAAAAAATCAACCTTATCCTCTCATACGCCGTGACTTCCCCTCGGTTCTCCCCCAATTCTGTTCGACCCGCCGCATCTCCCAACACGAGCGAGTAGAAAAAAATCGGGCGAGTGGGCGGCGGCGTCGGCGGCTCCTCCGCGGGCTGCAGGCGGGGCGGCGGCTCCTCCGCGGGCGGCGGGCGACGTCTCTGCGCGTGCGGTGGGAGGGCGGCGTCTCCTGCGTGGGGGGGGTACTGTACGGGCGAGCGGCTCGGCGCGGCGGGTACGCACGGCGGGCGGCGTTTCCTTTACAGGCAGCGGGCGTTCAGAGGCAGCTGTGCTCAATTCGTGGAGTGCTCGGCGCCGACCTGGCCCACGCCACCACCTGCCGACGCAGGTGAGCCCCTGCACGACCTTCCCAATGCAGACGGCAATCTCCTTTCTGCTTCGAGGGCTGCACGGGCTCGTGATCTGCACTGCCGCTGATCCATCGGGCACCTATGCTACCGGCAGCCTGCACATCTCCAGGTTCACGTAGTTGCTAAAGGTTCATTTTTTATCTGATTCAAAATAGTAGGATCTGAAACCTATAGATTCTGAGATACTTTCAATTGCGAGTGTGTTTGATAAGCTAAAAATAGAACCACCAGCTGAACTACTTCAACGCCTACAAGACCTTGATGCTCGTCGTAACCAGGTTACATTATTTATTGAATTTGTTTGTGCAATTGATATTCTTTATTTGGATCTCAATTCATCTAGAGAATTAATATTGTGATAGAGTGCCAATATGAGTTGCAGCAGTGAAAAAGTGGATTCTTGTTGTCGGCAAAACAACCCCGATCAGTTACTTGATAGTTTACTGATAGGCTCTTGGAGATTGAAGATCAAACTTTTTGTTCCAAAATTGTACAAAATGTTTCAATATTGCCTTTTTGCGGGCTGCTGGGTCACATGGAGGCTCTCATTCAGTTGAAAGGCGCTGCAACCACAATGCTGATGACGAAGACGACAACGATGACGATGACTACAGCTACCATGAAAGCTATGAAGATGATTGCAGCTATCATGAAGACAACGATCATGTTCAGAACTCCAATGAAAACGATGATGATGACCAGTCCATTGACAGTGAAGATGATGATGGTTACTCCCCAAAGCGATGACGATCACCTCTCTACTGAATAGTGACTGTGCATGCATCCAAACTAATTCCAAAAACTAAGTGACTGCACAATGGGATGTGGACATTCTTTTGGGTTTATTGATCAGTAGGAACTAATATGATATTAGGCTGATCTTTTTGCTAAGTGCAATATTGCCTTAGGAAGTGTGTGTAGCATTTGCCTTATGTATGTGCAATGTAGAATGCTACACTATTGCTAGCTAAGTCTTATATCTGCAAAATGGACATGTAATGAACCGATGGATATTGGATGTGTTATGTAATCTAGCACTGATTTAGTTTACTTGTGGCTTCAATTTTGATATTTATCTTGGTCAACTATTATCATGAATGATCAATATTTTCTGGGTTAACTAAGCCTCTCTATCATGCATTACCTTGAGGGTTGGCTGCTAAGGAAACACCAATTTCCTTGAGGCCAAAAACACTCAAGGAAATTGTTATTTCCTTGAGGGTGTGACCCCCGGGGAAAGTTCATATCATTGACGGTTCATTCGTATTACCTTGGCTGTGCTAACTCTCAAGAAAATATATATCCTTGTCAGCTCCGATAATTCCTTGGCGGTGACAAACCCTCAAGAAAAAAAATATCCTTGGCGGCATAAATACATCCTTAGGGGTCACCAACCCTCAAGAAAATAACAATTTCCTTGGCGGTTTTAAAAATCTGACGCTCCATTTGTTTGCTTGACGGTTCAACACTCAAGGAAAGTATTTGTGGCGGCCGGCGCTCAAGCTAATAGGTATTTCCCCTGTCTATCTACCCTTGGCAGCCATTCCATGAGTGCTTACCGCCACGATTCATTACCTTGGCGGTTTTGGGGTTTTCCTTGAGGATTTTCGACCCTCAAGGGTATTCCGTTTTCTGGTAGTGAAGCAGAAAAACTACAGAGTTTTTTCTTACTGCTTTCCTCTTTGCTCATGAGAACGAAGGGTTTCTTTCAATTGGACCATATGTTCGAGATGAAAAACTTATGTTGACCAGATTGATTAGCTATGGCCATTTGCCATTCTATGCTATTCAACAGCATGCCATGATGGTCAATGGGATCGGACTTGAAGTTGATCCCGTATCTATAGTGCCGCAATGACAATTGTTGACACCGCACAACCGATACATATATTTTGTCTCCTTTGTTTCATGCACTTGACAAGGAAGTGACAACAGCAATGCTAGCTAAGGGATATGCACGGGGAGGTCTGAAGGACAAGATTTGCTTCATTACCACTGGTGAACCGATAGACTGGAGCGACCTGCCTCTTTGTAGAGATGAAATTTGGAATGGCTACCCCGGGCGCTGCTCATGGGGAATGTGTTTTATGTGAACTCAGATGATGATATATGCTTGACATTTCAGCCTGATGACGCCAGTGTAAAAGGGGTGCAGGTGTCGGGGAATAGAGCAAAGAGGTCATTTAGGGTTGTTTATGATATCCAAGACAGGATCTTTGGCTTTCAAGCCGGTGCATTTTGAAAGAAGAAAAGTTAATATTAACACAAAAAATCTAGTACCTTGTGCTTCAGGTTATTGAAATTATTGTGGTAACTGTCCTTGTAAAAAGACGCAGCAGGCTTCTCTAATTTTGTGCTTGACGCTATTTTAATTTGAGTATTGGAACTTTCTTGTTAGGCTGTTAAATTGTTTCAGCTACTATCTACTCATGATATGGCAGTTCATGGTACATCTTCTTTCATATCATAGCTCATCATGTATGTTTGTAATGCATGTACCAACTTCGGGATTATTAGTTTTGCATGTCCAACTCTCTGATTTAACATCGCGTATTATTATTTATTTATTATTATCCTCTTGTATTATATTTGCAGGCGATTGGTTTGTTTTTCTTTTTATGTGTGTTCTGTAGCATGGCTAATACATCATGTGGTGTGTGGCCAATGACGATCCATGAGATTATCTGGCAAAACAAGGGGGTAAAATACCTCCAACAACAAAGCTGAACACATAGACACAGTTGATGAGCCATTAGCCAAGATAACTGATACTACACAACACATAATTATGGCAGGAAACTAAACTAGCTGCAGCTATGGAAAGAAAGAAACGGAATAATCTTCAGACACAGAAAAACAGCTAAAACAGCAAGGCTGGTAGTCAATGTAATGAAGATCTTCCATCAAGCTCAACTCTCTCTCTTCTTCCTAGCTCTGGGTTTTCATTGGCACGAAAAACGCTTTTTATATGCAAATGATTTTTCACAACGAATTTAATACAATATAAATCTAGATATCCTTGAATGTGAATACAATATATGACGGAATATCCTCACACATTTGAATACAAATCTAAATTTACACAATGGTATCACTGATTATGTTCATTTGCACATGAATACCCCAGTGCACTATAAGGAGTTAAGGACAAGTTGTAAGATAAATTTATGCTTTCTGTTGATTGGTGCTGTTTACAATTTGAAGTGGAAACAAATAGGCTTCAGATTCTAGCTTTTAAACCCATGGCTCAAACAAACGGCCAGCTTTTGACAATAGATTCCACAATCTAGATTGCTAATATTTCATAATATAATTAACAATCCTCTCTACCAACCTAGTTTTTGCCCCATTGTGTCAGATATATTTATACCGACATGCTATTGTGCTGTGCCCACATGTAAAGTGAGAGAAAGAGAGAAATATGCCATAAGCTAGAATCCATTTTAGCAAACATCCATCAACTTTTAGACCCTCACCTTTCTGTAATCCATTCATTGGACCATTTCCGAAAAGAACAGGAAAAGAATTCATATATCTTTTTCACCACTATATATATGGCGGCTCGATCTGCAATATTTTGACACCTAAGGATTCCCTACTCAAGTAGCCTTGCTTTTCCCGAGGTGGAGGATGGTACCGTCCTAGCCTCGACCGACCTAGCAAAATTCTGAACTCGTTGGTGCAGGAATTGCACTCTGATGTGTGTGCGTGAAGATGCTCGGCTGCATCGTTGTTTAGCACTTGAACACTAAAGTGATCAAACACGTGAGCAACATGGTACAAATTACTGAAGACATCAAGAATCGATTAGTATGGTGTATCATGCTGAATTTCTGACTGAATCCATCACTCTCTGAAAACATTTGAAGAAGCCTTTAGGTACCCGATGCTTCGTTCTCATGAGCATTACACCATTACATCACATGACTAATAACTAGGGGATTCCCCGGCGTTGCTGCGGGAAGCAAGAAAGAATACAATGGACCATAAGAAAGAGTTTCATTGTATTATCTCATCTCGACAGGTACATGAGCCCAACAAAAATAATATAGATACCAGCGATTAACATGATGCATCGAGCATACATGAACTGAAGCATTTCAATTTAAGTATCGAGTATAGATGACAATTTATTTAGACCACACGGTGCATCAAGTGTTGCAGAGATGTCAAGTTGAGGAATATGATCATGTCACCTAGAACAGCAACAATTTATGCCCGAGATTATTTCAATGGGAGCAATCCCCGGCTGATTAAAGAGCAACAACACCCAGGTTATTTACAGGATGAATAACAGGTTTGAGCTTTTTGAATTGCACTTCAAACATCATCGGCGTCGCTTCCGCCCAAGTTAACATCCGGTGCAAAGTATTGGCTTCCAACAGGGCCGGACACCTTATACCTGCTTAGAATAAACTTTTTTGTTCCAGTGAGTCAATTCCAGATTAACAATATAAAAATCAATGCGTCATTTTGCAAATTGAGTCACAGATATGTTTGAACAGAGGACATTTTTTTTTTTTTTTTTTTGGAAGGACAAATCTAAGGCAACAAAACCATGATAGAATGTTGGGGCCATCACCTCTCCAGAATAAACTTCCCTTCCTTGTATCCCTGGCTCTTCTCATGTGCAGCCTCCTAGAGAAGAGCATCATAAAAACTTAGATGCAAGGCAATATACAAAGGACAGTATAAAATAACCTTTGCAAATCTTACATGTTTCCATCCAACGATGGATCCACAGACAACACAGAAGATATCAGAAACAGTATGCTTTCCTGTGATCATCATGCCATTTTCTTTTACTCCAGAAGTCACATTGACACTGGGCATAATAGACATGAGTTAATGATGCATCTGCTGGCTGACAGAACACCTGTAAGAAATACAACTCATCTCCAGGAAAAGCTACACTCTAAATCCTACCAAACAGTGAAATGATAATATTGGAGCTAATGAACTGTTTTGATATTAGTAGATCAACTCCCTGCCTTTTACTCCACTGCAGCTGGCCATGTTCCGAGACCCATGACGAAATCTAAAACAAAGAGGATTTCAAATGGCATAGATTCAATCAAACAAAATAATAACAGTGATATATTTCAAATGCGAACTGATCTTTGATGCTATGGTTTAGTCAGTGCTGTTAATGGGAGTTCACAGTAGCTGCAACATGTTAACAATTCAAATCACTGCAGCATGAAGAGTTTGGGTGGTCCGCAACAATGCCTCATTGAGTACATGACGAAGGGAGACGTTCCACCTCTTGTGTCAATCCTATGGTCCAACATTGGATTTGAATGCCAATTGACACTTGCAAAGAGAAAAAAAATATATGGCCTTTACAAATGAGGGTAAACAGCAGTTTTTTTTTTTTTTTTTTTTTTTGTCTAAAAAATGAGAAGTGGTGAAGTTGTGAAGGATAAGCAACAGAAGATAAATGTGCATTTGATATTGAACCCACCCCTGTTTGAAGCAACATACAGGCAGTCTCTCTGGTAGGAATGTTTCTCTACCAGTGGCACCTCTGTCTCCAGCTGCTGCACTTGGAGCATGAGCGTGTTAGGTTCGAGGTGGTGGTCCGGCTCCGCTTCAAGCTAGTCGTCGGTTTCTTTGGAGATGGGTTGACGGTAGGGATGGATCAACATACACACTGACGCATCCTGCTCCTGCAGTGCATTAGTGAAGAATTGAGGTGATCTGAAAAAAAGTGATTGTTTAATAATGAGCATAACTAAAAAGGTTAACTATGTTTGGACATAGAATGTACTTCTGTAAGATATGCCTGGAAGGGCATACAATATATGCCAACTGTTTGAGAATTCCAAAGAAGAAGACACACTTCTACTTCTTAGCCACTCAGCTAATTGACACCATCAAAACTGAAACATGGAGGTACAAAAGAAAAAAAAAGGTACAGTTAATTAAGCTCACACATACAGAGATAAATGGCTGTCATGATTTGAATCTTATACACCTCCACAACACGGGCATTACCACACATGTAAACAAAATATGTGATTATGAAAGCCAAAAAAGTTGCTGGTGGCTCATGACTTTCACAGGGTCGATGAAAGGCCTGTTGCTCACCTTTCTAGAGCTCTGGAAACTCATCAGCCTCCAGGGTGTTCTCCATCCGGGCAACTAGGTCGCTAGCACCAATCCAGGGCCTACCTGCAGAAGAAAACAGGTGGTATGGATGGTTAGGGACGACGTACAGCTGCCGAGGTAGGATTCATTTTTTGGTTTTGGCATTCCGTCGAGCAGCCGAAGAGGTCGGCGTGTTTGTGCTTGGAGCAGGTGACCATGTCACCGGTCACCGTGATGACGTCAAGTTCCAGGATGTTGGATATCTGTGGGCGTGGCGGAACGCCTGCCCACTGATTCCGGCGTTGAGAGCGTGTTTAATCGACCGTGGCGCCCAGGACCATGGCGTGAGGCCGTCGCCAGCCGGGCGATGCAGCACGCGTCCACCACAGCTGCTCACCGCCCGGCGTTGATGTAGCGCCCGGGCCCACCGCGGGGGGAGCCTGCTGCTTGCAGCGTGGCGGCGAGCGGCCATGTCGATGACGACGACGCCACGGGCCGTGGCCTGGCCCGTGCGAGTGGCCACAGCCCCCGGCGGAGACCGGGAACGGCAACGCTGGCGGACGACGCCGCCGCAGCAGCACGGCGATGTCGGGCCGCGACGGACGGAAGAACACGGCTGCCGTATGCCGCGCCCGCCCACGTCACGTTGGTGCCGGTCGGTGGACGCGAGCGCCGTGGCATCGCCGCCCGTGGGCGGACGCTGGTGTCGGCGACCCGGATGATGTCGCCGCCGATGATGGATGACGTGGACAACGCGGTCGGTGGCGGCGCCGAGGCGGGCGGCGTGGGGTTTCGATCGACGGCAGGGCGGCTGAGACGCGGCAGACGTGGAGGCAGATCCTACGCGAGGACCTCGGCCGGCTGCGCGCTAGTCGTCGCTTCCGGGCGCCGCCCCTGCCGAGCGCCCTCGGGCCAACCGTCGGGGGCGTGACTTCGGAGGCATATCCTACGCGAGGGACCTCGGCCGGCTGCCGCGCAGGGGTCGCACTCGCCGGGCGCCGCCGCACTGCCGCCCAGATCCACCCCAAGGGCGCAGGGAGGCCACAAATATATACAACTAGAGTTCGGCAGCCCGGTGCGGAAGAGCGAGGTAGTGGAGGAGGCAGCTGCGGCGGGTCGCGAGGTAGGGGAAGAGACTTACGGGAGCCGAAGGAAACCGAATGGCGGCGCACCAGCGTGGAGTAGGGAGGAGACGGAGTCGGGAGGGGACGGACGGACGGAAGAGGGCGCGTTCCGCGAGGAGTTAATGATGACGTGGATGCACCAGAGAGAACTCCCTAATAGTGGTGGGGCTGCTGATGTGTCACCCTTGCATGTCGAGAGAACTCCCCTAGTGGGGTTCTTCTTTATAGGGGTTATAGATTATATGGCGTGCAAGTACAAGTATGCCAAGGACATCAACGACATCACTTATTAGCCCCGCCATCGTCTACGCATGCGTTCTTGGCTGCGTGGTGACCGTCGTCTTCCCCGTGCATTCTCTAGCCGGCGACGCCCACACCAATCGCCGCCGCCGCCGCGGCGTTCGCGAGCTGTAGCCTGAGCCGGCCGCCCTCGCGCGTGGCCTGCAAGAGATCCTTCCCGGGGATCACCACCTCCAGCAGCACGAACCGCCCGTCCTCCCGGAACGACCGGAAGCACGCGTACGGCTCGCCGCCGCGCCCGATCGACCGTATCGGCGAAGGGAACGCCCACCTCGACGTCGCCGTCCTTGAGCATGTCGTCGGCGTCCACGGTACTCTCGGAGCGGAGCGCCTCGGTGCAGAGCAGCAGCGACGCCAAGCTCTTCTTCAGGCAGAAACTGGCGCTCCTCTTCACGGTAGCCACGGCGCTCGTGGCGGGCTTGGGCCTCAGCAGCGCGTCCAGCGACGAGTCGTCCTTGCTCTTCTCGGCCTCGGCGGCGGTGGCGATGTCGAGCCACGACGCCGGCACCGGCGGCGCCACTGGCGGCGGCGGCGGGGGGCGGAAGGAAGGAAGGCTCGCTCCGGCTGCTTCTCCTGGAAGTGGAGCTCGCCGAAGATCTCGGTGAAGGAGGACGGGTCGATGGGCTTATTGGGGTGGACGCGGTGGTGACACGCCGACAGCGCCTCCAGCAGCGTGGGATTCTCTGGCAGCGGCTTCTCGAACAGCCGCCGCAGCCCGCCGTCCAACGCCATGGGCGCCTGCTGGTCTCTCGAGAACATGCACTGCCGAGACGCAACACAAGTGAACAAAAGTTTCAGTTCTTCACCGCGTGTGCTGTTCAGAGTTCAGAAACCATGTCAGTTCTCAGAGACTGCCACCAGGAATAATTTTCTCTTAACAAAAGGAAACAATAGAGATGATGCAAGAACATAGAACTATATGCGCAAGTGCATATGGAGATGTTACTTACCTGCAACTGCAAAGGAGCTGAAGGATATGAAGAACAGTTTGAGGTCTGTGGCTGTGTCCGCTTGACTCAAATTTTTGTGTTGTTCTGCCTTGTGAGGTAGGGAGAAAGGTTTATATAACGGTCACAGCACTGCAAAGAAAGCATCCATTTTTCTATCGTCTATCTTTAGGAATGAAACCTTCTGCTGCAACGCAACAATGTATATTTGAGACCATGGACTCTGAATGCACTTTGCACCAATGATCAGTTGCCTCAGTGTTCAGATTCCACAACGAAAGTTGACCTGTTACGAACTTACGATGGTGGTGATCTTGCTGTGGCATTTGTCGGGCCTGAGCAAATTATATAGACTGTCAGGATGGAAATTCCGATAAGGTCAGAAAATACCAATCTGTCGGTCCAAACCATATTCTGATTTCAAGTGGTGCTAGAAGCATTAGAACATAGTTATGTCGGCTCGGCAAGTTTCTCTCCGACCAGTGGTTTACTTGTCACTGAGAGTAACAGCAATGTTATCTTGAAGAGGGAATAGCGAGCTTCCAAGACCGACAAGGAACAAAGGATGTGAAAGTCACCACTGGAAAAGAGCAATTCGTCAGATTTAAAGCTCAACAATCAGAAAGCAGGGCAAAAGCTCTCCTTTTTTCTCATGCCGGTTCACTGTCTGAATGAAACGGCGATCGGTGTCATTTTGCATGTTGAGATTGTGTTTTTCTTTGCAAAAAGCTAAAATGTCTTACTGCAGATTCGGTAATAATGTAAATGAAAACGAATGGAGAGATGATAGAATAAAGCTACCTGATGCAATGAAAAGGCCATGGATACGGTGGTTAAGAGCTCAGTTCAGACAGTTCACTGCACTTAAAAAAAAAAAAAAAATCATTCAATTTTTTTTTACTCCAGGTCTCCAGCAAACTCACACTAATGGGCGTTTCAGAAATCGAAATATGAGCACGTCAAATGTCATATACGTTTTTAACCGAAAACAGCGAGGGAGGCCCAGCTGTAAATTATATTATTAAAAAAATAAGAAAGTGATTTACTTACAGAGTTGAATAGGAAAAACAAAAGTACAACAGACTCTTGTGACTGTACAGTTATCTTATACGTGATCTTGTAGTGCCATTTGTCTGCCCTGGGCAAATTAATAAATTATACAGCTCGAATCGGAATCTCGATAAGGTCAGCACAGCACACCAATCTGTCTGTACAAACAAAATTCTGATCTCAAGTGGAGCTGGAACCAATCAATGATGGCACGAACCATTTTGGTCGACCAGTACTATACTTATCACAGAGAATAACGCTAGTGTGGATCTTTGAAATTGGAATACGGAGCTTCCAAACACCGACAGGGAATAAAAGGACGTGACAGTCACCACAACAAAGATCAATTCGTTGCATTCCTAGCTAAACAGGCAGAAATCAAGGGAACCCCAAATTATCCTTTGATTGCCTGCACTTTTTCTTTTTTTGAAGCAGGCTCAAATATCTGAATGAAATGGTAATCTGTGATGCCTGAATGAGATGGATTATTCCACTATAGATAATCAGTCTTTAGTTTGGCATTTGAGGGGATAATTCAAATTGCCAACCACCAATATACCTTCTATGGTATGTGAGAATACTTGCTATCTTTACAATATAGCTACATATGCACATGTATGTGCTTCAATGGTACATTCAGGACCATATGATTTCTCACTATATTCTTAATTCAATCACTTGGGTCTGTATGAAATTTCATTCATTTCTTCCAGATTATTGTTCATTGACCGACAAGTCTTTCAATGACTATATCCTTCAAGGAATTTCTAATTCTTCGAGAATAGCATTTCTCTTCTATGAGAAATTGTCTCTTGTGTAAAATATTCAAACGAGCCTTTTAAGTTCTTCTATGAATTATTTATTAAAAGTGTTATTCACAATAAGTCATTCTATGATTTTATTACCTTCTAGGATTTACCAAGAGATTTTAATATTCATTCAAGAATATTATCTACCTTGGACATTTAATACATGGTATGAGATTTAATTTTAATTCCTATGAGGAATGATGAGTCCTTCAAGGATCACTTATGGATTTTCTGAATCCACCAATTAACTGCATATAATTTAATCTTTCTTTCCATTTGCCAGATAAGTAGCAGAATATTCATCCATACATAATGGGAGTTTTTAGTCCTTTAAAAGACCTATAAACCATTGCATTTCACCATATCATTATTTTATAATGACTTATCTAATTTGAACGTGCGGGTTCAAATATTTTCTTCATGGTTTAACCTCAATTGCATTCTTTTGTTGACCCGATATGAGTGCTTCATGCAATTCTGCCATGGACTTTGCTAATGGATCCATATTCTCATTAGAGAATCATTTGCAATACCAGAGGTAATGCTGTCGACATTCATTCTTTGTCTTCCATATCTTCAGGATAAGACTGTGGTATAGTCAATTTGAACCTGCTATCCTAACACAAAATATTGTGTGCGCTTTTATAGCGTTAGGCATTCATCTTCATGATGATATTTTCTAGTTTGTGAGGTGCTTGACCATAATGGTCTTCTTTTTTGAAGTTTTACAGAGATTCATTAAATTTGTTTGACAAGTTCATTTGATTCAAAAACCAACAGGCGTCCCCGTGAATTTTAAATTAATGATCAAGCCATATGCTATTGTGAGTATATTATTAAATACTCGGATATGCCACACATAGCATTATGTTTACTACAAGTAAACTTAACTTCTAGTTAATAACTTTAGGTTGTTCCTCCTAATTTCTGATTTCCCATTTGTGAGTATTCATTATGTGCACATTCTCACTGGGATAAAGTCCTTCAGGGAGTTTCACTTCGGGTGATGCTCTTCATAGGCTTCCTCACATTTAAATATTCTAACATTGTACTTTTTGCTTCATGCGAGTATGATTTAGTGCGTGTTTCTATTCCCGCTTCGAGCTTCCAGCAATATTTTATGAAGATCATTCTTCCATTCAATACAAGACATTTATATAGGCTTTTCTCTCCCCTAATGCGGTATTACATCTTCATAAATAATAGCATACTTCCAATAATATCCCCATGAGCTTTATATAATGGAATTTCAGATCCATATTTTTAAACTTCAAGTTGATGCTCATGTATGCTAATATGGTGAAATTAAATATCTTCACGCACCTAATTTCAAATTTCAAGGGTTATTTATTATGCAGTGAGCTAGACTTTATACATATATTATACAACTGGTATATTCTGCATACCTACAAATGCATTGCTATAAACCTACAATACCATTTTATTAACTAGCTTCTTATTTATTTATCCAAAAAATGATTTAAATACTCATACAATATGCTTCAAGTAATTTAGAAAAATAAACTTCAAGCCTATAGTTTTGTCACATAAAATCTACATGAAATTTCTTTTAATCGCTTATTCATACAAGAATTCTACATATGCCTTAAGATTTTTAACCCATAAATACAAAATAGTTTTTTCACACAATGGACTAGCAGGTCCATCTTTTATTTTTCCGCAATCCTATTCTAATTAGGTCAATCAATTTCTAGTTGATTTGATAAAATCACTATTGAGCCGATTTCAAACCGGGTTGCTCCCACTGATCTCAACCTACTTGATTAGAGATAAATTGATGTCTTCTAGTCATATTGTACATCATCATGTGATACACAAATTGGGCTAGCTTGCAAGCTAATTGATAGTGCGTTGTGATGGCTCGATGACCATCTCAGCATTGAGAGCTGCTACTGAACAGGAGAAGCTTGAGTACGTATAGCATGCGAGCCAATACAATAAAAACAATAGTATTGTGGCTTCTAGCCAACGTGAAGCGGAAGGTTATTATAATGCATGTGCAAAGGCTAGTAGTGACATGCAGATTCTTGCATTAGTGTGGAAAAAACTATTAACTAGTCTTAGTGACACAATGGTATATATGAATTACGAAGGCTATGAGCAGAGCTACATGCTTAGTCATAATAATGACCAAGGCTACTGGCCAACTTGTGCGTTGGTTTGTCCATCAATCTAACAGGATGCGGCTCTAAACCAACAATGCTACAAGATTAGGGATATGTCTATTAGATTTTTCAAGTTGATCCACATTCTTCATTTTTCTCTATACCCAATTTCTCCCTCTTTCCATACCGCAATTGCACTTCAGGTCATTCTACGCTTCAAACATGATCTTTCCATAGAATTGAATTATACTTCTAGTATACACATGTATTGTATGAATCCACATAGGTGTACTGTTCAGTGTACACCAATGTGGTTTGGGCAAAATAAACTTCTAGTTAAAAGGTTTATGTATTCTGTACATATTTGAGTAATATATAATTTCATTTAGCTCTTAGTTCAATCGAAAAGCATGAATATTACTCGTTCATGTGCTTCATGGAAATTCAGTTTCCAATCTACCTACATGATAGTAATGCACAATAACCACAACCTACACGGTTACTTGAGACTTAAGTGGGGAAAACTCATTTCAAATGATTATCTAATAGGCAAACTAAAGAAATTATTTACGATATCTAGTATGTAATTTTTTATTTATTCCATGAGATTAAAATTATTACTACAGGTAAAAATTGCTACAAGCAAGTGGGCATAAGGTAAGGTGAGAAAAATCTATACAGAGGTAAGAAATACCAAAAATTTTGCCCTTCTATTCTGGAAAAGATTCTTAAGCTAATGCAAACTTCTGGTTTTAAACCAAAAATTAATTGCTTGCTCTTCATGAGCGTAACCAAATTCTACATGAATTTAACAAATAATGCAACATATGTAAGAAATTGTATTTATAGATTATGGGTGAGTATGAAACTTCATTGTTTCAATGCATCGCCCCTAAACTAACAATACTTCTGGAATATAAGTTATTTTATGTCCACTTTTATAGTTATGCAATTTCTAATTTCATAAATATTTTCTATATTGACTTTGTGCACATTCTTCTTGAATTACAAAAGTGCACATATGGTAAAATATATGTTTCCTCAAGAAAACACATTAAGTTTGCATAACTTCAAGTTATATATATGAACTCAAATAGTAGACATATTTCTTACGAGTTTATTGCTATTGTAAAATCATGATGTCATATTGGGAGGTAAATTTCAATGAGCTAAAATAATTTTTAGATTATATAGCATTTCTTCTAGAAATATACGGTGTTAGGCTTAAACCAGTATTAAATTTCTTCAAGAAATAATGAACTACATGTCACATCCTACATTATTCATGCAATTACTACAAGCACACTTCATGTGTTTAAATGCATGAAATAAGTGCAAAAATTAAAGGTTGGTTAATCTATTCAGTAGATAATTTATATAATTTCCCAGTTAGAGAAAAAATAAACATTACACTATCGTGGGTAACATGTCTAAGGTTCTTCAGGATTGAGAGATAATCCTAAAACCATTTTCTAAGATTAAAGGTAAATTTCTAGCCACTTCGGGAACTAATGGTTTAAAATTTTCAGAATTATACATCCATTAAACATGCTAGAAAAAGTTTAAATATGAGCCTTATAGGGGTTTCAAAAAAATGAGAGAGATCATATTCCTAAAACCACTAAAGGCATGATTTACTAGATTTATGTGCAATTATGACAATATACACAAAAACAGTAAATAACTTTCATGAATATCAATTTACACAAGGTGCAAACTGTAAATATCATTAGACTTGCCGAAACCCAATCATCCCAAGTAACATTCAGCACCGTGCTTTGATCGATTTCATATTCTTCCAAAAAAAAATTTCACAAATAGCTTTTCTGGGCCTTTCTTCTTGTTAATTACCACACGTGTCCTTCATGTCTCGAAGCCATATGGAGAGCGAGTGATGCAGGCCGAGTACCGACGCGTGCGGGCGCGATAGGGCCGGAGGCGCTGCGTGGCCCGCCGTTGGCTTTAGGTGTTAGTGCACGACTGCTGCGAGCGGCTGCGCGTAAGTGCGGGCGGGTTGGCGAAGCCAGCGTTCAGGAGGGCGACACCATCGAACGGATGGCACGTCGTGCTGTACTGTTTGCGGTGGCACGTTGCCGCGCGCGATGGGTCTCATCACAGATGTGGATGGGACTTCGGCTTCAGGCCGTGGCATACGACTTTGATTGAGGCTCGGATTCGGGCGGCTAATGCGAGCAGGATTCGATCTCTTCTGTGCACGGCTTCGGGTGGTGGTGCAAGCTTCAGGCTTGGAGTTGGATATGGTCTCGACTTAGAACACAACGACGACACACGGCTTCTGGCGCAGCTTCAGGCGGCGTACGGCTTGCAAGCCGTAAAGTCGACTGAAAGCAACGGTGCGGTGGCTGTTGCCAGCTTGCGTGCAGGCGAGGCCAGGGGCCGTTGTTCCGCGTTCAAGCATGGCAGCGGCAAGCGTTCAGGCGAGCTGCTGCAGTACTAGAGCAAAGTACGAGCCAAGAAGCGTGCTGACGGCGGATCCGCAGGATGTGCAGGCGGCGATTTCAGATCGCGTGTACGTTGATACGATGGCCAAACTGGTGTACGACCTAGCGAGTTCGGTGAACAGAGAATAAGGCTTGGTAGAAGCTGAGAGCTTTGTAATATCTTCGACGTGCTGGTCAAGAATAGTTTTGCTACAGGCAGGCGCTATGACAAACGAAAGTGGTGGCGTGCGAGGTGCAAGCCGTGGCGGTTGTGAATCTGCAGGACGCGCAGTATGTACAAAGATTTGACGATATTCAGTCCGAGGTTGACACCAACATCGCGTCGTTAACATTCAAACTAGCATCGCGGTAGCGCTGCCGTTCAAGGCCATGCTAGATGCGTTTGTCACGTAATGGTTATAGGCCAATCGAATGCATACGTGTAGCTTCCTGCTTGCATGCTTAAGTTCATGAGTGATGGCTGCCTTGTTATTCTTTTACGGCTTCAACGAGAACACATACATGCGCGTGAGAGCAAGGTCACAGACATGCTCATCGATTAGGTACTTGCCTTCGTGGCCGATCAAATAGTAGATTTAAAAACGAATTTTTCTGGCTCGATGGCTGGATCCAATTCTAATCTACTACTTTGTGTCAATAATTCATACCTTGTATCGTTTGATGCCAATTGATCTACTCCACTTGCCGCGTAGGACAGTTATCAGTAGATACATACCGCGTAGGGCATTAGACATGGTAGTAGACATGCCTACTTGATGACGAGTCGGTGCAGATCCGTTCCCTAATGACGTTGAAGTAGTCGACGTCGTCGAAATAGTCGGCGGCGAGGACGACAGCAAGATCGCCCGGCGTCGAGCTTGATGGCGACTCCTCCGATGTAGTCGATGCAGAGCGGTCGTGCTGATAGCGTATTGTGACACATGTCGTCAACGGTCGGATCTTCTCCCTCTCACGCCTCTCATGACAAGCACGCAAGAACAAGTATCAAGTATACAAGAGACAATGTAGGTGGAGCTTCTCTTTATTATTCCTTCAAATCGATATCTTACAATGGAGGTGTACCTCCGATATATATACTCCGAACTAAGCCTAGAGTTTTGGTAAGAACCCACAAGCAACCGGACAAGTACTAGGACTTCTTGTCCTCCTTTTCTTCTCAAAGAGTCCGGTTGTTTTACAACAAAGATCAGGCCCTACAGGAGGAAGGCCCAGTAATGCGGCGTATTACAGTTTAGGAAGAGTCCAGAGTCAGTTGAGTTTACATGTAATTCAAGTTAGTTCCTCCCCATAAATATGAGGGGAGATGCCTTGGAATAAACTAAGCAGAGTTAGAGAAACCTCTCTGCCTTTTACTTTAGCCCTCACAACTCTCCAGCTCCTACGCCGCCCCATGCCGACGCCCAGCACATCTTCCTAGGGGCGGCTGCCCTAGGGCAGCCGCAACCCCCCTCTCTAATCCATCTAATCCCCCTATAATCTGCTACTAATTCGTCAGGGAACATTAAACCCTAACAAACTGTTGGAATTTTTGGGCTTGGCCCATTAGCCAATCCAATAATTCCTGAATAAATCTCAAAGACCCATTAGCGTGATGAGAGGGTACATCATCTATTAGTCCCATATTGCTAATAGACGAGGGTGTTGGAGGTTTCCCTCTATATAAATATGGACCACCCCCTTCATAGAAGAGACACACAACAGACTATATACGGGAAGGCCTCATGAAAGGGTATCCCTAAAATAGATCTGGTCTGAGTTAGGATTTTGCCTCTCTCTCGCTGCTGCGCCGCCGCCACCATCTACTCCATCCCGAACACCTGCGTGCACAGGCGATCGGGAGAGCAGGTCTCTCGGAACTGTCCGTCCTTGCGATCCTGCACCGGGAGAGGGCGAATAAGGTTTTTGGGAAGCGCTCCGCGCGATTGCTCAATTGTCGTCATCGTGACCCATCTTCCTAACAATTCTCCTGACGAGAGGGCGCGTCACCTTCGACGCCGGCTGCTACGTGTCGTCCGGAACACCGTCGTTGTTCCGTCTACGCCGCTTGTCTTCCCCGACGCATCGACGCCCTCCACAGCGCAAGATCCAATCTTTAATCATGTTTACTGAGTTCATGGTTATGCTATTACTATCGTCTAGTATGTTTGATGCATGCATACTAGTTACTATCATTGTCATGTTTTACTGCTTTCAGAATTTAATACGGAGATTGCCTAATTATTCAACACAAACTATATTCAAATGGGAAAATAAATTTCAACAAAGAAAAACGAAGGTTGCAATTTGCAAACAAAAGCAATCATCTTTACACGGTTACCCCCCAAGGCCCCAATTAGAATGGAAAGGGCAACAAACAAACAACTATGCGTATAAATGCTTAAAAGCAAGTGAACTTTTAACTAACCCCGTTCTAGTAAAGAAAAAGTCAATTTTACCTCCCTCAACTATCAAAAAGTCTAATTTTCCTCCTCGACTCGAAACCAGATACACTATCTCCTCAGCAAACCAGCTCAGATTTCCTCTCCAACCGGTTTTGACTCCGGTTTCTCCAGTGAGACCGGCTCGTCAACGGCTCAATGCTCTATCTCCTTCCTCCCTCCATCTCCCCCTTTTGCCGCTGGTCGGTGGCCAAAGCCTCTACCCCTCCAGCTCACCCACTAGCACGCCGCCCGACCACGGACCACACGGTGGGTCCCTACCACATGCGACGTGGGGCGGAGGCGGCGCTCATCGCGGCAACTGGAGCGAGGTGGTGGGCCACCAAAGGCCAAAGGTCGACGGCGACGAAGCCTGAGATAGCGCCTTCCGCCGCCCCGCCGCCTTGTCGTTACCTCCGTCTTTACGGATCCGCGCCGGCGACGCTGTGACTTCGTCGGCGCCTTGACCGGCCGCGCGCTATGCCACCCCTCGCTCCTTAGGCACGGGCTCGCCACCAGCCTCAAGGTCGTGTCATGGGCGGGCTCTCGACGGTCGTGCCCCGGCGGCCATGCCCTACACGCCCGCCCCCTCAAGGCCGTTGCGCTCACCCCCTCTCTCCACAACTACAACTGCCGCCGGGTGCTGCGTGCGCCTCAAGACTCCCGCCTCCCCGAGCTCGAGGACACAAGCCATCGCTAGCCAACACGGTCGTGGGCTGCCTCTCCAGTCTCCAGCCAGGGGGAGCAGGACGGGGTGGAGGAGAAGGAGGCGGAGAGAGCAGGGAAGGAAGAGGAGTGCAAGGGGAGAGGAGAGGTGAAGGAAGGAGTTGACGAGCAGGACCCGCCTGTCATAAAGGATTGAGCCACTGACGATCCGATCCCACCAGAGAAACCAGGTTCAAAACCGGGGAGGGAGAAAATCTAAGCTGGTTTGGTAAGTTTGAGGAGGAAGTATATCTGGTTTCATAGTTGAGGGAGGAAAATCAGACTTTTGTGACAGTTGAGGGATGTAAAATGGACTTTTTTCCTTCTAAGTAACCACAATCCATCGTGCTTGCATTTTGGAAATAGTGTGATTTTCGTCCCTCAAGTATCACAAAAGTGTAAGTTTCATCCCTTACGTTTCAATTGGTGCAAACCGACCCCTTAACTATCTAAACCGTGAACTAATCATGCGCACCTCGGTTGGCCAGCGGTTTAATGCCATATGTCACCGGTTTATATGCCACGTAATTAGCTGACTAATCACTATTTAAACACGTTATCCACACTGATCCATCGTTATATGGCGCTGTCCGATTTCTGAACGGAAGGCGTCCTCCATAGAGCTCCACTATATCCATCAGATAAGTCTAGCAGCAATATCGAGCAAGTAGAGGGCGCGAGCTGTGCCCCCTGCGTTGTTGTCCTCAGAGGAGGAGATTGCGAGAGCTGAGTGGAGGAGGAGAAAGATTTGGTGGTCGGTGACAGTGCTGCGGCGGCGGCGGCCATGAGTTGGTGAAAGAGAATAGGCACAGATTGTGAGGCCAGATGTAGTGCTGCTGCTCTGTGTGTAGCAGGAGCTTCTGCCTAGGCCTGCTCTTCACCGGAAGGTAATCAGTTCCTCTATTTGGTTCAACTGCAGAACTGCTCTCGTGTGTGAGTAAGGTCTAGCTTTTGGTCACCTTAGTTCTTCATTTTCGATTCTTTTGGGAGGAAATGTGCATTTGATGGGCTTGGACCCCACTATTTACCTCAACTCATGAATAGCAGCACCTCATTTACTTAATTCCATGCGAGCGTTGTTAATTTGTGGATTTGGGGAGTTCAAGTCTTTAAAAATTCAGACTTGTAGCTGCCATGTGCTCGGTTGTTCGTGATGCAAAATTATAACCTTATGTTACCAGGTTCAAAGAAACACAATGCTAGTGACATATTACATATCTCAAACATAAATTGAATAAACCATAGACACCCGAGGCTCACAAAAGAAACAAAATAATAAAGATGAATAAAGCACACAAATTGGCCATATCAATCTTCCATGCATAGCTGTGGCAGGTTCTTTTTCTTCCTAAGTTCCTGGGTTGTGACATGTGCATTAGCAGCCTGTAGGTTGGAAGATGAGCATTGTCCCTTGGAGAGCTGGGCGCTTTCAGTTTTCTTCCTCTTCCTTGTACCAGCAGAGCTTTCCTGAGATCCTTGCACAATTTCCTGCATAGTACATACTTAGTTTTGTTGTAAAACATACGGACTCTATCCTAGAAGGAAAGGAGAAGAAAGAATCCTAATCCTAGTCCGTTTGAATGTGAGCTCTTACCGAAACTTTTAGGCCTTAGCAGGACTATATATACATGGGAGCTTTATGCTGTAATCACCAATATTCAGAGAAATGCGAATTGGCTTGTAGTCCAATGGTAGGACGGTCCAGTGGGACGCTACCCACCAGGGTTCAAATCCTGGTGCTCGCATCTTTTCTTGGGATTTTCCAGGATTTTCGGCGTTATGCATTAAGTGGTAAGCGGCGTTCCGTCGATGACGAGGCGCCTACGGTGACTTCGAGAATCTCCAGATCTGCGGCTGCCCCGGTCCTTCGGAGGTGCTCATAGGGGTAGGGTTTTGCGTCGCGTGTGTTCATAGCGGTGAGTGTGCGTGCGTGTTGTGAGCGTCTGCGTTGTACTGTGTCATTCTCAAAAAAAAAAAAAAAAAAAAAAAAACCAATATTCAAAGAAATAAAGAATAGTCTTCCTACATCTTGTGTCTACTTGTTCTACTTTCATCTAGTATGTTGATCGTGAGAGACGGAGAGGGAAGGTCCTAACGGCTGGCAACATGCTTTATAACACGTTATCAAGACGACATGCTCTACGCCGACATCGCCGTTGTAGCTGCCACCCGACATCGACATCGACATCGACATCGACGCTCGTGCCGACATCCCGCCACGACTACTTCGACGATGCCGACATCCCGACGTTGTTAGTGGAACGGATATGCTAGTCGACATGTACCGACATCGTCAAGCAAGCAGGTCTACGACAATGTCAAACGCCCTACGCGGTATGTATCTACTAATCACTACCCTACGCGGTACGTGACGTAGATCAAATTGGCATCCTCTACGAGGTATGAAAAAAAAAACACATATCTCGCAGATTGCTTGCACTAGTCACGGAACTAGTATATATGTTCTATGCATCTCGAATCGTATGAGTACAACTTTTCCCCTCTTTCGTCCCTAGGGCTACTGATAGGCCCGAGGGCGATTCGCTGGCGACCAGGAGGAAACGGCGTTCCGCCCGGCGATTCGGCCGGCTCCTCCCCTCCGGTGGCCCGTCGGGCGCCGGAGAGGGGAGCCGGGTGGATTGGGTGCCCCAAGCTCAAGAGAACGGCGGCGGCGGCGGGCGACTCGGTGGGGTCTTCGGCGTGCTCGTGCTCGTCGGCGTGGAGCTTGCGGTGGATGTTGGTGTCTAGGGCGACGGCGGCGAGATGGAGGAGCCGGCGACGCATTGGAATAAGGTACCCGGACCATCCTCTATCCCGGCGGTGTCGTCTTCGGACGGCGGAGGGTCTAGTGGGATTTAGGGTTAGGGTTAGGGTTAGGTTAAGTGCTAGGTTTTCGGTCTTCTCTACCTCTTTCTTCTTCTTCAACGACGACGGTGTCGTCTCCGGCGGAGGCGGTGGCCATCGGGCGGTTTTTTTTTTCCTCCTCCACGTTTGTTCCCCGCCGACTCATCGATATGGCGTGGAGGGTGGTCCGTTCATGTCGAAAACTCAAGATTGAGGATCCATGCCGGCGTGAAGAGGAACTTGGGCTTCGGTGGTTGCGGTCGACGGCGGCAGCGGCGTCGCGGTCGCGGACGAGGAAGTATGGAGAAGAAGAGAGATCTATCTAGGGTCATGTTTGTGATTTCTAGTGTGTTCGGGGACTTTTTCTGTAAACATCCAGATGTACTGTGCACCGTTTTAATATTAAAGTTCCTATTCGCAAAAAAAAAAAAAAAAGAATCGTATGAGTACGTAAACTTACACTTTTGATGTCACGTGGTTGTAGCCCATGCTTGAAAGCACGACACATTGCAACATGAAGTTGCTGGTGTCATTATCGATCGGCTAGATCATACATATTATATATACACTAGGCACAACTATTGTTGACTTACTCATGCATGAAAACAACACATTGCCACGGGTACGGTACACCACCATATGGATCTTACGACCCCGCATGGTCTCCGATTCACTTTCAGTTATGTCCGAGCCAATGTCACCGAATCAACCGATTCACCTTTGTCTGAAGGGGCCAGAAGCTGCTGATCCTATCAGCCACACCATTGAACGGTGAAATCACGGACTCCTCCCCCTAGCAAACCGTGTATGGCAAGAAGCCAGCCTGCAGCTGTAATCTCCTGCATGGCATGGTTCCATCGGTGGCGAATCGTTGATCAGGGCAGCTCTGAATTGCTGACCAGAGTCCATGCTCTGAAGCCTGCTAAACTCTGGGTGCTGGCCGCATGTATGTTACACCTTGTTTTAATCTGCCTCTACACATATTCAGGTCTTGTAGACTCTGGACTGCGCCTGGATGCGTTAAAAAACAAGCAATATAATGTGGTCATTTAGCACTAGGCAACTGCCTTGTGCCACCGGCGAGTTTCTTTCTCTTTTTTTTTTTTTTTCATGCCGGCTGCCGCATCAACTCGTGGGCTTGTAGTGGTTAAATATCACCTCGAGACCAAATTACTACTGATAACATGAAGTATCGGGTAGAGCCAATATATAAAACCTGGCTAACTTAGTGCTCGGAAAATACGAATTTTGCAAGAATGCCATAGTACAGCGGAATGTGTCAGCATAAGACTCTCCTGCAGAACCGTCTTTTTGCAAATTGAGGATTTATATCCTATATATATACATGTAAAAATGTGTGTACATTGACAATTTATTTATTTGTACCATGTGTTGATATTTCATTATGCTCTTTTAAATGCATTTATTTATCACACTTATATACCATGTATTTACGAGAATAAAACTTTGGATAATTATACTAGAAATATGGTATAAGGTATATATATGAGCTCTCTATAAATCTTGCAGATCTTAGACTTATCACCTTTGAGAGGCTCATTTTGATTTTTCTAGCATAATAAATTTTTAGGATGAATGAACACTTGGTACTAATTCTGAAATTTTTCATGTACCATAATCCTGAAAAATTCTAGAATGCTTCTAAGAATACTTTGAATAACCATCCACTATCTTTTTGCACCTTGCTACTTGTTTACGCGTAGTAAACCTATATGCACATGATTTATTTATATAATGATATATGCATACCTTCATGAAGAAGGAATATCCAATAGTTACTTGATATGGTCATTATTAAAATTCATATAGGATATTTGCTACCATAGTAAACTCACGATATGTATTTTCCGATTACTCTCTAGAATGAGTATATGGCCAAGATATAATGCTGCTCTATAAACTATAGCTTGAAGCTTTTGTTTAAATGTCTAGAAGACAAGATGGTAAATAAGATTTTATCTTTATTCTTGAAGAAATATCTCTTCTGTATAGAATATCACAGAGCAATGTAATACATGAAGTATTCGAATTTACCATCAGAAATTACTCAAATAGAATTTGACTTGCAATTTATAGACAGCTTTACCAAGATATTGTCAATTGATTAACTTTGAATATGTGACTTGCATATATCATACTCCTAGAAGGATCGAGTAAGTATGAAGCTGATAAATGTCAAGCGTGATGCTAAGACATGTAAGAATGGATAAGAATTTAAAGTTTCTCTCGAAGAAGAAACTTAAATCAAGTGCATATAAATTTATTTCTTTTGAATTCATATCTTGAAGTATTGGTATTAGTGGCGGTGGTGCAATAAGTTTTAATCCCATGAAATTAAGTGGTTCTTATATATTCATAGAAGAGTTAATGGTTAAATTTATTAGCTTGAAGACTAATATGAAATATTAATATTCTTAGTTGCAATTGCTACCTGAAGTAATATATACTAATTTCTCATCGAATAAATTAGATTTATATGTTTCACGTATAAACAATTTCCTATTGCCTATTTAAACAACTTTGAATTATTTTATCCATAAAGAAGCCTCGATTAATCATGAAGATTTAGTTCTTTGTGCACTACTACCATGCAGGTATAAGGAAAACTGAATTTCCTAGAAGCACATGAACGATTGGATTATCTTTGGTACATGAATTACTCCTAGAAGGAGAAATTTTACTAAGAAATAGTATAATTCTAAAACTAAGTATTTAATACTTGTGCCCAAAAATAAGAAGTTTATGTCCTACCCTGAATTTATTGTTGTACACCGAATAGTACATTGAATGTGTGAATTTCATGCCATAACCAATGAATACTTATGATTGGAATCTATGGAACATTAGAAGCGATTATTCATAGATTATGCATGAAGCAAATTAGTACTTGAAGTAATTATGGCATGAATAGGGGAGGAATTTTGGGTAAAGGCATATGAAATGTGGGTAATATATATTTAATAGGCATAGCCTTCCTAAATCTATCTTCAAGTGCATGTATCAGGACTTGAAGTTCTGCCCGCATCTCTTTTACCGCCGAGTTAATTTTCTCTACTACACTAATTGCAAGTAAGCTTGTAGCTTTGCATCTTGTTGTTATCTATCATGTTGGATTGAATACCAACATTTTTCACATCGCACATGTGTATCACTATGTTGTTCTCCCATTGAGCTACATTCTTCTCTACTCTTGCAATAATATTAGCATCAAAGCTATAGTTGTAGCTAGTAGCTACATTTGCACTTCCCTCATAATCAAAATGGTTAGTTAGCATGATATGTCTATACAGTTCTAGTTGAACTAAGGAATATTTTTGCTTTTAATGCATTGCATGCATAAGCAATAAATTGATCTATGGTCGAGGAGCCTAAGATCAGGGGGAGTTGGTTAATCTGAAATTAGCTCAATGGAGAAGTGACCCACTTGAATGGGATGAATTATAGTGAAATTAAGATGGTGGATAACACACATATGATGATTTGGGATTTATGAAGAAAAGGCATAAAGGGAATTTTGTATTAATGGCAATTAGAAAATTTTAGAAGAAATTCCATGTGAATTGGGTGTTGCATATTTTATATATTTAAAGTATATTTGGTACACTTTGATGTATGAGTACTTGAATTATTTATTTTAGGCTAGATAATAAAGAAGCTAGACAATGAAATGGTTTTCTAAACTATGTTATGTGCAGATCGGGGAGAACATCCCAGAGTTTTGTAGGAATGCTGAATATTCTTAAATGCACTTTATTTATTCTAGCTCACTTTGCATATATTATGAATTAACCCCCATGTTTAATTATGTGCGTGAATATTTTCCATAAAATTCTATCATAGCATACATGAATGGGCCTCCACTTGTAGTTGGAGATATATGAATTTGATTATTTTAAGCCCATGAAAGGGGATATCTATTGAAGTATGCTATTAAAGGTCTAATATTGGCATTAGGGGGAGAGAAGGAGAAGACAAGCCAGAGGATTGATCAAATAACTCAGATTAGATCTATTTTAGGAATACCCTTTCATGGGGCCTTCCCCGTAGATAGCCTGTTGTACATATCTTCTATGAGGGGGTGGTCCATATTTATATGGAGGGAAACCTCCAACACCCTCGATCTATTAGCAATATGGGACTAATAGATTTTTTTTTTTTTTTTTGAGAATTATATGGAACTAATAGATGGTGTACCCCCTCATCACGCTAATGGGCCTTTGAGATTTATTCAGGAATTATTAGATTGGCTAATGGGCCAAGCCCAAAATTCCAACACAGTTGATCTGGCGTCTCTTAAGATTAGATAGAAATATCAAAGATAATAAGATACGCCTCTGCTGTCATGCCTCGTGTCGTGGGGTTAGAAACTAAACAAACAGCTGAAGCTCAAGTTGAGAAGGAGGCGCCTCGGGCACGCCCAATCGAGCATCTTCGGATCCGGACTCCTTGCTCCATCGGCACGGCTCGCCAGCAAGCAGCAGCGGCAGAGTATTTTGCAGGTTCAGACTTTAGAGCTCACACTGATCATTAGCTAGCCTCTGACAGGTAGCAGGAGCAAAACCGCCCACAACATGAACTGAATTTTCACAAAGTCATCAGTATTCAATGATCACCACGGCTGGGCCGGCTGCTCTGTATCCACCATGATACTGCTGATTTTTGTTTTGTTTTTCTTAAAAAGGCGTCTCCGTCGACATGCTTTGCTACTACAGTACTAAGAACAAGTATTATAACCGACTATAAACATGTTGAATCCTACGTGGAGGAGAGAGAAGAGAAGAGAGAAAAAAGCGGACGTTTTACTCCCAGCCGGCTGAACCAGACGTTTTAATCACTGCACGTGGGCCCAGATCGGTCTATCCGCCGGCTTACCGCCAGCAGCGGGCGCATGCGCGGGCGTATAGCTGCAGCCAAGAAGCCAAGAAGCCGGCTAGGTTAATAAACAACCGGATTGCACACATTTCTAAACAACTGACAGCAGAATACCAAGTTTGCCCGGTACCGATGCAGGATTACATACTGGATGATGCTTTAGAGCTAAGTATTATAGGATGATATAGGCGGGCTAAATGAAGTGCCATATCAGATTTATGGTGAGGTGGAGGGGAGAGAAGAGGAGAGAGAGAAGAGGTGGACTGTAAGCTTGTAGCCCGCTCTCAGCCGGCTGTAACATGGACTCCAATAAAAGTGGTGAAAGAATAAAAGAGGGGGATGAGCCAAACATTAATGTTACAGCCCCCACATAAAGCCAACCTATTTTATGGGTGGGCTATTAGATGGGCTTAGAATGACATGACAATTTTATATAGCCGACGGTTCAGTGGGACGCTACCCACCAGGGTTCAAATCCTGGTGCTCGCACCTTTTCCTGGGATTTTCCAAGGATTTACCGGCGTTATGCATTAAGTGGTAAGCGACGTTCCCGTCGACGACGAGGCGCCTATGGTGACTTCGAGAATCTCCAGATCTGCCGGCTGCCCAGTCCTTCGGAGGTGCTCATAGGGGTAGGGGTTTGCGTGCGTGTGTTCATAGGGGTGAGTGTGCGTGCGTGTTGTGAGCGTCTGCGTTGTACTGTGTAATTCTCAAAAAAAAAAAAAGCAGCGGGCTAAATTATAAGCCTTGCTCTTACAACTACAACCATCAACGAAGAGTACACGCTGCTAGCGAACTCTCCAGTTCAAGGTGCTAACTGCTAACACGGGCATAAAGCCCTTATGCACATACGCGTGCAGCTACGCCGCGTATCATGAACGACGGCAAGGGAAGCGTGCTCGGCTCTGGAGACGCGACGACGACGACGTCGTGGCGCTCGCCGGCCTCTAGTGCGCGTCCCACCTCTCCTCGGAGTTGGCGCGGCCGCTGCTCACGATCTTCTTGTTGCTGTCCAAGGAAGGCTTGATCTTGTGGGCATCCCACCTCCCGGCGGCGCCGGGCGCGGCTGGGTCTGGGAGGCGAATTGTTGGGGAGGATGATGGCGCACGGGCGGCGTCGGGAGCGGGGAGCAGATGCAACATCGTGCACCTGGGCAGGGCTGGGAGCAGCCCGGGGAGAGCCGCGTGCACCATGGCGAGGTGCACGCGCGCAACAGGGATCAACATGGGTCGAGGGAGACGCACACGAGAAGCGCCGCAAAGTGAGAGCAGAGGAGAGGAAGCGGGAGATCGGGATGCAGGAGCTGATGAGAAATTCATGGGCTAAAAGGTCGAGATTTATAGGTGCACATGGCAGTCCGAACACGCCAGTAGCTGAACCCGGCTCGGAGCCCCGAAACCGCAGAAGGAGCTGGTCATCAGTGGATTAGTCATTGAGGCGCCGCCTTGACGCTTGTCTCGAGACCGACTCGAATCGGTTCTCCGTTGTTGTCCAGGTAGCGTTCGGCCCGGCTTCATGATTCGGCCCCAACACTTGATCAAGGTTCTGACCCTCCGAATTTGTTAAATTTGATGCGACATTATATATTTTGCTACTGCAAATTTGAAGATGCTTTACCCAAGTTCAGATTTCTTTTCCTGCAGCTCAATTGGTAAGTTCCATGAGCTGTTATGCATGAAGGTATATAAATATGCATGAAGTTAATCGCTTATGTTTTCAAGAGATGAATGTGTACGTACACGAGAATTTTATACCGGTAAAGACAGGCCACTACTACAATCCCACAGATTTTGAACGTTCATATATAGATGAGAAATGCTTTCAGAGTAAGGGTTGGTATCAATAACAAATGCCAAAAAAAAATATTAAAATAAGATAAACATGATTTTTTTAATGAAGGTAATCAATAGCCAGTATACAAACATGACGCCATTTCTAAAAGAGCGCCTGAAAATATGAGTTAAAAGTGGATGTCCGATATATGTATTAAAATAGGAGTAAACATGACAGCGAGAAATGCTTTGAAAGTAAGTGTTGGTACCAAGAGTTTGCACACGATAAAAACATAGGAGGAAAGGCATTTTAAACATAGAGCGGCAGCATCTAACATTCCACACAATTGAAACTTAACACAAACTAGTCATAAAAGACATTTTCACACAAATACCTAACCTATTTCATGATGAAATTATTCATACAACATTCTTCTCAATTTCCACAAAAAAAAGTTGATTTTTGTGTGGCAATATTTTACCATCATACTTTAGTTGTGATGATAAAAGTGTCACTTTCAAGATAGAAATTGTGGTGATGCACATGTTATAATAAACAATGACAAGAGCATTGACACAATAAATTCATATTATGGTGAAACTGTTAGAGTGCGCAGCGGATTCCGACCCGACTTGCTATAATCACGAGCCAATGCCTCACCAGGTGTATATCCATCGGAGTCCACAACAATAAAGTTTGGCCTAACGCAACCCTAATGACTAGCCACCTTATATGTTTGTGCATCTGATTTTCAGAACCTGAGGTTGGTACATGGACATTGCCTTGTACCGTGGAAAACTCTACCCACTCAATGACAAGGAGCACCTTTTTGTGCACGAGCTCCGCGACGGAAGCACAGTCGAGCTACTGGAGCTGGTGTCTCGCGTTGTCCGGCGTGTGGTCACAGCACAAACTCCGGCATGCGATCCACCATTATATTCTCAGACCAGGTGCTATTGTTGATGGAAAATATGGGCTGCTAATCTTGTGAGGGGGTCAAGATGAAGGCATTCGAGGCTGTTGAGGACTTGAATGGCCAAGCTCTTTTCATCGGCTCAGGCAGCTCCAAGGGTCTTCGCTAATCGGCACAGTGAAATGTTCCAGGGGAACCGGCCGCATTTACTTTCTTGACCAAACCTATAATAGTTTGACTTAGGACAAACTAGAAGTCCACATATTTGTGGATAGAGGGAGTGCGTCAGAACAAAACTTAAAATTTCATGTTTTTTCTTCTATCAAAAAATCTTAATATGGACAGTTTGTCCAGCTGCCATGTGCAGCCTAAAACTTAATAATAAAACAATCATGGCAAAGTTTTCAAGCAAGGCTACAAGCTCCCACAGACCCGACTAACATGATAAGACAATCTCAACTGTTGACTCCTATTCACTGTGGACATCCGGACAACCGCGCTAAATCACACGGCACATTTAGCACCAATACTGCAAAATAATGTCAAGGATAGAATGAATAAATAGAATGAACGAATGTCAAGGTAATATTCAAGGGAAAGATAAATAAACAGGCTACAGATACAAGGAGAAAAAAAATAATTTGAAGGAGGTAATGAATAATCAAGGTTAAGAAATCAAGGGGAAAGATTATATAAAAAATAATTAGAGATTTGCAACATCACCCATAAAACCAAGAGGGTGAATGCACGAGATAGGTAAAATCACCAAGGAGGAGGTGCACGATTAAAGTCAAGTAATTGTCAAGGAGTAAAGAAGTAGATAGACAAAGAAGTAGATAGACAAGGATTAAATTTTTAGCAATAGAAAATTAAAACAAATTTAGTTGACCAATGGTCAAGTGTGAAACGTAGGCAATCAAGGAGGGGGTAAACGGACAACGGTCAAGAATAATCACTAGAGAGGTCAAGGATAGGGGACGAACAATTTTTCTAGTAAAATAAACATTAGAAAGCCGACCATTACTAACTAGGTTTACGTCCTACGGTCGATACAGCTCTGATACCACTTTTGTCACACCCGGTTCTGAAAACAAAACCAAATGTATACTGTATATGTGCCAGGATCAAGTTTCACATATACAGTAAAACAAAAAGTGAATACAGGAACAGTATCACAGATAAAAGAATAAAAAGGTCTATCAGAGTATACAACTTAATTCTGAATACAGAGGCTCCAAACTCCACAAGCAGTCGCCCGGGGGTTGCGTACGCCTAGAACTCAACATCATCTTCAGAAAACTCCATAGCAGCATCCTTCTTCTGAGCAACATTGTTTATAGTAAGGGTGAGCACTTGTCGTACTCAGCAAGTATGGGGAAATATGAATGCAAGGCTGAATCAAGGAAAGGCTGAGGCTATATTGCGGTGAGCAATTTTAGTTGGTCAAACTTTTATTAGCACCTGATTACTAAGATATTAATTATATACCAAACCCACGTTATAATAACAAGCGTCATAAACACATGGCACAACCATAACCACGATTTAAGTCCATCTTCAAATTCAATTATCATGTGAGGGTCCAGGCCGCTCTTGATCATGAGCACGGTTGTTATAACAGTTTTACACTCTGTAGAGGTTGTACACTTTCACCATAAGTCGCGTACTGTTTTAACAGTTTTACACTCTACAGAGGTTGTACACTTTCACCATAAGTCGCGTAAACCCAACCACGTTGTGCTAGCCAAGCACGTATCACATTGCCGAGGTGTGACTGTATAGGGACGCTACGAGGTCTTTATAAAGATTCCCTAACAAGTGATAGCCCGCTAAGGATTCAGGTTGAAGCAGAGCATAACCCTCTCTAATGGGCATACCTTAGCAAAGGCTTCCTCCCAAAAAGGGCCGGGTTATACCCCATCAACGCCTCCCCTCTTGCCCAAATCCAAGTAAGACTATCCCAAGCTAGAGTCTCTAATTAATTGGCCAAGACCAGAGCCCATTAGTCTTACGGTTGCACTGTTTTCCTAGGTGGTTCACCATGTTCCAATTAAAGTATAATGGTCTTGTATTTAACCAGAGGTATAGCATAATTAAAACAAGTTCATCATCATTGTTCATTAGAACCACCATAACCCAAGTATAGCAGCTAAGCAAAACTACCCAACAGAAAAGTAACCCAAGTTGACAAGGAATGATCATAAAGCTAGGCAAACCTTAATATAGGACCCATCAAATTAAATGCAAGCACATGCAGTGGTGATTAAGTAAAGTTATCGGGATATATATCAAGGACACACTTGCTTTAATTCCAGAGAATAGTTGCTCAGATTATCTTCGGTTCTTGTTCTTTAAAACTCTTCGACGACGTTCATTCTACTCTCGCGACAATCATCGGCACAAGCATACAAGCGACAAAGGAAATAAATAAGAACAAGTACACCAATCATCATAAACAAATCAAATAAACCACGTTTAAATTATTTATGCAGCGTTGCTGCGATCACCGAAGCGTAGGAATCATCAAACTTGGAAATAAAACAAAACGATCACTACAAGAAATCATTTAATCTATGACGGTACAATTCCGTCATAGATTACCAAAAATTTGTCATAAAATAGTATACGTGGACGGTTTCAAAAAACGTTATAGATTGAGCGTCATAGATTAAATCGCGTGACGGTTTAACAGTAATCCATCACGGATTGAAGCGATCTGTGGACGTTTTCAAAACATCATAAATTGGCTTTGAGCCCACGCAGCTTAGCCCAGGTCCAATGTTTGTGACGAAAATAAACGTCACAAACTTCGTCCACGAACCGAATGCAGAGAGGTGATGTGGCCAACGACGGATGCCAAGAGCATGATGACATGGCAACTATTCCCGACGTTGTCTGCTGACGTAGTACGATGACATGGTCTGCTAACATGGATGATGATGTCATCATGGCAGCTCATTTATTATTGGGCCAAAATGAACACGCCCATTATTAGCAGGTTGAAATGTTAACCGGGCCAAAAAAATTTAGGCCCAAAAGCCCCATACATTCAGCAAAACTTATGGCCCAGCAAATTTCAAAATCCCATTTACACAACCATTCCAACCCAGCCCAAGAGAAGTCATAAAGCCCATATAGCAGCATTATTGTTTTAGCCCAATCCAATATATGTAACAGCACATGTCAACACGACAACGCATGGGCCAGGACCATCTTAACCCCAAGCGTACATACACAGCAAAACGAGCAAAATGCGAATTGGCTTGTAGTCCAATGGTAGGACGGTCAGATTGGGACACTACCCACCGGAAAGTTCAAATCTGGTGTGCTCGCACCTTTTCCCGGGATTTTCCTAGGATTTTTGGCGTTATGCATTGCGGTGGTAGCGGCGTTCCCGCCGATGATGAGCGCCTATGGTGACTTCGAGAATCTCCAAATCTGCCGGCTGCCCAGTCCTTCGGAGGTGCTCATAGAGGTAGGGTTTGCGTACGTGTGTTCATAGGGGTGAGTGTGCGTGCGTGTTGTGAGCGTCTGCGTTGTACTGTGTAATTCTCAAAAAAAAAAAGCAAAACAAGCAAAATGAACGTCACCAGGGACCACAACCATTTTATCAGCAACTAAGGTTTTATTAGGGCTATCATCAACTAAGTTTAGAAAAAGAGTTACGGATCAACCAAAACTGTTAGTATCTTTTGTTGCCTTCAAGTTTCCAATCGCTTCTACCAGCTTGCACCTTGTTGCATTTGATCCTAGTCCTAAAAATAGCAAATTGCCAAATACTTATTAGAGTGCCATAGTTGTGATGGAAATTACTAAAATGCTCTATATACATAAGTATAATAAACATATTCATACATCAGATTGCAAGTAAAAGCATACATATTCAATAGAAAACAGCTGGGCAGATGTAAATCAGTTAACAACAATCCAATCCCAACCACTACAGCATGTATGTTCAATTCAGAATTCAGATAATTTTCCTTATTACTCACTATATCTGTGGAAGAAGTATAAATTGGAATTTTATACACACTCTGACAATGGTTAGTGTTTTCCAGCAGGTCACAAACAAGCAATAGCACATGAGTTAGGTACATTGTACAAGGACCAATTAGGCTAGCAAATTTGCAATATTGCAATCAGTTAACTCTACACGGAGCAACTGGCCATTACAATATAGTACTATTCAGCTATTGACAATTTACACTGGTGATAAACAACCATCGATTAGGACCTGCACACCAAATATTCAGCCAGGAATTTAGGATAGCTTTTCGTTAGCACTGACCAAGAGCAGGACCCGATTAATTACACATTAGCTATCCATGGAAAATCAACATACACATGTATGAATCTAGGACTACAAATTACCCGGATCTACTAAAATCCAACAGGGGAGGAGAGGAGGGAGAGGAAAGGAATACCTAGACAGAACTAGAGCGATGGCAACAGGCGAGTCAGAGCCTCGTAGCCGACAGCTGAAGGGTAGCTGCTACCTCTGTGGGGAGGGGGCTGACCCACGGCACCAGTAAACACAGGAAGAGCCGCTGCCAAATTCCTTGGCGTTGGATCCCGTATGGAGCAGCGCCGGGACTGGATCCAGGACGGGAGCGACCCAGTGAGCCTACGCAGCAGCAGTTCCGACCACGACATTGACTGTAACAGGATGCATTTTGCCATGTTATACAAGTAGCATTGCAATGATATTTACACAACAGGATGCATATTGCTGTTCTCGAGCAGGGGCAAGAGGATGGAGGGGAGACGTACTAACCTCGAGCAACATGGCGGCGGTGGCAGAGGCGGAAGCAGGAGAGATGCGAGATGGGGGAGGGAGTGGATTGGACGGACCTGAAAGACGAGGCCCGAGGAGCGGTTGCCCCCACTGCCTGGACCAGCCTACAGGCGAGCTCGCCCAGGGGACCAAGTGCCCGGTCGTGACCTACGCGCACCGGGCCCGCATCGCAGCGGAGATCGCTCCGGGGCGCGCCGCCCTCACCTTGCACCGCCGTGGCACCATCCCCTCGACCCCGCTGCCCAGCTCGCCGCTGCATGGCCGGAGCTCGGATGTGGGTCCATGCTAGATGGATCTTGGCCTGCCCGCTGCGGCCGGGGGGCTTCGGCCGGGCTGGCAAGGTCCGCCACCCTCTCGCCCTTCGCTTGGCCAAAGGCCCACCGGGAGGTGCGGCGGCGGAGGAGGAGGAGGTGGAGGCCGAAAGTGCGGCAGGCGTCTGCGGCGTTTGGGGAGGTGGCGCGGGCGGGGAGTGGGGTGTATGCGGATCTTGGCCGCCATGGATCTAGAGCAGGCGGCTGTGGAGGAGGGAGGAAGGATAAGGATTTAAGGAGCGGCTAGGGTAAGAGCATCTCGAAGAGTCTCTCCAAATCACACTAGCTAAATAGAATTTAGCTAGTCCTTTAGCTAGCCATTTAACTTTCCAAGGGGTGGGGAAACCAACAGACTAGTCAAAAGGGATAGATCGGGGGATGCGCTAGGAAAAAAAAAAAAAGCTAGCGGAGGGGAGGAAATGGCTAGCGGGATAGCTAGCCGGGTAAAAAGGAGAGTCTGTTGGATTGAGTTTTTACCACTGCTAATCTAAATTTACCTAATCAAGTGGATTTACTTAGTCTTTTGGAGATGCTCTAACGGGGGATGATCCCGACAGACCTTTTATACATTGCGTGCGCGACCTAAGCATCCGATCTGGAACGGATGGTAACAGACAATTGGGCTGCGCAGGCCGAGCCGAAAAAAAAATGGCCCAGACTAAGGTCTTTGGGCCCGTTTAACAAAATTTAATATTTAGTCAAAAAAAAACTAAAAAAAGAAAAAAAAACTAAAGAGTAAGTACACAAACATTTATCTTCTATATTCCTAATATTTTTTTACATGCAGTAGACCGCATATGTATTGTTGGGTATGAGTTTCAAAACTTTTTGAACAGACTTAGTAGTATTTTTCTATCATTTAAATAATTTCTATCGTGGTTATCAAAATTAGTTTCAAATTGAACTACATGTGCATCTAATAGGATACAAAAATTAAAAAAAAAAAATTTAGGCTCATATGTTCTATTATAACTTATGTCTTGGAGAAAGATGAAAAAAAATCAATTGTCTTCTATGGATAACTCAAACTTCTACCTCAAAATTACCATATAATAATTATAATAATATCTAAATTTAGTCAGCAAATTCCAAAAATTAACTCAACAACATGTTTTTGGTCCATAATCTTGCCATAAAAATCTTAGTTGATTTTTATAAAGTTGGACCATCCATAGTTCACAAAAGGATGCATCTCTCACAAAGTTTCTTACAACTCAAGTCAAACTTTGGGATTTGAATACTTCATAAATTTTTGAAACTCGTATGAACCTCAAATTTAGACACAATCCTATGTTGACCATAATATTAAAAAATATTAAGTTACATTATCAATTTCTATACGCAAAAAGCATGTTTTTTATTCTCTATTTAGGTGGAAGAAAACAAGCCACATGGGAAAAACTAAAAAATAGCATTTGACCCGATGTAGTAAAAAGTGCATGATTTTAGAAAAAAATAGAAAGAAAAATCATCAAATTTGGAATCTTCATGATAGAGAAATACTAGTTACAAGTTTTAATTCCCGATCAAAAAAAGAGAAAGTCAACTGTTTGTGTGTTCTTCACTTGGATAGCCACGTGGTACAACTCGATTGGCCGAATCGGGCGGACGTGGGCAGCCTAGGGCGAGTTCCAGCCACAAAGTAAATAATATAAAGGACGTAGCCTAAGTAAATTGAAAGAAACAAGTTGTGTAGTGGTTGTACCGTTTCTTTTCAAAGCAAAGGTCGCAGGTTCGATTCCTGGTTGCGTTGTTTTATGCTTTTTCTCTCCTTCGTTCTCTTTGTAAAACATTGAGAAATACTAAAACGCCAAAGCCTTGTTACTCTTTTATACAACTAGTAAATGTGCACGTGCATATTAAAATATCATATCTATACCTACTAATAAAGAAAAAAATTTCCGTCCTCTGCACTCCGCCGCTCGTTCCTCGGTCAAACCTGTGTCTTACGTAGGATACCCGTAGATCACGCCTCCCGTTCCAAGTTCCCTTTCTTTACTTTTCTATACTACTACTTCCTGTAGATACGAGGTCTCTACCGGAGCGACGTGTGGCTCTTTGTCAACGTCGGTAATGGCCGACCTACCGCGCGCAGGTGATGGATTTGGAGGCAGCCCGCTCTCCGGTATATATCACCGAGGCTCTGGACAGCCGGATGCGGCTTTTTGTCAACAACGTCGGTAATGACTTCTGAGGCTTCGAGACCTTGCATTTGACCTCATAAAACATGATTTGCATGCAAATACTTAATCAAACTACTAAAGTTTAGATCATGTAATGGTAAGCATATGCAATGGCTGTGTACGCAGATGTCAGAACTTGCAAGCATCCGTGAATTCTTTGCTAAGCTGCCTACGACGACGCGTGTAGTCCATGGGCTTGCCGGCTGGAACTCAGCGCCGCTATGCACGAGGCCTGCACTAGCTGGCAAGCCCCGCCGCCCCGGTAAGACAGCGTACGTTTATAGAGTTTGTAAAAAAACGACACCATCGCCTCGCTCGAAGAGTTGCGTCGAATGATATAGGTGATAATGTATATGGAAAAACAAGTGAAACCAATTTCATCAGCTCTCTATAAACTAATCTATATGATACAGGTCACTTCATATTTTTATATAAAAATAAAATTAGATTTTTAGATTTCTAAATTTATCGGTCTAAGCCACAAGCACGCGTGTTGTTATAGGTGTAAGTGAAATTTATAGCGTTTTTGCGACGCACACAGGTAGAGGCAAAATTTCTCTTCAGAATATCTATATCTTTTATGGTTCTCCCTAATTACCATGGCACTCCGTATCTCAGCCACAAGCACGCGCACCGTTATAGGTGTGGGCGAAATTTATAGCGCTTTTTGCGACACACAAGGGCAGAGGCAAAAGTTTCTCTTCAAATATCTATATTTTATGTTCGTCTCCCCTAACTTCCTTGGCACTATGTGTCTCATATATGACTCGGACCCATAACCCATACTCATACAAATTATAACAACTTGCATCTAGCGATGATAAATGAACAGTCAAATTCAATACGTATTTTATCCGTGCTACGCATCTATTATGTGGTCCAGACTCAAAGCTGCACATAAGAATTAGAACAAATCATTTCCCGCAGTGATATTGAATCCGATTCTTATATTTATTGGGTTTCCCATTGCAACGCACGGGCATATTTGCTAGTATTCCCTAAAAATATTAAAGACTAAAAATGTTAGATTTCAACTTCGCTTGTAAGCACTATACATGCTCAAAAAAAAAAAAATTACCAAGCCATAATTTTATTAACAACCCTATCAAACCATGGTATGATGAACAGTTAAAATTCACAATTTTCTCCAAGTAGCCTAATAAATTATAGGTCGTCTCTTCTATCTAGCCTTACACATTCAGTGCGGTCCAAATTATAATGTGCTTCTTTTTTACGGTGCATTTATTATTTTTTCATGATAAAAGAAATTTTATGTTAAAAGTCAATAATAGAATTAATGACAACCTTATAAGCAAATACATCAATTTCTTAGCTGGCACAAAACTCGGCACTGGTAATACTTTTGATCAAATGTTTGGTGCGGATTTGCTGGTAGCTTTGGCACCAGTGCTCAAGGAGCCACACCACACAACCGGCGTTGGTGGAGAGGTGCTTCTGTACCCCAAGACGACGAGCCGGAAATAATTCCGATCCAAACCAGTGCTCTGGCAAAATATTGTTTTTACTACCAAATGGATGACATAAGTAATCAAAAATAACTGAAGGCAACCAAATAAAGAGCACAATGCCATATTTTTATGTACCTTTGTAGCCAAATCTATCAGCTCCTTATTCGCCATCAACTCAACAAAACTGAAAACAAATGCTAATCTAATTCATGTTCTTACATTCACCATGGAGTGATACAACCTAGTGTAAAAGCATGGATTAACCTCAGTCATAGGTGAATTTCATTAAATATGCTTTTCCTCAAGCAACTCGTGGTAGGCATTATGGGTGTGAGCCTAAATTAAGTAGCAATTTATTTTTGTGGGAATTTTAAATTTTTAAGATGCCGATAACATGGTTATGTTTTAATTTTTGTCAATGCTATTCTAGAAAAAAATAAATATAGGTGCCAAACTTTGACAAAAGTAGTAAATGATACAAATCTGCTCTTTAATGGGAACACCCAAAGCAGCTGCTTCACAGTTAATACCAAAGCCAACACCCACTCCTCCATCAGAGTTGAATTTCTAAATGTAATTAGCAGCTTCGTGTGTCTTGTAAACTACTGAGAGCATGACATCTTTGCCAAGATACATAGCAAGCGTCCTATAAATGAAGTAGACATCCATTACAAGTGATTATCTGTTAGAATTTATATATGAATAGTTCCCTAAAATTCATATATAAAGAAATTTGATAAATCTCAAAGGCCCAATATTTGTGTTCTCTAATGGGCTTTATTGTTTTTAGCCCATGAGTAAAGCTGGGGAGTGCAATATCAATTAGTACCATATTACTAATTGATGTGAGGGAGGAGTTTTTCTCCCTATATATTTGTACCAAGCCTTCTTGGAATAGACACAATATAACAACTACAATTGGGAGTTTCAATTAGAAAATCCTAAAGTAGTAAAATAGTATTTTCCTATTCTCCTTGCTGGCCATTTGTTGCCAAGTCTCGGCCGATCGTTCGCGTGCACCGGCGGCCGGGCGGCGGTCTCCGAATCGTGCGTCTTTGCAATCCTCGCACCGGGAGAAGGCGAATAAGGTTTTTGGGAAGCGCTCCGCGACGATTGCTCCCAAATCTCAAGACGTCGTCTCGTCGCCGTAAGGCTCGCGCGAGACGGAAACATCTACAAGGACATGCGATCATCGTTCGCATCTTCATCACCATGTACTTCTACATCGCGGTATTACATCCGTAATCTAATCTTATTGTCCAACATGTCAATCTATTTAATCTATCCGGTGTATGTGTTGGGATAGTTGTGCCTACACCGATTGCCATGATCATGCCATGTTTTATGTTGTTCTACCATGCTATGATCTGTTATATGATTTTGAATCATGCTTGTTTGCTTCACATGCTTATTCTAGTAGATCAGTTCATCATGATTTATATTATGGAATTAATCTGAAATTACCTTATATTTCAACAATCCAAAAACCTTAATATAGGCTTTTTCTTGATTTAACTATGACTGTTTTTACTGACGTCTTTGAGACTAGAAAAGTTTTCTAGTGCACATTTTAAGAGATGGCGAGTTAAGGCCATGCTCGGCTAGAGGCTAAAATATTACGGATTCTTTACATTTGTTGGATCACCTCGGGGAAATATCTCTAGAGATAAGAGAAGATTCGGGAGACAACACTATCTTTAGAACAATCCTAAATAGTCTTGCTAGTCATCTAGAAGATGCAAACTTGCACTTCCAAGATGAGAAGGCATTGTGGGATCAACTGAATGCAACCATTGGTACATCCGAGTTGTACATTATGGAGAGCTTTTATGACTACAAGATGGTTGCTAACCAGTCTATAGTCAAGCAAGCGTATGAGGTTCAACACATGGCAAAGAGAACTTGAACTCCTTAAGTATGTCATACCCGATGAGTTTGTAGCCGGATGCAATATTGCTAAGTTGCCTTCTTCATGGAAGTGCTTTCGGCACAATTCTTAAACACAAGAGACGTAAAAATATCGGTTGTAAACCCGATAGCATCTCTTGATGTTGAGAAAAATATTCGGGTGAAGAATACTATTGATAAAGGGAAACAAGAGTCATTCTAGCACTAATTTTGTGCAGAAAAACCCACATGGCAAGAACAAAGGGAATAAATCTTCCAATGTCAAATTAACAACTACCTTTGAGAAGAAGAAAAATAATGATGAGGTGCTTTGCTTCACTTGTGGACAGCTTAGTCACTTTTCCAATGGAAATAATAAGAATGTCAACCTCATGACTATTAGCAATGCTGATAAGGAGTGCAGATAATGTTCCTACTTGTACTATCGGTATTTCAATCACCAAGTTGGTGGGTTGATACAGGTGCTAATATTCATGTATGTCTTGACATCTCTTTGTTTTCTTCTTATAAAGAGCTACAAGGTTCTTCTATCCTAATGGGGAATGGGTCACATGCTTCGTTCGTGGCGTTGGCATGGTAGATCCGAAGTTTACTTCAGGGGAAAATTATGCGGTGAAGAACGTGCGACATGTCCCTACTATTTGCAAGAACCTTGTTAGTGTTTCCCCTTCTTTTAAGAGATGGGTTTAAGGTAGTGATGGAGTCCAATAAAGTAGTTATGTCTAAGCATGGACAGTTTATTGGTAAAGGTTATGATTTGTGGTGGCTTGTTCCGCCTAAGTTTGGAGATTTTTGTAATAAGTCGATTGAATCATATTTGTGGCACAATTGATGATAATTCAAGTGTTTGGCATTCGTTTATGTCATGTGAATTTTGGTTTGATGTCACATTTATCTAGCTTGTGGTTAATTCAGATTTCACCATTGCCAAAGGTTCTAAGTGCCATAGTTGTGTGCAATCTAAGCAACCCTCGAAAAGCCTCACAAGGCAAAGCGGAGGAGAGACACTTGGCACCTCTAGAGCTCATACATTCCGATCTATACGAGATGAATGGTGTGTTGACTAAAGGTGGAAAGAGATATTTCATGACGTTAATTGATGATGCTTCTAGATATTGCTATATTTACTTGCTAAAAACTAAAGATGAGGCATTAGACTACTTTAAAATCTTTTAAGGCTGAAGTTGAAAATCAACGAGAAAGATTAAACGTCTAAGGTCGATCGTGGTGGTGAATATTTTCCTATAACATTTGATGAGTTTTGTGCGGAACATGGTATTATTCATGAGAGGACACCTCCCTATTCGCTTTGAATCCAACAGGGGTTGCCGAGAGGAAAAATCGCATTAATCGACCGACTTGGTTAATGCCATGTTAGACACTTCTTTGGTTTATCTAAGGCATGGTGGGGAAGCTATATTGATTGCGAGTCATGTCCCGAATAGAATTCCAAACAGAAATAAAGAGACAACACCATATGAGATATGGGTTGGAAGGAAACCATCACTTTTCATACTTGCGCACGTGGGGATGTTTGGCAAAAAAGTCAATGTTCCAATTAATAAGAAGTGTAAGCTTGGACCAAAGACGGTAGATTGTATCTTTCTTGGATATGCTCACAATAGCATTGCCTATCGATTTTTAGTAGTAAGATCTGAAGTTTCGATATGCTTGTTGATACTATCTTTGAATCTCGTGATGCTACATTTTTTGAGAATATATTTCCTTTTAAAAGATATGCGTAGCAATGTTAGATTTTCTACTTGAATTAGCTCGATGATACTATACCTATCGAATATCTGTTGAGTCATTTGAGCAACCACTTGAGAAGGATGACAATGAAGTTCCTGCGGAGGAACAAGAGATAAAGGATTGTAAAATCTTTTTGGTGATGATTTCATTGTGTACCTTGTGGATGATACTCTCACCTCTATCTTAGAGGCATATGCATCTCTAGATGTAGATGATTGGAAAGAAGTGTTCGTAGTGAGATGGACTCGATTCTTTCTAATGGAACTTGGGAGCTATCGATCTACCATTCGGGTTGTAAACCAATTGGATGTAAGTGGGTGTTCAAGAAGAAGCTTAGACCTGATGGTACTATTGACAAGTACAAGGCTCGGCTTGTGGCTAAAGGCTACACTCAAAAGAAGGAGAAGATTTCTTTGATACTTACTCACCTGTTGCTAGAATGACCACTATTCGAACACTACTATCTTTGGCTGCCTCATATGGTCTGATCATTCATCAAATGGATGTAAAGACAACTTTTCTTAATGGAGAGTTGGATGAGGAGATTTACATGGATCAGCCCGATGGATTTGTAGTAAAAGGTGAAGAGCAAAAGGTGTGCAAGTTATTAAAATCTTTGTATGGCTTGAAACAAGCACCTAAACAATGGCATGAGAAGTTTGACACTACGTTAACTAGTGCCGGTTATGTTATCAATGAAGGCGATAGGTGTGTGTATTATCGACATGGTGGGAGCGAATCTGTTATATTATGCTTATATGTTGATGATATTCTAATATTTGGAACAAACATGAATGTCATAAATGAGGTCAAGTCTTTCTTGTCAAAGAATTTTGATATGAAAGATCTAGGAGAGGCTGATGTAATTCTAAACATTAAGCTTATTAAGGAAGAGAGTGGGATTACTTTATCGCAATCTCACTATGTTGAGAAGGTCCTGAGCCGTTTTGGCTTTATGGATAGAAAGCCTTCTCCAACACCTTATGATCCTAGTGTGACATTGCGAAAGAATAAGAAGCGTACTAGAGATCAACTCAAGTACTCTCAGATTGTTGGTTCACTCATGTATCTAGCGAATGCAACCAGACCAGATATCTCTTTTGCTGTGAGCAAGTTGAGTAGGTATATGTCCAACCCGGTGATGATCATTGGCATGTACTAGAAAGGGTCTTGTGCTATCTTAAAGGTACAATGAGCTATGGAATTCACTATTTTGGGCACCCAAATTGTGCTAGAGGGATATAGTGATGCTTAACCTGGATTTCGATATTGCTCAAATCTACGCCACAAGTGGGTATGTATTTACTCTTGGAGGTGGCGCAGTGTCATGGAGGTCTTGTAAACAGACTATTTTGACTAAGTCAACCATGGAAGCAGAACTTACTGCTTTAGAAACAGCATCTGCAGAGGCAGAGTGGCTGCGTGAGCTCTTGTCTGACTTACCGGTGGTTGAAAACCCGAAGCACGGCTATCCTTATAAACCTGTGATAATCAAACAGTGATCACTAAAGTGAATAGTGCAAAGGATAATTCAAAGTCAACAAGACACGTTAAAAGACGTTTTGAAGACCGTCCGAAATTGAGAAACTCAGGAGTAATAAGCGTATCCTATATACGCAGACAGGATAAAAAACGCAGATCCCTTTACTAAAGGGCTATCACGTAATGTGATAGAAATTGCATCTAGGGAGATGGGTATGAGACCCATATGAGTTTTCAATAGTAGTAACACAACCTTTTTGATCGGAGATCCCGTGACTAAGGACCTGGGAAGAACAAGCTATTGGTAAACTGAGGAGAGTAAACTAATAAACCCTCTCTATGTGAAGATGCAATACTCTCAAGAGCAGAAGAGGCTCTATATGGTAGGTTGGCGAGAATGCCTTAATATGTCCTATTGACTTTATAAGTAAAGATGTTGTCCTACTGAGCATTCTTGAAAGGGCATACCTATATGAGTTCGACATTAAACGCCGTAGTCTATGAGATTTGGGTGATCTCTAGTAAGCTCATTTGAAGAGACTAAGGAGTATGACGTATATGCTCCACCCACGGAGAAAGGCTACTAGCAGCCAAGTACTAGTTTGACTTTGAGCGAAACTTATTCATTCAAAACTTGCAATTCAAGGCGTAGTCCATTGTTCAAGTTGTGGATGAGTAGAACTTGAAGCTCTAGGCGGATGTTCAACTTAACAATCTCGCTTTGAAACACTAGTATATAAAACATTAGTGAGATAAGGAAAATATCTATCTTGGGCAGTTGAGATCTGGTGGGGATTGTTAGAATTTATATATGAATAGTTCCCCTAAAATTCATATAAAGAAATTCGATAAATCTCAAAGGCCCAATATTTGTGTTCTCTAATGGGCTTTATTGTTTTAGCCCATGAGTAAAGGTGGGAGGTGCAATATCAATTAGTATCATATTACTAATTGATGTGGAGGTAGGGAGTTTTTCTCCCTATATATTTGTACCAAGCCTCCTTGGAATAGACACAATATAACAACTACAATTGTGAGTTTCAATTAGAAAATCCTAAAGTAGTAAAATAGTATTTTCCTATTCTCACTTTGCTGCGCCATTTGTTGCCAAGTCTCCGCCCGATTGTTCGCGTGCACCAAGCGACCGGGCGAGCAGGTCTCCGGAACCGTCGTCTTTTGCGATCCTGCACCGGGAGAAGGCGAATAAGGTTTTTGGGAAGCGCTCTTCGCGCGACTGCTCGAAATCTTAGCACGCCGTCTTGTCGTCGTAAGGCTCGGCGCCACGGGAACATCTACATGGACATGCGATCATCGTTCGCATCTTCATCACCATATACTTCTACATCGGCAGGTATTACATCTGTAATCTAATCTTATTGTCCAACATGTTCAATCTATTTAATCTATCTGGTGTATGTGTTGGGATAGTTGTGCCTACACCAGTTGCCATGATCATGCCATGTTTTATGTTGTTCTACCATGCTATGATCTGTTATATGATTTTGAATCATGCTTGTTTGCTTCACATGCTTATTCTAGTAGATCAGTTCATCATGATTTATATTATGGAATTAATCTGGAAATTGCCTTATATTTCAACATTATCATCAAACCACATATCAGTGTCAATAGACAAATTTACATAATGTTGTTTTGTTTGAAAAAAATACCTGCCACTTTTGTCATCAGGCACAGTTCCAAGTAGAGTAACAATACCAACATTGAAACGAGAAATATGACACACTCGTCAAATTGCATTCTCAATTCGGTCGTTTTCCATCAAGCATTATGTCCCTATATATAGCTGAAATCGTACCATCAGGACTGAAAGTATGTTCTACATTACTAAAGTCCAGTGCCAACCTAAGAGTCTTAAACCGATTGGCAATGAGAGGACCCACGAAAAAACTACCAATGACCATTCTTATCCAAATTTAAATATCAAGATGATTTATTGATTCATAATTAAGATGGCAAAGATGCTTACCAACTTATCAAAGGCCACAAAACATTGTCGTTAAATAGAAAAGAGATATAGTCATGGACTTCCATGACTTCATTCGGTGTAGTAACAGATGGCGAGCCATGCCATCACAAATTTCAGTCCATGCACCACCAACCATGAAGTTTTAGGAGGCTTGGACAGGCAATGCTTTGGCAGACTTGAGTATAGGTGGAAAATTTAGCAAGCTTCTGTGGTAGGAGGGCGAAGCTTATAATGGCGTGATGTGATGTCTCCTGTTCTCTGTCCAGATCGGGATCACATGAATTCCTGCGAACTCCTGTCACCAATCTAGCTGCCAAACCTTGCATCCAGAGCCAAGTCTGAGATCAATCTTAGAAGTAAGGCAACGGATCATACACATCGAGGTGATGGAATCTCTCCACGTGCTGCTTCATATGAATCTCGCACAAACATGCTCGATACGAATCCGATACACGCTGGAATGATTTGATATACGGTGGCTGCACGTATGTGGACTGAGGCACAGATCACCGATCAGCATGCATAACAATTGTGACTATAGTCAAGCAAAGGAAGGCACGCGCTCTACACATACAGGCATACGGCCATGCAAGCTAATCAACAAGAAGTCCATTATGGAGGCATATACCTGTGCTTACGTACGTACATGCAAACGAGGAGACAACAAGCTTTGCATCGCGTGTCCACGCAAGCATCATGAGTTGATCGCACGGACCAGCGCTTTCTCGTCCACCGTGACTATGAGGCCACCGCCCCCTCGTGGACTGGCCAAGGTCGCTTCCACGGACACCACCTCCGACCTACGCGTCCTGGACTCCGTCGCAGAGGAGCACGTTCGTGGGCTGCGCCCCCGCGGGCTCCGTTCCAATGAGGACGGCGATGTATAGCCGATCAAAATAGTATGGACAATGAAACGTCCTTTTATAGGCCAGGACTCGGCTTAGGGTAGCCACGAGCGGCGGGTATAATTTTGTTTCGGTGAAAAAAGAAACACAATGGCGATGGAATTGAAAGTTAAAAATGCAAACAAATCTTACATCTTACGGGGTGGCCCACTTGTTAGGAGGTAAGGAGGTCTAATATCTGTTAGATCAAGATATCAAGTTATATCTAACGGTTAAAACATATGGTGGGTATGAATTCTCAGGTAACGTGTATTTTTCGATTTCTTTGCTCTTTTTATAGTATAGATTTAATACTGTAGCCTAGTAGTAGAATTCGACCTTTTTTGACCTTGGTCGTGGGTTCGATTCTGCCTTGACACAATTTAGTTTCTGCATAGTCAAACACAAAGATTAAGTAATCTTAAATAACGAAGATTATCACATACGACGAGAGGGCCCGGTTGTGGATGCCTTCTGCTCTTGGTCACGCCTGCAGTGTTCGAATCCCACTCTCTGTATATTTTTTTAATAACATTTAGCTGCGGTTGGTGACCTGGCGGGTGGTGACGTGGATATGGCGGCCGGTGACCTGGCCGGGTGACGTGGGGCGGCCGGTGACTGGGCGGGGGCTGGGTAACAGGGCTATGGCGGTCAGTGACGTGGCGACCATGGCAAGTCGTTGACGTGGCGCTGCTGGTCGTCCGTAACCTGTCTGTGTGCTTGGCCACTGTAGCAAAAAACAAGTACTTTATATAAAAGGAACAAATGCCCATATGCACATAACAATTTGCAGCTCAGTGGTTTGTTGTTGCCTTTGCTACTGCCGAGGCCCCTGTTCGGTTCAGAGCTTGGACACAATTTTTTTTTTCATTAAAACACAATGAGCACTTTTTTTTGCTCTTTTTTTATGTCAGCAACAAACACAACCATTTTTTGGTCTAATATTGATTCATGACGAATTTTTCATAACGTCACTAGTTAGTGGGCTATATTGTGACAGATTCATTAAAACGTCACTATATTTTGGGCCTAATATCCATTGTTGCAATTTTGTGACGTTTTCTAAATCCGTCACAAAAATCCATCACAGATTAAATGGTTTGTTGTAGTGGATATGATGTTTCCAAGGTATAGGTTTATTATATTGGAAAAAGGATCTCAAGTATCTCGCATGAGAAATTGTAAAAGTGAAATAAATATTAACATGTACAACTCACAAATTAACATGTACTACAACGGCATAGATATAAAATAACGTAGTCCATTGTGTCAACATAGAGTTAACTATTAGAATAATATTATAACTTGAAGTTGACAAATGTTAATTCTTTTGATGTCAAGAGCATGCATGTAGAGTTTTGACTGGAACGCAACGGAGTGAAGCAAAATTGGTCTGAACTGATACGGATTAATTGGATCAGAGTAGATATGACACATGAATAACAATGGCTGCACGGTTTGCATAAGAGTGGCAAGAAAGAATGCGTAGGGAATCAATTATAAAGAATAGAGGGACTAGGTCGTAGATTTGCCGGACATAGCTTCATAGCCGGCTTGCATGCAACTGATGCAAGTCAGATCAATACATGAAGAGAAAAGAGCTCGGCGGCAGGGCTGCTGACAGGGACACAGCCTCGCCGGCGCGCGAACGCAGTGGCACACTGGCTGGCGTACGAGTTCAGGCGATGGTGCACAGCCGGTTTTTCATCAGCACTGGATAAACGAATAAGCAACGATCTAATCACGTCAGCAACTAATTGATCCACAAAACAAAGGGACTCAGCGAGAGCTTACTTAAGGGCAAGATGAGATCGGCGACGGCACAGGGACAGCAACGAATACGCACGTGATCGCCCGGTCAACGAGGGTCACGGCTCCAAGGCAGAAACTCCTGCAGCAATGACCTGCTCCCATGGCGTCTGACGGCGGCGTTGTTGATCGCGGACGGGTGTTGCATTCGTTACGGTGGAGCGAGGCAACTTCGATGTTGGTGATAGGAGCTCGCGGCGGATGAGGTCGACGGTGTTAGACTGCAGCTCGATCTGGGCGGCACATTGCAACGGGCGCTAAGGCACGAAGCGGCGGTGGTTTCATGCCAGGCGATGGCGGCGGCTTGTAAAGGATCCAGGGCACGCAAACTGAACGTAGCTCAGCCGGTAAGGGTCCTTGTAGTGTAACCTAACCACCAAGGTTCAAATCCACAACTTGGCACTGGTGCTCGCATTTTCCTGGATGTATTCCAGGATTTAACCCGCGCTATTCTTTCCGTGGTAGGCGACGTTCCCGTCGACAGCGAGGCACTAGTAGTGACTTCGTCAATCTCGAGGATTTGACGGCTTAGTCGTTCGGAGGTGCTCATATGGGTAGGGTTGCGTGCGTGTGTTCGTAGAGGGAGTGTGCGTGTGTGTTTGTGAGCGTATGCGTTTGTACTGTGTGATTCGGAAAAAAAAATCTAGGGCACGTGTGGGGGGAGGGGGGAGGGGAACTGCAATATTAGATGTGGAAAAGAGAGCCTGGATCAAGCTCGGTCGAGTCTGGATCGCGCGAGCGTAGACCAAATCGGCCACGGGCGGAGCAAACTCGGGTCCAGCTCAACTTGTGTCCGTCTGCAGCTAGGAGAAATAAAGATGGCGCTAATATGACGTGAGGGATCAGCTTGCACCGAGGCAAAGGTGATACTAACTGAAAAACAGAATCGTTACTCAACAATGACGTAAGCTTGACATCGATCAGTACTAGGCCATAGGAGTATGGCTGGTTTTGTACGTGCTTGGCTTGCTGCTCGTATAACACAGGTAGATGCATGCATGATGTTGTTTTGCTGGCAGACGAGATGGCCGGCAAGGGCAGCACGCAGCACGTACGACATGAAACGATGTGAGGACGACAAGAAAGAGGACAACCAGGGCATCATATAGGGATGTTCACCACCGATGAAATCACAAGGAAAAATCGATGTGAGGTTGGTGGCCGAAGCTTGACGAAGTGGAGTGGTAGTCAAGCTTCACGTGGACGGCGCGCTCTGGTGACAGATCGGATCGTCGGTACACGGAAGCAATCCTTGAAGTTAGATGAGAATCACGGGCAGCGGCGGCCGCAATGCTTGGACGAGGTCAGCGGAGGGCGCATGTAGCTCGGCGACGTTAAGTTGATGGCGGTGTCGCTAGGCGAGCCAGCAGGAGTGCAGGTCAAGGCGAGGCGACTTCTACACTTCCAGGGCGCACAGGCCTCGGCCGAAAGGAGTTTTAGTTTTCCTTCTTTTTCAAAAAAACATTTACTGTGCAAAGATAAATCTAGAAAACATGAGGAGTCCATATAAAATATTTAGAGCTCATTGAAAGGCATCTAGAGCAAATTCAAAATTGAATTTAGCTCTAGGAACAATGAGAATAAATTTTAGAAAAGTCTGAAAAATTCTCGGCACACCTAATCAATGAACGAACGTGTTCAAAAAATATTTTGCACTCATGAAACACCAAATGCATTGGCATGAATGCATCACACGCCAAACATTCTTATTTAGTTTTATAAAAACAATCAATTCTTTTTCTTATACTAAATTTCCTTAAAAAATAAAACAAATGTTGGCAAAATTTTAAAATTGTGAGAAAAATATTGATTTAATCTTCTTTCTAATCATATCCTGAAATTCAAAAATTTCAGGGTGTGACATCGTGGAGACAAATTGGTGAGAGCGAAGCGATCACAGTCTGATGAGGAAGTGTTTGTTTGCTGGGGGTGAAGGTTCAGATTTATACGTGCGTCACAGAGCGAAGGCGCCACTGCTGAATCCGACTCGGATCGCCGATTCCGAATGCAGCGCGGGCGATCAGTGCGCCGCGGCACGCTTTGCCGTTCCTCTGACACCGACTCGGAATCGAGTTTTTTTTTTTTTTTTTTTTTGAGAGGAGGAGTTCAAGGATTCACTTGGGCTGAGAATGTCACGCCCCAACATAGGGCCCATTTGTAAACAGTCGCCATATATTTATTAAAACTAATAAATATATAAAGCTTATACTCTAATCCATTATTTATTTCCTCAACAACATGATCCAATGCCATTTATTCATTACACTGATAAATAAAAGACAAGTACATTATTCCAACTATTAATTTTCTTGTATTTCCCCTCCCGTCAGCTACGCCTACGGACCATCATCATGACCTTCATTGGTGCTGGCTGTAAAAATTTAGGATAAGCAGGTTGAGTATACGAGAATATACTCAACAAACAGATACACCAAAAAATAATAAGTATTTGAAAATTCATGGTGTTACATATGATGGCAAGTTTCGCAACCCGGGAGTCACATGGGTGAAATTTCACACTTTTAGGCTCTTATAAGACGTGTACTCCGACATCGACAGTCTCCACTAGAACAAAGGTTCTAGAAGAGCTAAGTCCTTAAACCCACAAGTAACGACATCTTGACCTACTAGTAATCGGGTTGTTCCTACAGATCCATCACCGATTACTGCTCGTAGAAGGATCATTCCTCATGGAGAACCCAGACAGTTCCATTCCTGAACTGTAACCGGTACAATATAATTGCTATCGTAGCACCATGTTTTTAGAATAATAGACAGGATGACGAGGACACCAACTACAAACCGAGTACGTCTACACCAGCAGCACATCAGGCGCCGCCGGCCCCGGAGCCACATCTCCAGGCGCCGCCTCCTCAGTCGTCTGGGCCAATTACTCGGGCCCGTGCGAGAGAGTTGAACTTCGTCATGCTGTTAAGGAACGAAGGCCCAAAAGAATAGAATATGGCCCGACAGGAAGCCCAGGTTGGGGCGCCAAGGGTTGGACACCGACCAGGACACGTGCGCCCCCCGGCCATGCCGTCCCTCCCCTTCGCCGCCCGGGCGGCGCCCCCCTATTTAGATAGACTCCTCTTTTATTTTCAGACTTGAGTTTTATTTTACATCTAGCTTTAGCTACTCTTGAACACGCGCAAATACGCGTTGTCCTCGTGTGATTCGAACTCCACCTTCGAAAGTGATATTGAGATTGCTCGCATCTTTTTCTTGTTCGTTCTTCGATTGCGGACAAGAAACGATCTTCGTGATCAGGCTGATCTTGCGACAACAAGGTCGGTAACCACAGGGAGTTGGTTCAGCGATTGCATTGGCGCTTCGGGCTCGCTCGTCGTAGTCGGATCGTGATGGTCATCTTCCACCAAGTCGAAATTATCTCCACTCACCGAAAGATCGGGCACTCCGGCTCTATCAAGTGGTATCGGGTTTTTTGTGTGATCGGTGAGTTTATCGAAAGTGCTTTTTCCCCTCCTATAGTCCACAAAAAACCAAACAAATATTTTCAGGTTAGATCCTTGTCCAAAGACCCTTTTGAGCCTTGCACTTTCTTTTCAATAATTTGCATTGTTGGATTTGTGTGCTTACGCGTTCAATTGTTGCTGGTTACTCTATGTTCTATCCCTTGTTTTCTTTTCTTCTAAGCCTAGCGCCGCCACCATCTCTCCGCTTCGCCGCCATCCACCACGCGCCGGCCTTCCCTCCTGGTTCGCGCCGCCCTAATCGCCCGCCGCCATCCGTGTGTTTTGGAAAAGTCAAAAAAAAAGAGATACAAGCAACAAAAAGAAAAAAAAAAGAGGAAACAGCAAGAAGGTTGCCTAATCCTGTTCGGTTTCATTCGGGAAGTGATGAGGACACCAACTACAACCCGGATACATCTACACCAGCACCGCCTTCTCTAGTGCCTCCAAATGATCCACACGGACCCGGCCGTGCTTCCCCGATCCCAGCGCCACTCCCTCCACACGGGCCAATTACTCGGGCCCGTGCGAGAGAATTGAGCTTCATCATGCTTTTGAAGAACGAAGGGCCGAGGAAATAGAAGCTGGCCCAACAGAGGCCCAAGTGGGGCGCCTAGGTTTGGGGAGTCGGATAGGGACACGCGCGCGCCATCTGCCGCCCCCCCCTTCCCCGCCACCCCTATTTAGATAGACTCCTTTTTCTATTTTCAGATTCGGGTTTTGATTTGTGTTAGCTTTAGCTACTTGAACAATTGCAATTCAGCGTTGTTTCATATTCGAGAACTCCACCTTCGAGTAATACAATAGATTGCTCGCATCTCTTCCTTGCTCGTTCTTCTATTGCGTGCGTGGATTGATCTTCGTGATCGCCGATCTTGCACCACAAGGTCGGTAACCATAGGGAGTTGGTTCAGCGATTGCATTGGCGCTTCGGCTTTTTCGTCGTAGTCGGATCGTGAGGGTCAATTTCCGCCCTAGTCAAAATTATCTCCACTCACCGAAAGATCGGGCACTTCAACTCTATCAATTGATCTTCGTGATCAGGCTGATCTTGCACCACAAGATCAGTAACCACAGGGAGTTGGTTCAGCAATTGCATTGGCGCTTCGGGCTTGCTCGTTGTAGTCGGATCGTGAGGGTCAATTTCCGCCCTAGTCGAAATTATCTCCACTCACCGAAAGATCGGGCACTTCAGCTCTATCAAGTGGTATCAGATTTCCGTGGTTGATTCGTGAGTTTACCGAGTGTTTTCCCTTCCTACAGTCCACGAAACCAAATTCAGGTTAGATCCATCTCCGTCCAACCTTTTGAGCCGCACTTTCTTTCAATAATTTGCGTTGTTGAATTTGTGTGCTTACGTGTTCAATTTTTGCTGGTCACTTGTGTTGAATTTGGATTCTATCTCGCTGTTTCCCCTTCCTTGTTCTGCTCATTTTCTGTTCTTCGTATCCTTGTCGTACACGCCTTCCTTGTTCTCGCTTTATTTTACGCTCTTCGTATCCTTGTCGTACCACGCCCTCCTTGTTTTGCTCGTCTTCTCGATCTTCGTATCCTTGTCGTACACGCCGAGCAAAGAAGAAGGTCGAACAAAGTCAGAAGAGAGAAAAGAAAAAACAAAAAAAAAGAAAGAAAAAAAACAGAAAGAAATCCAGTTCGGACTCATTGTAGAGTTCTTTTCCGATACGTTTTGGACGTCCTGTGAGAAAACTGCCATAACTTTTCACTCGGATCTTGGATTGCAGTGTTTCTTTTTTTTCCTAGAAAGCTCGCTTGATTTCCTATACGGGGCAGCCCTGAGCTTGCTTATTTGGGTGACATAAACTTTCAGGCCAAAAAAAAAAATTTCTAAGACCGAGTTCCGGCACTCCCGATTTTCAGCACATTTTCGGCATCTCGGCTGATTTTCCTTTCTTCCCACCTCCTGCCTTGTTCCGAGTTTGCACTTGTTTCCAGCAGCTAAGTTACGTGTTTAGCACTATAATTCAACTTTGCATTATTGTTTGATTGTGCTAACCCTTGATTAGAGTGCAGCCTACCCAAAAACTCCACATACTCCTACGACTTGCAGGCTTTGTTTCTCCAGGCAATCGTTCCTCCAATCTTTCACAAGTTCTACTTGTTGGCTGCGGTTCACCCCTGTGTGCGTGGTAAGAACGAGTAGCGATCTGTTTGCAGCATTAGTTGAGTGACTTGTCCCCACATCCCTGTCGTTGTAGGCTTTTGTTTTTGTGTTTGCACTAACGATGGCAGGAAATGAGATGATGGATGACAAGATTCAGGACGTACGGGCGCAAGTTGATGGACTTGTTGCAGACATAAAGACGGTGCATGAACGGCTCGATGATACGGTCCACACAACGACAGAGCGTTTTGACTAGATTGACCTCGCTCAGACAGCCACTCTGACCACACTCGACACCATCGTGGCACGACTTGATGCATTAGCCAGGAAGCTCACGGCAGTACAGCAGGAGAGGGCCTATGGAGGTGACACCAAGAGGGACGAAGGCGATCGCCCTTTTCGTGCTCACCGTGTGGTACGTCATCCACCTCCCACGGATTCATTTGCTAAGATTAAATTTAAGATTCCATCTTTTAATGGCAAGTATGATCCTGCTGTGTATCTTGATTGGGAATTGGAGGTCGACCAAAAATTTGCATGCCATGATATCCCTCCTACGTCTCAAGTTAGGGCTGCGATTAGTGAATTTACTGATTTTGATTTGATTTGGTGGCGTGAGTATAAAAAAAAACAAACCCCTCCTACCACTTGGGATCAACTGAAAACTGCTATGCGCCATAGATTTGTTCCGTCATACTATGCACGTGATTTGCTTAATAAGATGCCGCGTTTTCAACAAGGGTCACAATCATTAGAGGAGTATTATCGGGAGTTACAAAAGGCCATGCTTTGTTGTGGTCTGGTTGAGAGTGATGATGCTGCTATGGCTCGTTTTTTTGTGGTGGCTTGAACCGTGACATTCAAGATATCATTGATTATAAGGAGTATCATGATATCACCACTCTTTTGAATTTGCTTGCAAAGCTGAACGTGAAGTGCAGGGACGACGAGCTAAGACATATACTAACTCTTCTCGCAGGACGGAATTCAACTTCCAACTCCGCAGCTACTATCCTGCGCCACCCATGGCTAGCACTGCACCACACGAGAGGACGGCCAAGCCCCCCAGCGCCGCCCCAGACCAAGGGCGCTGCGCCTTCTACAGGCCATACACGGGATATTGAGTGCCACCGTTGCAAAGGATTTGGGCACGTGATGCGGGACTGCCCAAACAAGCGTGCATTGCTTATACGTGACAATGGTGAGTACTCTTCGAAAGTGATTCCGATGAACCTATACATCTTTGCTCTTGCCACCGATCGCGCGGGTAATGAAGAAGTACATGTGGATCACAACCACGCCGACCCGGTATGAGAGTCTTGTTGCACGGTGTGTTCTTAGCACTCAGGTTGCCATCCCGAGAAAAATCTTCGACACACTCTATTCCACACCAAAGGTGTTGTGCACGACCGGTCCATTCGTATCATCATCAATAGTGGCAGCTGCAACAACTTGGCGAGTACATCTTTGGTCGAGGCTTTATCCTTGCCCACGCGTGCTCACCCGCATCCCTTTCACATTCGGTGGCTCAATGATGGCGGTAAAATTAAGGTAACGCGCTCGGTGCGTGTTCCTTTCTCTCTAGGAGCTTATTCGGATTATGCTGATTGTGATGTTATTCCTATGGAAGCATGTTCTTTGTTACTTGGTAGACCTTGGCAATATGATATTGATAGCATACATCTTGGTCGTTCCAATCACTATTCTATCATGTTTAAAGGACAGAAAGTAATCATACATCCCATGACCCCAGATCAAATTGTGAAAGATGATCTTGCTAGGGCTGCTAATACTGCAAAACCACTCAAATTTGCACAACCAGCCGCTCTTGTTAAATCTGAAATAAAGTTACACAGCAGTAACACCCGGTTTTAAGGAGAAAACCAAATGAACACCATATGTGAGCCCCGGAAGTCAAATCTCACATATAGCTACAAATGAAGTGTAGTATCATTATTGGGCCGGGTGTTACACACGCTCTGTTTTGCTTGCTACACGTGCTGATTTTGATGATATTGATGCTACTAAACCTTGCTATGCTCTTGTATGCTCGTATGCTCGTTTCACTTGATGATGCATCATCTTCGGATATACCCCCTGTTGTTGCTAACCTTTTGCAGGAGTATGCTAATGTCTTTCCAAAGGATTTGCCACCGGGTCTCCCTCCTCTACGTGGCATTGAACAATAGATTGATCTCATTCTCGGCACCCAGCTTCGAACCATGCCCCATACCGAACAAATCCAGAGGAGACGAAGGAGATTCGACGCCACAAAAGTGCGGCGTTGCTTGATAAGGGCTACATTCGTGAGTCACTTAGCCCTTGTTACATTCTCGTTCTACTTGTTCCAAAGAAAGATGGTACGTGGTGAATGTGTGTAGATTGTCGTGCTATTAATAATATCACTATTCGTTACCGCTATCCTATACCACGCCTTGATGATATGCTTGATGACCTTCATGGTGCCATTATATTCTCTAAGATTGATTTGCATAGTGGTTACCATCAGATTAGAATGAAACTTGGTGATGAATGGAAAACGGCTTTTAAAACGAAATTTGGGTTATATGAATGGTTGGTTATGCCATTTGGATTGACTAATGCTCCCGTACCTTTATGCGCTTAATGAATGAAGTTCTAAGGCCCTTCATAGGATTGTTTGTTGTTGTCTATTTTGATGATATCCTTATTTTATAGCAAGTCTATGGAAAAGCATTTAGAACATTTGAGTGCTGTTTTTGATGCGTTGCGTACTGCCCGCTTCTTTGTCGACATGGAAAAATGCATCTTTTGCACACAACGTGTCTCATTTCTTGGTTATGTTGTTACTCCATAGGGTATTGAGGTGGATAGCAGCAAGATTGAGGCCATTCAGAGCTGGCCTATACCGACGACGATCCACGCAGATTCGAGTTTTCTTGGACTTGTCGGTTTTTCTACCGCCGTTTGCAGCGTGATTTTAGCTCCATTGCTGCTCCTTTGCACGCGCTCACAAAGACAGGAGTGCCCTTTGATTGGGGTGCACAACAGGAGGATGCCTTCGCCACTTTGAAAGATAAGTTAACTCATGCTCCGCTATTGCAATTACCTAATTTTAATAAGGTGTTTGAACTTGAATGTGATGCTAGTGGTATTGGGTTAGGGTGCTGTTTTGTTACAAGAAGGTAAACCTATTGCATATTTTAGTGAGAAATTAAGTGGTGCTAGCTTGAGATATTCTACTTATGATAAGGAGCTTTATGCTCTAGTTCGCACTTTGCAAACATGGCATCACTATCTTTGGCCTCGCGAGTTTATTATTCATTTCGATCATGAGCTTTTGAAACATATTCTTACCCAAACAAATCTGAACCGTCGTCATGCTAATTGGGTAGAATTCGTAGAGTCTTTCCCTTACATCATTAAACACAAGAACGGAAGGAAAATGTTATTGCTGATGCTTTTTCTCGTAGATATGCCATGCTCTCACAGTTAGATTTTAAAATCTTTGGTTTACAAACTTTGAAAGATCGGAGTATGCGAATGATGCTGATTTTAAAGATATTATACCATGTTGTACGGATGGCAAACCATGGGGAATATATCACATCAACAATGGGTTCTTGTTTCGTGCTAACAAGCCGCGTGTGTTCTAGCAAGCTCGGTTCATCTTTTGTTGTTGCACGAAGCACATGGTGGCGGCCTCATGGGACACTTTGGCGTTTACAAGACACATGAGGTGCTGGCCACTCACTTCTTTTGGCCGCAGATGCGACGTGATGTGGAACGCCTTGATGCACGTTGTCCGACATGCCAGAAAGCTAAGTCACGTTTGAACAACCATGGTTTGTATATGCCTTTGCATATCCCTTACGCTCCTTGGGTTGATATTTCTATGGACTTTGTTTTTGGATTGCCTAGAACTAAGAAGGGGAGGGATAGCATTTTTGTGGTTGTTGATAGATTCTCTAAAAATGGCTCACTTTATACCATGTCATAAAACCGACGATGCTAGCATTGTTATGAATTGCTCTTTAGAGAGATTATTCGTTTACATGGTGTTCCTAAAACAATAGTCTCAGCATCGTGATGCTAAGTTTCTAAGTCATTTTTGGAGATCTTTGTGGAATAAATTGGGTACTAAATTGCTGTTTAGCACAACTTGTCATCCCCAAACCGATGGACAAACAGAGGTCGTAAATAGTACTTTATCTACCGTGCTTAGAGCTGTTTTAGACATGAATTTAAGATGTTGGGAAGATTGCTTGCCTCATGTTGAATTTGCTTATAATCATGCTATGCATTCTTCTACAAAGATGTGCCCTTTTGAGATTGTTTATGGTTATATTCCGAGGGCGCCCATAGATTTGCTTGCGCTTGATGCTCAGGACGCCCCACATGAAGATGCTGTTGCACATGTTGAACAAATGAAACACTTACACATACAAACTCAACAAAATATTGCTGCTACTAATGCAAAAAAAATAAGATTGTTGGTAGTAAAGGTAAAAGGCATGTTACTTTTGCACCCGGTGATATGGTTTGTTTGCATTTGAGAAAGGATCGGTTTCCTACTTTGCGTCGTTCTAAATTAATGCCACGTGCTGCTGGTCCTTTTAAGGTGCTAACCAAGATTAATGATAATGCTTATATCCTTGACCTGCCTGCCGGAGTTTGGTGTTTCTACTAGTTTTAATGTTGTAGATTTGAAACCGTATGCGGGTGAAGATGAGGAGTTGCCGTCGGCGGCGACTTCAGTTCAAGAAGGGGAGGATGATGAGGACACCAACTACAACACGGATACATCTACACCAGCAGACCGCCTTCTCTAGTGCCTCCAAATAATCCTCCACCTGGACCAGCCCGTGCTTCCCCAGTCCAGGCGCCACCCCCTCCACCTGGGCCAATTACTCGGGCCCGTGCGAGAGAATTGAGCTTCGTCATGCTTTTGAAGAACGAAGGCCCAGGAGAATAGAAGCTGGCCCAACAGGAGGCCCAAGTGGGGCGCCTAGGTTTAGGAGTTGGATAGGGACACGCGCACCGTCCTGCCACGGCCCCCCTTCCTGCCGCCCCCTATTTAGATAGACTCCTTTTCTATTTTCAGATTCGGGTTTTGATTTGTGTTAGCTTTAGCTACTTGAACAATTGCAATTCAGCATTGTTTCATATTTAGAACTCCACCTTCGAGTAATACAATAGATTGCTCGCATGTCTTCCTTGCTCGTTCTTCGATTGCGCGCAGGGATTGATCTTCGTGATCAGGCTGATCTTGCACCACAAGGTCAGTAACCATAGGGAGTTGGTTCAGCGATTGCATTGGCGCTTCGGGCTTGCTCGTTGTAGTCAGATCGTGAGGGTCAATTTCTGAACTAGTCGAAATTATCTCCACTCACCGAAAGATCGAGCACTTCAGCTCTATCAATTGATCTTCGTGATCGGGCTGATCTTGCACCACAAGGTCAGTAAACCACGAGGGAGTTGGTTCAGTGATTGCATTGGCGCTTCGGGCTTGCTCGTCGTAGTCGGATCGTGAGGGTCAATTTCCGCCCTAGTCGAAATTATCTCCACTCACCGAAAGATCAAGCACTTCAGCTCTATCGGGAAGTCCGGACCGTTTTGGACGCCCTGCGAGAAAACGGCCATCACTCAAGAAGGCAAAAAAAAATTGTTAAGATAGTGTACCGAGGCTCAGAAGTTTCTGCATCCCTTGCCATCCTTTTGCACTTGTTTCCAGCAGCTCTTGTTACATGTTTGGCACTATTATTCAACTTTGCATTATTGTTTGATTGTGCTAACCCTTGGATTGAGTGTAGCCTACCCAGAACTCCAAAAAAGTTCTACGACGAGCAGACTTTTGTTTCTCCAGGCAATCGCTCGTCCAATCTTTTTCTGGGTTCCACCGGTTGGTTGTAGTTTGCCCCTATCCGTGTGGTAAGAATGGATAAGAATTTGATAACAGCACTGTAGTGAGCGCCTTGTGAGCCATCCCACTTTTGTTGTCGTCGATTTTGTTTTGTGTTTGCGCTAACCATGGCAGACGACGACACGAAGGATGCACAGCTGCAGGACATGCGGACTCAGGTTGATGGACTGGCCGCGGACATTAAGACGATGCATGAACGGCTTGATTCGACAATCACTTCGGCAGACGAGCGGTTTGATCAGATCGACCTCACGCAGACGGCCACCAAGACCACGCCGACACCGCCGTGGCATGCCTCGAAGCATTGAACACCGCCATCAAGGAGTTGCAGAAGGATAATGGCGGTGACACCGAGCAGGATGATGGAGATGCTGGCAACCGCCGCGGCCGTGCTCGCTGCATGGTACGTCATCCCACTAATGATTCATTTGCTTAGATTAAGTTTAAAATTCCATCTTTTAATGGAAAATATGATCCTGCTACATATCTTGGTTGGGAATTAGAGGTACAACAGAAATTTTCATGCCATGATATTCCTGCTAATTCTCAAGTTAAAGTTGCTATTAGTGAATTTACTGATTTTGCTTTAATTTGGTGGCGTGAATATAAACTGAAACATCCCACCGCTATTCCCACTACTTGGAACCAATTGAAAGTTGCTATGCGACATAGGTTCGTGCCTTCATATTATGTCCGCGATTTGCTTAATAAAATGCAGCATTTCCAGCAAGGTCAACAATCTGTTGAGGAGTATTACCAGGAGCTACAGAAGGGTAAGATTCTTTGTGGTTTATTTGGGATGGACGACGCTGCAATGGCACGTTTTTGTGGTGGTTTGAACCGCGAAACTCAGGATATACTTGATTATAAGGAGTATGCTGATATGACCACATTATTTGAATACGCTTGCAAAGCTGAACGTGAAATGCAGGGACGATGATCGAAGACATATACTAACTCTTTTGCAGGAAGGAGCCCGACATTCAGCTCAGCTCCTGCTCTTCCTGCGCCATCCACCACTAGCACTACATCGCGCGAGACGACGACAAAACCGCAGCGCCCCCCAACCACAGGCGCTGCAACTTCCACATGACGTACATGGGATATTCAGTGCCATCGTTGCAAAGGATTTGGGAACGTCATTCGGGACTGCCCAAGCTAGCGTACCTTGATCGTACGTGACAATGGTGAGTATTCTTCCGCTAGTGATTCCGAGGACACTCGACATGCTATGCTTGCCACTGACCGTGCAGATCATGAGGAGGTACATGTCGCCCCGGCAACGCCGATAGGTATGAAAGTCTTGTTGTGCAGCGTGTTCTTAGTACACAGGTCGCCCCGCCCGAGAAGAATCAGCGACACACTCTGTTCCATACAGAGGGCGTTGTGCAGGAGCGGTCGATTCGCATCATCATCGACAGCGGCAGCTGCAACAATTTCGCGAGTACTGTGCTAGTGAAAAAATTGTCTTTACCCACTCGTAAGCATCCGAATCCATATCACATTCAATGGCATAATGATGGTGGGAAAATTAAAGTGACACGGTCAGTGCGTGTTCGTTTGCAATATGATACAGATAGCTTGCATCATGATCCTTCGAATCATTATTGTTTCATGTTTAAGGGTTAGAAAATAGTTATACATCCTATGACACCTGAACAAATTGTTAAAGATGATCTTGCTTGAGCTGCTAAAACTGCCAAACAACGTGGACCGTTACCATCTCCATCAGTTAATTCTGAAATCAAGTTTAATTTGTTACTTGGTCGACCTTGGTAATATGATACTGATAGCTTGGATCATGGTCGTTCGAATCATTATTCTTTTATGTTTAAGGGTCAGAACATAATTATACATCCCATGACACCTGAACAAATTGTTAAAGATGATCTTGCTCGAGCTGCTAAAACTGCTAAACAACTTGGACCGTCACCATCTCCATCTGTTAATTCTGAAATCAAGATGAATGCGCATGTTTTACTTGCTACACGTGCTGATTTTTATGATCTACGCGATGCTCATTTGCCCTGCTATGCACTTGTATGCTCTAGTATGCTCGTCTCACTTGATGATGCACCATCTTTGGATATTCCCCCTGCGGTTGCTAACCTTTTGCAGGAGTACGCTGATGTCTTTCCCAAAGACTTACCACCAGGTCTTCCACCTCTCCGTGGCATTGAGCACCAGATCGACCTCATCCCCGGTGCCCAGCTTCCGAACCGCGCCCCGTACTGTACGAATCCGGAGGAGACGAAGGAAATCCAGCGCCAGGTGCAGGCGTTGCTTGATAAGGGTTACATTCATGAATCTCTTAGCCCTTGCTCGGTTCCTGTTTTACTCGTTCCAAAGAAAGATGGGTCATGGCGTATGTGTGTAGATTGTCGCGCTATTAATAACATCACCATTCGTTATCGACCATGAAAAAAATAGCGCTATAGCGTGCCATTTGAAACGCCGCGACGCTATTGTCGATTTCCACGCTATTGGCGCTATTGGAGCTATATCGCTATTGTGCCACTAAAAAGCGCTATTTCCACGCTATTGCGCCGCTAAAGCGCGCTATTGGCGCTATAGTGCGCTATTTCCACGCTTATTGGCGGTATAGCGGCAGCAGCAGGTTGACGCTATCTGCGCATAGATGCCGCTATAGTCGCGCTTATAGCGGCGCAATAGCGCCGAATAGCGCCCGAAAAGCCCGGCGCTATTTTTCATAGCCCACGATCAAAAACATGGGTTATCGATATCCTATACCACGCCTTGATGATATTCTAGATGAGCTTAGTGGTCATGGGCGGCGCCAGGGGTATGCACCAGTTTGCCAGGGCATACCCATGATTTGAGGAAAACCATTAACAAGTATACAAGTTCATATACGTATCTTATACATTCTGGCTTCCTTTTGTGCATCTGGCATACCCAGTGGTCGATTCCTGGCTCCGGCAGTGTTAGTGGTGTCATTATTTTCACTAAGATTGATTTGCATAGTGGTTACCACCAGATTAGAATGAAACCGGGTGATGAATGGAAGCGGCTTTTAAAATGAAATTTGGGTTATATGAATGGTTGGTTATGCCATTTGGATTGACTAATGCTCCAAGCACCTTCATGCGCTTAATGAATGAAGTTCTAAGGCCCTTCATAGGATTGTTTGTTGTTGTCTATTTTGATGATATCCTTATTTACAGCAAGTCTATGGAAGAGCATTTAGAACATTTGAGTGCTGTTTTTGATGCGTTGCGTGCTGCCCGCTTATTTGCTAACTTGGAAAAATGCATCTTTTACACACAACGTGTCTCATTTCTTGGTTATGTTGTTACTACAAAGGGCATTGAGGTGGATAGCAGCAAGATTGATGCCATTCGGGAATGGCCCACACCAACGACGGTCACCGCATTCGAGCTTTCTTGGTCTTGCAGGCTTCTACCGTCGGTTCGTCCGTGATTTTAGCTCCATTGCAGCACTTGTACACGAGCTTACAAAGAAAGGTGTGCCGTTTTCTTGGAGTGACTCGTAGGAGGTAGCATTCAGCACTTTGAAAGATAAGTTAACACACGCTCCCCTCTTGCAATAGCCTGATTTTAATAAAGTGTTTGAGCTTGAATGTGATGCTAGCGGTGTTGGGCTAGGTGCTATTTTGTTACAAGAAGGAAAAACCGGTTACTTATTTTAGCGAAATTAAGCGGTGCTAGCCTGAGATATTCTACTTATGATAAGGAGCTTTATGCTTTAGTGTGCACTTTGCAAACATGGTAGCACTATCTTTGGCATCACGAGTTTATAATTCATTCTGATCATGAGGCTTTGAAACATATTCGTACCCAAACAAATCTGAACCATCGTCATGCGAACGGGTCGAATTCATCGAGTCTTTCCCTTACATCATTAAACATAAGAACGGGAAGGAGAATGTCATTGCTGATGCTTTGTCTTGTAGATATACCATGCTTTCCGCAGTTAGATTTTAAAATCTTTGGCTTGCAAACTGTGAAGGATCAATATGCCAGCGATGCTGATTTTAAAAATGTCTTTGCACTTTGTATGAATGGCAAACCATGGGGCACATTTCATATGCAGGAAGGGTTCCTGTTTCGCGCTAACAAGCTGTGTGTTCCAGCAAGCTCGGTTCGTCTTTTGTTGTTACAGCAAGCGCATGGAGGCGGTCTCATGGGACACTTTGGCATTTACAAAATGCATGATGTGCTGGCTGCCCACTTCTTTTGGCCCTGGATGCGCCATGATGTTGAGCGCCTTGTTTCCAGCTGCAGTACTTGTCAGAAAGCTAAGTCACGATTGAACAACCATGGTTTCTACATGCCTTTGCCTATTCCTACTTCCCCTTGGCTTGATATTTCTATGGACTTTGTTTTGGGATTGTCTAGAACTAAGAAGGGGAGGGATAGCATTTTTGTGGTTGTTGATCGATTCTCCAAAATGGCTCAATTTATACCTTGTCATAAGACTGATGATGCTAGTAGTGTTGCTGAATTGTTCTTTAGAGAGATTATTCGTTTGCATGGTATTCCAAATACAATAGTCTCTGATCGTGATGCTAAGTTTCTCAGTCATTTTTGAAGATCACTTTGGAATAAATTGGGAACTAAATTGCTGTTTAGCACAACTTGTCACCCTCGGACCGATGGACAAACCGAGGTGGTAAATCGAACTCTATCAACCATGCTTAGGGCTGTTTTAGACACAAATTTGAAACGTTGGGAAGATTTCTTGCCTCATGTTGAGTTTGCTTATAATCATGCAACGCATTCTTCTACAAAGATGTGCCCTTTTGAGATTGTTTATGGTTACATTCCACGGGCGCCTATTGATTTGCTTTCTCTGGATGCTGTGGACGCCCCACACATAGATGTTGTTGCACACGTTGAACAAATGATTAACCTTCTTGAACAAACTCAACAAAACATTGCTGCTGCTAATGCTAAATATCAGGTTCTTTGGTAGTAAAGGCCGAAAAACTTGTTACTTTTGAACATGGTGATATGGTTTGGTTGCATTTGAGAAAGGATTGTTTTCCTACTTTGTGCCGTTCTAAATTGATGCCTCGTGTTGCTGGTCCTTTTAAAGTGCTAACCAAGATTAACGATAATGCTTACATCCTTGACCTGCCTGCGGAGTTTGGTGTTTCCACTAGTTTTAATGTTGCGATTTGAAACCGTATGTGATGAGGAGTTACCGTCGAGGACGGCTTCAGTTCAAAAGGGGAGGATGATGAGGACATCAACTACAAACCGAGCACGTCTACACCAACAAAGCACATCGCCGCCGCCCCCCGAGCCACATCTCCAGCGCCGCCTCCTCGGTCGTCTGGGCCAATTACTTGGTCCCGTGCGAGAGAGTTGAACTTCGTCATCTTTGTTAAAGAATGAAGGCCCGTAAGAATAGAAGATGGTCCAACAAGAAGCCTAGGTTGGGGCGCCTAGGGTTGGGACGCCGACTCAGACACGTGCGCCCCCCCGGCCGCACGTCCCCCCCTCCCGCCGCCCGGGGGCTGCGTCCCCTCTATTTAGATAGACTCTTTTTTATTTTCAGACTTGAGTTTTGTTTTACATCTAGCTTTAGCTACTCTCGAACACGCGCAAAGTTTGACATGCCGAAAACAACTGCTCTTGTGTCTCCTCTCTATTTTGCAATCGAGCCCAAAACCGAAGCCAATACGTTGCCCTAAATAGTACCTGCGAGAAAAGATTTTGGTTGGCATTTCTCAAACACAATATCATTCCCTGGTGAGCCATATTGCCCAGCAGATAGCAGCCACCTCTGTCAATAAGTTGGTGTTTGGTTTATGTCCTCCTTGTTTGATCCAATGAGTAAAAAGATCATTCACATTAACTAGTGGAGCAATACCAAAAACAACATGCAGAACACGCCATAGAAACTTGGCATGAATACAATGAAAAAGAGATGGTTTATGGTTTCAACCGAACTACAAAAACTACAATATTTGTTTCCATTCCAATTCCTCTTAGCAAGATTGTCCTTTGTAAGAATGACCCCCTTTTAAAAAACCACATAAAAATATTTATCTTTAGTGGTAATTTAGTATGACAAATTTCTTGTGTGACTCTCAGTCCACTATTGACAAGATGTTTATACATTGATTTTACTGTAAATTGGCCGCTTTTATGCAAACACCAGATAAATATATCTCTACCCTCTTGTATATTAATGTTCGCAATTCTTGCCACTAGGTTGTGCCATTCTACCAATTTATTACCTACTAATGATCTCCTAAAGGAAACATTAAGTGGTATTGTATTGAGAACCTCAGCCACAGTGGCATGCTTTTTTCCGAACAATATTATACAAGTTACGGTAGTGGGATCTCAACGCTTGATTGCCCAACCATATATCTTCCCAGAACCTGATTTGTATACCTTGATTCAACTTAAATAGGCCTAGGCTTAGAAAGTGATCCTTAACACCCATTAAGCCCGTTCAAAATTGTGAATCTCCTGCTTTCTTTGTAACCTGGCCTATAGATTTATTCTTAAGATATTTATACAAAGTAAGTCTTGCCAGATTCCATCCTCATTGCATAGTTTAAAAAGCCATTTACTTAAAAAAACACTTATTTTGGGTATCCAGGTTTTGAATCCCTAACCCTCCTTGATCTTTTGGTTAACACAAGATATCCCATTTGGCCAATCTATATTTTTTCTTGTGTTGATCATTTTGCCAAAAAAAAATCTAGATCTAAAATATTCCATTTTCTTGAGGACTCCTCTTGGAACCTCAAAAAATGAAAGCATGAACATCGATAAACTAGATAGCACCAAATTTATCAACACTAATGGCCCTCCGGCTGAAAGTAACTTACCTTTCCATCCACTTAGCCTTTTCTCAAACCTTTCTTCTATGGATTTCCAATCTTTATTATATAGTTTTCTAAAGTGCATCGGTATGCCCAAATAGCAAAAAGGGTATGATCCCAACTTGCACCCAAATAGTTGTGAGTACGTGGACTCATACTCTTTTGCTTCTCCAAAACAAAAGATTTCACTTTTGTGGAAATTTATTTTGAGTTCAGACAATTGTTCAAATGCACAAAGTAACAACTTCATGTTTTTTCGCTTGATCAATATCAAGACTCTATTCTTTACCAGTCATCATGCGTCAACATGCTCAAGAATGAAAAGGAACATCTTATTTTTCTGACACATCCCGTAATCCATATTAGTGCCCACGAGTGTATCTTGACTAGCAAAGATTAGTAACATACACCCACATATATATATTTATTTATTTTTAATATCCAACACTAGATTTAAATTAAGCTGGTTTGTTATGGTAAATTTGGTTATCCCTTTTTATTTGGACAGAAGAAATAATAATTATGAGAAATATGGTTGTTACAGAGAATGTGGCGGGTTGAGGATGAGTTCAAGGTTTTGTCTTTCCACCAAGCCGCCCTTCCAGTCTACAAATTGTAGACATGATGTTGTGCATGATTTTAGAAATGTTAACTCTTAACAGAATATATATTCTTTTATTACTCATAATCTTCAGCTCGTACATACAACTGCCTGACTGCCAGTAGTAGTGTACAGCTCGCATGAGGACTATCTTTTACAAAGGCCTGTTTCAGAGTCACGATATGTTTCATTCTGATTAGCATTTGCCTGAATCCTCAGTTCAGTAGGTGTATGCCAGCAGAACCTTTATGTTTATCTATATATTATTATCTATACCTTAAAGTCCGTGGGATTGGAGCCCTCTCATGGCTCGGGATAGTCTAGCGTAGGGCCCACGGTACTGTTCCGCTGTGGGTCCCACTTACTGCTCCCGAGTGGACCCACATGTACTGTTCACAGTTTTTTTTTTTTTTTTTGGGGGGCTTCCCTCCAATGTTAACTTTCTCCCCTTCCTTTTTTTCTTTCTTTTGTCTTTTTGTCCCTTACAACAATATACTTCCCAACTTTATATACAACAAATAACACCCTCATTTGTCAAGGGGCTCATGGCTCAATGGTAAAGGCCATTGGTTAGGGGGCTCCCACCCGGGGTTCAAATCATGGGTGCGACACTTTATATCTGGATTTATTTCAGGATTTTCGGCGTTATGCATTAGTGGTAGGCGACGCCCCCGTCGATAACGAGGCGCCAAAGTGGTGACTTTGAACTTCAAGATTTGCCGGCTCGGTCCCTTCGAAGGTGCTCATAGGGGTAGGGTTTTGCGTGCGTGTGATCACGGGGGTGAGTGTGCGTGCGTGTTGAGTGTCTAGCGCCCGGTGGTGACTTCGAACTTCAAGATTTGCCGGCTCAGTCCTTGAAGGTGCTCATAGGGGTAGGGGTTTGCGTCACGTGTGATCACAGGGGGGTGAGTGTGCGTGCGTGTTGAGTGTCCGTTGTAATTGTGTAATCTCAAAAAAAAAACACCCTCATTTCTTTTTGTTTGCTCCTCATAATAATTATATTTGCTCCTCATAATCAATTTATCGTAACGTATACTAATCTGTTTTCTCCTATTAAATAATTTTTAAATATCATGTAGCCATGCACCTAATTAATGCAATGTATATAAATCTATTTTTCCTATCAAACAGAATACCTACACTATCAAATTTTGCTCACATTTAAACTTAGATACACGCAAATTAATATTAGGTTCCACCTCAATATTTCTATTTCACGACAAAAGGCCGTTTCAAATATAACTAGTCAGGTTGGCACACTTTGCGTGCCTGTTATGAGTTACGACAAAAAGGCATGAAAAAAAGGTGGGACTAAAATTTTTCTTTTTATTAGTAAGTATAGATATATTAGCTGATGAGTGGTGACGTGAACCTCGCTGCGCAGAGAGGACCTGCATGTAGACACGGTGTCGACATGGCACTCGATCTGGTAACTGCTGCAGCAGCATGCATGCGAGAGACGATGCGACGGACGGGTGCTGCAGGGACCACGGCACCACGCTACCGATCGAGTACGTAAGGGGCGTCTCAATGGTGCTCAAATAGCTAGCTAGGAGGAATTCTATTGGCTACCAATAACACTTTACAAATAGCTAGCTAGATGAGGTATAAAAAATAATATAAAAGTAACATGTTGATTGGCTATCGAGGGAGAGAGACCAAATAGCTAGCGACTCTCAAATAGCTAGCGACTAATAAATATCTAATCTAGCCCGCTCTCCTAGAAACATCTCTCTCACATAACTCTCAACTATAGTGTTTATTTTTTCTTATTTATATGTCTCATCTAGCTAGCGATTTATAAAGTGACATTGATAGCCAATAGAATTGTTTCTAGCTAGCGATTTGGTAACCATTGGAGACGCCCCTAAGTGGCTTGGCTTGGTTTCGCTTTGGTTAGGGGAAAACGGCGGGGCCCCACACCGCGATGAGCCTTTGCTAGCTTTGCATGGCGCGTGCATGATGGGCATTGGTCCTGGGCGAAAAAAAGATTCAACTAGCAGGTGCCCCGTTGCCCACTGCGGGGTAGCAAACTTTATATCTTTGGAAAAAAAATAACATTACTTGGAGATGGGTTTGATTTCAGTTTTTGAGCCTTCCACGGGATAGTGTCAAAGATATTATTGGGCTGTTTGAGAAGGATAGTGTAGATAATGTTTAGGTCCGAGAGGCCGTGTAATTGGTAATGAGGACAGTAGGGACTATGGAGGGACCTGAAATAGTTAAGACGCAATTAAGAGAATCCGTGGCCCAATTCATGGAAGAATGGAAATTGGAATGAGTAGTATATTGTTGGATACTTATATATCTTTAACTATTGATATTTTAGAAGATGGTAAATGTTTAGACTTAATTTTTCTACTTGGGATGTAAGCTAGAAGGTTGATAATGTTTAAGATATGCATTATGCAACGACTTGAGTCAATTATTTTGAAAACATTATTTTTTTTGTTGTGTTGGAGGAAGGGGTAAAAACTTGGAGACTAATATGCAATTTGGAGTTAGTAGTGATTTATTATAGGGATTATAACTTTGGAATTAATTATTGAAATTAGACTAATTAAACTGAAATGTAAGAGCTTTGGTAGAGTCTGGAGTGTATGTATTTTTTTTTTTATGGAATTTTTTGGTGCATGGAAAATAGAGTTTCATTATTTGTGTACGTTTATTGGGTGTCCGTAGCATTTTTTCGTGTTGACGGGCCTGCACATGCTACTAACACTGTTCACTAACGGGTTTACTGTTCATATCACTTATGGATTACACTGTTCACTAACGGGTTTACTGTTCATACGACTAATGGATTTTCTTTGTTTATGAAATCCGGTTTGTTCTTGTTCATATGGACCCGTTCTTTCTTTTCTTATCGGGTCTTTCTTTGTAGTTTGAGCGGTGATTACTATTGATATTTTAGAAGATGGTAAATGTTTAGACTTAATTTTTCTCTTTGGGATGTAAGCTAGAAGGTTGATAATGTTTAAGATATGCATTATGCAACGACTTGAGTCAATTATTTTGAAAACATTATTTTTTGTTCATTTGGAGGAAGGGGTAAAAACTTGGAGACTAATATGCAATTTGGAGTTAGTAGTGATTTATTATAGGGATTATAACTTTGGAATTAATTATTAAAATTAGACTAATTAAACTGAAATGTAGGAGCTTTGGTAGAGTCCGAGTGTATGTATTTTTTTTTTTTTTTTTGGAATTTTTTGGTGCATGGAAAATAGAGTTTCATTCGCTGTGTACGTTTATTGGGTGTCCGTAGCATTTTTTCGTGTTGACGGGCCTGCACATGCTACTAACACTGTTCACTAACGGGTTTACTGTTCATATCACTTATGGATTACACTGTTCACTAACGGGTTTACTGTTTATACCACTAATGGGTTTTACTGTTTATGAAATCCGGTTCGTTACTGTTTATATGGACCCGTTACTGTTGCTTATCGGGTCTTACTGTTGTTTGAACAGTGATTTGTGTCTAGAATCTTAACGGGTACACTGTTCATCATATAACCAGGTTTAAAGGTATGTAGGATTGGCACCACAGATACGCTACAGCGGGGGAGACACCGAGACAGCGGACCACTGCTCTGCTTGTGTCTGACGAGCCAATCCGATCGACAGGCAGGTATTTGTGGTACGTGCTGGTCGACGTTGGTTGGTCAAGCAGCGTGCCGGCTGCGCGCCTTGCATGTAGACACCGTGTGCCCACCGCGTGCCAGCCCGTGCGCGCTGCAGGCCGGCCGGGCAGCGCGCGAGTACCAGTGCCGCGGAGGCGATGTCGCACGGATGGCGTCATGCCTGCCTCCGTGATCGAGCTGTGTCGTACTTGGCTTACCAGTCATGCCGCACCACCTCGCTCTCTCTACCACCTCCGGACCACGCGCGCAGCATACCGCGCGCAGGACCCACGCACGCACGGCACGGCGCGCCACCGCCGGCTCCGATTGACGGCTGCGGAAGCACGGCGATTCAATTCGACGAAGGTGGCGGCGGCCATGGACAACTGCTCCTGCCCCGTCATTGGATTGGTTGGTGGGTCGGAGCTCTCGCTTTGTGCAGCGTCTTTGTTGCTGGCTGGCGGGCAGGCACACGTTGCCGTTTGCGAGGCGTGGGGGCTTTATTCCTGTGCGACGGATGCGTCCACGGGGATGTTCCAATCATCCGATGCAAGCACCCACCCACACCCCAACTGGGATCGGATTTGGATCTAAGTAGTCGATATCATGCAGATGCAGCTCATCCGAACATCCGATGCAAGCACCCACCCACAACCCAACTGGGATCTGGATTTGGATCTAAGTAGTGGATATCATGCAGATGCAGCTCATCGAACAGGCCTGGTGACGGTTGGTCATCGGACCCAAAGTAGCACCGACCTCAGTAAGAGGTCCAGGGTTCAAATCCCCTACGTAAACGCGTTTTGCGGGGGATTTCCCCTGATTTCTTGTGGCTTCTACGTCTTTGGAATCGGTGTCGAGGCTATCTCTTCAAGGCGGGTGTGTGTGAGTGTAGGTTGTAGGTCTGCTTACGCTAGAGTTGGTGTGCGTGCGTGTGGTGTGCGTGGGTGTCGAGTGTGTTGTGTAAGTTCAGATGCTTCAACTTGTACTTGGCAAGACCATCTAAAAAAAAAAGAAAGAAAGCTTGTATAGCGCATCGCCGCCCGGTTTAGGTGAGGGCCTACTGCATGAGACAGATGTGCCGTCTATCCTACTACCGCATCAGATGAGCTTTATTTTTAGGCAACATCACGCGACCTAATCATCAGAAAACTACCTTTTTTTTTTTTGAGGGGCTCAAACTTTATTACTCAGTAGCATTGTATGAGTTACAAACGCCATCAGCGGCGAATTGGCTTGTAGTCAAATGGTAGGGCGGTCAGGTGGAGGAACGCTACCCACCAGGGGTTCAAATCGCGGTGCTCGCACCTTTCTTGGGATTTTTCCTGCGATTTTCCGGCGTTATGCATTAAGTCTCAAAAAAAAAAAAATAAAAACGCCATCAGGCGGATCTAGCAGCCACAAGTATCTGCCTACTTCATCAAACAACGAACCTCTAGCTACCATATGCGCATCTCCATTAGATAATCGTCCTTCATATGCAAAGTCTGTGGTCACAAAAGTTGCTGCTCGTGCCTTTATCTCCTGGACGATCTGGCCATAGTGCCCAGAGGCCGACCCGGAGATACTCCTCACAACTCCTGTATTATCAGACACGACTCTGAAACTCTACAGCGCCAAATCACTGGCAAGCGCCAGTCCTTCTCTCACTGCCATAGCCTCCAGCGTTTCCGACTCTGACATCCCCATGACGACGACGGACGATGCGCCCAGAAATTGGCCAGTGGAATCTCGTGCTACCGCCGCGTACGATGCCTTTCCTGTGTTCTTCGACATGGCGGCGTCGACATTGACTTTCATAAGGCCTGGTGGGGGAGGTATCCATCTCGGTGGCTTGGCTATAGACTTTACTTCTCTGATAGCCGGCTGCTGGACAGCAGACTCTAGGTCTTGAATAAATCGTTTCACAAAGCAGTGTGTCGACATCGGACTTTGATAGGATTCTTCGTATATTGCCTTCCTCCTAGCATAGCATATTGCCCAGAGCGTGATTAGCACTCGTGTGAGATCATCATGCTCCATTGAGCTCATTACCATCGAGAGCCAACCCCTGGCCTCAGCTTCCTGAATTTCACATATATGTGCAATAATTTCCGCACGTTCCAGCGCCCAAACACACTTGGCATGTTGCAGTCCAAAAGGGCATGTCTCCATGAGTCCGGTGCTCCGCACAGAGCACATGCATGATGAGTCCTCAATGTTGCGGTGATGCAAAAAATCAGCCGTCGGTAAGGATTGTCTGGCCAATCTCCACAAAAAGACTCTAATCTTGGATGGTACTTTCACATTCCAAAGTGTCAACCATTCTTTCTCCATTGCTTGTGTGCCTGATCTCCCTGCTGTACTTTCAAAATATGCACTATTACGTTGCTTGTTAATAACCAACATCCTGTAAACAGATCGCACTGAAAAGATCCCGCTCTTCTCATAGTGCCGGGCCCAAAAATCGTCCTGTCTACGCGTGCAGATCGGTATGTTAGAAATCACTTCATTATCCATCGGGAGAAAAAATTGTTCCAGCTTCTCTTTATCCCAAGTCACAGTAGACTGATCAATTAGCTCGCACACTCTCATTGGTGGATGATCGCCCACACATGCCACAGGTTTCAGGAGACTGTTGCGTGGTAGCCAGTTCATGGTCCAAATATTCGTAGTCTCACCTGTACCAATGCGTCGAATGAGTCCTGTTTGAGAGTTATCAGAAAACTACCTGCACCGCAGGAGATAGACCGTCTCTCTCTCTTCCTCTTCATCAGGTCCCGGTGATGTGGGCCTAATATCGTGGCCCATCAAGAAATTCACCTAGCCCTTGGGCCTACTTCATCCTCACTGACTTTTCAAGGGTATATTACGATTCTATTTAATTGGGCTGCTTGTTTCGGGCTTTTAGCCCACTAATGGTTTTCTTTTGGGTTTTGCCCTTTTCTCTCCATTTCTGATGTCTCAGAGATCACTGATGGTAAAGAACCACGAGCCTCTCCCTCAACCTCGGGCTACAGTAGCCCTAGGGCGATTCAGGGGCGACCGGGAGGCGACCGCGTTCCGCCGGCGATTCCCTGAGCCCAGCTAAGCTGCGTCCCAAGGAGGCACCTCTATCTCCTGTTTCGTTGTTATCACTCGACGGTCTCCTTAGAAGCTTTGTCTTTGGTCATGTGGCCTGTTGGCGGCGCTAACGAACATCAAATACAAACTGCAAGCGCACTGATCATTGTAGCTCTTCCCTTATAGTATTCCTCTAAGGATTATCAATCCGTGGATCGACCATGAACTAGCTAAGGTTTTCTATCTAATCTAAATGGATCTAATCCTAGTATTAAACATATATTGCACATGAAAAGATTGAACTTGTGTGTGAGGTGAACATTGAGAAATATGGATATGAGATGGATAAAGTGAACACATAACACCCGATCGCACTGGTGGAGCCAGAAGTTTAGTATAGGGTATTCCAAGTCAAAAAAATTGCAATTGAACGCGAGGTGGGTTGTTTCTTATGGGATATTGTTCGATGCCGAAGGAAGCTATGCAGGCTATTTGTCTAATTAAAATCAGGTTGTACATGTATGTATACTGATGATGTATATATATTTGTGGTTGTCACCAAAATCTTAGGTATTCCTTGGAATACCCAGAATACACCTGCCGCCGCCAGTGCCCGATCGACACGAGGTAACACAACTAAAAGGGTAGCATAAGCCAAGCTTGACATCTTCTAGTTGCAACTCCCACCAAAGTAAAGAGGTAATCAATCTAATCTCGTACCTAGTGTTACATCTCCGTGATTGGAAGAACTCTAACAAGCAAGTTTAGCTACTAATGTAGTTTTTAGGTTGATCAAAAAATCTCTAGGGTAATGATCATTTGATGGTCAAATGAACTTGGACAAGTCAAAATTACCACTTAGAAAAAAAATTCAAGTGCTGAACAATATGCTTAAGTAGCCATGTTGGAGGGCTCATATATTTTGATTTTTGAACATCTTGATATCAATCTTGAAGAAAAAAATTAAGTTCAAGACGAACATGATGAATGAAGTTAATTTGATAATTGTATAATTCTTATTTTCATGCACTTGAACAAGTCAAAGTTGCCAAAGTCGACATGATGGAAGTGAGCTCATGCAAAAATTTTAGCCAAAAATTTTTCATTGAATGTTCAAATGAACTTGGACAAGTCAAAGTTACCAGTAGGGAAAAAAATTTCAAGTATTGAATAATATGCTCAAGTAGCCAGATTAGAGGGCTCATATATTTTGATTTTTGTTAAGTATTGATCTCATGGACAAAATAAAGTGGCACAATAAGTTATGAGATTTCATATCACCATTTTGTCACAATTTGTATTAAGTCCTAAACATGCTAAATGATGTATGAAAGGAGGTCAAATATCATGATTCCAGTCTTACATCTGTAATTATAATCCGAGACAGTGATAAAGGCCCATGTTGGAGCCTCGATTTGAGTGCCTTTTAATAGAAAGTTTAGATGAGAACTTGAACACATGAATATCATGTTGGAGTCTATTTGATGAAACCATGGTGAATAAAGTTAAGTTGGGGACGACCCGGCTGAAAATCAAATGCTTAACATGCTGTCCAAAGTTTAGATTATTCTTTTTATGTATCTTAATGACTTCAAATGAAAAAACTCAAAACTACAAGTTGTAGATCTCGTCCGAGAGAGCTACAATTTTCATATAAAAATTATTTTCATCCAAATTCGTATGGAAAAAAGATATGATTTTTCTAAGGTGCAGGCTTGTCGCGCTAGTCCGCTGGCGCGATAGCATTATCTTGGCACGCCCGGCGGAAGTGACGTGGCAAGCTTACCACGTAGACTAATCGTCAGTAGACCCCTCCGGCACCCTCCAACATGGCACACCTTGCCGCGCCAATACATGTGTGGCGGCAGGGGTTTTTGTCACGCTTACGCGTGCTGGCGCGGCCAAAAGGTTCATGAAATGGAGATATTATTTTCGGAGGGGTTATTTTTAAAATATTATTAAAAATAGATTAAAATTAAGGAAAAAATTCCCCTAGGAGGGTGTTCCCGGCTCATGCTACGTACGCACGCATTTGGTGTTTGTTGGTACCATGTATTTCCGTACACTAATGGAAAGTATTGAAGTTTTTTTTTTTGGTCCGGATCCTGAGCATTGCTGACATACGCAGATAAATCATGCTTTAGATTTATATCAAGTGATACTCCGCGTTGCTGCAAAATTTTTAAATAAAATTTTAAGTTGAAATTTGAAAGTAGAAATACTAAGGTGGTTGCATGACAATATTCTTTTTTTATAAATGACACCATATATGGAACTATGTTCATTTTGTTGAGAGAGAGGAACGGTTCTTGAATGATTGATCCTCTGTGTATTTCTAATTTGGGAAATTTGTAACGTGGTACTCGCAAAGACTAAGTTGTATGCATAAATGCTATTAGTCACAGAAAATCGATGGAATACATAAACGGATGGCCTTAGTGGATGATGACGTGGAGTGTGATGTAGTGGGATGATGTAGATAGCTTGTATGTTGATAGAAATAGAGGTAATAATTTTTGTAGAGTGCATCTATATAGGTTATATAGATTAGGCATCGAACGATTAAATCAAAGTCAATTTTTGGCTACTCAACACCAAAATAGCTCTCAACATATTAGCTATCCAACCCGCCAAGCTATCCGGCTCTCCAAATTACTCCCCTTGGTAGCCAAATTTAGCTAGCCAATCTGCCTACCCGAACTAGAATGTGGAAAATGGAGAGTCTGTTGTTGTGAGACGTTTATTATGGAGTATAATTTTTATGGAGAGGCAAATAGAGAGTCGAATAAAGAGTAAAAAATGGAAGTCTCTTGGAGATGCTCTAAGGGCAGTCCCAATGGTGAGTTTCATAAGATAGATTTCATACACATTAAACAGGCTGTCATATCAACTAATCTTGTGATGTGGAAGAAAATTTAATATGAGAGAGGGAACGAGTTTTATCAGAATGAATCATGAAATTGAATGCTACATGATGCCTATGAAACATCAACATGAAACTATACATTGGGAAGGTAGTTTCAAATACCAATTCATTTTATTCATGCTAATGTGGCTATCTTCGAAACATTAACATGAAACCGGATTAGCCTAACAATGGAAAAAATTCTAAGATAAATTTGAGTCACATCATGACTTTATTTTGGAGAGTTAGGGGTACTACTTCATTTGTCGTTTTGGTTTTTCCAAATTTGGAGATTTATTATAAATTTAGACATGACATATATGTAGAATCATGCTAAAACGATTTATAATTTGAGTAGGATAGAGAGAGTAGAAATTAAAGATGTACCAACGGTAGAGCGAACTGTTTTGGAACATGAATTGTCATCCTCTTCGGCTAAAACGCCGTCGCCCGTCCTCCTCCTCCTCTCTTCGCTCCAACCGTCGCCCGTCTGGCACCGTTTCAGAGGCTTACAGCTGGTGTGCGGCGCAAGACGCAAAAAGGCCTCCCTCCCCATCTCCCTCCGCTCAGCATCGTCCCCAATCGGCACCAAGGTTTTGGGAACCAAATGTTGGAAAAATTCGGAGCCTACCGAAATGGACGAATTTGGGAAATTTGAGAATATTCGGGCCGGGATTCGATTAACTTTTGAAGAAATTTGACGGAAATTTAACCAAAATTTGACATAGGTCACATTTATATAACCAACAAACTAGATGAAGCACCGGACAAGGCCAGAAATACTTGCATTCAAATCAACAAATGAAGAAAAAAAATCAAACACAAGTATTCAGGACCCATGGTCAATCTATACAATATTGTACATGTATATATGATCTGCGGCCCGTATTTTGCAATTTACCGTCGCATGCTGGTGCTGGCCATGCCCCTCAGTTCATCGCCGCACCTTCCCAACACAGATTGAAGCTAAGCAACATTTCCTCGATCGAATTGATGACGGATTGGAAAGAAGATTATGGAAGGGAACCAGCAGAGATGGTGATCTAGAACAAGATGAGAGGAATAGACTGAGGGAGGGCCGACGGGTGACCCGTTCCTCTGCCTGGTTTGGATGCGGCGCCGCCGCTGGGAAGAGAAGAGGGAAAAAATGAAATATCTAGGGTTTCTTAGTAGGCTTCACAGCTTTGTTTTTTTTTTTTTTTTTTTTTTTTTTTTTTTTTTTTGAGAATTACACAGTACAACGCAGACGCTCACATCACGCACGCACACTCACCCCTATGAACACACGCACGCAAACCCTACCCCTATGAGCACCTCCGAAGGGGAATGGGGGCAACCGGCGGATCTGGAGATTCTCGAAGTCACCGTAGGCGCCTCGTCGTCGACGGGAACGTCGCTACCACTTAATGCATAACGCCGGTAAATCCTTGGGAAAATCCCAGGAAAAGGCAGCTTTGTACATAGGGGAGTTACTTGTGGGCTAGTATGCTTCTCGGGCGGGTTAAAAATTCAAACAAGGCGAATTATTTTGACCGAATTGTTTCAATCTCGGGCTGGGCGAAAATGGGCGAATTTCGGTGAAATTCGGCCCATTCGCCCGAATTCCATATCCTTCGCCACAAGCCAAACCCCGACCCGAGCACACACACGAACCGACAAGTCCAAACTCCAAAGTCCAACCGCCTCCGCTTGCGCCCCGCCATGTCGCGCTTCTTCCGCGGCGCCCGCGCTCACCGCCGCAGCGGCCGGGGCTCTATCCTCTGCCGTAGTCTCGTGGAACCTCCTCTCGCCTCTCCCGCTCTCGGCCTCCTCGGCCTCTTCCCGTCGGCGCCCGCCGCCCCCCGCGCGCCCGCCACCGGCCACCTCGCCCTTGTCAGCGCACCGGGCCACCGCGGGCTTCGGCGCGATGCGACGCCGGCCTCCTTCCTCGTCGACGTCACGAGCTCTCCTCGCTGGGCGCTGCGCTGCCCGCCCTTCTACCACAAGACGCTCCGGCAGGGTCACGGCGCCCGCCTACCCCGCGTAGATCGGCCTGTCCGCGGAGTCGGGAGGGCGATGCTGTCTCCGAGTCGGAGGAGGCGGCGTCGCACCGATCCACATGGCCCTCGCTTGACGCCGGCTCGACGGCGACCTCGGCGGCGCGCTGACGCCCGTCCGCGCGCCTCGCCGCGGGCCCCCGGCGACACGACCCTGCGCCTCTACGCGCCGCGCTCAGCCATGTGCTCGGCCGCCACCGGAGGGGCGCAGCTACCTCCGCGACGCCCGGCGTGCCTGACCTCTCCCGCCTCGAGCACAAGATGCCGTTCGTCCATGGCGTCGTCGTCTCCACGGTCGGCTCGCTCCGCGCCGTGGCAGGCTCGGAGGAGCTCGTCCTGCGCGCCATTCTCGGGCTGGTGGAGCTCACGATGTGGTCCGTTTTCCAGCACGGCGATCTGTCGGAGAGGCTCCAGGCGTTGGCGTGGATGGCGTTCTTGTGGGGCGTCGCAGCGAGGAAGTTGGACAGAGATGCACCGCTGGAGGGATCTCAGGACGCATCGTCGCCTCAGGCTTCCTAGCCAGGTGAGATGAGATCAAACAATTTCACTCAGATACTACTATTCTTACGTGTCCATACGATCCGGGTTGCGAATTTGCTCTGTTCTATGAAAGTTTCCTCTGCTGCCACTCGTGTTTAATTTGATTGTTCAGACCGTGACATTGTGCTAGTTCAAAGCGATATCCATCCCGTACGTAGATCCAAATATGCTGCTAGTTGCTACACGGCTGCAGTTAAAGTGATAATGAGCTTAGTGAACGCTGTATGTTTTTCAATCTGAAGAGTGCTTTTAGTAGTGTTAATTTTGAACCATGATTTGTTGGCAGAGATGGCCAATTGAACATGTAATTAGTTGATTATGAGATTCTTCTAAATAATGTATTCTGCTCTGCAGGAACAATCGAGAAATGTTAAAATGGATGAAATTAAAATATGTAGCTCTTGTGTGGTTGAGATCTTTTTTTGTATCAGTTGTGCAATTGAGATCTGACAGTAGGACACAGCACAATGTATTCGATAACTGTTTATGTGTCACTATTTAATCAAAGCTAGTTATATTGAAAAGATATTTCATAAGCAAATCGACAGGTGTTCCTCACTGTTAAGGACTGATAGAAGGTTCATATAAACCTGGAATTTTCCATATTTGCAAATGCAGACCACGTTCAGACTTATATTAGAATTATGAAACTGATGATGTCCAGTATTTCCTTTTTTTCTTGGAAACTAGTTCGGATGGTAACATTGTCTAGCAATAATTCTGTTCTGCCAGCTATACTATGATGAAGTTGCATTTAAATTCATTTTTTTTTGATGTATATGTAGTGCAGCATCTGTTATTTCAAAATTACATATGTCGCCATCCAGTTAGCACTCGTCTTTCTTCTTTCTTTTTTTTTTTTTTTTATAAGGAAAAATTCCATTGATACTAAAGCAAGTTACATCCTCTCATTACAAAAGTAAATCACATTACTTCAACTCCATTGATGGGAGACAAGAAACCTTGAAAAAGCCATAAATTCAACCATCTAGGATCATCATCCCAAACGGATATACCACGGACGCAAGCTCCGACCCGAACGAACAGGGCCATTTCACTATCCACTGCCGTCATCCTCATACCCATCACTTTTTTGCAAACGAGGAGTAAACTGCTAAAACTCCACATGCAAACATGATGAATTTGGCGGCACCGAATCGATCATCGAACTCATCGTCATCGCCTTCACCAGATTCGTCATGGGAGAACACAAGTCCACCCGACATCCAGATAGATATCGTTGGAAAACTAAATCTCCCAAGCCCACCGCTATGGCTGCATAGAACCACACCGAGACAAAGGAAGGGCTGGAGTACCTTATTCTCCATCAATGGTGATGTCTTCGTCTTGCCATCACCGCTGAGGAAACTGTGGACTAAAGCAGTGAGTACTGTTTCCTTTTGCAGGTCTATTGTCAGCTCCAAAGTCAGATTTAGGTGGACTACTGTCAGACGATTCCTTGGTTGAAGACTGAATACGCGATCTTTGTGAAGTGCTAGTCTCTAGATATTCTGGAATGCTGTATGGAGTTTGAATTGACATTGTCAGCCATTGCCATATTTCACGTTTGGTACCTTGGTGCTATCAAAGTGTGCTATGAATTGATACAAAAAGGAAAAACTGTTTCTTGTTGTTTTCTGCTGAGTGAAATAGGCATATGAAAACTGAATATGCTGTGAGGATATTCATGATAAGTTTTATTGTTTGAGTATTGTCGTAACCTTCATCCATTTTTAAGTTTTCATAGATATAGCTTCTGTTACGCGCGCCTGCTGCAAGGGTGCACCTACGACGGGGGTTGCGTGGTCGTGTGTGTATCACCAGCGTGGATACGCGAGACAATTAATGCCATCCTTACTGGAAGTTTTATGTGTGCCAGTGGAGTTTCATGGGGATGAAACTCTCCTCTCATCCCATAAAACTCTCTCCTTCTCTCTCGTTACCACGTCAGCGAATTTAATGCCATGAAACTCTTATGAAGCCTGGCCTAACAGGAGGAGGTCGTCCTCTCGCGAGATGCCAGCCGCAGCTCGTGCTAATACCAACACTGCTTCTCTGTTCTGTTCTCTCTTAACTTGAACGTGGCGCTGCAAGCAAGGGAGTAGGGACGGCTCGCCCCCATCGAGCGCGGCGCGCGACAATCTTCTTGCCGGAGCTCAAAGGAAACCGCAGGTGAGCACCTGTCTCGACTGCCCACTCTATCTCCTCTGTTTTCCTTCTCCTCCCGACCTCGCTCTGTCTGATTCGTCCCTCTCACCCTCTGCTTCTTCCCTTCGGCTACTGGCTCTATCCCAGTCCCATCATTCAGAACTAGAATTAGTACTTGACGGTTTTTTGTACAATTCTAGTGTTGTTCCACATATCTGAAAAAAAAAAACCCTTCTATACTCTGCAACCAGAAAGATTGAATATCTTAGCGCAAAACAGCAGAGTATACTGTCGCTGTCAGGTTGTCATCCGGTCAACACTTTTCTTCAACAGAAACCTGCTGATTATTCGGATTTTGAATTTTTCAACTTCGTGCTACTTGATATTTAGGGACGCGCTTGTGGTGCTCTTTTGTCTTGACACAGTGATCCTTGTGGTCTTCCAGATTTCCACACACTGGAAAAGCATCCGCTGGGGGAGAGCCGAAATATTGGACTGGGGATCAAAGAGCCTTTTCTGTTTCTTTTCCCTTCTTTCCTGCTCAGCTGTCCTGCATAGACTCCCGTGTGTGGAAGAAATTCATATCATGCACTTTCAGGTCTAAGGATATTGCTGTTTGAAGCATGACGGGCAAATTGGGCTGTCCATAACATCATATTACCAGGCAATCACTCTATTGTTCTATTCGATTCTCGTATCAATCTTTCATCGAGGACTTCTAAGGGGAGAGAAGTATCCATATTTCACATGGTACATCCTTGATCCTTCTTTTTGTGCTGTTTAACTGCTTGTCTCAATTTTTTTCTCTGCATCCTCATTGTTTTTGTTCCTAATTGTGGTGTGTCTTCTGTCTTTTAGTTTTTGTATATGGTGGAGATTTTGCAAAGTAGAGGAATCTGTGGCCTGTGATTATGATCTCCAGCCAAAATATGTGTTATATAGGATCTCTTCAGCGGACTGCAAAGGTTATTGATAATTATCGTAAGTATAAAACGATGACCATGCAATACTTTAATAAGATGATGGCCATTGTTTGCTTGCTTGGCTTCTGTTTTTTCCGCACCATCGTTGCCCAGCTTCTACTGTAGCTCCTGGTCCCAACAACACATTTTGGGTCATTTCCACCATGATGCAAAGTAAAATATACATGGACACAGTAAACAGTTATCCCTATATTCTTCCCGTTCTCTCCAATATGGAACCTCATATGGAACTTATTTTGGCTTCTATACCATGGATGGAGATTCATTCATTCTCGTTGTAGCGTTTTCGGGACCCCAAGGTCCTGTAGTATGGTCTGCCAACCCTGACAATCCTGTAAGCCAGGTTGCCGTCTTGAGCTTCACCACTGAAGGGAATTTGATCCTCCAAGATGGTGGCACATTCGTCTGGTCCATAGCCACGAAGAACATGTCAGTCGCAAGCATGAGCCTTGATATTTGAGGAAATTTTGTGCTTTTTGATCGGAGCAATTCCTCGGTCTGGCAATCTTTTGACCACCCAACAGATACTTTGGTCATGGGGCAGTCACTTTGTAAGGGGATGAAGCTTATTGCGCAATCCTCAAGCACGAAGTGGTCATCTTCCAGGTTTTATCTTTCGGCAGAGTGGAATGGGTTGCGGCACTCTTTCAGTCCAGCAGCTTATGCACAACTGTTCCAAGCTACAGCTACATCAACTTCTAGCCCATCAAATTGTTATACGTTTGTGAATGGCAGCCTAGGGTACCCAGATAAGATCTTCTCACTACCGTCAGCAACTTCATTGCAGTTCATGAGGCTAGAGTCTAACGGGCATTTGAGGCTTTATGAGATGCAGGAGAGTAGATCACCACGGATGTTGTTTGATGTATTAAGCACAGCCATTGCCTTCTGCGATTACCCGTTGGCCTCTGGTGATTATGGTGTTTGCAATAATGGGCAATGTTCGTGTCCTAGTTTCAGCTCTTTTAGGTTCCAAAATGAACGGTTTCCAGGTGCTGGATGCGTACTCTTATCAAACATCTCCTGCAAACATGCTCACCACCACAAGTTAATACCACTCAACAACATTTCTTACTTTAGTAACAGTTCGTTTTCAAAATTAGCTGTTTCAAGTGATTCAGAAAATGAATGCAAGCAGTATTGTTTAACGAATTGCTCTTGCAAAGTAGTGATTTTTAATTTCAACAATATAGGTGCGGGCTTCTGCTTATTGTTATCAGAGCAGGTGATAAATTTGTTTGCAGACTCCCAGAAAAAAAAGAGAGTTATTGTCTGCTCCACTGCTGCCGGTTCTTCTCTAATATCAATATTACTTAGTACTCTCATATGGAAAAAGTGCAAGAAAGATAAGGAACCTCTCTTTGATGGGATAACTGGGACACCAAAGCGTTTCCGTAACACCCTGGATTTTTCCCAAAACCCGGAGGCTACCAAAAACATAAAAAAGCACAGGTCTAGAATTTTATAAAAAATTCGACAGAACCTTCCCTATAAATGGGACGTTCTGGGCAAGCATTCATATAGCAAAATATGTAGAAAACATAAGGCAGATAAATAAGCATCACAGCCCATCCCAAAGCCCAAAGGAATAACCCGTTCAACCATGATACCGTCTCAAGCAAGATATAAGATAAATCGACCACTTTAACTAGTTACAGTTTAACGAATGAATGAAATGAGCTATGGAGGTGTGAAAAATACATGTGTGTATCCTTTTTGGAATGAACTACTCCCAACTTCCATGCATGTCGCGGTCATTTGGTACCTAAAAATCAAATAAAACATAAGGGTGAGTAAAAACATTCAGCAAGTACAATCAGAACTAGAAAACATATAAAACCATGATCCCTGAATAACAAGTGAAACAACACCATGAAATAGTAGTTTCCGTCTGAAACGGACGGTACCAGAATAACTCCTTTGCATTTACCGGTAAAGCCGAGCAAGTGGGACCAGCACTTACTCACGTAAAACCTGAATATAAGAACCAAATTGCACTCCGGATGCACCAGTATTTGAATTGAATTTAATGTATGAGAATTACTTGAAACTTGAATCACATAACCAAAACTTGAATTTTTTTTCATGAAAGCGAGTATAAGACAACACTGGAAGAAGCTCAAGAAAACAATCATCATGCACACATTATCACGCAAGTTCGTCATGCACTTGCCTTAACCTTGGCGAGGTCCCGGTGTCACGCACCCAGCACTAGAACTCCCCAAACCTGTAGATTAAGACTACTCTTAACAACCAGTTCACACTAACCACAAGGTTGTAAAGAATAACTCAAACAAATCCTAGATTGTAAACCCTTGCAAGGTCCGGTCAGCTCTTTGATTTGGTGGACAGTAGCAGCAATGACATGAAATCCCATATGGAGGAGGTCATGAAAACAATGAAGCTTGCAATGTGGTGCTTGCAGGTTGATAGGAGCAGAAGGCCCTTGATGTCCACTGTCGCCAAGGTGTTGGAAGGTGTCAGGGGCTTAGATGACACACCTGACTATACTTTTCTCCCAAGTTTTGCATCAAGCGACATCACTGTAGTGGGATCAAGTTTATCCTATGTGCCTTGTGAGTCACATTTATCAGGACCAAGGTGATAAAACTGTATGTTCACCTTTGATTGGGTTGCAAATTTCTTTTTTAATGTATGTTTTAATGTAGCATTTGAAGAAATTGTGATCAGATCATAATATGGGCGTGGCATACTGTTCTCTCTCACATGCCCATAGCAACTAACTGATGAGGTTCAAGGATTACTTGTCTTGATTGTTGCTATTGTTTGAAACACATAATCTTTGCCACGAGTTCCATGCGTGTTTTTTCTTGTTCTTTCTCACATGCCCATAATCTATATCTATATCTATACCCCTAAATAAACCACCAGTTCAATTAAATTAAAAACTTGAATTTAGCATGAACCTTGTGAAGCAATTTAGAGATTATCTTGAGGCCAAACAGTTTACTCGAACACTCCAAAAACGCATTTCGAGAAGTATTTTCATTTCAAATATGCAAGAGCAATCATGCCAGTTCTTAACAAAATGGATCGTGCTTGTCTTAGAGTATCCATTTGATTTACTTCAGGAGTTTTGGAGATCTCTAAATGGTTTAATTCTGAATTGGCCATGAATATGTCCCGTTCTGTTCCACACAGCCTGTTTTTCATTAAATCTTAGAAATCCAACCAAAATACTTAGAATAATCTTTGTAGTTGTTTATGTACGGAGTATCTGTAAATTTCTACTGATTTCTACAGGTTTTTATTTATTATCCGAAATTTCTTGGATACTCCTTAGTTTTTTTCTTCTCCAAAGACTCCACACTTTTCCTCAAAATCTTTGCACATACCGACCTACCTCGCCAAATTTGCCTGATGGTGTTTGTTTTGCGTGTTGCGCTGTCTTTCCCCATGACACGCGGCCTGAGCGCGACCGCCATGTGCCTAACGCCGTGCTCCGACCCACATAAAACCCACAACACCTCCCCATGCTGTTCTCTCTCTCTCTCTGCATCAGTCCCATTCTTTCTCGCTGGTTGAGCTCCTCCAGCTCCTCATCTCTAGCTGTTCATCGCGTTCTCTTCCGCAACTCCGGTAAATCAAGTTCAAGCCCAATCTCCTCCACTGCCGCTCTACTCCAACCTGTGGCATGCTAAATCGTCCTTCCCTATCCTTGGTGAGGCCGCCCTGCAGTTTCCCCTCCTCTCCTCTCTTTTAATACGCCCTTCATTGATGTTCATGGAAGATCAACTTTGTTGATGCTGCATGTCCTCCAAACCCTAATACATGTCATTTCTATGAGTTAAAACCAATTCTCCATCATATAAGAAAGCTTTAGGATCAAATCCCACTGCAATCAGTCACCAGAATAACCGATAATGCCATTTTCGGGAACTTGTTGAGTTAATTATGGTTCTGCCATTCCAAATAAAATGTGAATATAGCTATATTTTGTGTAGGATTTAAATATTGACCTTGTATTATATGCCTTAAAGTGATGTACTTTTTTGAAGCAAACAACAGGGGAGGCCCCTACTGAAAATTTTCATTATAAATAAAGTTTATATGTACATGGAACAGGGCCCAAGGCCCAAAGAGAGACCCTAATTAGCACAAAGAAACACTAAGGGATATTACATAACCAAGTTTTAACTCCTGTTGCAAGGAGGGTTTAGCGGGATGTATAACACCGGTAAATTCCTCCTTGAAAGCAAGCTTCCAACGTGCGAATGACAGAGATCCACCATCAAAGATAATTGAGTTTCTATATGTCCATATGCACCAACCAGCAATGATCACCACTTCACGAAAAATCTTGCTTCCAAACAGATGTCTAGCTTGAATGACCATCTCCAATGGAAATAGGTTCAGGTTCCAATTAACCCCTAGGGATGTCCAACAGCTCACACTAAATGGGAACGAAAAGAATAAGTGCGTAAGAATCTCTTCCACTCGCGATGTGCATAAAACACAGGTATAATCCTGAAGCACCAATGTTTTTCTCCCGAGCAAGTTTTTGGTGTTCAAACAGTCTCTCAAGAGTAACCGGAAGAAGAACTTGTGTTTACCCAGCACACTAGATTTCCACATCCATTTGAAAATTTGGGAGGCTTGAGCAATTCCTTTAAGGGCACAGTAAGCTTGTTTATATGTGAACTCAGTAAAGTTCCAAACATATGACCACACGTCATGGGCGCTCTCAGCGCTTTCGGATCCTGTACTAGATTTGTGAGTGTTTGGAGTTGATTAGATGCTATATCGGATAACGGAGTATGGAAGTTTTGATATGCACCCCTGGGTGAGAAACTTTCCCACATATATGTTCTTGTCTCGACAAAGGAGAACAAGCGAGGGGACTGCCAATGTAGAACACCTAAATCCCATAGATCCTTCCAAAACATAGCCGTTTTCCCTCATTCACCTTACATGCCGCGATCATTCTATTTTTTTAGATAGAGTCATCACATCTCTCCACCAAAAGATCTTGATGGTGTTTTAACATGTGGAACAATGGGTCTTCGATAGAGACATCGCCAAGTCTGCTGTACCCATGGCAGGCCTGCTTGATTGTAAAATTTGTGCAAGAATTTCAAAAGGAGTGCTGAATTTTGGGTCCGGAGATCAATGATACCCAATGCACCATGATCTTTTGGCAAACATGCTTTAGTCCATGCAACCGGACATCCTCCCCTTACGTTTTATGTCTCCCTTGTCAAATAGGAAGTGTTTCCTATATTTGTCAATTTGTTCAATAACCCACACCGGAAATTTGAGAGTGCATAGATAAAATGTGGGTAAAGAGCTGAGCACCGAGTTGAATATGACCAATCTTCTAGATTAGGAGAGAAACGTATTGAGGCCCATTAAACGTCTTTCAATTACGTTTCAACGAGGGGAAGCCATTCTTGAACTGAAGGTCTCGTGGTGCCTAGTGGTAGTTCCAGAAAAGTGAATGGCATGGCTCCAATTTGGCATTCTAAGGCACTGGCAAGCTGTGTCTTCACATCCTCTACATCGATCAGGCTAAAAAGGATTTTTTAAAGTTCACCTTGAGACCTGATGACGCTGTAAAATCTTGCAAGAGTTGGTTCAGATACATAAGTTGTGCTGAAAGCCGGCATAACTAACAAGGTGTCGTCAGCATCTTGAATTATAGGGTAGTCACCACCAAAGCTTGGTACCAGAGGATGATCCAGATGCCCCAAACTGCAAGCATTGTTTACTAGGGATTGCAAAAGGTTTGCTGCTAAGATAAAAAGCAGAGGAGACAAAGGGTCACCCTACCTTACCCCCCCCCCCTCTTGCACTGAAAAGGTTTACCAGACACTCCATTAAGTAGGACGTGTGAGGAAGAACCCAAGCGCAGGATGGATTTGATCTAGCCAATCCACTTGTCAGAGAAACCCTTGTATTTTAGCATTTCCAGAATGAGCTGGTGCTCCAATTTGTTAAAAGCTTTCTCAAAATCTAGCTTAAGAAAGACTATTTCCTTTTTTGGATTCTTTGGCAAATATGGAGGAACTAAAAGCACTGTATGGTTCGCGCCTTTGATGAAGCCATATTGATTTGTGTGAACCACTTTCAAGATTACTAACTGCAGTCTATTGGCCACTAGTCTAGTGAGCAATTTAAGAGAGTAATTGAATAATGAAGTGGACCAATAATCGTTTCTGATCATAGGATTATACTTCTTATGAATGAGAGCAATGAGAGAGTTATTAATGCATTCAAGGTTTACTTTTCCATCGCCAAAGTGCGCACATAACCTATAAAACTCTTCTCCAATAATAGGCTAGCATTTTGTCATGAAGAAGCAATTGATTCCATCAGGACCAGGAGCATGGTCAGAGGGCATTTCCCTGAGTGCCATATCAATTTCCTCTTTTGAGAAGGAATGATCAAGTTCAGGGAGAATGACAGGTGTGATGAGGTTTTGCAAGTCAAAGAGTATCAAACTAAACTCAGAGACCCCTAATCTCTCTTCAAAAGAAGACCATAGTACCCCAGCTTTCAAGTTATGATCAGTTACTGTGGTACCATCCTTCTCCAGTTGGAGCTGCTTAATCGATTCCGTCTAAAAAGTCATAGTGGCAATTGCTTGAAAAAAACTTATATTTTCATCTCCAAATTTGACCCAACGAATAGTTGCTCTCTGTTTCCAATATTTCCTCTTTGCCTCCAAAAGCTGTAGCCAAATGCTTCTACATAGCTTTTCTAAAGTTATGTTCAAAGCAGGTGAGATCTCGCTGATCTCTTAAGCCATCCATCATGCCAAGAACCTAGTTGCAATTGTTAACCAATGTACTCAACACCGACGAGTTCTACGCTCCAAGCTTTAAGACCCTTTCGAAGCTGCTTAAATTTACCAGAGATGGTCTTGGCCATGTTTGCATAAAAAGGATTGTTATGCCAATGCAAATCAATGATATCCATGAAGCCAGGGAAATCTGCCCAAAAGTTCTCAAATCGAAACTTATTGGACTTTGGGATCATAGTGTCAATAATCACATCATAGGGAATATGGTCAGAAATAGGCCTTGACAGCGGCTGAACCTTAGTGGTAGGGTAATGTAAAACCCAAGAGGCTATGGTGAATACCCGGTCAATTTCTCTAGAAAAGGATCATCCCGCATGTTACTCGGTGTATTGCACGCCCTCAAATGGTACATCAACCGGATCAAGATGTTTGTATTAAATCATTAAACAGGGAGCATGTCGATCCGCAGATCCCCATGGCTTGTTTCTATTTTTAGAGATTTTGATCAGATTAAAGTCACCAACCAAGAGCCAATCTTCAAATTCAGAGATGTCAAAGTTATATAGCCAATTGACAAAAGAAGCTTTTTTCTGTTGGTGTGTGAGGACCATACACATTAGAGACATGGAAAATCTGTCTAGACAGAGAAGATTTAAACTTGATTGTGATTGAGTGTGTATTTGAGTGAACTATATTGCCTTCAAACTTGTTACCATTCTAGACAAAAAGAAGGCCACCAGAAGCTCCAACTGACGGGATGAATCTGAATTTATTTAAATGTCTAGGACAGAATTTAGAAATATAAGCAAGATCAAAATTCTCCATCTTGGTTTCACGGAGACACATAATGGAAGCTGCACTTTCGTTATTTTGTCATGAACACAATCCCACTTGGCCTGAGAATTGATGCCTCTCACATTCCAGAACAAAACATTCCATGATTTGAATTTATTCATTAAAACAATCACAAGGCAACCAGATGGATCGACATTTCTAAACCAAGGAAATGATAAACAGGAGCATCACAGGAAAATCGATAAGGATATGCAAGCATAATAGATTTCTAAAATAAGCGGTCTGGGTAGTAACAGGTTCAGAAAGACTAAGACGACAGAGATGCTCACACAAGAATAGATAGAGACAACACACCATAAGTTCATAGGACAAAAGCAAAAGACTCCAAAAGTGACTACCAGGGCACTAAGAGAAGGTACCCAACTATTGCAGATGAATCTATTCATTATCTGAGGTAGACATCAACACTAGGCGGCATCTTAAGGTAATTGGTGCCTAGAGCTTGCACTAGATCAGTTGGGAGAGGTGGAGCCGGCTCTGCACTTGCATCAGCTGTTGTACCTACATATTGCACCACTTTGCCATAACATTCGAGGGTATTACTTCAATTGGTTCAGGCTGGGTTTCTCCTTCAACAGGTTCCACAAAGAAGAAGCTTCCTTATCACCGCTACAAAGACTGCATCATCCTTGTAACCATGAGCTTTCTTAAGTCTAGCGCTAAAATGAAGCAGCTTTGCATCAATCGGCCCTTTCATTTTCCTACTGCAGCACTTCTTGGGGGTGGTTCTTGGTGGCATCTTGTCCAGAACTTCTACTTTAGAGAACCTCTCAACAATACAAAGTTCAGAGACCTCGATTCATCTACTACAACCTTTGCAAGGTGCCAAAGAAGATCAAAATTAGCAATGTAAGAGGGGATTAAGGTATCCAGATTAACAGAGATACGACTAACATTGCAGAAGGAAGGCAAAGGTTGTGAAGGAAACAAAGATTGTAAAATACGCTGGAAAGCTACCTTGAGAGGGACATTTGCCTGAGGAGGATCCTTGACACCCCCTGAAGCCACAAAAATCTACCGCAAAGCACCGGAGAAGGGAGCGATTTATGCACCCCGGACACTTGGCACATTAACGATAGGTGTTGCAGTCTTGGAAGCCAGTCCACCACTTGTATTCAACCCAGATGCATGCAGCAGGTTCCTCTGGTCCAGCCGCACTCTAATTGGGGAAATTTCCCACAGAAGTATCCTCTTGCATTGGGTCATTGGCCTGAGAGGGATTAACATTGCCACCCATCCAGCGAGCCCCAGGACAAGGTATGGGATGAATTGGTGCCTCTGGAGGCAGAGCATCCTCATCAGGAAGAGCACTGATATCAACAACATGGAGAATGTAAATAGGCACAGTCCAAGAAAGAGCTCTTGGCGAATCTCCAGGAGAAACAACAATCTCATCAGGTATGTCATCTTCTTTGCTGACAAGCACCTTCACGACAACTCTAGCAGCATTAGAGGACCCATGGATATGCTTCAGAATAGCAAAACTATCAAGAGCCTTCTCTATCTCAATGTCTGAGCGATAATCATTAGGGTAGCAAAGCAGCATTAACCAGACCTCTCTATCCATGTCCTTGGCCAGCGGCATTAATGCCCTCATCATGCTTGATAAATCTAAGTTGATATCGACCAAACTGCGGTAGAGGGCTTTTGAGGAAGCGAAGCCTCTCCAAAAGGGGCAATCAAACCGAACAAAAGCTTCCCCGGTCGAGGCGCTCAATCACCAACCGATGCATCGATGCTCATCTTGAAGAAACCGATGGAGCGAACGCGCCGGGGAGGGAGAAATCAGCCTTGTTCACCGGCGGCATCGTGAGGACAATTGTTTTTTCTCTAATTACACGATCAATAATGGGAGAGGCGGATGACACTACAACACATATGACCTTCGTGGACGAATATCTTGCGACGACAAATCAAAATGTCATAACATCGGTCCGTTTTATGATGTTTTGTAGTAGCCGATATAATTTAGTGACACAAATGAGATGTTCGTCACTTAGACAAATTAGAAATCGTCATAAACTATTCTAATGCCAAATTGTGATGGACATCCTTTTGTTTTCATGACGATTTGTAAGTGTCACAAATTTATAACATATAGATATAAGTTTTTTCCATAAGTGTGTTAAAAAAAGATGGATCCCATTGCCGGCTGGTTAAATGGCTCCTAACTAAATTTTGGCATGATTATTTATAATTTACTACATCCTATATAAGGTAGTATCAAGGATCGGCTCTAGAAGAACCTTTAGATATAATTTTATAACAGCATAAATAGCAAAACGAGTAATAAATGAAGACATAAAAACATAAAACTTCCAAGATAACCCATGTCCCTTTTTGCTTCCAAAACGATAAAAAAATAGATATTTCAGCTTTTAGTTTCGACAAATAAATTACATGGACATGGCCTCGTGCATGCACATCGGCTGTATCCTTCCATGGGGCATGTCCTCCTCCTCTCTCTCTCTCTCTCTCTGACTGTCGTCGTATGTTTTTTCTGATGAGAGCTGATGACTGGGCCGTCGTATGCTAGTTGATGGCATGCGGGCCGAGCGCACCACCGAACGCCGAAGCAGGCCGATGCTGCCAGCCCAGCTGGCTTTGGGCAGGCGTGCAGCCCGAGCGCATGCTGGCCCAAGCGCTCCACCACACGTGGAGTTGTCAGCGCCAGTGGGGCCCACTAGCAGCGACGCGGTGCGCGAGAATGGGTGCCGTCGGTGGTGCACCTGGAGCGATTGGAAAAAAAAGAAACTCAGAAAGTCTTAGCGTGGAAGGGGATCGGCGCGAGGGCCATTGGTAGCGCACCACGTGGCCAAACCGGCTTGCTGGCTCGTGACTATCCATAGAGTTCATCTTTTTCTCTTTTTGATCCATAATTAAAATTTATAACTGGTATTTCTTTCTCATAGTTACTCTGAATTTGTCGGTTCTTTTTTCAATTTTTTCTAAAATCAAGTTTTTTTCATTTACTAGTGTTTTTTATCTTAATTTCTTTTGTTAGACCTTTTCCATATGATTTATTTTTCTATTAAGTAGAAAATAGAATAAAAACATATTTTGTGCATAACCATAGCTAATGTTACTTCATATTCTATAATACAAAGATAAAATATAAGGTTGTATTCAAATTTGAGGTACATAAAAATTAAAAATATGTTATGAGCTATGCAAAGTTCAAAGTTTACCTTGAGTTATATGAAACTATATGATAGATATATCAATTTGTAAATAATGTATAGTCTAAGTTTATTAAAATTATATATAATTTTTATGGCAAGCTTGTGGACCCAAAATATGTTGTAACATCAACTTATTGATTTTTTTACCGAATTTTGATATTACTATAATTATTATGGGGTACTTTTGAGATAGAAGTTTAAATTATTCCTAGAAGGCAATTGATTTTTTCATCTATCTCTAGGACACAGACTACAATGGAACTTATGAGCCTAGTTATAGTTTTTTTTTTTTATAATTTTTCAAATCTTCCAGGAGGTACCCATAGTTCAATTTGGAATTACTTTCGACAAACATGCGAGAAATTCATTTAAATGTGTAATACCCGGTTTTAAAAACAAAACCAGATGAAGCCATATGTGAGCCCCGGAAGTCAAATCTCACATATAGTTTACAAATGAATGGTAATCAATTCACAATGCTTAAAAAATAACAAACAATATATAAAGTATACTACCTCGGCTAGCAAACAAATGGAAAGACACTCTGATCTTCTGGTGAAGACTCCACAGGGACAACTGACTGGTTGATCACAAGCCTAACTTCCTCTTGAGGTGGGGTGAAATAGCAAGGGTGAGTCCATGTCGAACTCCGCAAGCATAGCCGGGGGTTATGAGGCTAAGAAGCCGACATCGTCATAAGCTGCGGTTGCTTTTAGAGTTGGTCAAGTTTTAAGCTTAAGCAAGAAAGGAATCCCAAACCCATTATTATTCACAACAGCGGACAGATATAACATCAATTTAATACCAACAACAATGAAGTAAGCACAAAGTTCTATCCATAGATGTCTCCAAGGCCGTTCATGACCGCGAACACGGCTGACATGTCAGTTTAGTTAACTCTGCGCAGAGGTGTACACTTTACCTACGGGTCATGGTTTCCATCAGAGTAGGTTCATGACTCCCTAACCAAATGAAGACCATATAAGGCCGTTCAAAAACCCTCCTAACAACATTGAATGGCCAACAGAGATTCCACTCCGTTTCTCCCAATTCTGGCAAACCACCAACAAAGTTAGGTAGACCCCTTGAACAACCAAAGTCAGAGCCATGTAACCCCCATAGCTGTACTGTATATCCCGGATGATCACGAACGAATAAGTCCTTATTCATGTTATCAACAATTCATATTTAACGTTCAGTGCATAGACATTAAGCAAGCCATAAGATCATGGTTTAAAGATAGCATATTCCAAAACTATACTTGCCTTAAATATAGATCCTTCTTCACTTCCAAACCTTCAAGATAACTCCTTGATCGCAACTTCTTCCAGATCAACAACGTAAAGCTCACCGTCTACTCGAATCCAATCAGCAACAGACAAACATATGGATCCAATCATGCATAGCAAACAAGGCTATCATTAGAACAAGACACCAACAGTGGAAAAACAGTTTGAAAAACTTATAAAACTAATCTACACGTCACTACGATCACACATACGTAAAGAGCACTCTAACCGGATCCAAAGTGATCAAGAGTCGACTACCGAAAGGTTTAATTTGAAAGGAAAACAAGAAACTTTATTTAATTTAATGATTCAACCGATATGATATATGGAAGAGCTTTTCGGAATTAGACAAGGATGGTGCATGGATGACTTCAGAAAGGTATTTAGCCGATTAAACAATATGCATGCATGCAACTGACTTTGATCACGTCAAATTGCATACACATGCTTAGCATGTTTGACTTCAGAGAACAACGCAACTAATTGCTTTGAGTGCTGGATGGCAATGACGTACAGATGGTTTCATGCTTTGATGGCCAGTTCGACATTGCATGGATATATGAACAAGACAGAGAGCAAGATAGGATTCGGGAGATTGCATGTATATGTGTATTGGCATGGTATTTCTATTGTATTTTGTGATTTATTTTTCTATAGGAAATCGGCAAGAAAACATATGTTGTCATCGGATGATGTCATCAAGCAAGCTAATGATCAGCTAGAGCACACGTACAGACCATGCACGATGCAGTCATTGTGTCATGGCCATCGATGGAGCTTCACTCGCTGGACCTCGATGTCAGAGAAGGAACACAAGAAGACATACGTGGCTGAGGAGAGTTCACCTCGGGATTTATCGACGACGACGACGAAGGCACACGGCGAGGACGAGCAGTTCGTCAGGGTAGACGGATGTGGCTTGAGGACAGCGTGCAACGGCAACGCTGCATGCACCGGTATTCAAGACGAACTAAACAAAGCAAATTTGAAGGTAGAATCAATACGACGACTTGGCAAGACCTTGCATGACTCGAAATCAAACTTACCGAGCTGATAAAGGCCACAGATCGATAGGTTGAGGTTGGCAGAAACACGAACTTGAGCTCGGTAGATGCTAGGGCACGGAGCGACGCACATGGGAGTCAAATAAGAGAAGGCGGCCTTGACAGCTGCCGAGGGGCAACGAACTCGCGAAATCGATCTCGCGGCGGCGACGTAGGGCTAGCGGCGGCTGCTTGGCATAGGCGAAACTGTTGCTTAGATTGGAAAAGCTGAGGGCGTGGTGCAAAGCTTATATAGGCCAAAGGTGCTCCAAGGATGGAAAGAAAACAGATCGACGGGTTACGGGCGGTTGGATGAAGGAAAACTGCAGCAGCTTAGTTTTCTTCGTGAGGAAGATGATAACGACGCTGTGCTGCGCGTGTGTCAGCCAAACAGGAAAGGTGAGGGATGCGTGGACATCACGCCAAAGCCAGCGCGACGATGGATTTCCTTCGCTCGGTCGAGTCCGGCTCGAGCACGAGGGATGGAAGACGATGTTGCCTTGTGGGATCATGCTGGGCTGATTCGCTAGCGGCCTAAAACAGAGACGGCCACTCAGGCCAGGAACCAAGCCAACGAGCCAAAAGGGCAAGGAAAAGAGATAAAGGAAAACCCTTTTTTTTTATTTATACAAATTTCTAAAATCATTTGCAAAAGAAGTTGAATCTCTTTTCAGTTTCTATAAAAACCAGCCATCACAACAGAAAATATGCATCAGCATGTATGCACAACCATGTTTCTAAATCCTATGGTAAATTTTAGTTTACTGAAAAACATTACCTTTCCTATGTTCCATGAGCACAAAAAAATACATAAATAAATCATTTTATTCTATTTTTAAAGGCAAAAATTTAGGGTGTCACAAATCTACCCCCTTTAAGATGAATCTCGTCCCGAGATTCGGAAGCTGATCATGAGAGATAGACATACAATGTCTTCGACTCTTCGTCGCTCCTCGTTTAATTCCATCTTCTTAGTAAGGGTTTCACTTTGCTATGCATACCTATCAATCCTACTCCACACAAGACGCTTGCTGATTCCAAGATTTTAAGGGCACTCAGAATAATTGTCAAGTATCTCCAAGCCAATTCTTTACTATCTTTCAATTGTTAGGCCACTTGTCTTGTGTTGACTTACTCTTCACACCGATGTTCTTTAAGACCATCTCGAGATCGAATGTATGACAATTCCTTGTCCTCAATGATTCGAACTACGACACTATGAATCCCAACATGTTCTACTATATTAGTTTCTACTCCATATTTGTCCAATCCACTTCATATATTCGCCTCCATCATCTTGTGGTCAACAACGGTAGCGTCAACATGGATAGATGACCATAAACAAAGGGTAATCCAAAAGACAAACTCACGGCTTCAAGATAAACTCATATCTTGAAGATAGTTTGAGATAAATAACCACATGAGTTTAACCCACTACTCCCCCTTAAGAAGAGATAGACCGGGGGTAACCGGGGACTAGCTTTCGTAACCTTTTAAACAACTCAACGATCTTATAGTCCTTCCATTTGACCCACATGACTCTCTCGATCCAAAGTAGGTTCCATTCCAAAGTTCCAACTATTAGTATCCTTACCATGGTTGAGCTACTCAACTCTCATATTCCGCATATAGCTCTGTGGCATTAGTGTTGTATGATCTCCATTAGCATAGTTGATAAGCTAAGAATACCAACAATGACATATGCTTCATCTAGATGATAATATAATTCCATGTCATGTATCTATGGTCACTTCAATCCAATAATGATATCACGTGCTTAAAACCAACTTAATGAAGAAGTCCTTTGTGACACTTTTTATCCCAAAGTAGACTATTATTCCAACTTCAAAACATTAGGAGTCAAACCTTGAATCTAAACTTTTGGCTTGTGGTGTCGTTCGAATCTTCTTAGAATAACTCTTCTTTGCAAAGGGCATCGGCAACAACTTATGCATCTATAGCTAAGCTAACATCACCTTTTCCAAGTCATCACACTTGATTGGCCCAATCCATCTCGAACATGCAACTCAAGTCCATATTCAGTGGTCCTATATATTCCTTACAATCCATGTAGACACTCTTGAAACCATGTGACTATTACACTAGTAACCAAAACAATAATTCCGCCAAAACCATATGCTTCACATTTGACTTGACATCCAAGCACACTTAATAACTTCTCTTGCAAGTAACCTCCTGAGAGACTTGGGTAAACCTTTCTTCAACCACCATTAGAATCATCTCATTTGAAGGAAACAATCTTGCATACTTAAATCTCACATATAGTTCACAAATTATTGGAAGTATCAATTCACAATGCTTAAAATATAACGAACATAATATAAAAGCAAATAAATATATGTTTGTTGGTTGAGCGCTAGCAATTTACTACCCAATGCATAACCCATAGGAGACAAGGATCAAGTAACCAAGGCTAGGTAAAATCCTTAAAGGCAATCAAGGAGGACACATGCATCATGAATTGTTAATTAAAGTGAATAGGACATCAAGGATGATCCCAAGCTATACTTGGAAGGCTTCAACTCAACACCTCACTCTAGAGTTCCCCATGCAATCCACCATTAGAGATACCATAACCACGAGGAAGAAAAACTTCTCAAAGCAAATCTCACTCACCATGTTTCTATAAGTACAACCTAATTCATGATAGGACTAACTATAGAGAAGTTCAACGTTATGTTCCTATGTCTTCAATGCGAACTTGTCTTGAATTGATCGCTGACCTCCAAAGTGATGCGATAGCTTGAAACATAATCCAATCATGTCAAGCACACAAGCTCCTTATAGACGATCCATCCGTCATCAACCTTGAGTGAAAGATGCATGTGCTCAATGTTGACATCTCAACCATAAGATAGCTAATTCTCTCGGGTGAAGATCTAGAATGTATGAAACCTTCATGCTCGTAACTTCTTCAAGTGGCTACCCCCTTAAGTAAAAATTACTAGGGGACCAGCTAAGGTAGCTTAAACATTCTCCTCAGTGAGTCATCCATCTTAATTGTCTAATGACTTCCATAAGAAATTCAGATACATAAGCAAGAATAAGAAATCTGAAATTTCTTACGAGCAGAAAAACAGCAGCTCAGTAAAACACCTCTAACTTCTCTTCTGTAAATCCGATGAAGTTGTACTTTATACCGTTGGAAAGCTTATGAAATTATCTACAACTCCCTTATATAACTCTTCTACAGATTCGACATTTATGTTGGTCGAAATCGACACACAATTGAATCTGTTCCAGATTTCTGACAGCACAGTAGCATCATCTTATGATTTTTATAACTCTCAAACCAGATTTGATATGAAGGTGATTCTTGTGCTCCGATAAAGATATGGAAGTCTAATTTTGTCCAGAATTATTCCATAATTGTTGCTCATCCAATGATAGAGGTATAAGCCAAAGAACTCAGATTGCTCGAAAAAAAACAGGATGGGCAGAAACAACAAAACCAACCCGACTATTTATTACACTAAATCCTTAAACCTTAAGCCTATGTACTAATGAAATTGTGGATAAACCAACAAGATCATACCACTCAATACAAAGATGCAAGACAAACATATGCATAATAACAATTCAACAAAGCAATAGAGTTGCACAAATCAAACAACAACTCAACTTTGGCTACTAACGCGTTTTGTTGCTTAAGGGACATAAATTCCTACTTAAACACGGTGTGATTTCAGCGACATCCACGGTAACACCTTTTGTGTGTGGATGGGCAGAACACGTCCTCCACTTCATTGATCCTTGGCAGTCCACTTCTCCACTCATTAGTTTCCTCATGATGTTCCTTATTTACGCCAAGCTCTAGTTGACTCTTATACTTAGGATGTGTCCACTTAGTGCATCCATATTCCACTTGAGCATGTTGATCGGGTACCGGTCTTGCAATATATCTCCAACCGAGGTTGAAAGAAAACAAAGACGTCCAATTCTAACTAGGCTTGCGTCCTACGGTCAAAGTCACGACGGAGCGATACCAATTTGTAATACCCGGTTTTAAAAACAAAACCAGATGAAGCCATATGTGAGCCCTGGAAGTCAAATCTCACATATAGTTTACAAATGAATGGTAATCAATTCACAATGCTTAAAAAATAACAAACAATATATAAAGTATACTACCTCGGCTAGCAAACAGCGGAAAGACACTCGATCTTACGGTGAAGACTCCACAGGGACAACCCATTTGGTTGATCACAAGCCTAACTTCCTCTTGAGGTGGGGTGAAATAGCAAGGGTGAGTCCATGTCGAACTCCGCAAGCATAGCGAGGGGGTTATGAGGCTAAGAAGGCGACACTTTGTCATAAGCTGCGGCGGTTGCTTTTAGAGTTGGTCAAGTTTTAAGCTTAAGCAATTAAAAGGAATCCCAAACCCATTATTCACAACAGCGGACAGATATAACATCAATTTAATACCAACAACAATGAAGTAAGCACAAAGTTCTATCCATAGATGTCTCCAAGGCCGTTCATGACCGCGAACACACGGCTGACATGTCGGTTTAGTTAACTCTGCTTGAGTGTGTACACTTTACCTACGGGTCATGGTTTCCATCGAGTAGGTTCATGACTCCTAACCAAATGAAGACCATATAAGGCCGTTCAAAAACCCTCCTAACAACATTGAATGGCCAACAGAGATTCCACTCCGTTTCTCCCAATTACGGCAAACCACCAACAAAGTTAGGTAGACCCCTTGAACAACCAAAGTCGAGCCATGTAACCCCCATAGCTACATCTTTGTATATCCCGGATGATCACGAGCGAATAAGTCCTTATTCATGTTATCAACAATTCATATTTAACGTTCAGTGCATAGACATTAAGCAAGCCATAAGATCATGGTTTAAAGATAGCATATTCCAAAACTATACTTGCCTTAAATATAGATCCTTCTTCACTTCCAAACCTTCAAGATAACTCCTTGATCGCAACTTCTTCGGATCAACAACGTAAAGCTCACCGTCTACTCGAATCCAATCAGCAACAGACAAACATATGGATCCAATCATGCATAGCAAACAAGGCTATCATTAGAACAGTACACCAACAGTGGAAAAACAGTTTGAAAAACTTATAAAACTAATCTACACGTCACTACGATCACACATACGTAAAGAGCACTCTAACCGGATCCAAAGTGATCAAGAGTCGACTACCGAAAGGTTTAATTTGAAAGGAAAACAAGAAACTTTATTTAATTTAATGATTCAACCGATATGATATATGGAAGAGCTTTCGGAATTAGACAAGGATGGTGCATGGATGACTTCAGAAAGGTATTTAGCCGATTAAACAATATGCATGCATGCAACTGACTTTGATCACGTCAAATTGCATACACATGCTTAGCATGTTTGACTTCAGAGAACAACGCAACTAATTGCTTTGAGTGCTGGGTGGCAATGACGTACAGATGGTTTCATGCTTTGATGGCCAGTTCGACATTGCATGGATATATGAACAAGACAGAGAGCAAGATAGGATTCGGGAGATTGCATGTATATGTGTATTGGCATGGTATTTCTATTGTATTTTGTGATTTATTTTTCTATAGGAAATCGGCAAGAAAACATATGTTGTCATCGGATGATGTCATCAAGCAAGCTAATGATCAGCTAGAGCACACGTACAGACCATGCACGATGCAGTCATTGTGTCATGGCCATCGATGGAGCTTCACTCGCTGGACCTCGATGTCAGAGAAGGAACACAAGAAGACATACGTGGCTGAGGAGAGTTCACCTCGGGATTTATCGACGACGACGACGAAGGCACACGGCGAGGACGAGCAGTTCGTCAGGGTAGACGGATGTGGCTTGAGGACAGCGTGCAACGGCAACGCTGCATGCACCGGTATTCAAGACGAACTAAACAAAGCAAATTTGAAGGTAGAATCAATACGACGACTTGGCAAGACCTTGCATGACTCGAAATCAAACTTACCGAGCTGATAAAGGCCACAGATCGATAGGTTGAGGTTGGCAGAAACACGAACTTGAGCTCGGTAGATGCTAGGGCACGGAGCGACGCACATGGGAGTCAAATAAGAGAAGGCGGCCTTGACAGCTGCCGAGGGGCAACGAACTCGCGAAATCGATCTCGCGGCGGCGACGTAGGGCTAGCGGCGGCTGCTTGGCATAGGCGAAACTGTTGCTTAGATTGGAAAAGCTGAGGGGCGTGGTGCAAAGCTTATATAGGCCAAAAGGTGCTCCAAGGATGGAAAGAAAACAGATCGACGGGTTACGGGCGGTTGGATGAAGGAAAACTGCAGCAGCTTAGTTTTCTTCGTGAGGAAGATGATAACGACGCTGTGCTGCGCGTGTGTCAGCCAAACAGGAAAGGTGAGGGATGCGTGGACATCACGCCAAAGCCAGCGCGACGATGGATTTCCTTCGCTCGGTCGAGTCCGGCTCGAGCACGAGGGATGGAAGACGATGTTGCCTTGTGGGATCATGCTGGGCTGATTCGCTAGCGGCCTAAAACAGAGACGGCCACTCAGGCCAGGAACCAAGCCAACGAGCCAAAAGGGCAAGGAAAAGAGATAAAGGAAAACCCTTTTTTTTTATTTATACAAATTTCTAAAATCATTTGCAAAAGAAGTTGAATCTCTTTTCAGTTTCTATAAAAACCAGCCATCACAACAGAAAATATGCATCAGCATGTATGCACAACCATGTTTCTAAATCCTATGGTAAATTTTAGTTTACTGAAAAACATTACCTTTCCTATGTTCCATGAGCACAAAAAAATACATAAATAAATCATTTTATTCTATTTTTAAAGGCAAAAATTTAGGGTGTCACAAAATGATAGAAAATATCATATATATTCAAAAATTCTTGAAACTCTTAGACTACATCTGTTTAATGCCACTGTCCCCTGCTAGTGTTTAATCCCATTTAATTTACAGAGGATGAGGAGAAAGAACAGCTTAGAAAGGAGATTGCAAAAGATTTGAATGCTGGTAAGATTTTTTCCTGTGTGTAAGACTTCTGTTGTTGCTGTCTGGGCAGTGACAGTTCTCATTTTGCACCTTCTTGCTTCAGTCTCTGAAACTGAAAGTAGCATGGTTTCTTGAAATGGCCCGCTTAAAGTTATAATAAGTGCAAAATTTTGCATACGCTGTTATCTGTACAGCATTGCCTGCTTGCATTGGCTGATTTTTATATCGCCACATTACAGATACTATTTTTATTGCATATGTTGTGTGGATTCATTCATTTAGGTTTTATTTTGCATATAGTTGCGTGGTTCATTTCTCAGTTAATTTCATACTCAGTTCTTTGCATATAGTGTCTATTCAGCAGCAGCAGTTGCTTATATTCAGTAACCATATCAGGTTTGTCCTCACGTTGTGCATATCCTGTAGGGTAAGTTCAATATTCCAAAATCATAATCTTATTACTAAAAATGTGATGTTATATTGTTTCCCATTTTACTTTGACTGATTAGGGGTTGAGTCATTGTCTTATTGATGCAGAAAATTATTTCATTAGATTCACAATCTCTAGATCCATATTATTTTAGAAAATGGCTCGAGTTCGCTGAAAGCTGCAATAGGGGATCCAGATCGTGTGGTTTCTCTTGAGTAATGAATGTATGCACGCAATATTTTTCTGTGCAAATATTTTCTTTGGGGATGCTAGAAAGTTTGTTGTCAAGAGGCTGTATATTCATATGGATGCGGCATGAAAGTTTGTAATGAATTGTTTTTTTGTTGCTTATATATGTAATAAAAGTTATTTTATAGCAATAGTGTGTATTATTCTATGATGAAAATATATGATTGATGCAATTGTATTGGGCTTAATAATTGGTTAGGCCTCATAAGTTGGGCCGAGAGGCTCAAACTGAAATGGACGGGCTGGGCTAGGCCGAAAAGAAAATCCTGAAATCCAAAAATTGTAGCGGGTAGAGATATGGTTCAGCTCTAAAAATTGGTATTTTCAACATGGGCCAGTCCCAAAACAAATTCAGCTTACAGATGATTTTAGCCCGTAATAGGTATCTTGTTACATGGGTTTTGTTGGGCAATCAGACACTTTATGACAATTTTTGGGCTCACTAGTGACGAAAAACGAGTGTCACAAATCAGTGACGAAAGTAGAATTGTCATAGATTTTATGACAAAAGATAACGTTTTTGTCATAGAACACCTTTAGCTACGCGTGATAGGTGACGAATGGATTTTTCGTCATGCCAACGTCACAAATTGCAAAAGATGATAAATAGACCAGGTTTTATGACATAAGTGAAATGTCACCTATCATAGCTTTTCTTGTAGTGTGACCTAGATGACTATGCTACCTTGAAATAGATGGTTTCTGAATTCCATGTGTCTTGTCTTGCTAGTTGACACGCCAAAGGATACAAGCCTCCCTTGCATCTACCCCGATGAAGGATTCTTCTTGTTGCCCTGATCCTTGATGAAGAAACAATTTGGATGGAATTCAAGAAAAACATTATTATCAGTAGTAACACGGTGGACAGAGAGAAGGCTTTTATTTGCACTAGGAACATGGAGAATATTGTTAAGGTGCAGATTTCTAACAGGGTTATGTAAAGTAGTACTGCCAATATTACTGATTTGCATACCCGCACCACTTGTTGTATGTACTTGATCACGATCATTGTGGCAATCACGAATAGATAGTTTCTTCAATTCTCAGTGATGTTGTCGAGGCGCACCACTATCCATATATCAATTGGTATCTACTCCATAGCCTGTGGTTGCCGCGCCTTTGCTGTCCCTGTCACTTGGATCCTTCTCATCTTCCTCATATCCGTACCAACAGATTGAAGCCTCGTAGCACCCATGTTGTTGTGATACGGTTGGACTGCAGAACAACTTGTTTACAAAGAAAGCTATCTCTAGTCTATCTCTAACTTGTATCTAGAACAGTCCAAACCGATTCATCAACAACGTTATCATATGTTACAATGAATTTATCTAACGAGGGTCATCGGTCGGCCACTGCTTCGAGCTAACGACTCTCGTAGAGGAGCTGCTGGTTGCGCTCGCACTCGCCACTCCTACTGCCTTCGATGTCGGTTGCCCTGTCTAGATGCGCCTCATCGTGCGCTCAGCCGGAAGCCTGGTGGACGCGGCCCTGGTGTCTGCGCTGTGGAGCAAGAACATGTCCGTTGTGGAGGGGAAGGAGGTACGTGTTGGCCGCGCGTTATTGCACGCCTCCACCCTGTTTTTTTTCTAGCGGTTCAGATTAAAAATAATGGACATGCACTCAGCATAGGGCCGGGAAAACCATGTCAAACATCCCGTCCATGTCATGGACTCTACGGTTGTTGTAAACGAGATAAATGTTCATGTCAGACTCCTCCATCCAGTCCAGTTCAGATCGGTTTACATTCACCTTTTTTTTAAGTAAAGAAGGTTAAAAAACACATCAAATTCATCACGTTAAACTCCATACTGTCACCACCGGACTCATTCCTTCCCTTCTTTGCAGGAACAAAAAAGCACGTCAAACTCCGATGCATCCCTGGCTTCCATCTCACAGACTCCTCCTTGCTTCCCTTTCTCTTTTTATATATTTCAGCACGCTTTTGTTTCCATAATCCAAACCGATCGATAGTAACCAGGTTTGTTCTCTTAGATCCAAGTCCTTCGGATACATGATGGGTTTTCAAGGAGCCGCAGACCAAGTGAACGACCCTTGCAATAGGGAGCAAATGAATACCCCTTGCAAGATTGAACTTTCTTCCTCTGGATAGATCGAACTGGAGAATAGCAGAATTTTGGTAAGAGCGTTGATGGTTCTTGGATTTGGTCATCACCAGTTGCTTTAGACGTTTTGATTTTGCATTGGATCTAATATTTATTATTTTATTTTAGCTGAAATCGAGATTGATGGTTCTTTTGGATCCGGGTACAGTACATGTTATTTCTCTAACAACAAATTATCAGTACAGTCGGCTTAATCATTAAATGTAGCTTTCTCTCTACATTATTTTTCTTCTCATTCTTAAGAAAGGCTGAGCTTTGTTGGTCACTCTACAATTATATTACTTCTATGGACTTATTGCACTAAATAACGATGGTACAATTTTAATGTTATAGTACTGTTATAGGGTCTAAGTATCTAAGAATTATAATGTGGTTATTTAACAAGTCCAAAGTATGAATTACGTATAGTCAATTTGTGTACACAAGCATTTAGGTACGATTTGTGTGTATACTCAATTTTATATAAGTTTACACTAAACCTTTACGAGTGGCTTTAGAAAAAAAAAAAAAACTTGATCTACGGGAGTAAGGCATAGACATACGGGAGTAAGACAGCCTCCGAAATGCTAAGAGAATACCTTCACGTAGTCCCATACCATTTGAAATATGACACTCAACTCTAGAATTATTGAATCACATGGACCTTACCTTGCGCTCATTTTTCATGATATGCAATATTTACGATAATGCAAATGCAGGGAAGACAAAACAGTGTCGTGAGGCATCTACAGTTAAAAGTATGTCCTGGAACTAGAGCCATAATTCTTTGGGTAGCTTGGACAATGTCAGACATATAAATATTACTATGGTGTCCCTTACATGATATATTAATTTTTAATATACTATAGCTTCCAAGTAAACCCTTTAATTCATTCGACATATACATTCACAAAATTATTCTGTGTTAGAATCTAATAAGCAAAGTAATGGTTAGTTGTACTTTGAAGCCGTTGTAGAGAATTAGGAGTACTAAATAAGTTACATGTATAGCCCGTGAGAATGCACGGGTTGACGGCTAGTTAGATAAATGCTTGGTTCCATTTACTTGATTCAATCCAAACTATACATGATACTTGGTTCCAATGAAGAATGATATGAAAAATAGTAAAGTGTGCACATCAAACCACCCACCGATCATCCACAAGACGCTGAACACGACTACACAAGTCAAACTCGTCCAATCCTGAAAATGTACTTCCAGGATTGGACGGCCTGAAAATGGAGTACATTCGTGTTAAATGTCAGCTCAGCTAGCGTATGTTCCAATTCGTATTAGATGTGTAGCCATTTAGGCTAAGAACTATGCTTTCATATTGATATTCATATAAAAACTGCCATTTTGTGTTTCGTCATTAGATTGTAAAAGCCATAATTTGCAATTCAAAGAACAAGCAGCACATTTACGCCCCAGTTTTCCCTCCCAATTCCATCTCTTGCAATCGGCAAAGAAGCAGCACATTTACACCCCTGTTTTCCCTCCCAATTCTTTTTTTTTTTTTTTTTTTTTTGGTAAACTGACCCTTTTGTGAAAGTATTTTCATAACTAGACTGGTTTCAAAACTATTTTCAAATATAACCGTTTGATCACACGCCAGCTCTCTTGGCGCTGAAGGTAAGCACGTTTATGCCAGCTTCGGTGGCGCTCCAGCCGTGCCGTTGAATTCTGATGTGGCAAAACCGTGCTTACGTGGCTGCAGGACCTGCGCCAGCCCCTTCGGCGCGGAGACGAGAACATGTTACGGCGTCGTCCGGTTACCGTTCTGAGGGCTAGTTGATCCGCGCGCAGATAACGTCGTGTGAAGGGACACTGCTGGCTGGTTCCGTTTTCCGTTCCGAGGGCTGGTTGGTCTGTGGCAGAGAACGTGGTGTGGAGTCAGGGATGCCTGCACGGCCACATCAACGAGTTCGGTCGGTGAGTAGTATACAGGCGAGAATATTGAGCACTGAGGTTGACAAGCTCAGGGTGATGACAGCACGGAAGTGGCTCAATTTTTTTTTTTTTGTACTAAATTTTATATGAAACGTAATATTGCAGCTCTCTACCTTGCCGTGAGCTGTGAACTGGAGCAGTATAGACGGAGAAGAGTGTTCATTTTCATGGCATATCACAATCGATATCATCGCCGCTAGTTACTAGTACTACTTACTAATAAAAAAGCTGGCAATGACATAGTAAGATACGAGGAAAGCAAATTACAATGCAGCAGCCACCAGCCATCAGTGCCTGCACGCATGAATCACGCCAAGGGACACTGACGCCCAACCCTTTCCAAGCTAAAACTCTGCTGGGCCGTAGAATTTGCCAATTTTTCCTTCGGTTGTCAGGCCAGCTAAAGTTATCAAAGTACATGCCATTTATCATAATTTTCCTTATCATTTTAATTATCTAAAGACTTCTGAGTTTCTTCAAACTCGCCAGTCATGTTACTATGATGTATATATGTTCCAATTTGACCATTTTGACACCAACATATGTTGCAATATACAATTTGTTTAATTCTAGAACCAAGCCTGTCGCCATGTCATTGTCTGTATTACTCATGCATGTGCTTCACACCGGCGCGCGGATCAACTAGCCCTCAGAACGGTAACCGGACGACGCCATAACATGTTCTCGTCTCCGCGCCGAAGGGGCTGGCGCGGGTACTGCAGCCATGTAAGCACCGTTTTGCCACATCAGAATTCAACGGCACGGCTGGAGCGCCACTGAAGATGGCGCGAACGTGCTTACCTTCAGCGCCAATACATCGCTGCGGATTCGCATGGAATCGGATTCGGATAGCACCTTTCGTAGGGTTATGGGGAGGCTACGGTGGCACAAAATAAAATTTTCTAACCCGCAACTCAGGAACTACAGCAGTTATAGATCACAGATCGTTACCATTAGACGCGCAGATGCAGCAGAACCATGTCGATATAGATGAACACGTCGAAGTGGCAGTGCCGTGCAGTTGCTACTGTGATAGAGCTGGAGTGCCCGATCTTTCGGTGAGTGGGGATAATTTTGACTTGGTGGAAGTAGACCACGATCCGACTACGACGAGCGAACCCGAAGCGCCAATGCAATCGCTAAACCAACTCCCTGTGGTTTACCGACCTTGTTGATGCAAGATCAGCCGGATCACCAAGATCGTTTCCCCGTCCCGTCGAAGAACGAACAAGAAGAAGATGCGAGCAATCTCAATATCACTCGAAGGTGGAGTTCTGAATCACACGAGGACAGCGCGTATTTGCGGCGTGTTCGAGAGTAGCTAAAGCTAGATGTAAAACAAAACTCAAGTCTGAAAATAAAAGAAGAGTCTATCTAAATAGGGGGACGCAGCCCCGGGCGGCGGAGGGGGGCACGCGCGGCGGGGGGGCGCACGCGTGTCCTGGTCGGCGTCCAACCCTAGGCGCCCCAATCTGGGCTTCCTGTTGGGCCATCTTCTATTCTTCGGGGCCTTCGTTCTTTAACAGCATGACGAAGTTCAACTCTGTCGGACGGGCCCGAGTAATTGGCCCAGTGGAGGGGTGGCGCTGGACTGAGGAAGGTGCAGGTGGCGGATCCTCTGGAGGCACTGGAGAAGGTGCTGCTGGTGTAGATGTATCCGTGGTGTAGTTGGTGTCCTCATCATCCTCCCCTTCTTGAACTGAAGTCGCCCTCGACGGCAACTCCTCATCTTCACCCGCATACGGTTTCAAATCTGCAATATTGAAACTAGTGGAAACACTCAACTCTGCAGGCAGGTCAAGGATATAAGCATTATCATTAATCTTGGTTAGCACTTTAAAAGGACCAGCAGCACAAGGCATCAATTTAGAACGGTGCAAAGTAGGAAAACGTTCCTTTGTCAAATGCAACCAAACCATATCACTAGGTTCAAAAGTAACAAGTTTTCGGCCTTGACTACCAGCAACCTGATATTTAGCATTAGCAGCAGCAATGTTCTGTTGAGTTTGTTCATACAGGTTAATCATTTGCTCAACATGTGCAACAACATATATGTGTGGGGCGTCCGCAGCATCCAACGAAAACAATCAACAGGCGCCCGCGGAATGTAACAATAAACAATCTCAAAAGGACACATCTTTGTAGAAGAATGTGTTGCATGATTATAAGCAAACTCAACATGAGGCAAGCAATCTTCCCAACATTTTAAATTTTTGTCCAAAACAGCCCTAAGCATGGTTGATAGAGTTCGATTTACCACCTCAGTTTGTCCATCAGTCTGAGGGTGACAAGTCGTGCCACACAGTAATTTAGTACCCAATTTATTCCAAAGTGATCTCTAAAAATGACTGAGAAACTTAGCATCACGATCAGAGACTATTGTATTTGGAATACCATGCAAACGAATAATCTCTCTAAAGAACAATTCAGCAACACTGCTAGCATCATCAGTCTTATGACAAGGTATAAAATGAGCCATTTTGGAGAATCGATCAACAACCACAAAAATGCTATCCCTCCCCTTCTTAGTTCTAGGCAATCCCAAAACAAAGTCCATAGAAATATCAAGCCAAGGGAAGTAGGAACAGGCAAAGGCATGTACAAACCATGGTTGTTCAATCGTGACTTAGCTTTCGACAAGTAGTGCAGCAGGCAACAAAGGCGCTCGACATCACTTGGGCGCATCCGGGGCCAAAAGAAGTGGGCGGCCAGCACCTCATGCGTTTTGTAAATGCCAAAGTGTCCCATGAGACCGCCTCCATGCGCTTGTTGTAACAACAAAAGACGAACCGAGCTTGCTAGAACACACAACTTGTTAGCGCCAAAACAGGAACCCATCCTGCATATGAAATTTGCCCCATGGTTTGCCATTCATACAAAGTTTGAAGACATCTTTAAAATCAGCATCGTTGACATATTAATCCTTCACAGTTTGCAAGCCAAAGATTTTTAAAATCTAACTGTGAAAGCATGGTATATCTACGAGACAAAGCATCAGCAATGACATTCGTCTTCCCGTTCTTGTTTTTAATGATGTAAGGGAAAGACTCGATGAATTCTACCCAGTTCGCATGACAATGGTTCAGATTTGTTTGGGTACGAATATGTTTCAAGGCCTCATGATCAGAATGAATTATGAACAGGCGATGCCAAAGATAATGCTGCCATGTTTGCAAAGTGCGCACTAAAGCATAAAGCTCCTTATCATAAGTAGAATATCTCAGGCTGGCACCACTTAATTTTTTGCTAAAATAAGCAACCGGTTTTCCTTCTTGTAACAAAATAGAACCTAGCCCAATACCGCTAGCATCACATTCAAGCTCAAACACTTTATTAAAATCAGGCAATTGCAAGAGGGGAACATGTGTTAACTTATCTTTCAAAGTGTTGAATGCTACCTCCTGCGAGTCACACCAAGCAAACAGCACACCTTTCTTTGTAAGCTCGTGTAGAGGCGCTGCAATGGAGCTAAAATCACGGATGAACCGATGGTAGAAGCCTGCAAGTCCAAGAAAGCTCCGAATCTGTGCGACCGTCGTCGGTGTGGGCCATTCCCGAATGGCATCAACCTTGATGCTATCCACCTCAATGCCCTATGGAGTAACAACATAACCAAGAAACGCGACACGTTGTGTGCAAAAGATGCATTTTTCCATGTTAGCAAATAAGCGGGCAGCTCGCAACGCATCAAAAACAGCACTCAAATGTTCTAAATGCTCTTCCATAGACTTGCCGTAAATAAGGATATCATCAAAATAGACAACAACAAACAATCCTATGAAGGGCCTTAGAACTTCATTCATTAAGCGCATAATGGTACTAGGAGCATTAGTCAATCCAAACGGCATAACCAACCATTCATATAACCCAAATTTTGTTTTAAAAGCCGTTTTCCATTCATCTCCCAGTTTCATTCTAATCTGGTGGTACCCACTACACAAATCAATCTTAGTGAAAATAATGGCACCACTAAGCTCATCTAGCATATCATCAAGGCGTGGTATAGGATATCGATAACGAATGGTGATGTTATTAATAGCGCGACAGTCTACACACATATGCCACGACCCATCTTTCTTTGGAACAAGTAAAACAGGAACCGAGCAAGGGCTAAGAGACTCACGAATGTAACCCGTGTCAAGCAACGCCTGCACCTGGCGCTGGATTTCCTTCATCTCATCCGGATTCGTATGGTACGGGGCGCGGTTCGGAAGCTGGGCACCGGGGATGAGGTCGATCTGGTGCTCAATGCCACGGAGCGGTGGCAGACCCGCTGGTATGTCCTTAGGAAATACATCAGCCGTACTCCCGCAAAAAAGGTTAGCAACCACGGGGGAATATCCAAAGGCGGTGCATCATCAAGTGAAGCGAGCATACAAGTGCATAGCGAGGGGCAAATGAGCATCGCGTAGATCATCAAAATCAGCACGTGTAGCAAGTAAAACAAGCGCATTCAACTTGATTTCAGAATTAACAGATGGAGATGGTGATGGTGCAAGTTGTTTAGCAGTTTTAGCAGCTCGAGCAAGATCATCTTTAACAATTTGTTCAGGTGTCATAGGATGTATAATTATTTTCTAACCCTTAAACATGAAAGAATAATGATTGAACGACCATGATGCAAGCTATCAGTATCATATTGCCACGGTCGACCAAGTAACAAAGAGCATGCTTCCATGGGAATAACATCACTATCAACAAAATCAGAATAAGCCCCCATGGTGAAAGGAACACGCACGCGATCGTGTTACTTTAATTTTTCCACCATCATTAAGCCATTGAATGTGATATGGATTCGGATGCTTACGAGTGGGTAAAGACAACTTTTCAACCAGCACGGTACTCGCCAAATTGTTGTAGCTGCCGTATGATGATGATGCGAATCGACCGCTCCTGCACAACGCCCTTTGTATGGAATAGAGTGTGTCGCTGATTCTTCTCGGGTGGGGCGACCTGTGTACTAAGAACACGCTGCGAAACAAGACTTTCATACCTATCGTGTCGCCCAGGTTGACATGGACCTCGCCTTAGCTGCATGGTCAGTAGCAAGCATAGTATGTCGAGTGTCCACGGAATCACTTGCAGAAGAGTACTCACCATTGTCACGCGTCACGATCAAGGTGCGCTTGCTTGGGCAGTCGAATCACGTGCCCAAATCCTTTGCAACGATGGCTTTGAATATCCGTGTACGCCCTGTGGAAGGCGCGGCGCGCTTTGTGGCTGGGGGCGCTACGGTTCTGCTGTCCTCTCGCGGTGTAGTGCTAGTGGTGGATGGTGCAGGAAGAGCAGGAGCTGAGCTGGATGGCGGGCTCCTTCCTGCAAAAGAGTTAGTATATGTCTTCGATCGGCGTCCCTGCACTTCACGTTCAACTTTGCAAACATATTCAAATAATGTGGTCATATCAGCATACTCCTTATAATCAAGTATATCCTGAATTTCGCGGTCCAAACCACCCGCAGCGTGCCATCGCAGCGTCATCCGTCTTAAATAAACCACAACGAATCATACCCTTTTGTAGCCCCTGGTAATACTCCTCAACAGATTGTTGACCTTGCTGGAAACGCTGCATTTTATTAAGCAAATCGCGGGCATAATATGAAGGCACGAATCCATGTCGCATAACAACTTTCAATTGGGTCCAAGTGGCGGGAGTAGCAGTGGGATGTTTTAGTTTATATTCATGCCACCACAGTAAAGCAAAATCATAAATTCACTAATAGCAGCTTTAACTTGAGAATAAGCAGGAACGTCATGGCATTAAAATTTTTGTTCTACCTCTAATTCTCAATCAAGATATGCAGTAGGATCATATTTGTTATTAAAAGATGGAATTTTAAATTTAATCTTAGCAAATGAATCATTAGTGTGATGACGTACCACGTGGCGAGCACGGCCACGGTGGTTGCCAGCATCTCCATTATCCTGCTCGGTGTCACCGCCGTAGTCCTTCTACAATTCCTTGATCGTGGTATTCAATGCTTTGAGGCGTGCTACGATGGTGTCGGCGTGGTCTTGGTGGCCGTCTGCGCGAGGTCGATCTGATCGAACCGCTCGTCCGCCGAAGTGATCGTCGAATCAAGCCTTTCAATGCATCGTCTTAATGTCCGCGGCCAGTCCATCAACTTGAGTCCGCATGTCCTGCAACTGTGCATCCTTCGTGTTGTCGTTGTCTGCCATGGTTAGCGCAAACAGAAAACAAAATCGACGACAACAAAAGTGGGATGGCTCACAAGGTGCTCACTACAGTGCTGTTATCAAATTCTTATCCGTTCTTACCACACGGACAGGGGCAAAGTGCAACCAATCGGTGGAACCCGTGAAAGATTGGAGGAGCGATTGCCTGGAGAAACAAAGTCTGCTCCTCATAGAACTTTGTGGAGTTCTTGGTAGGCTGCACTCAATTCAAGGGTTAGCACAATCAAACAATAATGCAAAGTTGAATAATAGTGCCAAACACGTAACAAGAGCTGCTGGAAACAAGTGCAAAAGGATGCAGAAAATTTCGGGCCTCGGTACACTGTCTTAACAATTTTTTTGCCTTCTTGAGACGTGCACTGACGCTACACTGGGTGCCACGATATAGGAAATTTTGAGAGCTTTCTGGGAAAAAAAAGAGCACTAAAATCAGAGTTCCGAGTGAAAAGTTATGGCTGTTTTCTGGTAGGGACGTCTGAAACGGCCTGGACTTCCCAAACGAAACCGAACAAGATTAGGCAACCTCGCTGTTGTTTTTTTTTTTTTTTGTTGCTTGTATCTCTTTTTTTTTTTTTCTTTCCTTTTTTTTAACTTTTCCAAAACACACAGATGGCGAGCGGGGCGATCAGGGGCGCTGCGAACCAGAGGGAAGGCCGGCATGCGGTGGATGGCGGCGGCGCTAGGGTTAGAAGAAAAGAAAACAAGGGATAGAACACCGTGTAACCAGCAACAATTGAACGCGTAAGCACAGAAATTCAACAATGCAAATTATTGAAAGAAAGTGCGAGCCTCAAAAAGGGTGCTGGGACAAGGATCTAACCTGAAAATATTTGTTTGGTTTTTGTGGACTGTAGGAGGGAAAAAAGCACTTTCGATAAACTCACCGATCAACCTGGAAAACCTAATACCACTTGATAGAGCTGGAGTGCCCGATCTTTCGGGTGAGTGGGGATAATTTCGACTTGGTGGAAGTAGACCCTCACGATTCGACCACGACGAGCAAACCCGAAGTGCCAATGCAATCGCTGAACCAACTCCCTGTGGTTACCGACCTTGTTGATGCAAGATCGGCCGATCACGAAGATCGTTTCTCATGCGCAATCGAAGAACGAACAAGAGGAAGATGCGAGCAATCTCAATATCTTTCGAAGGTGGAGTTCTGAATCACACGAGGACAGCGCGTATTTGCGGCGTGTTCGAGTAGCTAAGGCTAGATGTAAAACAAAACTAAAGTCTGAAAATAAAAAAGAGGAGTCTATCAAAATAGGGGACGATCCACGGGCGGCGAGGGGGGTGCGCGGCGGGGAGGGGCGCACGTGTCCTGGTCGGCGTCAACCCTAGGCACCCCAATCTGGGCTTCTGTTGGGCCATCTTCTATTCTTCGGGGCCTTCGTTCCTTAACAAAGCATGACGAAGTTCAACTCTCGCCGCACGGGCCCGAGTAGGGGTGGCGCTGGATCGAGGAAGGTGCAGGTGGCGGATCCTCTGGAGGCACTAGAGAAGGTGTTCTTTGGTGTAGATGTATCCGTGGTGTAGTTGTGTAACACCCTAAAATTTGTGTTCTTGGAAGAATAAAATGATTTAATTTGTATTTTGTGTTCATGAAAATATAGGAAAATAAACAATTTTATCAAATTAAAATTTATCATAGGGTGTAGCAACATGCTTATGCATACATGCTGGTGCATTTATATTTTTGTGATGTATGGATTTGCTAAGAATTGAAATGGATTTTTAAAATCTCTTGCAAAGCATTTTGAAATGGAGTTCAAATAAAAGAAAACAGATTTATTTCTCTCCTCTCTTTTCTCTCTACTAGTTAAATGCCCGTGCGTTGCTACTGGGGTAACTAACTTTTATATGAAAAACATGGATCGCATGATAAGATAGCAATAATATGAAATTAAACAATGATATTAAAGTGACATTTAACACAAACATTAAACAACAAAATTAAAACGTAAAATTAGGGACTTGGCAAAGACCGATAACCACCATAATATGTTGTAACTGGACATTGTAAACAATACCAAGTGTAGCGAGGGATGTTGATTATTTGACATCAAACGTTCAGGGATATACACCATGCACAAGTAGCTGCATATACTGACTCGAGAATGTAACATGTACAAATGATTTGTGAATATAACACCTCCATGTAGAGTCGACAAACCATTTAGAAGTACCTAGGAATATCAACAAATATGGCGTTAGTTAAATAATATTTATACAATATAAATTGAATTAAAAGTACATTATGCGTATTAGTCTATTACCTTGCCTAATGCGTTAGAACCTCCTTCCATACAATATTCTTCGTAAAAAATTCCTTCAACCTTTGGGGTCACCTTATCCTTACCTTTTTTTTTCTTGTTGCATTTCTTTTAGTTTTTTCAATGCCATTCTTTCTAGCATTTTTTTCTTCTCCATCTTTTTGGCCTCCTCCTCCCGTGCGCTTGCATCGGGGCGGGAGGGCGAGGATCTTGATATTCGCTCTTGATGTGGCTCTAGACATCGCAACATACAACCGACCATGAGAGAACACCGGTGCGGGCGAGGTACACACCAACGTTCGGGATGGTTTGGCCTTGTGACTTGTTGGCGGTCATGGCGAAGCTCAACCCGATAGGAAAGCTGCTTCCTCTTAAACTCGAGCGGGAACATCTCATCGACGGGCACACGGGGGTATTCGAGGAAGGAATACCCGCTTCCCAAAGATCTTTGCCCAACCACGATTTCTGCGTCGATTGTATTTCTTGAGAACCCCCGCACTAGCAGCCTTGTATTGTTGCACAGCCCATTGGCGTGGTCAATATTCCAAAGCAAGATGACAGGGACACCCGAGCTTGAGCTTCAAGACGTGTGGTGGCAAGCGGGTTGGGGTTGAGGCTGTTAAGGAACTCTCTTTGGATAGTAGTTATGTGGATCATCGACGGCAGAGTCAAAGCGTGATACACCATCTCGCCACCCCGGAACATATCAATCATTTTCATATTGATCATGTCCACCCAATCGTTACGTGTAGATAAAATCGCCGTGGTGGTGATGTAGTCTTTATTCGCCATGTTTGCGTTTAGGTGCGGAAAGATGATGTCGATCAATGTGCGAAGATCCTTCTCAAGACGCCCAGTACGGGACACTGATCTCTTCCGGAATCCGTACATCGTCATCACCGTAAACCTCTTCCGTTCCATTACCGATGCGCCTTGAGATAATCGCAAACCACTTTGGTCACTCTGAGCCCTCATGTTGCGGACGAGCTTTAGGTGGGCGCATGGATTCCCAAAGATGAGAGCTTCGTAGAGAAGCCCGACTATTTGAGCCCCGGATCCTTTCGGCACAACAGGGAGGACCCGCCTGAAATCCCCGCCAAAGACAACCGTCTTCCCACCAAACCGAAGGTCCGGTCGGCGGCTCATTGTATCTCGTAGGCTCTTGTCTAGTGCTTCCATGTTTTGCCTCCTTGTCATAGATGCCTCGTCCCATATTATGAGAGTTGCTTGCCGTAGCAACTTGGGACGTACCATCTGTTTTGTGAATTTGCATCCATCGCCATCTTTAGCATTGAGAGGTAACCCGAAGCGAATGGCTCGTCCTCCTACCCGGCAATATGGATCTTTGCGACTCCGGATGTGGGTAGCCACGACAATCTTGCCCCGCTACGTAGTTTCCGATAAGTGCCCTATACAAGAAGGTCTTTCCCGTACCACCAGGTCCATCCACAAAGAACATCCCGCCCTTTTGGCCGTGGGATGCGGCCATTATCTCATCGTAGGCAGACCTCTGCTCGAGGTTGAGTGAGTCGCACAATAACTCATCTTTGGGGTCCAGTTCGACTCTACTCTCCTCATGTATCTCGAGGAATACTGGCGGCCTTGTCATATGTGTCATCAATTTTTGGAAGAGGCAATTTATCAAACTCCTTCCCCATAGACATCACCATGTTTCTAATATCTATCAAAACCATTTGCTGCACCAGTTCCGGACATAGATTATTACGGCTGTAGTCCTCTGACATTGCATCATAGTGCTTTTCCCACAAACCAAACACATCATGTGGCTCACAGAATACTATTATTGTTGCAAATAGCCTTCGTAGAGAGGAAGGCATCTCGAATAAAGTAGCTTCGGTTAGACACTCATCCAATGTATTGTCCTCTTCGATTAGACCCTCCTTTGTGCGGCTTCACGGAATGAAGGTAGCGGCTCTCCATCGACGGTCCTAAGGTGTTCGTATGAGGTAGCACCAAGCAACATTATTCAGGAGGACACGAAGAAAGTAGCGTTCTCCCCTGCGGGATGAGCCGATACGACTCTACCAACTTGGAAAATAGAGTTCTTTCTAGGCCGCGAGAATTTGCCATTAGACTTGTCAAGTGAAATGCTGCGGGAAGTCCCGATACAAGATTCCACGGGATGCCTCATGCTTTTGTTATAATCAAAATACGCAGATCAACATTGAATCTTCTGCGCCCGGCTTATTAACAATCCTCGTCGACCTTGTCCTTTTTATGGAATGACACCATGTGCATGCACGGTAGATGAAGCTGCACCTCTTATGCTTTGGTGGATAGTTCTTGCTCAAGTCAAAGCCATATATCCGCCATAGCGCCTCTGGAGGCGTCACCCAACGGGCCTCTCTATATTGCTTGATCTCATCAACGTCGCCACGCTTATCGGCTTTGTCGGCCTCCCTCATCCTCACCGATGCCTGTCATGTCCCTTGTATATGTACTTGAAGATGTATTTCAGCGATTTGATGCTCCCACGAGGCTTCAACATTTATATGGCGGTTGAAGGTACGCGGCGGGGACGAGGGTTGTAAGGCACGACCCATCGGTTGTCCAAGAAATGGCCTCGTACTTTTTTTTCCGTATGCCCATCATCGCGTCGCCCGATAGGCGGGGTATGAATCCTTTCCTTGTGGCGTTGACTCACAGAATGCTTTAGGGTAATGGTTCTTGCATTCACCTTTAACCACCGTGCCGGACAAAATGGATTGAGCTTCCCCACGGGGACCATGCATCATATGCTCTGTTACCATCTTGTAGAGCTCGGGTATTTCTTCTTGTTTGGTAGCTGCGCGATAATCATGTCATATTGCTCGGGACATGTGAGCTTGTACTTCTGTTCCATTATTAGTAACCCGGTGTGCATGCGACAAACCCCTCTTTTCGGAACTCCACCACATATACGTAGGCCTTCACCTTCCCAAGGATGTCTTTCTCCATCAACATTTTCTTCATTGCATCTAACTTTGCTCTAAAGACTCGTGTGACGAGATCCGGATGGTCTGTGATGTCCGGCACGGATAAAGTTCATTCTTGATCTCGTCCCAGATTAGGGTTGCACGTCATCGTGAGGAAGATATCAGGTTTACCATACTTTCGCACGAGCCATTGCATCCATGTACGGCGCCTCATATCACGGGGTCCTCCTATGAATGAAGAAGACAACACAAGACGCCTTCCGCATTCTCGGACTCCCTTCACCCGCATGCATGCTTTGTCCACGGGCCTTGATATAGGTCAGCTCTTAAAGAGTCCTGATTGTTCCGTATGTAGTCCAAACACGAGCTCTCAATCTTGATGTACGTGTCGACAGCAAATTGTTGGAAAAGTCGGCCGCCATAGAGTATTGGATTAAATACATTTGGCCGCATCTGGAACTTGTAGCAGTAGTAGTCCCGCATGGATACACATACATTTCCAAGAGGTTCTACACGGAGACAATAGTCGAGTTAGTATTATGATATAACGTAACTAAGTTTATATTGAATTAATGAAAAGGATTCAAGGTACCTCCATCGTCATCGCCATCAGCCGTACCATCTTTCTCTTTACGTTTTTTGCGGATCTCTCGAGCTCTCTCAACTTCTTCCATAGTAACATTTTTTTTCGGAATGCAATTGTGCCACCCGAGCTCACCCTTTGGGGCGAAAAGCGGGTATGAAAGCGGGTCATAGCACGCCATATATGAGCGGATGCCATGTATGGACGGTCCTTCCCTTGCGGGATCACGCTATCTTTGGAATTGGCCTAGACGCTCACTCCCCTCAACCCGCACGGCGGCCACCTCTTTTTGCGACAAGGCGCGTTATATGTTCTCTCGGTCAAGCTGGTCAAGGTTGAACTCAATATGATAATCCTCGACGTTCTCAACGTGTCCCATACACCGTAGTTGCCGAGAGTAGGGATTCCCATTAAGAATGCCAACCAATTTCTCAACAACTTCTTTGTCTTTTCGAAGCAATCGCTACGACACTTGCTCATCCGATGCTCAAGGGACGGATCGTCGTCGTAAAAATAAAGCTCAAGGTGTCTCTTTTCAACACCATCCTCTTTACCAAAAGACCGTATGTTATGGTAAATCTGTCCATGAGCACGGAACGTGTAGATACCACAGGTTCTCATGTTTGTGGTAACACGATCTAGGTGGCAAAGACTGAGAAGTGAAAGAGAAGTGGCCATTAAAATATCGATGTTTGCACGAAAGTGCCTAGCATCAGCATCCGAGCTTGACCACAATCTCCCCGAGCTCGTGGTGTATCGGGAGTTTCAAGACTAATCTGTCCACTCCGACAGCAGAAACCAGGTGGTTCACCCTCGATCCTCTTTGCAGTGCAGTGCTTGCAGTTTTCCACCGACTTTAGCATGTGCGACTCTGATGGGAGATTAGCATAAACCCGGTCGTATGGATCCGGGACATCAGGCTCACTATTATCACGGACATCCGCGTCGTCATTGTGCTCGTCTCCATCCTCGTCGTGATTCTCGCCAAAACATTGATGTTTTACACGTGTTTTGCAATTGCGAAAACTGTTTTCTTTATTAAGTGTGGTACCTTGTCCGGCGAAAAAGTACGCCTCCTCCTCTTCAATGTCTTCCTCAAATATGACATCCGCATCATAGTCTATACACAACACAAGCACACATATGCATGACTCACGGAACATGATGGCATATAAGGTAAGCAAAATTGCAAAAATTATTAAAGAAAATACCATCCTCGGCGATATCGCCCGGCATATCAACTTGTGCTCCGTTTGGAGGCATTGGAGAGGTACCATCAACTACGCACGGGCTGTGTTTGTGTGCATGCGATATTATTAGGCGGTGGAACTCCAGATTCCTGTGTGACATCATCTGCAGGAACCAAAATGATATGAGTTTTTGGAATAGAAGAGTGAATTTGAAAATGACGACATATAAATAATATATGTACCGTTATGAACCACACTTGATTGTGTTAGGTCGTTCGCGCCACAAATATTTTCATTTGCACGCGACCTCTAGTCATTCTTCCAACATTTGATTCAAAAGCCTTATTGCGACGGGACATAAGGGTATTTCTCTCTCCATTGTTCACCCGATGCCTATGTATGGTATGTGCCGCATTAAATTCGGGGGTCTCAAGTTCTAGATCTTCAACTATAGACGGCGCGATGTAAATAGGCGTGCCCCAAATTCAAGTATCTCCATATCAAGTGAAGATGCTTTTGGCGTTTGATGTGGAGAAGGGAAAATAATTTGAGGCAAAAGTGAGGGCTCTCCATGGCGATCGAGTCCGGATGCAAAGTGTTGGCTCGGTGTTTTTCTCACGCACGCGTCTTGTAATTTTTGTTGATCTCCTTTCGTTTCAACTTCTTCTCTTCTTTAGTCATTTCTATCATTCTTGCAACATTGTTGTTTGCATTTTTGCCTTTCGCAACTCACGTTGCCTCTTATTCGCTTGTTCCCTTGTCTCGGGGAGACATTGCGCCCTTCGTGCTCTATCTAGCTCACGCTTACGCTCCTTTGGACACGTGATATTCTCGATAGAACTAGATGCATTTACAACACCTATTTTATAATAAAGAAAAGAGCAGTCTCAAATAAAATACAGAAGGTGTTGAATCACAAAAACATATAGTTCAACTTGAAATTAACTTTGGCTCCTGCGTCATGCAAACAAAATAAACAATATATAACCCCATGAAATTAACTTTGGCTTCAGCGTCATACAAAAAAATAAATAAAAATAATTAGTTTCATCTAAAAACAAAATCGTACTTGTATTGTCTTTATCGATCTCCATTGGTTCATATGAGTTGTTTCGATGTAGCCAGTCACCATCTTCATTGCCACACGTGTTTTCCGTTGTTGATTGAAGTCCAACTGCTACAACATTACACAAAAATAGTAAGAGACCAACGATTGCTTGCAAGTAGATGGCATCATCTCGACACCCACCAAAAATACAATTTGACTGAATTGATGGACTATAACTGTTCAAAAATAAGATTAGCTCAATGTATATAAATTTCAATATGTACATCGCTGTTTTCTGTTTTTTTTTTCACGGAAGGAAAATTAAGTGTACCTCCTTTTCTTAGATGATATTGTTCACGACGTTTTTCTTTTTTCATTTCTTTCTTCCCGAGTCATTGCCGCCAATCTTGCCTTTTCCCTTTCACTTTTTAGTTCCCTTTCACTTTTTAGATTCACAAAGATCCGTGTTTTCATGGTTCGAATCAGCGTGAACACCTGTTTATAGATAATAATTAATTATAATATCTCTATATTGGAACAAATTATTGATCTATGAAAGAAATAAAAATTTGCTTGCGATGGACCTCTCGATCCGATTCAGTTTCGCCTTTCTCGATGATATTTTTCTCTCTGTCTTTTTATTTCTTTCATCCCTTTCTTCTTGAGTCATTGCTTCTCGTCGTGCTTTTCTCTTTCCCTTTTACGCTTGGCACATTCATCAACTTGATCCTGTGAATCTGATGAAACGGTCCGGATTACTTTTTGAAAAACAGATGGATAGATATTTAATTGTTGACCATAAATAATATAATTGAAAGACCAAATGGACAAGCAATTAATTACCTCCATTGATGTTGTTTGTCAAGTCTCCAAATGGTGTACGGCCTTCATTATTTTGCATAGGTTCCATTACGATGAAACTGATCCAAAAATTAATCCCTAGTTAGCAAGCATATAATACATGTCCACCATTGTATGAGTAGTCAACCCTAACTTCCCTAATATTAGCAGGTCAAACCTAATGCCCTTCACGGCCTCAACTATAAAGCTACATTATTAATTGACTAATTTGAGGGAAAATTGACAACAAACAACTAACTAAATTAGATCGGAAGGAAGTTAGTGTTAAAGATCTAAAGCTCAATACAAGATGCAGAGTTCATGTCTTTCTGCTCTTACTAACAGCTTTATTTCAGTCTTTGTTGAGGTAGCATCTGCTTTCAAGAATAGGATGTGACTCGGCAATGAGGCATCTTTGGGGCTATAGGCTATTAACGAAATCAAAGCTTCAAAGAAACACATTCAGGATACATAGAATAGGATAAAAATTACCTTCGATCAGAAGAAACAATTTTTAGAGTTGGAAATTAGCTCTTCCAATCCTTTCTAGCCTCTTTATGTGGTCTGATAAAAACATGTGTTTACAATCAATTAGAATAACAGTTCACCAAAAAATAGTTCTTAATTTCTTATACTTACCTGGGATCACAATACCTGATCTTAGAGCAGATATGAACATATACAGGTAGGAATTTGGAGCAGCATAGTTGAACTATGGTGAACTTAAATGTCCTAAACCAGCATTTGCATACTATTGAATTCAGTCTATCTATCTTACACGGCAAATCATTAAGAGCAAACAAAAGCTTAAAAACAGTGATAAAGGAAGCACCAGATATTTGCTTTTTTTTTAACGAGAATACAGCAGGAGAAGCCCTCAGTGCAAGTTTTTTTTAATTATTATTTAAACAAAAGAGGAAAGGAACAAGCCTGTACAATTATATAACAGCCACCAAAACAGAAAGAGCAATGGGTCTAAGGACGGCGGAAGGAGAAGACACTAAGCTAGGGAGTCTATACAAAGAGACAAAGCCGGTTGTTTGGCATCACTGAATCCCAAAGTCTGCAGACATTTGCAGCCCCCTCCATTGCACCATAGATGTAATATAGAAATGCACATGCCCCCCACCCCCACTGGCAGATACATGTCAAAAGATGCCTTGTGCACTGGTCATGTGCATTGTCAAGTGGGATCTCTGATCTGTCCTACACCATTTTTGAAACTGATAAATTCTTAATAAGTCTAAAGTGTGGCAAACACTACGATGCACAACAGAAGGTGTAGTTACAGGGTGCATGTGCCTATAGGGAACTAAACCCACTCCCTGAATTACACAACACATCATAACAATTTTCTAAGGATGATATGTCATCTTTCAGGTTTAGAAATGTAAAAAACATCCAAAAAGTAGATAATCATATTCATATTTTCCTTCACTCACCCTTTCATTGTATTTCACAATATTTGTTCACAACAAAGTAACAAACATAAGCAAAGATCCAAGGGCTGCTAACTCTAACAAATTTATTCAAAAGAATGAAAAAGGAAAGCATTCATGTACCTCATCATTCCGACATGTCTCGACAAATTTAACTGATTAGTTTGTCCTAAACATCATATATATTAGATTAAAAAATCATGTATATTTAAAAATGGAGGAAGCAGCATTTAACTGTTAAGTCATGGACACAAGGATCAGTTACCTTTGCTACAAATTGACCTAAATCTTACACGACCACAATTTTCACCCTGTTATTTATTTCATCCTGTAAAGGTTCTCTAACATTTCAATTGATTATAGGTTGTGAAGTCTCTGTTGCAAGAGAGCTAGAACAAGAAAAAAGGTTCACCTGCTGCACAACTGGTGATGTCGTGCTGACTGAAACTGAGGTCCTGCACCCTAGTTGGTCCTGAAAAAATGGAAGCAAGCTACAGCTGTAGATAAGTGATCTACTGATCGACGAATGCAACTCTGGTTCAGTTTGCAAAAATCATTCAGTTTAGAGGTCAGTTTTGGCATAGGTTAAACTTGAAAATTTTAATTCAGTCATCACAAGTCTTTTTATGCGGTGGTCTGAAACAAGATGAACTGAGAGCAGGCAAGATGAACTGAATGAAGTGTAGATTACATCTCAGTTGTTTTAGAGAAGAAGAGGATCAGAGCTCAATGTAAAAGAATGCTGGACTTTCATGCTTGGGTTCACTCCCATCTATGGTGTGTATTTCAGTTCTTATTATGTAAGTAACACCTTAACTGGTATATGCCTATGCGTGCAATGAATCAATTATTTTAAAAATTCAGTACAAAAAGCAGGCAGGTCATCTGAACATAGGGTAAGGGAAAGTATTTTCCTACGGCAATCAGTACAAAGTTGCTAATCAAGTATGTCAGAGTGTCCATCTGTGGTGTATTTCAATTGTATTTCTGTATTTGTTTTCTAAAATAAAACGGCATAAAATGCGGGTGATGTCATAATGATGTCATGATTGTGTCATCAATCTAATGCAAGCAAAACATGGCACGCGCGGCCGGGCTGGTCGCTCCGCTGCGCGCCTGTGTCGCGTGTTCGCTGGCGCGTGCTCGTGCGTTCGCGATGGGAGGGCGCAGGGATGGCGAGGCTCGCCAGCAGACATCACTCGGTGCCGGCGGCGGCAGCATGGTCAGCACGGCGCAAGGCCCACGGCGGAGACCTCGCCGGCGTTCCTCGATCCAGCGATTCCGGACATATAGATAAAAAAATAAGGGCACCAGGGTGTAGCTCGCGACCACGCGAACTCGACGAGACGCATGTCTGCTGGTGAGGAAACCACGGGACGGCGGACCCGCGGCGGCGCCATGATCGGCAGGGCGGAGCTCGTCATAAACGCGGTACGGTGCACGATTCGACCTACCAGAAGGATGGGAAGGTCCAGGGATATACCGTGAGCGCGATGAAGGAGGTTGACGACGTCCGAGACGACACCACGACGAACGGCGGTGAACGGCGGCGGACTGGAGAGAGGAAACGACGTCGTTGAGCTGGGGTCCAGAAAAACCAAGATGAAAACAGGGAATAAAGACACCTACTGACGCGGCAAGACAACGCGATATGGAGATGGTGAGGAAGAAGGTTGCAGGAGATGTAGCCCTGCCCAATGGCGTCCCCTCGCGTGATATGGCCGCGCGGCCTCTCTTGCCCTCGATGGAGTCGGCGTCGATGCAGCCCGCGGCGTAGGTTCAGGCGTCGCTGCCCTCGGCAGCGGCGGCGGTTGGGGAGGCGGCGTTGCTGCGCGCGAGCAAGGACGCAGTGAATGCGGAGTCGAGGGCAGGAGAGGTTTGTTTCTTTTTTTTTCCCGTGATTGACGAGGTTATCCGCGAGAGGGGCGCTGTCCTATTTTAGGAGGTGGAGCGAAATTAGGGGAAACCGTGAAGATGGTTACTATAACGGGAGAGGGATCGCACGGGGAGGGGATTAGGTGCGGGAGGGGAGGGTGGTCGCATGAGGGGAGGGCAGACGGACAAACCAAAAAATTATCGCATCATTTTTTTTTTTTTTTTTTTTTTTGAGAAGGAACATGTATTAATCTTGATGCATTACACCGACTCTTTTACAAACGGAAATCCTAAGAAAAGGAAAATTACAAAGAAGTACAAAACTTCTATTCATCTTCCTCGAAGCCTTGAGATCCGTTCGTCACCGCCCGTCGGCCGCTTCCCAACCGTCGTGGGGCACGAGCCAAACTCCACAAGGTGGAGGCCGCAGAGGAGGACTTACTTCTAGGCGAATCAGCCGAATAAACTGCCTCCCAGCGCATCGGCCAACTCCCGTACCCATGACGCATCCTTCGATTCCACCCGCCGCAACCCGAGCAAAGCTCAGATTTTCACCAAAGAACATCTTTCTTGAGATTAACGGGGTCAACAACATCATCACCTGAAGAAGACGACGATCGCGCCAGCCCTCGACTCTGGACATCTCTCCCCAACCTCTCCGTTGACGCCGGAGAAGATCGCCATCGGAGAACGGAAGAAGCTGGGAGAATTTATTCCGCGCTGCCGTCGCTTCCGCGATCGCCGGGCGTCGCCGGGAAAAGCAAACCGCAGAGGAGCCATGCTCCTTCGGCACAACCTAACTCCACCGCCAACATCGGCGGCGAGCAAAACCCTAGACCTAGACTCGAGACCCTACGAAGACAGATCGTTGAAGAGACGGACCCTCTCCCTCGTCACCGCATCATTAGGCAGTCTTCCTTTCGTCTTTTTTACGTAGTAGAAGTAGAAGATAGAGATTCGGCCTGGCAGCCCAACGTGGCCTTTTCTCTCTTTCCTTTGTTCAGGCCGAGCGGCACATCTTGGCCCTCGTCGTCTTGTTGTTTGCGCTGCCAGTCCAGTTCAGCTTGGCAAGCCGTGAGTGCAGCGCTGCTGCAGTTTCCTGTCTTCTGCTGTCGCCAGGGCCCAGCTGGTCAGCGTCGTTCTTCCTTCTCGTATTTGACACGGACACCGCATCCTAATGCACATTGACGTCGCGCCGTATCTTGTGACCCGATCGATTTCCGTGGATAGCGCGAGTCTCTTCTCTCTTGGCCCTATATAAACCAAGCCGCACCTGTCTTGCCCTTTTCGCAAGTTACAGACACGCTAGTGCCGGAAGCCGCCGCAAGCCCTAGCTGATGCCGCCGGGTTCCAATCGTCGCGGTCGTCGTCTCGCCATCGCTGTAAGCCAGCACGATAGCTCCGCCATCACCTCGCGGACTCGTCCATGTTCCTATTTTCGTTTGGTTTTGCTCATCTCATATCACCGTAACTTGCAGCCAGACGTCGTCCGCCGTCGCAAGCTGTCCGTCCCCGTCTCTTCGATCTCTCAAATACCAGCTGCTGCTGTTGACGCCGTCTGCCGCCGGTCGTGTTTCATCAGCAGCCATCATCAATCACACGGTCGAGTTGTCCATGGACGTCTTGCATCTGTCGGTGAGATTTCCAGCCTACACGCTCCTTATCTCTCTCCTGTACGTAATCTTGATCTGCACATCTCATGGTTCATGCATCTGTGCATGTTCGGTCCGATCATCATCAATCATCTCTTGCTTGACAGCATGCATGTCTCCGTACAAGCTGCCTATGGCTGGCAAGGCACCCCTGCCTGTTCCTCTATCCGCTGCCGAGCTTCCTTCGACCAGCCCCGCAATGGAGGCCATCACGTTCTTTGCGACCTGCACAAGAAAGATGATGCTGGTAATTACAAAACTGCTATTGGTTATGTTAACCTGTGTCTTCATAGATCGATGTCCTGTCATCTCCTTGTTAATTTCTTTTTGTTCTTATCCGCAACAGAACCAAGTGTCGATCTGCCTTAAGTTTTCGTTGTTGCCGCCTTCGATCATCAGCACGTCCCTGCTTGATCCGGACGGACTCGAGCTTCCTTGTGAGTTCTTCATCATCTCCTTTCCCGTGCTGCTGTAGCCATTGTCGATGCATGCATGTGCAAGTAACGTAAGCTGCCATGACAAAGCACCAGCCAGGTTAATAGCTTGATGGCATCAGCATGATGTCACGATGACATGGTTATGATTTATGGCCGTTTTCCTTCATAAAAATAATTCCAGAAAATACTACTCAAATCATCTCCAAAGTTTAATCCTTGGTGTTATATATACTTACGTATCCTTTACTCCAACGACAAATCAATTTTAGTATATCCTTCTTGTTTATCTCGGTAATGATCTCTAGTTGATGTTGCCGTGTGTCTCTTTTTTCCTTTTCATCAAAATAAGTTTATTTTTAATTCATTATTTTATTAAAGCAAAACTTGTTTACTTCATAACTTCGTCGTTTTAAGTCCGATTTTAGTGATCTTTATGTTCGCGGTGATCGTAGCGACGTGTAGATTAGTTTTATAAGCTTTTCAACTTATTTTATATCTGTTGGTGTACTGTTCTAATTATAGTCTTGTTTGCTATGCATGATTGGATCCATATGGTTGTGTGTTGTTAATTGGAATCTAAGTAGACAGTGAGCTTGACGAGGTGAACTGGAACACGTTGATGATCTAGAAGGATTTATCTTGGAGCTTTGGACTTGAAGAAGGATCGATATTAAGGCAAGTATAGTTTTGGGATATGCTAGCTTTAAACCATGATCTTATGACTTGTTTAATGTTTATGCATTGAATGTTAAATATGAATGGTTGATAACATGGTTCATAGGGTGAAGGAGCTTATGTTTTGTTTGTGATGCTCTTAGCTCTCCATAAGGACTTATCCTTTGGCAAAATCCGGGATTTACCGTACAACTATGGGGGTCACATGGCTCTGGCTCTAGTCGGTCAAAGGACCTTGTCTATCTTTGTTGGTAGTTTGCCGGAATGGGAGAAACGGGGTTGTATCGCTCGTTGGCTACTAGCAAATTTAGATGAACCTTTGACAGGCTTTATAATGGTTTCTTCTGTTTGGGAGTTATAAACCCATGCTTAGGAAAGCATTAACTCATAGTGAAAGTGTACACCTCTGCAAGCAGAGTTAAAAACGATATATCAGCCGTGTTCGCGGTTATGAACGGCCTGGAAAACCGAGGGAAGGATTTACTTTCTATTTATGATGTTGTTTATGATATATCTATTTGCTATACATGCTTATTATATTGTTCATGATTTATCGTTTTATGCTATTCATTATTTATGTTATAATGATCATGAGTTTTTAGGTAGATATTGCCTAGCTATATTTGCGGAGTTCGACATGGACTCACTCTTGCTATTTCCCCACACCTCGTGAAGTAGTTAGGCTTGTGATCAACCGGTCGGTCGGTCCTCGTGGAGTCCACACGGTAAGAATCGGAGTGTCCTTCCGCCGCCCCGCTAGCTGAGGTTATTTTCTTTTATATTATGTTCATTATATTTTAGGCATTGTGATTTGATACTACCATTTATTTGTAACTATATGTGAGATTTGACTTCCAGAGCTCACATATGGTGTTCATTCGGTTTTCTCCTTAAAACCGGGTTTTATAAGTTGGTGTCCTCATCATACTGTCTGTCCGCCAGCACGTGCGGTTCATCCTAGTGCTCCAGATGCAGCACCTCCGAGGTATCCACACGTACGGAGAAGGAACGCCTAGTGTCGGTGTGCCAGCACCAGGCACTGGCCTAGGAGAGGAGAGAGCGGAGGCTAGTGTTGGGGGCGGCTCAACCGGCTTGGGTGCCCCCCTTGCCCCTCCCTCGTATATATGGGGAGGAAAACCTCACGCCCTTGTCCATTAGCAATATGAGACTAAATAGATGGTGTAGTCCCTTTAGCGCTAATGGGGCCATGCTAATGGGCTTCCGTTTTGTAGGCCCATTAGTAACTCTACTCCCATATGGATCAATATCCTTTTGGGCCTCCAATCTGATTGGCTATAGGGCATATCTCCAACACCTTTTTCCACATTTTAACTTGAATACGAATACGGAATCAAATGTTCTCGAATACTAAACGGGTGTCTCGGATACAGATACCATCGGATATTTACTCGATTTAGGAAACAATATTTTCATATTTCTTTATTGATAGTTTATGTAACAAAATCATTACATACAAGTAAAGACTACAGTAACAAGTCTAGAGAAAGATCACACATATAAATTATCACATTCATCCATAATTATTTTAATAATTAATCATTTAATAATTAAATAAGCTATTAATAAAAATATATTTTATTTATGGATAGTGCCGGATATTACTGAATACGGATGTGGAATCGGATAGAGAAAGTCAACGAAAACGAATTCGGATGTATCCACTTTACTACCACATCTAAATTCGAATAAGAATACGGATATCTATATTTACGGTTTAGCGGATACGGATATTGAACAATTCGAATTCCATTTTTATATTTTCAATCCTTAGGTAGCTGCGGCACTAGAGCTCCTGGCTGGGCCTCGGCCTGCGCTGTCGGCTCTGCGCTGAACCGGTGCTTCAACGCTTGCTTGCCTGCCGCTGGCGACCGCACGCAGGCCTCGCCGCCACCCTCCAAATTTACTGCTCATTTACTCTGCTTGATGGCTGGGCCTCGGCCTGCGCTGTCGGCTCTGCGCTGAACCGGGGCTTCAACGCTCGCTTGCCTGCCGCTGGCGACCGCACGCAGGCCTCGCCGCCACCCTCCAAATTTACTGCTCATTTACTCTGCTTGATCTCACCTGCCTCCATATACTGCCGTGTGCTGTCTTTATGAGCCCTCCGTACGGAAACCTTATCTTCTATATGTTGTAAAAACACACGGACTCTTTCCTAGAAGGAAAGGAGAAGGATGAATCCTAATCCTAATCCGTTTGTATGTGGGCTCTTACCAAAACTCTCCGGTCTTGGCTGGAATATAGAAAGAGGAGAAGGAGGAATCCTAATCCTAGTCCGTTTATTGTGTGGGCGATTTCCATACTCTAGGACTTATTCGGACTATATATACGTGGGAGATCCTCCATTGTAATAAACCAATAATTCAGATGAATAAAGAATAGTCTCCCTATCTTGTGTCTACTTGTTCTACTTCTTTCATCTACTCGCGTGATCATGAGAGACGGAGAGGGAAGGTCCTACCGCCGACGACATGTTTTATAACACGTTATCAAGACGACAAGCTCTTCGTCGACATCGTTGTTCAAGCGCCGCCGACCATCGGCATCGACGCCGTGCCGACGTCCCGCTGTGACTACGCCGACGGCGTCGACATCCCCGACGTTGTTAGCGGAATGGATCTGCTACCCGCCTACTACTAATCTGCACCGCGATCGACTCATCGTCACGCCGGCAGGTCCTCACGGCCTAGCCGAACTGTCCTTCGCGACAGCCTTCGCCCGAATTCAAGAATTAAAGGTATGAAAAAATCGCATCTCGCAGATTGCTTGAATGTGCTAGCCTTCGAGCTAGTCTATGTTCTCGTAGATTGAATCTGTACATGAAGTACGTACACACACTCTTAAGTACACCAATCGTATATGCACGGGTACATGCTAGTGACACGAAGATCGCTGCATTACAGATAAACCGATCTTGAACGATCAAGCTCAATTATTATTTTGCTTCAAATTTTGTGTATGAGCAATAACAAGTACATGCATGAACGCCACCAAGTCTATCGATCATGAGCTCTTGCATGAGCACACGCGGGTACACGTACGGTTCCGCATCCATTGTCCATGACGTGCTGTTTGTTGCATATATCTCGGCCTGCAGCTGAGCAGCTAACCGTAATCGATTGGCTCGTACGCCGTTTACTGTCTGCATGTTCCTGGTCGCAATCCCGCACAAAAGGTGGTCTGTACGCCATCGTCGTCGCACCCTGACACTTCGTGATACCTTCGATCTAGCCTCCAGCAGTGGTGGCTGCGTCAAGCGTGTAGATTTTGTGCTTCCTGATGAGTTGAATCATGTCTAGGAGTATGACGCCGCGGCTCGCACGCCAATAGCGGTTAGTCTATCCTGGCGTGCAGTCGTATCATACAATAGGCCTGCAAGCCTTCGTATCTACTTGGGATTATGCACAAATAAAGTTAAGCTGAGTACTCGGGACATATGAGAACTCGGGTCAGAATCAGTGTAAGCATTGAATTGGAATTGTACTCTAGTAGAGTCAATCATGTACTTCACGAGAATTAGGGTGCATATAAGAATTTAAAGCCCCTTGAGAATTTTAGTTTTTCTACTGATTCTCTGAATATCTAACCCTGCATATTTACATTATGTCTTATACCGAATGTATAAGAGTGTGTTTATATATAGACACATTAAATCTGAAGTTTAATGGATATTTTGCCTAGCTTTATTTTTCTGAATTAAATATTAGATTAATTCTTGAAATTTTGCTACACTGGATTTAATTCTGAATTATGCTAGTGCATGTGATGTTTTTTTTATACCATGCAATTGTAAGAATAAAATCTTGAATGATTACACTAGAAACATGGTATAAGGTGTATGAGCTCTCTGAATCCGCAGACCTTAGACTTCACTTTTGAGAGACTCATTTTTTTCCCTAGCATAAGATTTTTGGGATGAATGAATGCTATAAATTCTGAAAATTTGCATATACCATAATCCTGAAAATGCTAGGTTGCTTCTAAGAATATTTTGAGTAACCATCCACTATTTTTTTTGCACCTTGCTACTCGTTTACATGTAGTAAACTTATATGCACATGATCTAAGTTATGTTAATACATGCCTTAATAGAAGAAAAATATCCTGGACTTACATTGAATAGTAAATTATTTGTTATGGTCATTATATAATCCATGTAGGATATTTTACTACAATGGAAGTGTAGTAAACTCAGCATAAGTATTTCTTAATTGCTCTCTCAAAATGAGTATATGGCCAGTAGAAGTAACAAATACATTGTGGGACTCAATGCATGAGTAAAAATCCCAAATTATGATTATAGAATATCATATTGCATTGAAAGTCGAATTTTGAAGCTTCTATGTTTAACGCTGCTCTATAAACAATAGCTTGAAGCTTTGTAAATGTCTAGAAGACAAGATGGTAAATAAGATTTTATCAAATCTACATTCTCAAAGAAAGTCTCTTGTATATAGAATATCAAAGAGCAATGTAATACATGAAGTATTTGAATTTACCATTAGAAATTACTCATGGAAATTGAGTTGAATTTTTTAGACAGCTTTATTAACCGGGATATTATCAATTTCGATAATTTTGAATATATGGCTTGCATATATGTTACACCCCTTGAAGGCTTGTGACGGTATATCATAACTCTTGAATATAAAGCACCTAAGCTATCGCTTGTCACGTATAGAAGTTAAGACATGCGAGAATGTATATTATTTGAAACATATAAAGTGTCTCTTGAAGAAGAACTTAAATCATGTGCTTATTATCTTTGAAGTTTATATCCTGAAGTATTGATATTAGTGGTGGTGGTGCATTAAGTTTTAATTCTTGTTGAATTAAGTGGTTAATGGTTAATTTGTTAGCTTGAAGACTAATATGAAATATTTAATATTCTTAGTTGCAATCCTTGTTATTACTTGAAGTAAAATGTATGAACTTCTCATGGAATAAATTAGTTTTATATGTTTCACATATAAACAAATTGCCTATTGCCTATCAAAATAAATTTTATATTATTTTTATCCGAAAAGAAGCCTTAATTAGCCATGAAGGTTATAGTTCTTTGTGCATCACTACCATGTAGTGTAGGTAGATGAGAAACTGAATTTCCTAAAAGCACATGAATAGTTAGACTATACCGCATATTAACTGGTCTTAGAAGGATCGATTTAGCCAAGAAATTGTATAATCCTAAGTATTTAATTTTTTATCTTGAGAACTAGAAATTATATTCTCCCCGAGTCCTATGGTGTACACCTGAATAGTACATTGATATGCGATTTTCATGTCATAATCATTGAATACTAGAAGTATGATTTGGATTCTATGGATGCATTAGAATTGATATTCATAGATAATGCTTGAAGCAATTACTACTTGAGGTAGTTATGGCATGAAAAGGGGGAGTAATTTTTGGATAAAGGCATAAGAAAATGTGGATAATATATATTTAATAGGCATAGCCATCCTAAATCAATTTTAAAGTGCATGTATCGTGACTTGAAGTTCTCGCCTCCCCTTCCGGCCGAAGTTAACTTTCTCTACTGCACTAATTTCAAGTAAGCTTGTAGCTTTGTATTTTGTTGTTATCTATTATGTTAGACTGAATTCTAACGTTTCACATTACAACTGCATATGTATCTCATTGAGCTACAAGTATCTCCACTCTTGCATGAATATTAGCATAGTATAAAGCTATAATTGTGGCTAGTAGCTATCTTTGTGCTTCCCTCATAATCAAATTGGCTAGCTAGCATACTATGTCTATATGGTTTCCCGTTGAACAAATGAATGCTTTGCTTTCAATGCATTGCATGCATAAGCAATAGATTGATCTAGGGCCGAGAGCAGCCTAAGATCGGGGGAGTGAGTTTATGAAATTTTCTCAATGGAGACTAACCCATTTGATGGGATGAATTATTGTGGAACTAAGATAGTGGATAACACAATTATGATGATTTGGGATTTATGAAGAAAAGGCATTAAGGGATTTTTGCATTAATGGCAATTAGAAAATTCTAAAAAGAAATTCCATGTGAACTTGTATGTTACGTATCTATATTTTTGTAGTATATGGTCCATATTTTTAATTGTATGAGTACTTGGATCAATTTATTAGGCTAAATAATAAAGAAGCTAGAGAATGAAATAGTTTTTCTAAACTATGTTTTGTGCATACCAGGGGAGAACATCCCCGAGTTCATAGGAATGATGAACATTCTTAAGTGCACTTTAAGTATTCTAGCTCATTTGCATAATGAATAATAACCCCCATGTTTAAATATGTGCGTGAATATTTCCCATAAAACCTAATCATAACATACATAAATGGGCCTCCACTTGTAGTTGGAGATATATGAATTTGAATTGTTTTAAGCCCGTGATAGGGGATATCTATTGAAGTATGCTATTAAAGATCTAATATTGGCATTAGGGGAGAGAAAGCCTATTTTGAATGCCAAACATTATTTCCAGAGAAGAAAAATGATCTAGAAAAATTTTTCTAAAAGCTTGAAGCAGGAATACTATCACACACTAAGTCAACTAATAGTTTGACTAATGCTCTTGTGAAAGCATGAAGCGGAGCATATGCCGATATTTTTATAAATGAGAGGAGTAATTTGAAGTTATAACCCAGAAGTTTTGTTTACGAATAGTAAACTAAATATTACATACTATCAAGCTAAAATCTACGGGGACGCCTGTAGGTTCTAGTTTTGTGTATACTTGTTGAATAGAAATAAAATGAAACTCCTCCATTCTCATGAAGAGAACACCTCATGAAGAAGGTTGAGCACCTCATGAAGAGGATCATCATGAAGATGAAATCCAACATACTAAGCGCGCGCATCATTAGTGTTGGATATGTAGAACAATATACCATCTCTTGTTTGGGAAATGACAGAGATAAAACATTCTCATATTGTGAGAGTATTGGGAGAAGAGAAAATAGTTGTCGACAACACTACCTCTTTAATTACGAATGTTTCTCTTGTGAGAATCCGATCCCGAAAATAAAGTCCATGGCAAAATCGCTTGTAGCGATTATATCGGGTCAATGAAGAAAGCAATTGAGGTTGAATCTCCTATTAAGAAGAAATGAATGTTCTGCTATATCTCTGGCAAATGAAACAAATGAATATCGAATATGCAGTTAATAATGGATTATGAAAATCCATATAATTCTCGAAGAATATAAATCGCAACTTGTAGAAATCTCATACTAAGTATTAAAGTCTAAGGTATATATATTCATGAATGAATATTGAAGTCTCAAGAAGAGCATGTCCTAGAAGGATTACAATCATTGAATAACTCAACGTTATTGTGTATATCACTCATCCCTTATGCAAAAAGTAGAGTATGTATCTCATAGAAGAGAATTATTAATTCACTAAAAATTAAAGTATATTCCTGAAGAAATTAATCCATGAAGGATTTACCAACCAATTCTTGAATAAACACCATGTATCCCCTCAAGTGAATATAGACCCGAGAGAGAAAATGAGGAATCTTAAACACCATGAAGGTGTCATATAAACACTCGTAAAGTGTAATGCTAGCAATGAATCTATCATCCTCTAAATGCAATAGAAAGAATAATGGTGACTTTGGTATTTAAATTATCCCCTAAATGTCAAAATGTAAGACTGATTTATTATTGAGTGATACTATAAAAATCTTGAAGATTTGTAGAATATACCATTTCAAAATCCACTAAGGAACAACTATAAAGTATTCAAGCTTGTATAAGTTTGATACACTATCTAGAAGATGTTGAATATGAACTTATTTTTCCCCCGTAATCCTCTCGAAAAGGATTTATTATCTTGAAGGATAAAATTTATTTGTTTTGCACAACAAGTGGTTCTTTTTGCATGAAGCATATTGCTCTTTTTGTTATACCCATATAATTCATGGAAGAATTATAAGCCATACTTTTGAGTCAAATTCAAATGATGGCTTTGTGAGGGGGGAGCAATTTTACTGAATTTACCTTGAAGGTAATTGAAACCATTAGAATTATAAAGATCATATTTGCTAAAACATTAAAGTTTATGCATAGATTATGAAGATCAATTTCTATTCACGAAGAATAGAGTATCCCCGAAGAATATATGACCAAGAAGGTTAAATGTTGTACTCTTTTCCCTATGTGAGTTTTTACTAGAAGGTTTCTCACACAAGGTTTTTAATAAGACAACATGTGAAATGCAATTAACGAATGTGATGTACTCTTTTCTCCAAGAACCGTTTTTTTTTTCCCACTCGGGTTTTCGGATGGAGTTTTTGACGAGGCATATGCATATCGTGGTAATCGCTTCAAGGGGAGTGTTGTAAAAACACACGGACTCTTTCCTAGAAGGAAAGGAGAAGGATGAATCCTAATCCTAGTCCGTTTGTATGTGGGCTCTTACCAAAACTCTTCGCCTTGGCCGGAATATAGAAAGAGGAGAAGGAGGAATCCTAATCCTAGTCCGTTTATTGTGTGGGCGATTTCCATACTCTAGGACTTATTCGACTATATATACGTGGGAGATCCTCCATTGTAATAAACCAATAATTCAGATGAATAAAGAATAGTCTCCCTATCTTGTGTCTACTTGTTCTACTTCTTTCATCTACTACGTGATCATGAGAGACAGAGAGGGAAGGTCCTAACCGCCGACGACATGTTTTATAACACTATACTCCCTCCGTCCGGTAAAGATTGCAACCGTAGGATTCAAAAAATTTCCGGAAAAGAATGCACATTTTAACTGCATGCAAAGATGTCAGTGTGTACTGACATGCAATTCACCCCACCCGTAGGGAAAAAAACAGCAGGAAGCCTCCATGCAATGACGTGGAGCGCTCCGGTCCCCTCGTTCCCTCTTCCAGAACACTCTCGCACAGTACAGGTTTGCTCAGCATCCCTCTTGGTCTTCACATTCAACCAAGATGAGATCCGATCCAGAGCCTAACCTCGCTCAAATCGAGCTCCATCCTTGGCCGGCTCCCCGCACACGTTTCCTCCTGCACCTCCCCCTGCTACCCTTCGTCCTCGTCTGCTGCATCGACAGAGCTGCTGTCGTTCCTAGGTGGCGCGCACCAAAGCACAGTTGCATGGATGTAGCTGCTCCGATTCTGGCACAGTTGCATGGCCGGCCAGTGCCGCGGGTGAATCCGCCGCCCGGCAAGGTGGTGGGCCGGTAGCTCCAATAGCCATCCTCCTCGAGTGCCGTGGTGCGCCCTCCATCCTCCATCTTCCCCTCCGAGTGCGCCCCGACCCCCCGCCTCGCCATGGCCGCGCGGCCCTCCGCAACGCCGCCGGCCCCCGAGGCCACCACCGCGGGCTTCCGCCCGGGATGCGGAGGGGGCAGCGATGCGTGGATGCGCGGCGGCTACACGGCGCCTACGGTGGAGGAAGCGGAGTGGCGTGGCGGTGCGTGGAGGCCGACAAAACCCATCGGACGCGAGGAAGCTTCGACTCGAGATAGCGTTTCACAATGACGGATTTGAGACAAGGGCATTTTTGTAATTTGTCAAGTACATTGGTTTTCACGCGGAGTCCTATGATCGCATTTTTTAACGCTCCCTCCGACCTAAAAAGAATGCAATTCTAGCACAAAGGACATGGTTTTGTATCTTAAGTTTGAATAATTATAAATAAAAACTATCAATATTTATGATATCAAATAAATACTATTAGATTAAGTACAAAATGTATTTTCATAATAAATTTATTTGGAACCATAATTGTAAGTATAATTTGTTAAAAAATTGGCCAAACATGAACCACTTTAGATGGCACGCAACACGTAGTTGCATTCTTTTTAGGACGGAGGCAGTACTTATATATAGCAAAGCACCCCACTACAAGTCACAATAGGATTTCTCTCATATTTCAGCAAGCCACATCAGCACCTTCTTTTAATGCAAATCGTCGATGGGTAAATTGAAAATGTGTTGACACAAATTAGGTTTCGCGCCAACACACCACACAAGAGCTAGATCGCTCTACGTAGGGCAAGCCGAAATCGGTGATCGGCAAGCGCCTAGGGATGTCCATACCTGACCTTGTGCCTCCAACGATGAGCGCGATACGCAAGACACGTCGTCGGAGGAGCTTCGTCGGGAGCGCGATACGCAAGACACGCCGGCGAAGTCTCTTGAAACCCGAAACCCCACACACCCGGGAGGGACCCCGTCAGGATGTGCGGCGGCAATGGGCTGCCCTAGCTGGCCTGACCGCTCTAGGGCGTTGTTGTTGTCGATCACCTATTCATGGTAGCGGCAACGAAGAAGAAAGAGAGGAAGAAGAGAGAAAATAGGGTTTGGTAGATGTGTTGTGTTGATTTGTTGTAGATGGGATCAAATCGGCCATGAACCCCTTCATTATATAGGGGAGGGTGGTCTTATCCTTTTAGGAAGGCGCCCTAGGACGTTTCCAATTATCAATAACCGACCTAACCAAGTTTGGAAACAAACCGAAGTTAGATAAGATTCGACAGCCCCGAAACCCTGGCTGGCCCAGTTTGGTCTTGGCTTGACCTTTTGCGCCATATTTTGCCTTAGGCCACTTTTGGGTGTCAACATATGCCCCCCTGCTTTTCGGGTGAGAGATGCACGATCCTCGAAAAACATTTGTAACTTCAAACAACACGAACGCCCATCGTATCGGTTGTCCGGTGACTAAGGGCTATATATTGAATATCGGTCATTTTGTTCTAAGGGCGATGCATGCATCGCCATTGCTTGGAGAGCACTTAGGCCTCTTGCCAAACACTAGGGAAGTATTTTTTTTCAAATATCTCCCGTTCACCGCATTGCCTTGGCGTTTTCCATCATTGATAGACTCAAGCTCATAGGAATTCCCAGATGTCACTTTGACCACCTTGAAAGGACCTTTCCAGTTAGGTGACCACTTGCCAAACTCATTGCTCTTCGAACCTATCGGTAATATAGTTTGCCATACTAAATCACCGATTTGGAACGATTTGCTTTTGTCCTTCTTGTTGTAGGCTCTCGCAACTCGGGCTTTATCTCTCTCAATCTCCTTCAAAGCTTGTAGCCTTTTACCAGCTCATAAGGAGTAACTTTTTGTAGCACCATGCCTTGAAATGCGATGAGCCCACATAGCTTCCGACAAAACCTCATGCCACTTCCTTGGATGATCTTCTATCTTCTTTTGGATGAGCTTGATCACGTCTTGTTAGTGGATTCAATTTTGTCCATTGGCTTGAGCATAATATGGAGATGATTTGAGCATCTTGATCTTATATGATTCGCAAACGCTTTCACCTCTTTTCGCCATAAATGACGTTCCTTGATCTGTAGTTAATGTTTGTGGAATGCCGAATCTATGTATGATGTGCTCGTGATGAACTCAATTACCTCCTTATGTGTCATGTTCTTCAATGGAACTTCTTCCCGACCATTTAGTGAAGTAGTCGGCAAAGAACCAAGACGAACTTATGCCCCTTCAAGATGGTGGATGAATCTGTCCAATGAAATCCAGTCCCCAACCACGGAAAGGCCACGGTTTGATAATAGGATGAAGCATAGCGTCGGTACTAGCTGAATATTTCCAAACCGCTAACACTCTTCACAACCTTTGTAGTAGCGGAAGCAATCAACCATCATAGTAGGCCAATAGAAACCAGCCCTCCTTAGTAACCACTTCATCTTTGGGGCTGATTGATGCGTACCACAAATACCTTCATGTACTTCTCCCATTGCCACTCTTGCTTGATCGGTCCCTAGACACTTTAACAACAAATCTTCGGTGGTCCTCCTATAAAGTTCTCCATTATGCAATGTATACTTGAAAGCAAGCCGAACACTCTTGTCAACTTTAGCACTAGGATCCCTGTAAGAATGTTATGAGAGGAGTTCTCCAATCTTCTAAATTGGTACTACCATGGTCTAAAACGTAAATAGACCGATTTAAAAAGAATTCTACTTTGCTGTCCTGCATTATAAGTAACATCGGTTTATCCAATTAATTTTGGTTGAACCGAATTTTCACTAGAATCTGAAACAAGCAAACTTTCATGCATCGGGCGAATGTTGTAAATGGAAGTATTTATCTTTTACCTCAAAGCCGGATACACGTTGAGCAAGCAAGTTTGCTCTTTGCATGTACTTTACATGCAAATATCTACAAGCACGATTAACACCATTAATCGGCCAAACTTGACAAAGTAAGGCACGATTGAAAAAGCGCATATATATAATCAGCTCAAATATGATTGAACATTTAGCTACGATTCAAACATGCATAAATTCAATCGGTTACACCAATAAAAACCATGATTAAATATACACACATAATCGGCTAAGTTTGTCAATCATATACATACCTTCTTCGTGGCCCCCGGCCTTAAGTTTACCAAAGTAAAATCTGTAGGGGCTTCTTCAAATAGCACGATGGTTGTAACCATTCATCGGCTATATTGCATGCTTAGGGCGATAACAAAGTATCGGCCATACGAATTCACACACACGAGTATGCATGTCCAAAATAAAATATTTTGGCTCTTGATCATCGATAAGCGTAATAATTCGATAAGCCTCCATGATATAAAGACCCATACCAAGGATCAACATAAGAATATGAGGGATAACCATGCATACCGTGAGATGAATTCCACATGTGCAATGGTGCAGAGAAAATGGATGATGCCATGACCAATGATTTTGATGATTTGGTGCAAACCTCCAACTTGGCAATTGTGTCTTGAATCTTTTCCTTTTGTTCTTTCTTTGTGATGCACCACTTGCCTGATCATCATCCCTTTGAACTTCAATGCTTCCTTTAGGGACCCATGCTAAGCCCCTTTCTCTTAGCTTTCAAGGCCGAGCTTCGCAATTCTTTTTCCTCGCCACCTTGGTAAACCGATTGAGCATGTCGGTTTTATCTTTCGTCGTGGACAGCGATGATTTTTCCTTGGTCTTAGGTACTTTTACCTTTTCTTGCTCAGATTTAGTACCCACAATATGAATGGATGAATTTCCAACTCGTTTACCATTAATAGCCGATTTTTTTCAAGCAATGTAATTGGCTCTTTAATGGCGACATTCAGATCCGAATTTTCCTTTTTCCGTCCATCATACTTCATGCGGTAAACTTGCTTTTACCACCTTCCCTTTGGCACAGCTCGGACCGATTTTGATCAAATCGGTCTTTGTAAGATGATAACTCTTTTCAAGCGTTTTGGAACTGCATACTCCACATATTGTGGCTTGACATATGATGGAACATTCACCTTCCTTTGCCAATGTTGTTTTTGAGGTTTATGCTTTGGAGGCAACTTTGATGCTTGAATTTTCTTTAATCGATTTGCTTCCCTATCTTTGTATATTTATCTAGAAGCTCCTCGAAGCTCGGCTTTTGATGTCCTATTGCCTTTTTCCTTGTCATGCTCATTGCCTCCATTAGCTTTATGAGCATCCTCCTTTTCTTCATCTTGATGAACATGCTCCATAGAATGACCTCCAGCCAATTTTTCCTTGCTCAATGGAATCAATCGGCTTTTGGTGGAGATGGAGAGATTTTATTTGCCCCCGGTGTTCTCTAACATTGAGAGCAACGACATTGCTATCCTTTGAAACATCTTCAACTTGAAATTTGTGGATAACAACTATGTCTTTGCTTGAGGGTTTTCCGTCTCTCTCTTGGATGTTGGAGCCTTGAGCTTCAAGTGAATCGCTAGTAATGCAAGCCGATTCAAAACCTGTTTGCCATCGGGCCCGATTGAATTTAATCGGTCCACTTGTTGAGCCTCACAAAATTTTAATCGGTCATTATCAATGTCCGATTGAATCTCATGATGAAACATACCGCATGTACAAATGTTATGATTAAATGAATTATACCACTTGCAATATGTAAACTCTTCCAAGTTCTCGAGTTGATGGCAAAGCATTGTGATCAATAATCCTAATAAATTTATTTTTCAAAGAACATATCAAAGACATGATCACAATGGATAGCACCAAAGGTGAGCATTAAATTTGTAAGCCGATTTTCTCGTAGAATCGGTTTCAATGCTTGGCAAGCGAAAAGATTAAATTTGACATCAATCCATTCGGCCGACCTTTACAATCATCTTTCATGCCGAATTAAATGTAGAACAAACATCGGCATAAGCAATATTCTTCAATCTTAGCCCGAATCATAAAACCCAAAGTAATTGCAAAACTTATATCTCATTCGGGACCAAGTATGAATTGAATTTAGAATAAGTAAAGCAATCCACATATATGTATAATTGACATTAAGCATTGGGAAAAAGCCCTAACTTTGACAAAACATTGCCATCGGCCTTCCAATTGAAGACAACATGTAGGCCGATGCAATCTTGTACCTTAGTGACGAAAGATGTAGCAACCAAGGTTCTGCTCTCGATGGTTTCATCGTTAGCAATACCTTTGGAAAGAGTTTGTGTGCTCTCTTTAATGCCACTGATTTCCTCCTCAAGCGCTTCTTGCATCTCGACGCCCACCATAGTAGTGGCGTAAACCTTCAAACGCCCGTGAAAAAAAATCTACAACAACAGAATCGCCTTAGCCGACTCGGAAGTCGCCAATGCCGATTCATGCTCAATGGCAAAGCAACCTTAGCGCCTCGGGCCGCCTCTAGGGTCGGCTTAGCCATCTCCAGTAAGGTAGTTCGCCTAGCCGACTTAGTTGGCTCTTTTCGATCGAAGCACGATTGGCTTTGGCTCAATCGGCTACGAGGTAAGTACTGCTGCCCACTGCGAGTTTCATTAGCACACACCCTCTTTTGGTGAAGATCTTGACACATTAATGGGCGAGGAACCAATACTCCACCTTTATGTGTGTGCTGCACCTTTTGCTTATGAATAGCTTGACCGATTTGAGCAATCGGTCTTGCTGATTTTTTCTGTCCACTAGTTCTAAGAATTGATTCCAGCAATCCCTTTTGGACGATGACACTAGTGGTTGACCTCTGCTTATGAATGGGAACATGAGCTTGCCCCCCGAGCCTAGAAGACTTGATTGTGATCTTGAGGCTTTCCCGATTGTCATTAAATTTTTCTAGCACCACCTCACGATCCGAGATTTGCTTTCTTTTCTTAGGCTCTCTAGGCTCGCCGATTATGACATTCTTTCCAATAGCGGAATCGGCTTGCCCCGGTCGAATTAAGATGGCTGGATTATTTTTCTCTAGAATTTCAGCCATCGAAAGCGCCTTCCTGCAAGGTGAAAGACGTGCACCTTCTCCCAAACTGGTCCTATCGGTTTTGGATGCCGAAGAGACCAATTTGGATAGGTCGTTAGAGGCAATCGGATTAGCCGATCGAGAAGTCGGCATGGCCGATTTAAGACAAGCGCCAAAGGCCATCGGCTTGGCCGACCGAAGTCGGCCTAGCTGAAGGAGTTATAGTCGGTGTAGCCGATTGGACAATCGGCTTGGCCGGCTTATAACAAGTAGAAATCGGTTCAGCTGACTTTAAAATTGGCTTGACCGATTCTCGAGGAAGTATGTAACCCTCCTTTCTTTCTTGTATCTCAGGTATTTTTGTGCAAAGTCCTCATTTTGCTTCTCCAACATTTTCCGAAATTCTAACATTACCTCATCAAAATCAGTTTCTGACCGAGTATACCTTGCCAAACTTTCTTTGAGTTGGCTATCATGGAAATTATGAGAAGCCGAATGAGGTGCTGAATTTGCATTGATTCGCTATGGTTATTTGTAACATGTGTAGCCAAATCATGAGCATTAGTTCCTGCATATGACGCTGACTTTGGAGAGCAATTGACTGAATCATCATGCATCGGCATGTCACGCCGTGAACTTATAGCCGATGAACGTACATGTGACATATTGCTAGAGGAATTAGAACTCAATAAATTTTCAGCATATCGAAACTTTTCATCGGCTACTTCTGTTGATAAAAACATTATCAACAGAAGTAGCCGATGAAACATATCTAGTACTATGATAACTAGCAAACATCATCATGAGAATTAACGGTACTTGCAAAAGAATTATTATAATCATGTAATTTATTTGCATGTACCTTAGAGCGGTGTAATAATATTGCGAATCAACACTCTGATGCGCCCCCATGTATGTTCAACAGAAGCTCTCAATTTTCTTTGAAGTTAAACCAATTCACGTGGAGCAATAATATGCAGCTTTGATTGCCACTACTAGCACTTCACCTCGGGCAGCAAAAACAATATAGCAATGAGTTTCTTCTTTCCTCCCGTGGATGCAAGCACATAGCAACCAACTGTCCACGTGACTTGACTTAGGAAAATCCTTCCGTATATGCTTATATAGTGCAATATAATATCAACCGACTGCTTGATCACCAGAATAACTTCCCTGCTGTGTACGCAAGATGCAGCTTTAGCAATTTAATGGAGGATGAGCTTTCCAGCTAGCTTCGAATTTGGATTGTGCAGTCGGAAGCAAAAGAAATCTGCGGCAAATATGACAAATACAATCGGCCTTAAGGCTCGATTCCTTGTCAGACTGCAGCAACAAAAATCGCAATCGGTCTGATATAATGGCGATCACACACAAGTGGATAAAATATTCTAGGCCTGAAAGATTCGGCTATAAAGTAGAGCCGAAAGAATCGTTCCCAGCGGAGTCGTCAAAAAGTATGTTGACACAAATTAGGTTTCGTTTCGCGTCAACACACCACACAAGAGCTAGATCGCTCTACGTAGGGCAAGCCGAAATCGGTGATCGGTAAGCGCCTAGGGATGTCCACACCTGGACATTGTACCTCCAACGATGAGCGCGATACGCAAGACACGTCGTCGGAGGAGCTTCGCCGGAGCGCGATACGCAAGACACGCCGGCAAAGTCTCTTGAAACCCGAAACCCCACACACCCGGGAGGGACCCCGTCAGGATGTGCGGCGGCAATGGGCTGCCCTAGCCGGCCTGACCGCTCTAGGGCATTGTTGTTGTCGATCACCTGTTCATGGCAGCGGCAACGAAGAAGAAAGAGAGGAAGAAGAGAGAAAATAGGGTTTGGTAGATGTGTTGTGTCGATTTGTTGTAGATGGGATCAAATTGGCCATGAACCCCTTCATTATATAGGGGAGGGTGGTCTTATCCTTTTAGGAAGGCGTCCTAGGACGTTTCCAATTATCAATAACCGACCTAACCAAGTTTGGAAACAAACCGAGTTAGATACGATTCGGACAACCCCGAAACCTGGCTGGCCCAGGTTTGGTCTTGGCTTGACCTTTTGCGCCATATTTTGCCTTAGGCCACTTTTAGGTGTCAACAAAATGAAACTGAAATGGAAGATCAATAAACTTCTTTACTCCGCGTAGAAGCTCAAAGGGTTTGCATCCGTCCAGGCCTTCTTCCTTTACTCAGCGTGGAAGCTCAAAGGACTTGCATCCGTGCAGACCTTCTTCCTTTACTCAGCGTGGAAGCTCAAAAGGACTGGCAGCCGTGAAGACCAGGGATCGTGCCTCCCTCGCCGACCAGACCAGGCACTCGCCTCCCCTCGCCGACCAGACCAGGATATCGCCTCCCTTGCCGTCCACTCCACCATCCAGGTGCGTCGGCTCTCTGTTCCAAGACCATCCCGTCAAGACCATCCTATGATTTGTGGTTCGATTAAGTTTCGTGCACTCAATATGTTTGATCTATTACCTCTTCCAAACTCTTGCATAAATCATTCTGAATTTTGCAGGTTTGAGTTTCGATTAAGTTTCATGCACTCAATATGTTCAATATATTAACTCTTCCAAACTCTTGCATAAACCAATTTCAATCTGAAGTTTGCAGGTTCATATGAATTGATTTCACTTCTGTAATTAGCAAGAGCATTAGCCTCCTTGAGTCATTCAGGTAACAAACTGTACTTCAACTTTATAGGAGATTCCTAATTCTGTTAGTTTTGGCGATTAGTTATGTTACTTCCATTTTTACACTATCATGCTGCCCTATGCACGTTTGCGATTGTGAAACAAGTAGAATGAAAATAGACGTAACAGAACATGTTGTTGCTCTGGAAAAGCAATTGGAAAAACTAGACTCTTTCACATAGGAATGAGCACTAATTTGTCTTCGAGTTTTTCTATCAAATGTGTCCTACTGAAGTGCTTTCAAATTGACCAATCAACTTCAACTTCAGAGAAACCAAATCCAGAGGTACTCCTCTAATTTACTATTTCTTAATTTTATTCAAACTTTATCTGTACTCTCCAATATAACAAATGGTATTTTCTTTTCAGAAACCACCTATAATGCCAGCAGTGCCTTCTCCATCTCAAACCATTGGATCTGGAAGGTTGTAGCTCCCAAATCAACAAATTCAAACTTCGTGAAAAAGTAAATACATTTTGCCATTAATTTACAACTCAACGGCAAAGAGATCGTTAGATTTCAAAGGGGATAAATTAAAGACTGAGCCGAAGAAAATCAACAGAATGAGCATTCAACTTCAAATGTACAAAATCAAGAGGTCCTCCAATAATTTACTATGAATGAGCACTCAACTTCAAATGTACCAAATCAAGAGGTCCTTCAATAATTTACTATTTCTTCATTTTATTCAAACTTTTATCTATACTCTCCAATATGACAAATGGTATTTTCGTTTTAGGCAACACCTACAATTCCACCAATGCCTTCTTCACCTCAAAGCACTGGATCTGAAAGGTTATACATCTGCTCTCAAATCTACAACTTCTAAACAAAATGGACGATTATTTTTTTTTTACCACCGAAATCTTTCTGTCGAATCTCAAGTTGTCATAACATCAAATTTATTTTTGGTTGTTTCTTATTTTGTATTAGCCATAACTGGTATTGGTTTACAATTTATCAAAATTTTCTCTCAAATCCCGCAGCAACGCGGGGATTCACCTAGTTCATTCCATTTCTGACAACAGTAAAGTGCCCCTCGGCAGAACTCACAAGATTAAGTGCGGGCGAGGGCGAGGGCACGAGTGGCCTTGTCAACGACTTGACGGCTTCCAGCCAGCGAGAGAGATGCTGGATAAATGTAGTAAACCCCCAAAGAACAGGCTTGAAGGGAAGAAACAAAAAGATTTGGTAGCTTGCTCGATTCAAAAAAAACTTGGAACCAGGCGAATTTATTGAGCCGAAACAGAAGATACTGAAGAGATTATAGCGCGGTCAAGTTGAGCTAATAAGCAAAGAGACACTTCAATTCTCATGGTGTGCATTACAGTATATTCCTATTACAATTGTAGGTGATTACAGAGTGAGCTTTGCTAAATGACAGTTTGTTGGGAGTGATTCTCTAAACTTAACCAATGCACTGGACTAAGCTCTCCTGATTCACTTATTCTCCAAAACTAATTCATCTACATAGTCCATCCCAGAGATTAGCTTCTCAAATAGAATCACCTATGAAGGAGTATACTAAACGCGGCAAAAATATAGCTACCAAATCTTCGCACACCTTCTCACTCTAGCATTGTGGTAGTGAAATTCTTGGGTTCCAAATGACCCTCTCTTTCTTTAATATTTAGTCAGGTTTACCTAAACCTAAACATTGCAAATGACACGTGGTTAACATAATGAAGCTGCTCTGGTATTACTCCAATGCAAGTCTTTGTACAAGCCAGGCTCGTTTACAGGCCTTCAAGTGCTGCCATTACGTCTCTGCCGGTGGTACGAGCGACGAACCAATCCGGCCATTTAATGGTGCAGTTTTAAGGCTTTGTTTTGCCTGCTGAAATAAACTTGGACGAAAAATCTATTATCTGGAGACCGAACGTTAGCTCGGGTGGTAACGTCACAGGGTGGGACGTTACCCACCAGCGTTCGAGCGTCTCTCAGCGCATGGTGCTCACAGGGAACAGTGCTGCGGGGTGGCTCTGTTAGCTGCGCCAGCTGGGGCTGGGGTGGCCGTTCACGGTACGCGAGCGCCTGAAACTCCTCTTCTTATAAGACAGCCAGTGCTCCTGGTACACTTCAAAAAAAAGTCTATTATCTCTAGTGAGGGAAAGTTGGTAATACTCATGTTATTTCGAAAACGTTTTTCACGTAAATTTTGCTTGATGAGCTGCAAATAAACTCTCGTTTTATTCAAATTCTCTCAAGAACTGCACTGTGATACAGCACCGCGAACAACGGACGAGGTGGCTACCCTATCCAGCTACTGCTAGGGCCTGTTCGGTTGCTATTTTATTTGCTGCGCTGCAGCCGTTTTTCACGAGGCGCTGCTCAGCTGCAGCCGTTGCTGCTGACCCATTACTTGAGTACGTTCCCGCTTCCTCGTTGAGAAACTGCAGCGCATCAAATAAAGCTGCAGCGGAACATGCCCCTAGTATTGTCTGAATTGGGGAGGGTGCATGGATGAATGCAGTAGTTAATCCAACGTCTGTCCACAAAAAAAAAAAAAAAGCGAGTTCAATGCAGCCGGCAGGGATGACCATGTTAGAATTTATATGGATAAATCCCCAAATTCATATGAGAAATTCTATTAAATCTCAAAGGCCCAATGCATGTGTTCCTAATGGGCTTTAATATTTAAGTCCATGAGTAGAGGGGAGGTACAACATCAATTAGTACCATATTGCTAGTTGATATAGAGATAGAGGGTTTTCCTCCATATATATACGTACCAATCCTCCTGGAAAAAGGACACACTAAAATCTACAATTGGGAGTTTTAATTGGAAAATCCTAAAGTAGTAAATTATTATTTTCCTCTTCTCGCTACTGCGCTGCCGTCGTAGTCTCTCCATCCCGACTGTCAGCGTGCACAGGCGATCGGGAGAGCAGGTCTCCGAAACCCTCGTCTTTACGATCCTGCACCGGGAGAAGGCGAATAAGGTTTTTGGGAAGCGCTCTCGGCGCGACTGCTCCCAAATTCTTCGATGGTTCGTCTTTCGGTCGTTACAGACTATCGTCGTCTGCATCTTCACCACCAAGTACATCTACGTCGGCAGGTTGCCGCAGACTATCATCGTTTGCATCTTCATCACCAAGTACATCTACATCGGCAGGTATAAACATATCCAGGGTACGAGTTGGGTTTACACTAGTTATTATGTTCATGCTATGTGATATCATGATTTGTCCTGCTAGTATATGTGATATACTGATCTTCATGCTAGTAATAAAGAGATAGTCTCCCTACCTTGTGTCTACTTGTTTTACTTTTCATCTACTGTGTTGATCATGAGAGACGAAGAGGGAAAGATCCTAACCGCTGATGACAAGTTTCACAACACGTTATCAGCATGACAAGCTCTTCGTCGACATCGCCGTTGAAGTCGCCGCCGATCTTCGGCACCGACGCCGTGCCAACGTCTCGCCGCGACTACTTCGACGACGTCGACATCCCCGACGTTGTTAGTGGAATGGATCTGGTACCTCTGCCTGCTACAAATCTGCACTGCATCGACTCATCGTCACGCCGGCAGGTCCCCGGCCTAGCCGAACTTTCCTATGCGACAGCCTTCGTTTTTCCTCCCTCACGGCCATGACCACTACGTAGGCCACTTTTTCTAGCTCCGTGTAGTGCTTCTTGGGGCCTTCGAGGGTCTCCGAAACATAGTAAATGGGTAACTGTTTCTTCTGATGGCCGTCCTCCTTTTCCTTGGCCAAGACTGCGCTAACCGCATGAGGCGAAGCGGCGACGTACAGTAGCAGGCCTTCCCCTGGTTCTGGTGCTGCGAGGGTGGTGAGGTTGGTTAGGTAGTTCTTGAGATCTTCGAAGGCCTCTTGTTGCGACGGGTCATAACGGTGGTGGTGCGGTTGCTGGTAGTATGGGTTGTGAAAGGTATTCTGCTGGAAAGCTGGGTAGTGGAAACCCAGGTGTGCCAGGGCTCCGTAGTCGGGGGGGTGTACGTGTAGTGAGTTGTTTGTGGTGGGTGGTTTGGCTTTCTCTTGTGGTTGATTTGCTTTTGAGAGCCCTGCGAGGCCAGGTCTCTTTCCATGGCTTCTTTTCCCTTCGCAAAGTATGGGCATTGCTTGGTATAGTGGCTTTTGCTTCGCCACAAGAGTGGCAATAGGTTGGTCTTAGCGGAGGCCTCGGGCGATTGTCGCCTGAGTTGGACCTTGAATCCCTTGGCTTGGGTGCTTGCTGGGGCGGGTTCTTTTGGTCCGGCGGAGGTGCTGCCACTATTACTCTGACTCTGAACGCATCTGAATGCTGGTACTGGTCGTTGCGGGGCTGGTAGTTATTACGCGGAGGGCGAGGTGGCTAGTTTGATGATTGTGGGGGCTTGAAGGCCTCTACCTTCGCCTTATGACTAGTGTCGGCTCTACAATACTTCTCCATTATGGCGTTAGTTCTTCGAACGTCTTAGGGCGGCTTCGCTCCGATTTTTAGAGTGGCAGGGGCCTGGACGGAGGCAAGCGATTGCGGCCATAATGACTGCCTGGTCGGAGACCCCTTTGGTCCTCGCCTTGGTCTGCAGGAACCTTCGCCACCAATTCCTTGATGGGGCTCATTTTGTGCGCTGCACCACCGCCGCCACGTCTTGTTCACGATCTCGCATCTACACCCTTGAAGTTTGATCGCAAAGCGGTGCCGGGAGCTCCGCCCAGAACAGATTGAGTTCGAAGGTAAGGTGCAGTACCATGCTCGTGCGCGATGCCTCTGGCGACGATGACAAATGATTTGGCCATCGTGGCCTGGTCCCCTCGGCCGCAGTTTACCACCGCCTCGAAGGTCATGACGAATCGTCTCGGATCGGAGGTTCCCGAGTATCCGGGGGGGAGGTGTTGGTGATCGTATGTTGGGGGCCATTCCGCTACCTGGAGCGCGAGGATAGTGAGACTTGGGATCATAGTGCAATGTCTGGACTGGGCGAGCCCCGGCCGGAGCAGGGTCGCTGCCCGGCAACGGATGCTAGGAAAGATCTGGGCGATGCGTTGGGTGGTGGTAGAGCTTGGCTGCGAGGAGGTGGTGGTGGGGGTGGTGGTGGGCGAAAGTGTGAGGCTCCGAGGGGTGGCGGTTGTTGACGGCCTTGCACCTCTACCGCCGCCGCTATCTGTTGGTCCAGCCAGGCCAGCTCCGCCCTAGTGGCTTCGGTTTGCTCTCGGAGGGTTCTAAGGCGCTGCCTTCGGTCGAGGCTCTGCAACAGCCTCCGCTTCTCGAGTATTCGGGCTTGCATCGCCTCCATGGCTTCGGCTCGTGAATGGCTTCTTCCTCGCCCTCCGTTAGATCCTCTAGGAGACCATCGAAGGTGGCTCCTTGGGTAGCTTCCACTTCCGGGTCTTTGGAACAAAGGTCGCTTTGCACGACCGAGCCTCGGCCCGTTGCTGCCCCTGCGGAGGCATTCCCGGCGTCTCTTGTCACTTCTGATGCGCCCTGCTGCAGAGCACCCGAGCTTGTGGCCCCCGTCAGTGGCCGCGTTGGCAATCGGCGGAGGGTCCTTCGCATCCTGCCCAGTCGGCGCAGCCCCATGAACAACAGTCGGAGGGGGGGTCGACAGCCCCTTGCGGATTAGGGACCTGCGCGGGGCGCTGTTCTTCCGCCCGATGACCCTCCCCGACGGTTGGTCTCGGAGCGACGCGTATGCATGGCTTTTCGTTCTATCTCCACGGACGGCGCCAAATGTGGGGGTCGCTCCTGCCCCTCTGGCCTTCGCTATCGAAGGTGGCGAGAGGAGGGGCGAGAGTTTCCCACGGGGAGGAGACGAGAGGAAATGGCTAAGTGCAAGAATGGGATTTGCGGGGGGCCGCCTCCGCCCCCGTCCCGCCGGGCGTTGCCGGGTGGGGCGTTTCGAGGTCGCGAGGCGTGTTGCGTGGTAAGCCGAGTTGCGAAGGGCAAAAGTAATAAATTCGATTAAATGACCACTAAATTTGGCCACCAACCTCCCCTTCCTGTAGCCCGTACCCGGATATTTATAGAAAGGAGGAGAGTTGGTAGAATATCTTACAACTTTGTACATGGTAGGTAGGAGTTTTACACCCAGACAGGTGGGCCCGCGCAGGGGCAATCTGGTATTCCACCCGCGCAGGGGCATTCTGGTAACTACGTCAGCGGCTCAAAGCCTTTAGGGTTCGGCGCAGCGCCGGTATGGCCTTCGCTTCAGTCCTTGCCTAGGCCTTCGCGCTGCGCTTCCTTCGCTGGGACCAGGGCTCCGCACCGATGCTCCTGACTGCATGAATCGCCTTTCTTGTCAGCGAGGGTGCCTCCGCTCTTCTAGTCGACTTGCCCTTGGTTAGGTTTTTGTCCCCTCCGACTCTCGGTAGCGAAGCTGCCTTCGATCCTTGCGTTGACCTGCGCACATGACTTGATGAATTGAATCCTTGGCCCGCCGTGGCGAGGCCTGCGAGGCTACCGGGGCTGGCGAGTGTCGCCCTCCCCAACAGAAACTGATGATGATCATCCTATTGTGGTTCATTTGGTCAGAAATAAATATCATCAGGGAGGAGGGAAGAAGGAGAAGTGCTACAATGCTTGCCAAGATGGTTGAATTGTATGTGAAGGAGAATGCAACTCCACCTAGTCCACAAACTCTAAAATTTGGACGCCCGCTGGCTCATTGGACCAAACCCCTGCATCCACTCTGAAGTTGAACTGTGATGCATCTTTCTCCCACGAGCTAACAGGAAGCTCGGGGCTATCATCAGGGACAGCTAGCGATGACGATGTGGTTATGTCAGGGTGAGGGTGAGGTCGAGTTAATCATCTTCTCAGTCGTTTCCAAGTAGAGATGATTTCTTGTCTTCAAGGAGTTCAAATGGCCGTGAACCTAGGCATCAGTCACATCATTGTGGAGACCGACGTGCGAGGTGGCGAAGGTGCTTTAATCAGGCTTGTATGATGATTCGGAGACGGGCCTGTTGATCAGTGAGATTAAGTCATTAATGGACTCCAATTTTCTTTCTTGTGATTGTGTTTATGTTAGCAAAGAATGTAAACCGTATTGGTGTTTAGAATTTCCCTTTTCACATTGAGCTCACTAGTTGAGGCAATTGCTACAAGTGCTCAAAAAATGACTGTGGACCGTTCATTTATTCCAATCTAAGGGTCACGGTCATCTATTACCTCCTAGAAAGTAATAGTATTTATTTAATTTTAATTTTATGAAATAGGGTAAATAAGGAAAGATCTAAATATAAAATATCATTTTTATAGATTTTGGGGTGCATGCGTAATCTCTAAATGATATGGTAAATCTTTTTTTTTTTTTTTATTTTATGATATTCATTGCCTTATAATTTTGTACGTGAGTTGATTTGCGTGTCTTACGTGGTGTGAGTATGGTTAGCAGGTTAGGCACATGGGTGTCATGCATGTTTTTTTTCAAAGGTGTGTCATGCAAATGTGTAAGTGGTGCACTTTTTTTTTTTTTTTTTTGAAAAGGTGTTCATGCAAATGTGTAACTGGTGTGTTGAGGAACACTTATTTTTCTTTTAATCCATGACTAAAATTTGTAACTAGTCTTTTTCTCCCTTATATTAACTTCAAATGTCATGATTTTTTCCTAAAATTTTCTAAAATCATGGTCCATCAAGCTATTATGCTCTTACTACTATTATTTTAATCACATTTTCTTGTGAACATTTCGAAATTTGAATTTTTAAAAATGATAACTTTAGACGTCATTTCGAACACTAAATGATTTCATCTAAATAAGTCATAAACATAGAAGTTGTATAACTCATCAAGATGTACATTTTTTATTTTGGCCATTTGTTCATTTTCACAAAGTGATAGTAGCATGGTTCAAAAAATGTATGAGAGTTAGTCAAGGTCATCACCACCGGTTCTTGAATGACCTTTGACTGACCCCATGTATTCAAGTGCCCCATCAAAAAGATTTATCGTCTTTAAGGGTCGATTTTGCAGGCTCTGGATTCTAAAAACAGCTCTGGCTCATCTGAAAAAGCGGATTCACTAGAGAAGCCAAAAACCCTTGCGAAAAAATGCTTGGCAAGTTGTTCCTTCTGATGTTACATTGGTTATTCATAGTATTGATCATGATTTAAGTAAAAGTAAACTATATTTAAAATATACTCTCTTCGCTCCAAAGAAACATGCAACTATAGGATTCATGTCGATCAAGTTGACTAAAGTCTGTGTCTCAAATAAAATTTATTGTGTCTGTAATATTTATTTAAATTTAGTCAAAATTAGAATCACTTGACACGTGGCGGAATTACATTTTTTTTGGCCGAGGGAGTTGTTTTAAAAAAGGCTGAATGAAATATCGCATGGGCCAAGGCCCAAAACGGCCTGTACCACTCCACGTACAGCCGCCACTGGCTCCGATCCTTATCCTTCGTATACGGCCGCCGCCGGCTCGATCTGTGCTCGCCGCCGCCGCCGCATGCTGCATTCGCACAGTCCGCTGCCGCCCCGTGGTCCGCTGGCACCGGCGCTTGCGCTGCCCCCTCGCCGTCTCCGAAACCGCACTCGCCGTCTCCCCGCCCGCGCTGCTGCCCTGCCTGCGCAACTTAGGTGCCCGCGAAGCCGCCGTCCGTGCTTCGGTTTGATGGAGCACCGGCGCCGCGTTGGCGTCACCTCTGCCTAACCAAGCCAAGGGACGAGGGCACCAACCTCTGCCTGTAGGTTCCTTTTTTTCCGATTTCATTCAGTTTTGGGGGCAATTACCGCCGCCGATTTTATTTTTCCCTTTTCCCGATTTCCGATTTCGAATTGGAGGAGTTTGCAATTGGTTCTTCTAACTGTAGGTTCCCTTTTTCTCGATTCCAGTTTTGGGCAAGCGAGGAGAAGCATGGCGTCTCTCCCCTGACGATGTCATCCCTGGCATCCTCCTCGGCCTTCCGCCGGACGACCCTGCGGGCTCGTCCGGGCCTCCGCCGTCTGCAAGGCCTGGCGCCGCATCATCACCGACCCCACCTTCCACGGCCGCTACCGCGCATTGCACCCGACGGCCCCCGTGCTCGGCTTCCTCCACCGTCCTCTGAACGAGGAGCTTTCCCGCTTCGTTTCCACCACGTCCTTCCGCCCCGACGCGGCCTACCACCATCTTCAGCAGCACCCACTCGACTGCCGCCACGGCCGCGCCCTCTTCTTCGACTATGGCACTCTCGACTGCCATGGCCACTACGTCGTCTGGGACTTGGCGACCGGCGAGCGCCACAAACTCTTCGCGTTTCTCCCGGACCAGGCCTTGTTACACGCATCTGTGTTCTGCGCTGCGGGCGGAGGCTGCGACCACCGTGGCTGCAGTGGCGGCCCTTTCATCGTTGCCTTTGCAGGCTTGAAGACCGTATACGAGACAACCGATGATGTTCGTGATGGATATGATGAGGAGGAGGAGGAAGATGAGGGTGAGGGCCGTCTACGGCTGCTCGAAGCACACGCGTCCTTCTACGCGTCTGACACCGGCAAGTGGAGTGTGCACATGAACATCGACCTCGACCAAGGCCGGTACAAGCTGGACGATGATCGCCCCGCCGTGCTGCTGGGGGACTCGCTCTACTACCTCTGCTGGCCCGGGATCCTGCGGTACCGGTACGGCCTCCTGCGTGGCTTGGACTTCATGGGCATGATCTCAGCAGGAATCAGAGAAGGCGACGTCCTGTCCATGATGGAACTGCCGAGAGGGGAGAATCATGGCATTGGCAAGAACACCGATGTCGTCGTCATGGAGGCGGAGGGTGGAGGGCTGGGATTAGCCTACCTGTGTCCTAAGATTCGTACCAAACTCTACCTGTTGGCAAGGGAGACAGAAAGCACCGTCGGAGACGATGCCGACGCCGCTGGCCGATGGGTGCAGCGCAGGGTCATCGATCTCAAAACGCTGCTCCCGGTTGGCAAAGGCCTCAAGTGGCAGCCATGTTTAAAGGGCATTTCCCAAGAAGCCAATGTCATTTTTGTAAGCACAGAACATGGAATCTTCAGCATCGATCTCGGCGGATCGTCATTGCAGGCGAGGAAAGTGTGTAAGAAGCGCGTAGTCTACCGCTGGATGCATCCCTTCGTGAGCTTCTACACTGAATCATTGCTGGTATGACTTCTATTCTCTATTCTCGAGTATTTACTGAGCACTATTTGGTCGGGCAAGTAATAGTTAGCTACAATAGTAATAATTTAGAACAGTGTATGATGTCCACCTCAGAGTGATGATTGGTTCATTGTGTACCTACAGTGTAGAACATCAGTTCATTCCATCTCTGTTATCCCCCTAACCAATAAAATGCACATATTCAGTCAGGCTGGTGATTTCAAAAGTTAACGTTCAATAAAATAAATTAAATGTGTGCTTAGTTAATCAGATCTGTCCAATACCAAAAAAATTACTCAACTGGAAAGAAGTTACTTAGCCTTTTGTGCCATGTAAGTATGCGGACCGGACAAATATTGCAAAAGCGGAGGTTGGAGTATGTTATTTTGTTGAATTTGCAAGTGTGATTGCTGGTCTATAACATGGTTATATAAGATTAATGATGTTTGATTCGTTATCAGATGAAGCTAGCCAGCGGTGGCAAATTGCCTGCACCAGACGGGAACAAGTGATCTTCGTGTGGCCTATGTGATATATGAAAATCGATCATCTTGCAGTGCTGAAGGCCTGATGCTTTTAAAGTTCAGTGAGAGTAGCTATTATTAATATATTCACCTCTTGCAGTTCGTGTTCTTCCTATTGAATGTGATCATGGATCAAACAATTAAGTTCCACTTTAAGATTTCATCAAATTCGAGTCATTTCCAAGAAACAATTGTGGTCTTGTTCAATTCATCGTAATCGTGTTTTCAGACATCTGCTTCATTTTAATCTTTTTGACATAGATGGTTTGTGCTTTTGTGGTGCTGCAGCTCCCAATTTCAACATATTTACTCATACATGGTGCATACTGCATATGTGGAATGAGAGTTGTTCAATATTCTGTATGGTGTGTGTGTGTGTGTGTGTGGCGGGGCTTAGAGAAATTAAGAAAAAGTGGTATCCCCAGGGAGCTAAACCTTCTCTTCTATGGTGTTTTTTTTTCCCTTTCTTGACTTTGAGTGATTGATTGAGCAGTGGTGGTAGGGCCTAAGTGGGATTAGGGGAGGACAGGGCTAGTTACTACTACAAAAGGGAACTAAGAGAGTGTTGGGGTTTTATTAGGGGCGGCTCATAATTTGAGCGCGCCCTAATATATGCGAAATTCCTGGGTAGAAGCAAACCGCCCCCTTTGTTGGCACATTAGGGCGGCTCGTAACAAACCGCCCCTCTATTGTTGGCACATTAGGGCGGCTCATGTTACGAGCCGCCTTAATCAAAAGCTCGACACATTAGGGGCGGTTATATTTCAGCCACCCCTAATGTAACCTCAAATCGAGGCGGTTTATATATAGAGCCACCCCTAATGTGTTTTGGTCAAACTTGGTCAAACGAAGCACTAAATGACCTCAAATCGAAAAAAACTTTGAATATAAAAAGTTGTATATATAGAGTGTAGATCTTGAGGAGCTACACAAAGTTGGTGTTCGTGACTTTTGAAAAAAAGAGGAGATCTAGGGCTCCAAAAAGGCGTCTTTAGTTTGAATTGGAAAAGTCAAACTTGGTCAAACGAGGTGAAACGAAGCACAAATGACCTTAAACGAAAAACTTTGAATACAAACGTGTTAGAGCTCATCGAGATCAACATTAGTTATATGGGTCATTTTGGCTTTTAAGAAAGTTTTAGTAAACACTAGAAGAAGTCGCTAGCGGTAATTAAAATAATCGTGAGAAAATTACCAAACAATTCCAGAAAATTTTAAACTTGGCGGTGCCTTTGCACATGCCATTTAGATGCTCGTAAAAGTTTGAGGCCGATAGCACACCGCAATGCACACAAAGGCCACACAACTATGAGAAACCTAAGTGTAAGGATAGGGTTCGTGAAAGGTTCCGTGATACCACTATGAAGCACTCTCGCTCCGCCTATGTCCAAACTTCCTCAAATTTTTTTTGGTCATTTACATAAAAAATATGGCTCCACGCAAAATTCTAGTTTTTTTAGTCATTTTTGAAATTACCGTATTTTTCTACGTGTCGCTTTGCACCAAATATGGTGAATTACACTTTGAAAACACAATAATTTCGCACCGGCCTCCACAAGTTTTGCCTCCTAGGGCACAAGAGACCTTTATGCAAAGTTTGGCACCGTTTCGTGTCTTTTTGGGGGTGGTCATAGTTCAACGTATAATTTAGGGAAAAGTCGCGCGGTAATTAAAATAATCAGAGAAAATTACCAAACAATTTCAGAAAATTCTCAAACTTGGCGGTGCCTTCACACATGCCATGTAAATGCCTCGAGAAAAGTTTGAGGCCCATAGCACACCGCAAAGCGCCTGTGCCACACAACCATTAGAAACCTAAGTGTAAGGATAGGGTTCGGTGAAAGGTTCCAGATACCACTATGAAGCACGTGCCCGCCTCCGCCTATATCCGAACTTCCTCAAATTTTTTTGTGGTCATTTACACCCAAAATATGGCCCCATGCAAAATCCTAGGTTTTTTAGTGATTTTTGAAATTACCGCATTTTTCTACGCGGCCGCTTTTGCGACCAAATATGGTGAATTACACTTTGAAAACACAATAATTTCGCACCCGGCCTCCACAAGTTTTGCCTCCTAGGGCACAAGAGACCTTGCGGTAAAGTTTGGCACCGTTTTCGTGTCTTTTGGGGGTGGTCATAGTTCAACGTATAATTACAGGGAGAAGTCGCGGCGGTAATTAAAATAATCGAGAGAAAATTACCAAATAATTTCAGAAAAATTCTCAAACTTGGCGGTGCCTTCACACATGCCATGTAGATGCCTCGAGAAAAAGTTTGAGGCCGATAGCACAATTCGCAAAGCGCACAGGACACACAACCATTAGAAACCTAAGTGTAAGGATAGGGGTTCGGTGAAAGGTTCCGTGATACCACTATGAAGCACATCTCGCTCCGCCTATGTCCAAACTTTCTCAAATTTTTTTGTGGTCATTTACACCCAAAAATATGGCCCCACGCAAAAATCCTAGGTTTTTTAGTGATTTTTGAAATTACCGCATTTTTCTACGTGCGCTTTTGCGACCAAATATGGTGAATTACACTTTGAAAACACAATAATTTCAAGACCGGCCTCCATAAGTTTTGCCTCCTAGGGCACAAGAGACCTTGCGGCAAAGTTTGGCACCGTTTCAGGTCTTTTTTGGGATAGTCATAGTTCAACGTATAATTACCGGGAGAAGTCGCGCGGTAATTAAAATAATCGAGAAAATTACCAAACAATTCCAGGAAAATTCTCAAACTTGGCGGTGCCTTCACACATGCCATGTAGATGCTTCAAAAAAAAGTTTGAGGACGATAGCACACCGCAATGCACACAAAGGCCACACAACCATGAGAAACCTAAGTGTAAGGATAGGGTTCGGTGAAAGGTTCCGTGATACCACTATGAAGCACGTCTCGCTCCGCCTATGTCCAAACTTTTTGAAAATGAGGAGATACACAAAGTCGGTGTTCGTGACTTTTGAAAATGAGAACATCTAGGGCTCCAAAAAGTAGTGGCACCTGCTGCCTTAGTTTGAAATTTGAAAGTTTGACTAGGTCAAATTTGGTCAAATCCAAAGTATTGTTAAGATAAAAAAAAACATTCAATTATAATTTATTAATTTGTAACCCTCTTTTTTTTTTTTATTTTTTATTTTTTATTTTTAAGATAAGATATTTATTTATTTATTTGTAATATAATAGTTTTTAATTTTGAATTTTTAAAAAAAAACTAACTATTGGGGCGGCTTCCTCACCGGCCGCCCTAATCTTGTTAACCTAACATATAAAACCGGAGGCGGGCCCGGCGCAATGAGATTCGGCTAAGTCTGGGCGCGCATCCTCCTTCCCCGCGGCGTCGCCGTTGCCAAAAAAATCGCCACCGCCGTAGTCTCCGCCCCCCGTATCCCGTCGCCGCCGCGCCCCCGTCCCCTTCCCCGTCTCCCCGTCGCCACCATCTTCCCGTCTCCCCGTTGCCACCATCTTCCGCCTCCCCGGCCTCCGCCCCGTCACCAACCGGATCCGGGAGGGGCGGCCGCGTGGCCGCCGGCGCAAGGGGCCGCCGCCCCCATCCTCGTCTCCCCGTCCGTCTCCACAGCGCCGCCGCCCTGTCCTCGCCCCGTCCTCGGCTCCCTCGCCCTTTCCATCTTCCCCGACGAGATCCGGCCGGGCTAAGGAACCCTAAGCCGCCGACGAGATCCGGCCAGCCCTCGCCGCGGCGCTGGTGGTGCTCGTGTGCTGTCTTCGCTGGGGAGCTCGCCCGGCTTGTCTTTGCTGGTGGTGGTGGTGCCCGCGCCCGCCCTCCGGTGGTGCTTGGCTGGTGCCTCGATCCCCCTACTCCGCCCTCTCCCGCCACCTTTGGTGAGTTGCCCGTCGGTGTCGGGGCTTCCGGTGAGTCGTTTCGCCCGGCCGGTGCCCGCTGCCCCTCGCCCCTGTTTCGCCTTGGAGGTTTGAAATTCATGTTGCCTATGATGCTATCGTAGATGAAATTCATGTTGGAATTCATTGTTGCCTATGAAATTTTGGTGAAATTTAGCTGCCAATGATGCCATGCCACCGCCATATGATACTTGGATTTTGGATGAGCACATGTTATGCCAACGCCTATGATGCATTTGAGATGAATTTGAGATGTCATGCTAGTTCTTTATTCTTTGTTTGCTGCCATATCTACTACCTGCTGCCATATATGAATTTGAGATGGGCACTTATCAAAGTTTTTGGGAAAATTTGAGATGTCATATCTACTACTGTTGCTGTTGCTGCCATATCGACTACTTGCTGCCACATGCCATGCAAATCAGATGAATTTGAGATGCTATTAACAAATGGGGAATTGCATGGTACATGTTTATTTCCTGGCTGTCAACACATTGCCTTCTTTCCTGGCTGTCTATATAAATGTTTATTTGCAATATATATATATGTTGCTGCTATCTATATACTTGTTGGCTTTCTTTCCTGGCTGTCTATATACATGTTTCTTTCCTGGCACAAATTAATTCTACTTGCTGCTGCTGCTGGACATGGCTGTAGCTCCTATGTCACCCCTATGTCCCACCCCTTAACTAATGGCTGTAGCTATTAAATTGTCACCCCTAATGGTTATTTGAAATATGGCTACTTGCTGTTGGCTATGAAATTGTCTATGAAATTGACCTTGGATTGCTGCCTATGATGCCAATTTATTACCTGAGATGAGTTTATGAGATGAGTTTATGCCATATTACTGAGATGAGTTTATGATTGCTGCCTATGATGCCAACTTATTTGAGATGAGCACATGTCATCTATTACTGAGATGCTAGTTTCAGCAGCCACTGCCTATGATGCCTATCTATTTCTGAGATGAATATGCTGCTGATGCTATCTATATAAATGCCACCATTTTTTCTGAGATGAATATGCTGTTGCTGCTATCTATATAAATGCCACCATTTTTTTGGAAATAACTGAACCATAAATTGGCATGGAGCTAGACACCTTGCTTTCTTTCCTGGCTGTCTATATACATGTTTACCTGCAATATATATATGCTGCTGCTATCTATATACATGTTGGCTATCTATGTCCCACCCCTTAACTAATGGCTGTAGCAATTAAATTGTTGGGTTATTTGCTGTTGGCTACTTGGACATGCCTTAACTATTTGGACTATTTGGACATGCCTTAACTATTTGGACACTTTCTATTGGCTGTAGCTGTTTATTTGCATGTGCAATGATGAAATTTTTTATTGGGCTGAGGCAAGTGTCATATGAATGCTCAATATGCTACCCGATTGTTCGCCTACACTGTTAACCAGCTGCTGCCATATGAATGCTCAATATGCTACCTCTTCCTGTCCTGTTGCAAACTGAAATGATAAAACCTGTTTATTTGCTATCTGAATTCTCCTAGCTATCTCTTGGTGTTGGCTATATGAATTTTGGCAACCTATCTACATGTGCAATGATGAAATTTTTTATTGGGCTGAGGCAGTGGCATATGCAATGATGTGCAATGATGAAATTTTTATTAGGCCGAGGCGGCGGCTATGATGATTTTGAGACCCCCTCTATGACCTTCTAAACTAGGATAGCTTCTATAAGCAACCGGTTAAGAATGGATGAGATGACAGGAGGAAAATCTGAGGCGAATTCATCTCAAATTCATCTCTCTCTCTCTCTCTCTCTCTCTCTCTCTCTCTCTCTTTGTATGGTAGCATAATGGTAGCAGTCTAGGATGCATATTAATTCCCCATACATAGTCATGGATGTTGCCATAGAAGAAAGGTATTGAGCTGTCCCCACTTCGCTAAATAAAACGATAATTTCTTGGAATACTTGTTATTTTCTTGTTGTCTAAAAAATATGTCTTTGCTTACTTGGGGAGAGATGGAGTGCATGGTGAAGTAGTTTGATGTCTTTCTCCATATCCATGTTTGTAAATTCATTGTAGTATTCAAGTTGAACATGTAAATGACTAGTATGGAGACTTTGTATAAATGAACATTTGAAGTTCAACTTGTATGAAACTTGTGACTTTGTGTGGATTATATATGTTTATTTGAAGTATGGAGACATTATGTCAATTATTAATTGAATCTGTGAATTATATATTTTATTTTTTTTTGGTGTGAAATTCAACACTAGGGGCGGTTTTAGATTAACCGCCCCTAGAGTTAGAGACATTAGGGGCGGTTTATGATGAGTAAAACTGCCCCTGGTATACCCACATTAGGGCGGCTCAAGCGGGGCCGCCCTAATGTTGAGACATTAGGGGCGGTTTTTCCCAACCGCCCCTAATGTCGACTCTAACATTAGGTGCGCTTGTTTAGGGGCGGTTGGAAAAACCGCCCTAATGTGCATCTAGAACCGCTCCTAGCGTTGACTTCGTAGTAGTGAGTGTAGCGGCACTGAGAGCTATTAGTCATTGCTTGAGGAAGAAAACTTAAATGTGACCCGGCATTGAGCTACCCATGGCAAGTCCTGCCATTGGTCATTGGTTAAGGCAAAAAAATTTGAGCTGGCCGTTGAGCTATCAATGGCGGTTAGGAATGAAGTTGAAGTCTATGTCTGACTATCTTGAGTTATCACACCCAAAATATAAGTATTATGAATCATCTTCACCATATGAAATATGCACCATCGTTGCCATACATGTCGCGGACATTGCATCAGAGTACAAAACGATTTTCAAAATTATGTTCTATCCTTTTATATATTAAAAAATCCATGATTCTTTTGTTGCAATAAAGTTTTGCTGTAATCCTCTGATAATGTTGTGTTCCTAACTCACGGGCATGAACATAGCAATACTCTCTAGTGTCTCCAAATATAAAATGACACTTAGAAATAGTCTGTCTCCAACCTTTACGTGCATCTAATAATCACCCAAAAAGAGGGCTGGGATTTTTGTGCGATGGTTATTTGTGATGAGATGGCTATCAAATAGGCGCACCTCTGATTTTTGTGAGATGGTTATTTATGGGACTGTCTCTGCAAATTTTGGGCATGCCGTCATGAAAAATTGATTTTCTACAAGGCGCTGCCTACTACTCACCCACCAATGAAAGTTTGGGTATGGCGCCATGAAAAATTGATTTTCTAGTAGTGAAATATGCTAACCGTTTCAAAAAAAAAAAAAAAATGCAGGTACGTATTTCAATTTTCCAGAGTGGACACTCTTAGTCATATAAATAAATAAAACAGAGGATTTCCTTTTTAAAATATTATTTTTCTAATTTTTAATTAGTAGTGCAAAAGTTCCATTTCACATTGCAGGCTGCACCGATAATAAGACTAAGAAAGTAATCAAATCAAAATAAATAATTCAAAGCTAGGCGGCAAATTTGTAGAGTTAAGGAAAGCGTGCATGCAGCCTTTGGAACTTTCCAATCAACAAAATTCAACACGTACACAGATCAAATCTGTGTACATATATGGAAGTCAGATGATGAACTTCACCAGGATATAAAAGAAGCACCGATACCTTTACGCAGCTTTTCTAGATTTGTGGTAGTGTTTCGCGGATAGGTGGAAGATTCATACGTATTCTCCGGCCGGGCCGTTCCTCGATCTCTTTAGATTAGATCCCGAGTAGCATGGCGCCGCCTCCGTTGCCTCTGCCGGACGATCGCATCGCCGACATCCTCCTCCGCCTTCCGCCGGACGACCCTGCGGGGCTCGTCCGGGCCTCCGCCGTCTCCAAGGCCTGGCGTCGCATCATCACCGACCCCGGCTTCCACGGCCGCTACCGCGCGTTGCACCCAACGGCACCCGTGCTCGGCTTCCTCCACCGCCCTAGGAACCCCGAGCTTCCCCGCTTTGTCTCCACCACATCCTTCCGCCCGGCCGCCGCCGACCATCGCCAGCACCCGCTCGACTGCCGCCACGGCCGCGCTGTCTTGTACGACTATGGCGACCTCGTCTTCAATGGCGTGCTCGGCGGCTACGTCGTCTGGGACCCGGTCACCGGCGACCTGCACAAACTCCCGGGGGCCGGGCGGCGAGGGCTTGCCCCGCCCAGCTGTGGTCTGTGCTGCGGGCGTAGGCTGCGACCACCGCAGCTGCAGCGGAGGGCCTTTCATCGTCGCCTTTATTGACTTGGAGGACATACCGGAGTTTGGTGTCGATGAGGATGACGATGACGAGACGACCGACGAGGACGATGTTCATGTCGATGCCAAGACGACCGATGAGGACGAGAACGAAGACAATGACGGCCCATATGTTGACGCACACGCTTGCTTCTATGTGTCTGACACCGGTAAGTTCGCCGGCGAGGTCGATATCCATCTCGGCCCGGGCCGGTGCGACCTTGACGATAGCCCGGCCGCGCTGGTGGGGGAATCGCTCTACTTCCTCTGCAGGCCCCGGGGGATCCTGCGGTACCGGTACGGCCTCCTGCGCCGCTTGGGTGGCGAGATCTCACTCTCAGGAGGCATCAGAGAAGAGGACGTCCTTTCCATGATGGAGCTACCGAAGGGGAAGCATCTCGGCATTGGCAACAACACCAACGTCGTCGTCATGCCAGCGGAGGGCGGCGGGCTGGGATTGGCCTGCCTGTGTCCTAAGACTCGTACCATGCTCTACCTGTTGGCAAGGGACACAGAAGGCATCGTTGGAGATGATGCCACCGCTTGGGTGCAGCGCAGGGTCATCGATCTCGAAACGCTGCTCCCGGTTGGTAATCTCAAGAGGAAGCCATGTTTGAGGGGCGTTGCTCAAGATGCCAATGTCATTTTTGTAAGCACGGAAGATGGCGTCTTCAGCGTCGATTTTGGCGGGTCATCATTGCAGGCGAGGAAAGTGTGCGAGGAGGGCGTAGTCGACCGCTGGATGTATCCCTTTGTGAGCTTCTACAGTGAGTCATTGCTGGTATGGCCTCTATTCTATACTCCCTCCCTCTTTATATGTTTGGTTCATGATGAGTTCATTCGTAGTTTTAGAGAAGCAAGCAATAGTCGATCAGATAAGTATACTGCTAAAAGGCGACGCAGAATAATGTTCATCACCTAACAATGCAAAACATTGCACATTGAGGTCAAAGAAAAATCAATATTTTTCCCTGTTTATGTTATTACCATATCAGTTCTAGCATCTGCGCAGTTATTATATCATCATTCCTACCAATATTTAGTTACTTTGATGAGATGATGCTGGCTAAAAGATAAAAGTTCGCCATATATAGTTTGCAATATTTGTCCTGTCTGCATACTTAGGAGGCACAAAAAAATACTTAACTTTTTTGCCTCTTAGGTTTGTGCACTGGCCGGACAAATATTGCAAAAGCCAGGCATGCTGTTATTTCTTTGAGTTCATTTGCTCATGCAAGTGCGAATGTGTGATTGCTGATCTACAGCATGGTTATCTCTTTCAAAAAAAGATCTATAAGATAGTTATAAGCTTAATGAATTTTTGGTTATTTTCAGCTGAAGCTAGCCAGCGGCAAATTGCCAGCACAGGTCGGGAACCAGCTGTGACCTTCGTATGGCGTGGCAAGTAAATTGAATTTAGCTAGGCAAATCGATCGTCTCGAGTCTGATGCTGTTTTATCTGGGGAACTGAAGTTCAGTGAGAGTAGCTTGTTTAGTTAATTCACCTTTCTCTATTTGTGTTCATTCTATCGAAACTGATCTTGTTTCCAACACTTCAGTTCCACTTCAAGATTGTGCCATATACGAGTCATTTTTAAGAAACAATTTGGTCTTGTTGAATTCATCAATCATGTTATTGCAACACTCATCACTTCATTTTAATGTAGGTAGCTGTGATGTTTCAGCTCTTAATTTCACCATTTGTGCACAACATCATCCCTCAACGGTTCTTCTATGAGCGTAATATAGCACCATGCTTTATTGGTTATGATTTTTGCCAGACTCTGTTGATGTCCTCCGCAACAATAGCCTACCATCGTATCTATGTTATTGCTTATTCTTCCACTTTTAGGGTTATGAGCATGGGCCGATCCAAAGACTCTGTTGATGTCCTCCGCAACAATAGCCTACCATCATATCATTATTGCTTATTCGTCCACTTTTAGAGTTATGAGCATGGGCTGATCCAAAGGAGGCTCTAGCCCCCCTCCCCCTCTTGAATTCTCTACTAAATTACTGTTGTTGTCGGTCTTAAATATTCTGGTTATGGTTCTAAACCTTCATGCCCTCATCCTAGAGGTCCATTTGGAAGAGCCGTCTCCTTTATCTAGCCCTCTCCTTCATCTCCTATAGCTGTAATAATGGGAGATGTTTGCAATATTTGTTGATTGAAAAGTTGTACACCAGTGAGCCATCTCTTAACCACAGGAATTCCTCTAGTAAGTTAAAGTATGTTATTCCTATTATAGCCATGAATACATAATTGTTTCTTCAGTGAGCCATCTCTTAACCACAGAAATTCCTCTAGTAAGTTAAAGTCCGTTCTTCCTATTATAGCCATGAATACATAATTATTTCTTGTCACAAGAGTCCATTTTACATTATACAAATGGATAATGGTGCATTGACAGAATTGGGGAAAGCAATGGCCAAGGGCCTGCAAACTGATGTCCTCATTGGACTTGCCTCGAAATGCACAAGATAGCACCATGCTTTATTGGTTATGATTTTTGCCAGACTCTTGTTGATGTCCTCCACAACAATAGTCTAAATCTTGCTTGATTCTTCCACTTTTAGGGTTATGAGCATGGGCCAATCCAAAAGGGGCTCTAGCCCTCCCCCCCCCCTCTCTGATTTCTCTACTAAATTACTGTCTGGTCTTAAATATTTTGGTAATGGTTCTAAACCTTCATGCCCTCATCCTAGAGGTCCTTCCATTTGGAAGAGCCCTCTCCTCCATCTCCTATATGTTGTTTATCAAAATCACTTATCTTTCTCTACTCTACTTGAACTAGGAAGTGGAAAGCCAAAGCAAATATTTTGGGCTCCTCTACTATAGCTCGAGTCAAAGCTGGAAGGAGCCTTCCCAAACAGCCAAGAGAGAGATATTTTCTCTTCTATGGTGGGGTTAGCTCTCCCCCTTTTGGGGTTAAAAGAGAAGACGGAGATTTTGATCTACCAAATTCACCTATTAGATAGTAATTTGTTTTCTTTTTTCAACCTAACAACGAGCTTTATGTTCCTTGTTTTTCTTTACTTTCCTTATTTTTGTAACGAACATGTTTGAGAATCTGCAATAAACACTTGTGAGAATTCAGGCCCCAAATTTAAAAATGACTTGCGACAACAAGCCAGCGTGCACCTAATAATAACATGGTTTTGGCAACTAGAACTGATATGCCCAACCAATTATAACAAGTTTATTAACGGACAACATCCACCAACAACAGACACCACCAAAAGCAAGCAATTAACTCAGTGATGGCTTTTCGTCTATTCTTCCCTGTAGCCTCATTGGAAGATACTGTACTCTGTACTCTGCAAGTGATGCTCCAAGAGCCACCGAGTACCTTGGACCACTTCTTGCAAGGTTTATTTGCTCAGGAAGATTAACTAATTGTTGCCGAGTAAGTATACTTTTGTTGAAAGATTTGTCAAGTTGTGGATGCATGGCATTAGATTGAAACATACTACTTGGGAATGGCTTGGAAAGCGGCCCAGGACAATACTGACGCCTACAATTCGACGCAGCTAGATGGGGATGGGTGCTCGATCATGTCATGCCATGGCGAAAACTGAGTTCCATCACGATTGGTTTAATCTTGAGAAGCAACGGAGGATAGTAGAGTACGGTACATACACCTTCCGATCTCCGACTGGCCTGTTTGAGACAGACAGTGTCCATGTGAGCTCCATCCCTTCACTCAACATCTGAATTCTGAACCCTGCCTGTTTCAATGCGCTAGGATCGCTACAACAGGGTACTGCTGCACTAGTTAATGTATCACTCGCATCTTGTACGTGCTCCTGCAACTTTGCAATACTAGTGAATAGTGATACGGATGGATGCGCTCATTATCCCAGATAGTCAGATCCAGCTTTATTTGTGGTTATTTTCTTTTACCGTGATCCTCCAATCTGGGATCTGAGTCTGTGATCTGGATGAAGAACAAAAACACCCAGTGCCATCTAATCTGTTGGAGACCAGATGTCTTCCCAGAAACTACTAACTGACAAGCAAAGCTTCAGCTGCTAAATTTCATCCCATCACTTCCGGTGCCAATTTTTTCGCCTGCTTTGAGAGCCCATTGAATTTCACCGACGTTTTTACATGCCCTCCACGGCATGGCATGCAATCGATCGGAAACACACACACGCCGGCGGTATCAAGAAAGGTTTCATTCTTAATTATTCCATCCCACTCAAAACTCTCCCAAAAATTTCTCTGTACAAGACACAACCGAGACGTACCAACAGTAATGCTCCCATCCAATCCATATAATATAACACACGCACGCAGTGTACCACGACGATGGAGAGAGAATTAATTCAACAACAACGGCGGAGTTGACGACGACGGTCGACGGCAACAGGGCGTGTAGTACTAATAGCTAAGCTAGTGAGTGTAGGTGCATGCTTTCTTGGTGAGGGAGACGGGCTTGCCGAGCTTGGTCTGATCCATGGTGACGCTGCACCGTGCCTCGCTGTAGAACTTGGGCTTCACCAGCCTCCCCAGCACGAATGCGCGCGACCGCAGCCGCACCGTGAGCTGCAGCGGCACGGGCGGCGGCGGCACCACCACCGGCGGCGCGCGCTTCGTGGGCGGCGGCAGCGTCGTCGGCGTGCTGCTCAGACCCGACCCGCCGCCGTACAGGGGCACCTTGTCGCCCACCACCGCCACCTTCAGGCTCCGCTGGCTCTTCCGGGACTGGTAAAAGTAGTTTATCTGCATCCAAAGCAACAGCAAATTGTTGATTTAAAGAAATTGTCCCAGGAAGGAAATGCAGGAAAATTGTGTTGCCGAATGTGATGATGCGAACGCAAACGCAGCAAGCAGGCCAAGCAGGGGTGCACTGCTGGTCCTGGAACGCGACGGCGACGGCGACGGCGACGCGAGTGAACTGGGTGACAGCTACTACGATGCGGGAAACTGCAAGGCATGAGCTGTGTCTGCTCGAGTTTCCACGGCACGGGCCGGTGACTCTGCAAGTCGCTATCGGCAGCTATGGCTACTGCTACCGCGTGCTGCTCTGATCGGGTCAATGTCAATGTGCAGCTGTAGTCCACTGTTCATATTCTAGTAGTACTTCAGCAACTGCTGCAAGCAAAGATGGTACCCTTGTTCTGTTCTTATCTACAATGTTCATTTTGAGACAGCTAGTACTGGTTTGGGAGATTAATTAGCAGAATCTGAAATTTCAGTGCTCCTAACAGCTTGATTAACAGAGAAAGTTTGGGAGATTCATTAGCAGAACCTGAAATTTCAGTGCTTCTAACAGCTTGATTAACAGAGAAAAAACAGGCAAACAGCCGTCAGTGTTATCAAGGCACAAAGCTAAAGTTAATCTTGTAGCAACCTTAAAAATGGCTTCCGTAGTGACTGCTTAGTTCAGGCACTTGGATTAACAACCTTAAAATGGCAAATCCATTCTCTACTATTCTAGTAAAATCAACGGAGACTCGAGAGATTAACTAGGCTCGATCGATCAAGACAGATTGAGCTAAACGGCGCACAGCCAATGGAGTGATCATGATCCATGAACGAGACGAACTCATACTGATAATCATAACTATGAACAAATAGATTGATTGCTGCTGTACTCGTGTAATAATAATGTAAAAAATCAGATCGAAGCTAGATTAATGGTGGCGTTTGCTGGATCACTTACATTGCCGGACGCGAGCTGCAGCTGCGCGTGTAGTACAGCGTAACAGGTTCCGCGTCGACATGAACGCCAAAGAACGTTCCCGTGTTGCGAAACACGAGGGAGACGGTGGCGTTGAGCGAGGCCATCTCAGTGGGGACGAGCGACGCGTCGGTGCCGGCCTGGACGACGAACCGGTGGAACGTGACGGTTCGCAGGGTGACGACGGGCCGCTGGTTCCGGCTGGCGCCCCACAGGATGAGAGCGAAGAAGAAGAAGAGGCCGAAGAAGGCGGCCACGAAGCCGAGCGCGTACCGCACCCGCTTCGGGATCCCACTAAGCCCGCCGTGGGTGTCGTAGGAGTCGTCCTCGGCGTCGTCGACGTCCATGCCGAGCAGACCTTCCTCCTCGATGGCAGCCTCCTTCATCCACGGGCTGCTCCGTCGCCGTCCGTCCCCCCGCCGCCGGGGAGGGGTGCGGTGCCGCCTCCGACGGCGGCGGCGGCGGCGGCGCTCTTGGCGCTGGCGGAGAAGCGGGAGGAGGTGGAGGAGTCTCTGGAGGCGCGCCCGAGGGAGCGAGGTGGGGGAGGCGGCTGGGGAGGAGTGGAAGGATGATGCGGCCGTCTTGTTCTCGCCGTCGTCGTGGCTCGGTGACTGCACGTAGTAGGCTGCCCGTGGAGGGGACGACGCCGCCATGCTTGAGGTCACCTCCGAGTCCGTCTTCGCGTGCTGCTGCATCGCGGCTGGCTGCCTCCGGCTCCGGCGGCCTCCGGGGGCGTGGTGGTCGGTTGCGAGCGAGCTTGCGAGTCGCGTGTGCACTGCAGTGCAGGTCGTGCCGGTGCCGGTGCCGGTGCCCCTTCTCCTTGGTGGCAGGTCAGCGGGTGGTAGAAGTAGACGGACCCTGGGGAGTGAGTGGTGCGCGCTCACTCCGCGACTCACTCTCCGTTTCCGCAGGGCGCTACTCGGCTGTCTGGAACTGGGATTCCGGGGTCGGTGAACCTGAACCGGCTGGCTCCGTCCGTGTGCTCGTGGAGACGTGCAGCACTTGCTGACTGGATCGTGGGTTGGATGGCAACCCGGCACCGAACAGTCACCGTTGCCGAGTTTCTACGGTCTGAATACAGCAGCATCGAGATGGCGGCATTGCCGCCCGTTTTTTGTGACGTGTGGGAGGGAAAGTGGTAGTAGATGACAGAACGGAACGCGCGGTCGCCCATGTGAAGGTTACTTGCCTGCCGGTGCCGGTGCCGGTGCCGAGGGGCGGCTACAGGAATTGTTTACAAAGCTGGCTGATTAGGAAACGTCCCCGGTACCCGGATTGGACTGTTTCAAATCAACCCGTCTCGTACGTGCACTGCACTTCGGGTTGGGGTTAGGTCTTATCTGATCCTTGCTTAAGACTTGTGTGTCGTTGATCCCGTTGCACTTGCAACACCTGCTCCTCCTCCGATCCAGCACTTTCAGGTGACGCGAAAAGTGTGCCATGGGCACGTATCGCTCTCTACCGCCGATTCATTTTACGCCGGCTTAGCTTCTCTTTCCGGACAGAGTACAGTGATGCATTTGCAATTGGGATTCGACGATCAGATACCACACCCACACGGCAAGGCCTGGCTCCATCCAACTCGAGGTAAACAACGAACGGCCAGTACGGATTTCGTTCGTTCTGGCGCAACCAGCGCCGCGGCGGCCGACCGACCGTTTCGCTACGGGCCCGGGGCGTCAACCGTGGAGCAGCAGCGCACACCGCGTGCAGCCGCATCGTCAGGCGTGCAATGATCCATACCTACGTGCAGGTGCAGCATTGACTTGTGGATTCCACCGATGCGAGGTTCCGGCCGCATACACCGGCACGGCACGGATCCCTAAACAAATGAATGAAATGGCCGCCGCGTTGGGCTCTCTCTCTCTCTCACTCTCCTGACGCAAATACTACTTACAAAACGGAGAGACGAGAATTAGATGCTTCGCCGTCGCCGATCGATCGACGGATCTATGGTCACGTGATGGCGATCCAGTCGGTTCTCCACAATTCTCCTGGTAGTAATAATCACGCACGCACACGCGGAGCACCGATGCACGCACGCACGCACAATCCCGGACCGGAGAATACTTTTGATTCGAAATCGCGGTACATAAACTCGACGGGAAAACGCCACACGCACGTACTACAGTACTTCCTGGCGATTCAGTTGGCGGCAGGCACGCGCGCGGCACCACCTGAGGTCTCAGCCTTTGTCGTGTCTGCCGGCGGGGCATCGTTCGCCTGATCTGCCGGCCGGACGGGACGACGTCGGTGACGGGTGACCATTGCCACGGCACGCGCGCCACGGACAGGGTCACAGGGGCCACGCTCAGCGGCAACGGCAGGTGCCGGCCGCGGGCACGCCGACGGACGGGATCTGGCTGCGGGGTTGGCATGTGGACGGGATGGGTGGAACTGCGGCTAGTGCGCCCCACGGCGCGGCGGCGCAGGCAGGCGTCATGCCCCCCGACGGACGGGGACGGTCCCAGGGCGGCCAGCCAGGCACGCCCGCACGCGCGTGCGTCCGTGTTCAGCTGATCATGCCGCCCTTGACCACCTCCGGACTCCGGCGTGGTGCAGCACCACCCACCCATCTGAAAGAAAAGCGAGAATGTAGGTGAACGGGATACCTCACCCCGGCACCCGGTTACGTGTTATATATGGGTAGAAAACGCCTCTACCGTGGCTTGTACAACACATCACAATTACATCTTGGGTTACAAGTAACTTGTCATACAAGTTGAGTCTATGCTATCCTATCTAACTAACCGACGGGATAGATAGAAGATTACACCGTTACATGACGAGATTACATATTGTTTAACACCCTACCTCAATCTCAGCCACTAACAAGGTTGAGATTGTTTCTAAACTGATGAAACTTAGTCACCGGTAGTGATTTTGTAAATCCATCTGCCAGCTGATCTCCTGAAGATATGAACCGAATGTCCAACAATTTTTGAGCCACTCTTTCTCGTACAAAATGGAAATCAATCTCTATATGTTTTGTTCGAGCATGAAACACCGGATTAGCTGACAAGTACTTGGCTCCAAGATTGTCACACCACAACCTTGCCATCCTCACATGAGGGGACCACAGTTCAGTCAACAATTTTTGTATCCACATCATCTCTGTCGTGGCATTTGCTAACGCTTTATACTCAGCCTCTGTTGACGATCTAGACACGGTTGCTTGCTTCTTAGCAGTCCACGAAATCAAGTTCTCTCCAAGAAAAACTGCAAAACCTCTTGTTGATCGACGATCATCAACATCTCCCGCCCAATCCGCATTTGAGAACGCGCTAACAATTCTGTTCGTGACTTTTCGGATACGTAAGCCAATAGAGCTTGTACCTCGCACATACCTTAAGATTCTTTTGACAGCAGTAAAATGTGTAGTTGTAGGAGCATGTAAATACTGACATACCTTATTCACCGCAAAACTGATATCAGGCCTGGTCAGCGTAAGATATTGTAATGCACCCACAAGGCTTCTATATCTCGTGTTGTCTTCCTCTCCTAATTTATCACCATCAGTCACACTTAGCTTTTTGTGTACTTTCGGCAAGGGTGTCTCCACCGGTTTACACTTGTCCATTCCAGATCTTGTCAAAATATCATTTGCATACTTCCTTTGTGTTAACACCAATCCACTTTGGAATCTCTCTTAACTTCAATGCCAAGGAAATAATGAAGGTCACCCAAATCCTTCAATGCAAAATCTTTCTGCAGATCTGAAAGCAACACCTTGGTCGCTTCAAATGACGAACTAGCCACAATTATATCATCTACATACACCAATACAAATAAAGTGTGTCCACCCTTGTTGTAATAGAACAAAGAAGTATCTGACCTTGATGAAATCTCATGTTTGGTTTTGGAAATTGATGACACACTTGTGGACTAATCCTTTGCTCTAAGTGATGACTTTGAGATAGGATTAGATGGATGACAAGGAGCATGATGATCATGAACATGGATGATGATGGTGGACATGATGGATCGTCAAGCTCAGTGATCGGCTTGAGAGGAACCCGGGAGATCAAAGCAAAGGTATCTTGATAGGGTTTTCCTTTCGGTGATCAAGACACGATAGAGCGTGTGATCACATTATAGGATAGATAGCCGACTATCAAGAGGGGATGCCGCGACAATCCTTTGGTGAAGTGCTTCTAGGTCCAATTGACTTGCATATGCATTTAGGATTGAGAGCACTAACTTCGTTCTTGTCTAACCGATCGCGACATGCTAACACAAGTGCTCATGGGACACATTCGAAGTGTTGACAACTCAAGACAAGAAGCGAAACTTGGAAAGATGGAAAGACGACGACGAACGATGAAGAGAAGGTTTTTGTACTGCGCCGACGCTTCGGCGGCTGGCGCTGGCGGCGCGCAGCGGTGCAAAACATTCAAATCAGGGCGCGGCGCGTCCGGTGGCTGCGCCCGACGCGGCCCAAATCGATCCAGCGCATCCGGCGCGTGGGAGAATTCGTTGTCGAGGAAGATTGAACTGCGCGACGCGGGCGCTGGCGCGTCCGGCGCGCTTCCGACGCAGCGATCCGAGAGCATGTCGGGGACCCCCTCGGACGCGGGCCTTCGCTGGCGCGTCCGGCGTGGCGCGTCTGGCGCGTGCTTTCGGGACCGCTGGCGGCGTCCGTATGGCAGACGAAGGAGGAAGTTTGGACCAACGGCTCTATTTCGACTTGGGGTCTATATATAGTGCCATGGCGGTTCATTTGAGTCTCTCTTGCACATTTCAATAGCCTAACTCATTTGTGAGCTTGTGAGACTCCTCTCCACTCATCCCCTCACTCTAACTTCGAATCTCGAGTGAGTTTGAGAGTGATAGAAGTGCATTGCTTGATTAGTCTTGCATCTAGAGGCACTTCATCCTTGGAGAAGCCGCGGGATCTTATTTCTCTTGGGAATTTGCCCGGTTCCCTAGTGGCTTGGAGCAAGAAGCGGTGTTGAGCTCAAGTGGAGCTTGTTTGAGGCCACACCGGTGGTGATTGTGAGGGGTCGTTCCTTACCCCGCGGGAGATTCGCGAAAGGAGCACTAGTGGATTGTTCGTGGCTTGTTGGACCCTCTCTTGTGATCGTTTGCTTGAGCTCCCATAGGGGATTTAGCACCGGCCATTAAGCTTAGCATACGTCAAGTGAGTGTGTCGCCACAACGGGGACTTAGCGTGCCGGCAAGCACGTGAACCTCGGTGAAAAATCATCGTGTCACTTGTTCTTGCTCATTGGAGATTTCTTGTACACGGTGATTGGCTACAACCTCGACACCACACCGGTGGTATTGTATTCTAGCACTCCTACGCATTACTTTGGTAGTATATCTTGTTAGGGTGCTTAGCTTGAGTAGTGTGCTAGGTTGCTTAGTCTTGTTAGCTCCTAGTTGGTAAATTAGTTAGACTTGCTTGTTCACCTAGAAGTAATCTAGCGACATAGCCTTTGAGTGGATTAGAGACAATAGAATTGACTTGTGGCTTGCATAGATAGCTTGTAGCATTGCTTAATAGCTTCGCCATCTTATTTACTAGTCCGTGTGCTTAGTGTTGTTGCAAGGATTTTTAATAGGCTATTCACCCCCTCTAGCCATTAGGACCTTTCACTTGATGGCTTGAATCCCAAAGAAATAAGCTTTGCACACAACCGTGCATACCAAGCTCGAGGAGCTTGTTTGAGACCATATATGGCCTTTTCCAAAGCATGCACACGTAATCCGGATGCACCTTGCTTGAATATCCGGTGGTTGATCCATATACACTTCCTCATCTAACACACCATGTAGAAAGGCATTTTGAACATCCAATTGCCTCAATGACCATCCATTAGAGACTGCCAAAGATAAGATAAGACGAATAGTTGCTGCTTTCACAACAGGACTAAATGTGTCCTCATAATCTATGCCATATCTTTGCTTAAACCCTTTGGCCACCAATCTAGCCTTGTAACGATCAATTGTACCATCAGCTTTATGCTTGATCTTATAAACCCACTTACTGCCGATGATGTTTCTTCCTTTTGGTCGTGGAACAAGTTTCCACGTTTGATTATGTAACAATGCTTCATACTCCAAATCCATTGCTTTCACTCATCTTGGATCATTCATGGCTGTTTGGACTGATGTAGGCTCACCGTCAGTCGTGGTAGCAGTCATACCCCACTTTACTGTGCCATTAGTATAGATCTTCGGCTTGACAATCCCACTTTGTGACCGAGTAGCCGGTCGCACGATCTCAGATGCAGGAGATGCCGCAGTGGAGTCAGCAGCAGTGGCGGCCACATTGGATCCCAACAGATCAGCATCGGCGCCCGCGCTGGTTGTCGTGTTCCCCCGTGGATCCGGATCGCGGCGACACGAGGCGAAGTAGCACGCAGTAGTGGAGCCGGCCGCGAAGATCAGCGACCGAATCCCGAGCCGCGCCCGCGGACGCATTTGGCAAGACCGGATCGGTCTTTGCCGCCTGCACCAATGATTGGCACCGATCCCGTAGCTGACCCGCTGCGGATGTCGGCGGCGCCGGGCGAATCCACCTCGATGGGGAGGCTGCTCCCGCCCGTCTGACACGGCCGATGATGAACGACGCCACCGGTTTGGAGACCTGAAATGAGCACCATTTGGACTGGAATTTTTTCTCCTGTTTCTCCATGCCCTGCACAACTTGTAGAGGGATCAGTAGGCTCATTAGGATCCACGCTATGGTCACAATAATCAGCATCCCCCGGATGATTGTGCATGTGATCGGGAAGAAGAAGGAGTTCCGCACGAAGGCGAGCTCCAGCGTTGGGATGTAACAGAGAAAAGGGGAACACTTGTTCATCGAAAACAACATCTCTTGAGATGTATACACGCCCATCTTTAGGATCAAGACACATATATCCTTTATGCATATTGCTAAACCCGAGAAAAAAACACATTGCTCGGAGCGAAATTCAAGTTTCCGTGTGTTGAATGGCCGAAGATTTGGCCAACAAGCACAACCGAAAACACGGAGATTATTGTACCCGGGATCTCTACCAAAAAGATGGAAGAAAGGTGTCTGCTTATCTATGACTCTCTATGGAAGCCGATTAATAAGATAAACGGCATGAAGAAAAGCTTCTCCCCAAAATTTAAGTGGCATGCATGCTTGAGAAAGAAGGGTGAGTCCAACTTCAACTATATATGCATTGCTTGCGTTCAGCGGAGCCATTTTGCTGGTGGGCATGTGGGCAGGAAACACGATGAGTGATGCCAATGCGTTTGAAAACGAATTTAGAGATTGATACTCTCCACCCGGTCGGTTTTGAACCGCTAGGATTTTGCAATTGTCTGTCGTTCAACCATGTTTTGGAAATCATGAAACACTTGAAACACTTCAGATTTATGACGCAAAAGATAAATCCACACGAATTTCTTTGTGATCGTCTATAAAAGCGACATAATAATTCTGCCGTCCAACAAATTGGTGCCGGCCCCCATACATCCGAAAAATCAAATCAAACGGCCTAGAGGAAGTGTTTGTAGACCGTGAGTAAGGCAATTGACGAGCTTTGCCTTGTTGGCATGCATTACAGGCATGACCCTTATTCGACTCCTTGGAAAATAAAAGCTTGTGGCGACTAAGCACACTTTGCACTACTTGAGATGAAGCATGACCTAGCCTATTGTGCCACAGCTATGTCGTCGGCCTAGAAACGCCGAGGACTTGTTTATTGCACGAAGATTTATTTGAAGATGATCGCAGCGGGTAGAGGCCACCTTCACACCTGCCTCGAGGAGAGTTCTCCTCGTCTCCTTCTCCTTCACCGAAAAAACGTGGATGGAATTCAACAAAGACATTATTATCATTCGTGAATCGATGAACAGAAAGTAAATTCTTTCTGGCTTGTGGAACATGAAGAACATGATTCAATTTGAGTTTGGTGGAAGGGGAGCATAATGTACTGTGACCAATATGCATGATATCCATACCTGAACCATTTGCAGCGTGCACCTGGTCGCCACCATGGTACTTGTCGCGGAAGCTGAGACGCTCGAGGTCGCCAGTGATGTGGTCGGTGGTGCCGGTGTCCATATACCAATTGGTATCTACATCGTAGGACGAGTTGGTGACGTTGGAGGCGATCTTTTGTGGAGCACCGTTGTAGTTGGAGTCGTGATCGCTTGAAGCAGCGATGGGCGGGTGCCCCTCCTTGCCACAGATCCGGCAATGGACCCCTACCTGGAATGAGCTGCGACCACCGCCGCCATTGTTACCGCCTCCCCGGGTAAAACCCCCGCGATTGCGAGGGCGCCGTTCGCGCCTCCTCCACCACGTCCTCCACGGGAGAAATTTCCCCCGCCGGTGTTCTTGCCCTTGGAGGCAAGGTTCACGGAGGACTGACTTCCTCCATTGCGCATCTCAAGCGCTGCTCGTGGGCGACTAGCCGGGTGTGCAGCTCGGCGGCGATGATCGGCTCAGCAGCGTGCGCGACGGCCGATTAACACGATTGAATCATAATCTCGATCCAACCCGTCGGGACATACGACACGAACTCCTCATCTTCTAGTTTGCGGCCAGCAGCCGCCATCTCATCTGCCATACTCTTGATCTTAGTGAAATATTCACTAACAGTAGATGTACCTTTGGTTGCCAATGTGAGCGCCATGCGTGTGCTAATAATCTTAGCACGAGATTGAGACGCCAAGCGCCTCGATTGCCGCCCATGCACCTTTGGCCGTCGTCTCCATGTTGGCGTGGCCAAGGATCTCCTTGTGGAGATTGGTGGGGAGGTAGCTGAGCACGATCTGCTCTTTTCGCCACCCAGGTGCCATGATCCGGATTGGTCACGGGCACCTCATCAGCGTCGTCCGGCTTCTTCTTGGGCAGGAACTTTGCCGGCGGCGCGCAGCTGGCATCAAGCCAATCTGCAAGTTGAGCTCCCCTCGGCGCTGCAAGTACACGGGCCTTCAGGATTGATGGTTTGTGCGATTGAGTTTTCCAAGACCTGTGGCAAGAATGTGGTCGGGGAAAGTGCAGCAGAAAGCGCGGAGGAAGAGGAAGCGAACGCCATGAAAAATTTCCGTAGGGAAATAGGCTCTTGATACCATGAAAGAAAACGAGAATGTAGGTGAACGGGATACCTCACCCTGGCACCCGGTTACGTGTTATATATGGGTAGAAAACGCCTCTATCGTGGCTTGTACAACACATCACAATTACATCTTGGGTTACAAGTAACTTGCCATACAAGTTGAGTCTATGCTATCCTATCTAACTAACCGACGGGATAGATAGAAGATTACACCGTTACATGACGAGATTACATATTGTTTAACACCATCGACCTCGGGCGATCAATATGGGTCGTGTCGTCTATCCTAATTCCTGCCGACGCGCGCGTGCACGTTCTGGTTCGATTCCAGCTACGAATTCCAGCTTGGAACTAGTACACGAGAACGAAGCACGGGACGGGACTCATACGCCGCGTGGGCGTGGCGCGTCGTCGTCCACGACGAATCACGGCATCGCCCTATCTTTGCACGGTGACGGGACGGATGCACGGTAGAACCACGGAATCGAGGCAGGTGGCGTGCCTGAGACAGTGAGACTGGCTGGGCTTGTCCGCCCGGCCGTGCACGGTGTTCAGTTCCGGGAAAGTAGAGCTCCCGACGCGAGAGTTTCTTTTTAATGATAACGTGGCTTTTGTATTTTAAACGTTGGCTTGGTTTTTGTATTTAAAAATAACAACGTCGTTCAAATTGTGTTGCTATTTAGCTGACAGATATAACATAATTTTTAAAACAAAATATTCTCATGAAGTTTTTAAATTATGGGTTTTGACAGCAAGCTATAACAGGGTATAACAGAAGTTATTTCATTTACTTGTTTATAGGAAATATAAAAAAATTACTTGGTGTACCATTAAGTTTTGAGTTTTTGTATCCAAATTTTACTTGGTTCTGTGAGTCTTTTTCTTAAGAAAGCAGAGTTCGAGGACCCACTTGTCACACACTCAGAATGGGTCTCATCATGATATTAAAGGTTCGTTTGGTTTGTTGTAAAAAAAGGTTTGTTTGGTACTAATATATTTTAAATTATAGTTTGTTTGACATTTTAAGTATAAGTTTGACCACTCATCCTGTTAAAAGGTTTGTGTAGATATCATTTCTTTTGTTGTTGCTTGCTTTATTAACAAAAGTTCTTTAAGAATAACTTAATTTGATCATGTTTGCACAAACCTTTTAATAAAATGAATGGTCAAAGTTGAAGTAAGCAAGCAGGTGAAATAGTGAAGGCATCAGCAAGTCATATGGCAGACGTACAAACGGAACCGGAGCCGCAGCCAAAAATCTCATATGCCAAAACAGGTAAGCAGAGCCTCAAAGCAAGGGAGTATCGGTGAAACCTGTATCACGACTTTGAATGCGTAGCCATGTTCCCGAAGCACATCAATGCAGTGATCAATGAAAACAACCACCAACACCTAGGGAAGGGAACCCGAATGAGAGCAGCCAGTCACTCTACGCGTGGCACCAACAGTTGTGCTCCATCACTCTCTGCCTGCCTCGGCGATCTCGTAGCAGGATCCGTCAGTCGTCACTCGTCAGTCATCACGAACCACCATGAACGGTGTCTCCTCAAAAATGGCAGCTGGCAAACTGCCGACGCAAACGGATGGGTGCAGACGTGCAGTGCAGCGCCAGCTCCACTCCAGTGCAGTGCAGACCAAAGAAACGGGACGGACGCAACACGGGCGACGGGCCGGCATTATCAGGCCAGGAACGCGGCGTTGCCGTGGGCCGGGGACGACTCCGGCTCGGGCGAGTTGCACTCCAGCAGCACGCTGCGGCTGCAGTGCGACCTGGACGTGCTGCTCGACGACGGCAGCCACGACCGCGCCGCATCGCCGCCGAACTGGATCAAGTCGCCGCCGCCCGCCTGCTTCCCCTTCACCCGCCCGCCGCCGCTGCCGTGGCAGTAGTAGTACCCCTCCTCGCCCTCCACGGCGCGCGCGAACCGCCCGGACAGCGGGTCCAGCCGCTCATACAGGATGCGGAGCACCTGCTTCATGGACGGCCGCGCCGCGCCGTCCCGGTGCGTGCACCAGTGGATCACGTCCGCCACCACCTGCAGCTCGTCCAGGTCGAACGCGTCCGCCACCGACGGGTCCACCAGCTCGTGGAGCCGGTAGTCCGTGCCGATGACCTCGCGGGACCACTCCACCAGGCTCTTGTTGTCCTGGATCACCGGCTTCCCCGTCACCAACTCCAGCAACAGCACGCCGTAGCTGTACACGTCGCTCTTCGAGGTCACCTCCTGGGTCACCATGTACTCAGGGTCTATGTAGCCTGCTCAAAATTTTTTTTGATTATAGACCATTGCCACTGCCTACTAAGATATTAGTACAGAGTACAGTACTGGTGAAATTAATTTGTGAGATTAAAAAAACACAAATGCGATGAAAAATTCAGAGACCATTTCCTCATCTTAAATGAGGGCTACAAGAAGTTCTTCCTCTCTCCGTGGTGAGAAATCACAGGTTGCAGAGCAGCAAGCTAGCTTTCCAACATTTGGAGTGTATAGTCGCAAACAAATAGAATAAAAAATGGAATTAGGATGGTCATGTGGGTTTTGAGCTAATGTTTGACATGGTGACATGTGCGCACTAGTTTCTATTCTTTCGCTCTTCCAATTATAATTATATATTTATTTATTTATAATGGTTGAGTGTTTCAGTTTAACAGTCAGATGCAGAGGTCGGAACCTTATTTCAGCATTCAGCATCCTTCATCTAAAACAGACATAGAAAAAGGTGTCAGAATTTAGAAAACAAGAGAGCCTTACCAGGAGTTGATTGGATCTTGACATTTACTGGGGTGCAACTGGGAGTTGTATTGCCACTACTAGAATGGTGTGCAAGACCGCAACCAGCAAGCTGTTAAAATGCAAACGGTTGGGATGCACAGAATAGGACTGTATGTTGTGACAAAGTTCTGTATGAATTTACCTTTGCAAGGTAATTCTTGTCCAAGAAGACATTGCTAGGCTTAACATCTCCATGGTATAGTGGAGGATCACAATAAAAATGAAGGTACTCCTGCAACCAAACATCATAAAAAGTCAAACATAAAATTTGAAATATATTAAGTCATGACAGGGAGTACGGTAAATATTGATTTAGCCTTTGCGCACACTGACAACATTGTAAGAAACAACTATTAAGTCTATCTGACTTCTGCAGAAAGAAAGAAACAATCACAGATTTCGTGAGACTCACCAAAGCATTAGCAACATCGATGGCAATTTGGATCCTATTTTTCCATGGTAGCAGGTGTTTACTTGGCGCTGCAAAGAGCAAAATGCTTTTTAGCATACAATTCAACAAATGATGCGTCATCAGAAGAATGAGAACGAAACATGACATATTACAATGTAGGTGATCTTGAAGGCTTCCATTTTCCATGTATTCATACACCTGAAACCTGGATTACAGAACACTGTAAGAACCTTAAATCGGTGGATATCTGAATTTAAGTATGACAGATATTAACCTCTCAAATCTTGTGGAACAAAAACCTTTTAGTCCAACAAGATGACGATGATGCAACCGCCCAAGAAATTCCATTTCTTTACAAAATTCATTTTGACTTTGTTTTCGTGAACACTCAACGCGTCGGATAGCAACCACAGATCCATCATTTAGTTGTCCTCTGAATACTGTACCATTTTCACCTCCTCCTAACACTGTGCTGAAGTTCCTTGTTGCTTTCTTTATTTCTTTATAACTAAATCTGCCAAAAATGGTGGCATTGCCTGCAAAAAGATCATGTTAAGCAAGTATATTGAAATGGTTCTTGAACTGATTCTGTTATTAAGTAATTTGAAGATAAAGCCTGTGACATCAATCTATCCTATTTTAAACAATAAGGATAAGGTTTTAAATAAATTACAGGAAGACCATCATAGTATATCCAAGTTCAGACCACATCATTATTATCCATACTACTGATAGCTTCATGATAATGACTGAAAAGAACTGAGCCTAGCTCAGCTTATGGGAGTCTATACACCCCCATCCAAGTTCAGTCCTCTTTGTCTTGAATTTGGGTGTCTATTTACTTTTAAATTAGAAATCACCTAGTTCCTCATAGGTGTTTTTTTAATTTTTACTTAAGATAACGAGCACAAAAGGGACACCCATGTATACCAACTTGAGATATTGACGTGTACTGTGCACATGGTATTTTTTTTTTTAAAAAAAATAACATGATGGAAGAAGCCAAACATATTAACTTGTTCTAAGCCCTCATGTTCGCCTTAGGCTATAGTTCTCATTTTGGTTCCTTTCCTTATCACATACACGCCGATAGACATTAATAAATTCTATGTCATCTAACATCAAGCATATTCAACAAAGAAATGGTAGTATGCTAGTATCCAACACTTGTATCATATGCCATATAACCTCACTAAATTATCCAAGACAGTTGGACATCCAGATGAGCAGATGTTCATTAAAGAATTACAATACCACCATAAAAAAATCAGGAAATCCTTACCTTCTTGGCCCTTTTTTACACAGGAAAAGCTCCATGCATCCAGATGGTTATTTCCTTCCAACTTTTTGAGTTCTTTATTCTTTCTACGGATTAGGAAAATCAGTACTATCATTAGTAGAATTGCTACTCCAGTAACCAAAGCTCCAACTGCTGGGAATAGAACAAGCTTGTAACTGCGATGATGCTTGGGTGGCACTACAGGAACTTGCATCGTAAAGTGGACTAGGAGAAATATCTGGCACGACAAGTCCAGCTGGAGCTGGTCCAGAGATGTTCACTGCATTATATATTCAACTATGAGAAGTTCAACATATTGGACAAGATCAGGGTACAGACTACAAAACCACAATAAACTATTACTTTTCGGAGAATGCACTTTAATACACATAAGTACCTAACTCGTGAAAGAAGCAAATCAATAGGTATAAGAAATACAGCTAAACAGTTTTGCAAAAACGAAAGCAGATGTAAAACAATAGATTCATCTTACCAACCAATATATGGAAATAGATTTTTATTTTTTTTAATATGAAGACGTAAGCAAAGATTAAAAAAAAAGCAATATGATCACGCTTAACTATTACAATAAGAGGTAAATGTAACATTGATACTAATATATGCTTATTATGAATGTTTAGATTAAGATGTTGAATATTTATACAGGAAACCATCATGGGTAAACTTGCTGCACAGAATTCAGAGCAATCATTTGGTACGATAAGCTTGTTGGAACCAGATGAAATATTCACAGCAATCATTTTGTATTTGTGCAATGTACTAGCATCAAGCGATGGGGAAAAAACTAGGAAATGATTCTGTGAGGTGCTAGGATTTATGTGTTAACGTTACATTATATGATCCACTTAAATGAAAGAGAAGTCATTTATACCAAAACAAAGAGAGAGTGAGAGAATAGGTCATATGGCTAAGGTTACAAATCTAAAAGAATTTTACCCACAATTTTTTAATGACACTAGCCATTCTACAGAAAAGGAAGGCAGATTGATTTATCAAACATGCAAACCTTGAAGAGCACTAAGCCCCCCTGAACGCTAAAAAAAGCAACCAGCCGTATCAATGGTAGATATATTCCCTTGACTCACAAATGCAACAAAAGCAGCATCACGGCAGGTATTCAACGTGACATTATCTTGTTCCCCGACAAGATGGCGGAGGTACGACAGACCAGAGTTTAAGCACCTCTTGCAAGTGATATCATCCGAAAGTCTAGTTGCACAGCTTCTGGTGACATCGCTGAAATTCGGAGACTGCAACATCTCAAGGATGGTGGTCATCCCAACGCACTGATAGGACACTTGGATTTTGATCCCAAGGCCACAAAACGAAGCGGCAGTGGGCAGTATCCCCTTGGCCACCAACGTATCAGAGATATTGGCAATGCAGGAATCAGAAAACTGAGCCGGAACCCCAAGAGTGCCTGTGGTGTTTGCGTACATGGCAGATGAGACCGCAAGAACAGCATTGATGTAGCGGCAACACTTTGAGTGCCCATTCTCGTCCGAGCACACTGAAGCTATCAGTCCGTAGTTGGGCCAGCTCAAATCCAAGGGACAATCTGCATGACAGAAGAACAATTACAAATAATGAATGGTGCTGCATATGTAAAAATACAAGAGAGCAGAAAAATAATAGATAAGTTTTGAAGGCCATCTCAATCACTCCACATCTTTACTGAAACTGGGGAAGATGTTATTGCACAGAAAGAATAAAGTCTGCAATGAAGCCGTGCAGCTGGCTCTTTCGGTTCATGACAAGAACTGCATCTTAGAAAACAGAAACTGAAGTGAATGCTTCAGATCCTCAGGACCAGTACAAACAAGGTAGATACATCTTGCATGCCCAACAGAACACGCAATAAATTCCAAATCCGATCCCCGGATTTCATCGGACGTGCTATACCAGATATTCAGAATTGGGGGTGCCTACGGATAAAAATAGTACGTATATGACGACAATTCAACATATTCAACTATTCAGCAGAACTGTATTGTAGCGCAAGTGACAAGTCTGAACAGCCCACTGCCCACGTGAAAACATCAGGTGAAGATAAAGTCCAACAAATTAGTGATTCAGTAACGCCAAATGACAGGACGGGGTTCTACGGAGCGCAAAATCCAACGGCTACTAAAGCGAGGCGAGAGAGGCATGAACGCCCGCCGAAAGGCACAGAGGTAACCCGGCGGAGTACAGCAACCCCCATTAGGTAAGCGAATTGATGGCGCGAGGACGACTCCGTCTCCAAGTGCTGGTAGCGAAGCGAGGTCCGGTCCCCCAATGTCAGACGACACATGCGGCGGCCCGCGAACTTCTCTGGTGGCATTATCCCCACACACTCCCCGGCGAGGTGACCACGTCTAAATCCCTCGGGAGGAAGAAAAATACCATAACATTACTCATGGAAATGCGGCTCAGGGGAACTAATTTGGGACGAAATGCAGAATCGTCACTGCCAGAAAAGTCTCCAGCAGCAAAAGGGGGAAATAGGTTTCATCAACTCAACGAATCACCACCACCACCAAGGTAGGGGAGGGAAGCAAAGAGCAGAGCGGAATGGAAGCAAGCACTGGCTAAGCGAAGCGCGCGGTTCCGATTCCACCCGCGAGCGAGCACAGTCGCCGCCGCCGCCACCGGTGAGAAGCGCGCGGGACAGCTGTCGAATATGATCGAATATACTATATAGGAGCGGCAACGGCAAAGGGAGGAGGGAAGGGGAACCCGGCGGTCGGCGGGGTGCTTACCTGCCGCGATCACCGCCGCTGGGCCCGGGCGCGCCGCCACCAGCAGCAGCGCGGCGGCGAGGAGCAGCGCCGGCCTGAGGCGACGCCGCCGCATCGAGCCCGCCGAAGGAGGCGGCGGGGGTCGGGAGACGCGGGAGGAGTGGCAGAGTGGAGTCGGAGAGCGTGCGTGCGTGCAGTCAGTAGCAGTGCGGGGAAAAAATAGTCCGGCTGGCTGGCTCGTCGGGGAGGAGGGCGAGCCGCACCGTAGAAGGCAGGAATGGGATGCCAGGCTGCCCACCCGACGCCACCCCGATTCCCCCTCTTTTGCTCGCCTCACCGGCGCTTGCTTTTTCGCTTTGCCGTGCCGGGCGCAGCGCAGGCTCCTTTTTGATCTAGGAGTAGGAGCGGGGGATCGTCGTTGTGTTGGGCTCACGGGCGCGCACTAGTGGGTTAAATGGGTCTGGCACGTGGCGTGGACCGGCCGCCCGGCCCATACAGATAGTACTCACAGTGGCACAGTGTCAACAGCGGCGCCGCGCTAGAGGATTTTCGCCCGTCGTCCCGGCGTCGCGACGCCGCTCGTCGAGCCAGATTGGGTAACTTTACAGAGCAAAGTTACATTGTAACTTTCGTGCGATCTCCACCCTCCATTCCCTATCCAACGACTGAGCATGCATTCAAAGCTTAGCAAAAGCTTGCAACACTTAGCATTTTTGGTTCCCTCCAGCAGCAGTCCGTGCGTGCCACGTTCATGCCGGAGCTCCGGCGGGCTGCCTTCCCCTTGGCGGGCGAGGACGCGACACAGGCCCCCCGCCACTAGAACCCTTAGCCGAGGCCGTAGTTAACCATATGCAGGTGGCGCGCTGCTGCGCCGCCGGGCGTCGTGGATGGTCCTGTTGGAGAAGATGAGGCCGGCGACCGACGTGGTGAGCGTGGCCAGGGCGGAGAAAGTGCGCGGCCATTACTGCAGGGCGAGGCGGCCGTCGGCTGGTGCGGAGGGCGGAGCGGCGAAGCGCCCGGCGGCGCGGCCGGGCCTCGAGTTTTCACCATGTGGGAGCCGTTCCAAACAGAGCACCAAATCGCGTTGCCGCACCGCCACCGCCTCCATGCTCAGGCTCGCCGGAGCCAAGCACCGCTGCTCGACGCGCTGGCCGCGGAGCACAGCGTGACCTGCACGCGTTACTGCTCCAGTGCGCGCGGGCGGAGTGGCGAGCTCACGCCTCACGCCAATGCTGTGTGCGTGCATGGCCCGCGGCGTCTGCCGGTGATCGCAGCCAGCACGGTGTGCGTGCATGGCCGGTAGCGAGGGCGGTGTGGCAAGCGTGGGCACAGGGTGCGGCGGCGGGCGGCTGCCGCAGCCTGGGCCGTGCTCTTCCGCCGGGCGTGGTGAGCGCCGCGGACATGGAATGCGCAAGCGCGCGAAACGCCAAGTGCTAACAGATGCGAAACGCGAACGGGCGCCGAGAATTCGCGCACGACGCGCCCGCGGCGCCCGCGAGTTTTCTTTTTTCGACGCGAGTCGCGACGAGTTCCTCGCTGCCGCCCGCCGTTTCCTTGTTGTTGCCGTGCTGCTACGCTGTCTTCCCATCGCTGCGCTGTTCCTCGCGCGCTTGGCTGGCGCTGCTCGTCGCCTGGGTGCCTAGCCGCGCCGCCCATCGTCCGAAAGCTCGCAGCAGCGGGCGCGAGCTCTCCAACACAGGGACGACCGCCCGGGCTTGTGCAAGACTGCAAGTGCAACACGCGCTGTCGACGCGCCGCGAGCGGAGACGAAGGAAAGAAAAGTCAGCGTGATAATAAGCAATAAGTGACTGACAAAAGGGCCCTATGAGGTGAGAGGAAAGACAACCTTTGGATCCGATTTGGGACGGCCGAGATGGGAGAGAAAGTTACATTGAAACTTTACTGAGCAACGTTACTGAATTCCATGTCCGCGAGGTTCTCATCATTCCAGGGTTCAACTGTAGATGAAATACAGAGCAAACAACAAACTACTTATCTTCCTGTTTATTTTGCTGTTATTTTTATTGCAATATATACTTTGATCCAGGACCGATGAATTGCACGTTTGTTCATGCTATTCCAGACACAGCAAGTATGGTTGTCATGAGGAATTAGTACTAACCACATCTTTCTTTTTGATGCTAATGCAGCAATGCAGCTATACCACCACCCCTATTCGCTGGACAGTCAGAAAGTGCGGATGGCGCTGGAAGAGAAGGGCATTGACTACACCTCGTATCACGTCAATCCGCTCACCGGCAAGAACATGAATGTGGACTTCTTCCGCATGAACCCCTCCGCGAAGCTCCCTGTCTTCCAGAATGGAGCGCACGTCATATATCGCGCCATTGATATTATTCAGTATGTTCCTTCTTTTTTTTTTTTTGTATTTGGAGACATATGAAACCTGGCATTCTTCTATTTCTGTTGGACACGAATGTTTATATGCACTTTATTATTGTCATAGATACATAGACAGACTTGCGGTGCATTTAAGTGGCGAAATCCCCCTATCAATACCGAGGTTCAACAATGGATGCGAAAGTTGATGCTTGGAATCCTAAGATGTTCACCCTCACGCACACCCCGATCAAGTACCGCATGTTTGTGTCCAAGTTCATAAGGCGGGTGTTGATCGCCGCATGGCTGATGCCCCCGATTTAGCTAGCATGTACCATGTCAAGCTCCGTGAGGCTTATGAGCGAGGACAAAGTGAAGGACCCACGACATCATGAAGCAAAGCGAGGAAGAACTGACCAAACTCCTTGATGAAGTTGAATCTCAGCTCGGCAGGACCAAATATCTCGGCCGGGCGATGAATTCTCACCTGGCGATTCGATGTTTGTCCCTATTCTTGCACGCATAACTCTTCCGGACCTTGACGATGAGTACATCAACCAGCACCCAAGATACTTGAGTACTACCATTTGGTTAAGCTGCGGCCAAGCTACAAGATTGCCATTGGCAAGCACTTTAGAGGTTTGGAAGAAGTACCGAACTCTCTTCAAGACATTGTTCTTCCTTTGCGTTCGAACCTGCTCGGGAAGTACTAGATAGTCCAGCCAGCGAGAAATAGCGAATCTGTACCTTGTGCATCGACCTGTATAGTGAGTTTTGGCTAAAAAATCATCTGTATATCTTCCATGTTTTTTTGTGGTCTTGAGTTCTGTTTTCACTTGTAAAACCAATGTTTGCTTGTATATTTCATCTTCATGTTGTTTGCAGAAATGCAGGTTATAGAACTGTATACAAAATAGGCCCAAGTATACGCATTTCAGTTTTTGTCACTTGTTCTAGTCCAATTCATGTCCGAAATAAATTGTCCTTGCTTTCTTTTGGTACTTTCTAATTGTTTCCTTAATTTATAACATGACCAAGTTATTATGCCTTGTTTCCTCATAGTTTCTAATTTCTTTGAAGGCAAGGTTATCCCCGATACTCTACTGCACAAGGTGTGTTATATCCTTTCTCCTCATTTCTATCATACTTAAAGGTGCAAGTTCTATGACACATTTTCTTTAGATATGACCATATAGGAAAACCTAAGATCTGCATGTGCTCTACATTTAAAATGCAGGACAGTTGCCCGACCATCACATGCTCCTTTTGCTCCAATAATGCACAATGGGCCGTGTCCAGACTTCGTTTTCTCTCGCATAATGTTTTGTCCAGTAGTACACTACAGGTCTATATATACCTCGGATAGAAGGTGTTCTCGTCAACAATTCATGTTTCTTTCTTTGTGAGCATATGGAAAGTTGCCTTGAGAGTGAGCTGGGAAGGGGGGGAAGAGAGGGCCTAAGAGCAAAGTGGGAATGGGAACATGGAGGAAAGCCTATCTGTTTGTTTCCTCCTTCGGAAACAGAGGTGGGAAGCTTGGTCCCGGAGTTTCCCGATGCCTCCCATTCCTATTGTTCTTAAGCGTTCCATCCTTTTTCCTTTTGGCTTACTGTGCGGTTGGTTCAAGAGACAACCAAATTATGCTCCTATTTTGATGATTTGAATTTGGGAGTGAGCATGGAAGAGGAAGAAAAGAGGGTCTAAGAGCAAAGTGGGCATGGGAACATGGAGGAAGGCCTATGAGGTGGAAAACTCATTTTGGGTCTTCCCGATGCCTCCCATGCCTATCGTTCTTAGGTGCTCCTTCCTCTTGCTTTTGTCTCACATGACATACAGGATGAGTGCTGTCTCTCCATTCCCGATTTGACATTTTTTTTTTTTTATCTTTTATGTTTGTTTTGGCATGCCTCAAGTACATGCATAGTTTATGATGTTGGCTTTGCTTCCTGAAATGTTTTAAGTTCAAAATTATTTGGCATGTTTGGTCACAGATAAGTTAAATGTTATAGCTTAGTTAGATTGGCAACAGTTCAAGTTTCGGATTCCACTAGTACAATCATACAACTTTTTTGTTTCGTAAAAAAAAAAAACATACAACTGCTTAACAATTGACTTCTGAATATGAACACATCTCATGCCAACATTTATCAGCTAGCATTTGTAATAAGAAACTGGCTAGCACTTCCTCGAACTTAACAGCAAGAGACATATAAATGCTATTTGACAGAACATATATATGCCGGCATGCATTTCCACAAAATTCTCTTTGACAAGTACTGCAAAAGAAAGCATAGAGACAAAGATGATGAAACATAAGATATGAACATTGTACATCTGACTCTACACCAGAAACAAAATCAACTTCTCTACAAGATTTGAACCAAATGAGCTACACTGAGATTACACAAGCATGGGGCATTGGCGCTTAGCAACCAAATGGACGGGTGGTCAACAAGTTTGCAAGAAGTAAATATGGCAACTAAAAGATTTATAACTAATTGCATCCTCTTTGCACTGCCTAAACATATGCAAGCACGTCTGTGGCAAATGATTGCTCAGCATGTGAGCTCCTTGTGATATGCATAATAACTTGCGATTTTTTTTTTTATTTTTGACCCCTTTTTTAAAGAAAAACTATTTTTAACCTGGATTGGAAAGATATTCCATTAATAACCCTTTTGACGCCGCCACATGTCAGCGGCGGCATTTGTATACCGCCGCGCCCTCGCATGTGCGCGCGGTAGGGTGACCTACGTGGCAGCTTTGCATGCGGTCCACGCTGACGTGGCCGGTGCCGTCGCGCCGCAGAGATCACATGGCGCGGCAGTGCCACGCTGCGCATGTCCTGCAGCGCAGCAGCCAGCGGCCAGCAATCAGCACGGTGTCAGCCCTATTATTTTTGGTAGCCAGCAGCGCAGCAACCAGCGGCCAGCAGTCACTAGGTGGTGTGGCTTTACTACTGCATGTGACCGACTGCAGCGGCATGCGCGTCAGAGAGAAAGAAGCGGGAGGCAGGAGAGCATCGCCTGCGGCGTGTCCCACTGATGGTATTAACTAAAAATATATTATATCTCATAAACTAAGAAACCAAATTTAATTTTAATTACATCATTAAATTCGTTTTTTTAATATTTTTTTTTTCAAAATAAGATCTTACATGGATATATCTGAATAAAATTATAAATGGACTTCACTCGATGATAGTTGATATAGATTGGAGATATAAAAGAAGATGAGTGCAGAAAAAATAATGTAAAGGAGGGATAACTTATTAAAAAACTAGATTAAAAGATAACTTATACTAATCATTCGTGTTTTTAGATATATATTTTATTAAAATTATTTATCAAGAAGCATAAACGATAAATATTTTGGAATGAAGAAAATATACCATACTCCCTCGTCCCCGAGAATAAGTGTAGTTCTCGCTTTCCGAGAAAAAACTGTCGGCAATTATATATTAAAATAGGATTAATATTTATATTACACAATTAGTATCATTGGAAAGATATTTTGATCTAGTTTTTTAACAAATTTATTTCAAGATTTAAATTTTGTACATATTTTCTAAAAATCGAGTCAAAGCTTATGGCACGAACACCCAAAATTACGTTTAACTTGGGACGGAGGAAATATACTACAACTCTAGCCCCTAGAGGCCCTTGCACCGAGTCACTCACTACTCTGATAGAGTCTGACATCCACCCCTCTCTCTCGGGTCACGTCACATCACATCACACCATCCCACCTTTTAGTCACATGCAAGCTTCTAGCTTCTCTTTTTTCCAGCGTAAAGTGCGCTCAGGACATGCAGTGTGGGCCCTGCCGCGCCGCAAATCAAGGCGTAGCACTGCCGCGCCATGATGCGGGGCCCGACAAAGACCGGCCACGTCGGCGTGGACCGCATGCAAAGCTGCCACCAGGTCATCTGCCGCAAGCGCACATACGGGCGCGAAGATACAAAATGCCCGCGCCGACATGTGGCGCGCCCAAAAGAGTTATTCCTGGAATATCTTTCCAATCCAGGTTAAAAATAGTTTTTCTTTAAAAAAAGGGTCAAAAATAAAAAAAATTCTAACTTGCTACACTCTGGGTCCAAGTATATGTGTGCCGTCTCAGAGAGCTCCAACCAAGTGTAGTCTGTGCATACTTTGTGCTAGTCTCTAGTAGTTGTGCCCAGTCATCTCGAGTCACAATTTCTTGGAATTAAACTTGCGAGTGCAGAGAGCTTACATGGCTCCCGTTGTATTGAACTCATTCATTTCCTTCTTTTAAAAAAAAATATACTAAAGAGTGTGAAAAATTCCCAAATTTATGCCTATGTGTTGGAATTAGGCAGCTTGGAGTTTTCTTGCGAGCCTGAACATTTTTTTTTTAAAGAAAGGAGGTTTCTCCTGCTTTTGTATTGCAAAAGCAAAAGAGTTCAAGCTTCACGTTTAGGCGTGAATGCCATACAGATTAGCCGAGAAGGCAACAATCCCGACTCACTTAACACCACGAGGTTCGCTACAGAGCTTTGATCATATTGATCCAAATTCGCAACACTGGAGGCTGAAGGCAGAGCAGCCAATGTCACCAGCCCTGATGGTGAACCCTCCGGGCTGTGCCACATGAGCAGCGGAGGCGATGATGCTCTTAGTTCCAGTTAACTTGCCAGCATTTTCATCTGCTCCTTCACCTCTTCACAGCATTGGCACCCATCTTTGAATCATCATGGCAGTCTTGAGTATAATGCTTTTGAGGCCCATCCACTTCACAGTTTTTCCCCAAAATGCAACAACTGTCACTCTCTTATTGTTTTTTCTCTTAGTCCGGCGATTACAATTTACAGCTCTTGCTTTCAGGTGTCAGTTGTCACCAACTTCTTGTTTACTTAACTCATAATGTTACCAATTTCTTATGCCTTGTAACTTATATACTAGCTTCTAGTTGTTTTCAAATAGCATGGTTATTCTGAACCCTGCTACAGCTCAAATGTTCAGGATATGTTATCCCCTCATTGTTCTCATTCTTCAATGCAAATTCTTTCTTCATTTTCTTTTCTAATCTAAATGCTGGGCATACTGGTGGTCCTATTAAATTAAATATATGTAAACTGAAGATTTTTTTGCATATATGCTCTATATTTACACTCAATCTTCAGTACAAAGTTTTGTGACTTGTATATATTAGCCTGAGACCTGTGTTACATGCACATCTACAGATACATCTAACACAAAGCTTTACTATCTCATATCCACAAGCCCCCAGTGTCATCGACTGTTAGCTCTAATGGTGTGCCATAAATGAGGTCTGTCTGGGCATAGTTTACTCCATACAAGGTTTTCTACAGGGTGCACTAGTGGCCTATATATATTTCATATCTCATCAGTCCAGGCATATGGTTTATAGTATGTGAGAGTAGTGGGGCTTGATAGTAAGCCTAGAATAGGAAGATGCAGAGGGGCCTAAGAACAGTAGTAACGGGAACATGGAGGAAAGCCTTACCTATTTGTTTCCTCTAGCTACAGAGGTAGAAGCTTGGTTTGGTATTTCTTGATTGCTCCCATTCCTTTTGTTCTTAAGCACTCCTTCCTTTTCCTTATGGCATGCAGGACAATTGTTTTAGCAGAAAAACCAAAGCACCCACTTATTTGGATGATTTCAACTTGAGGGTGACCTAGGCAAATGAAGGAAAAGGACCTAAGATATCCCATTGAGTCTTCGTTATGCCTTCCAACCCAATTATTGAACAGTGTGTTTCCTTTTTCTGGTTCTTTGTCTTTTTAAAAGATGATGTTTTCACATGTCAAATGGTGATTTTTCTTCCTTTTTGTTTATTTGGCATCCTTAATCCGTGCACAGTTCAAGATGATGACCTTGTTAATTGCAGTACTTACAATTTCATATTCTTTGGTGTTGGGGGAAGCATAATGTTAGAGAACCCCCCCAATTTGGTCCCATTACGCCGGATAGGTCGAGGGCGGGATGCGCTTACATCCGGATAACCTCGATGAAGAGAATAGCACGAAATGACGGTAGTTCGATGCGAGGAGCGTCAATCGGTCATGACCAGGGGAAATGGCCGATGGCCCCCGTGGCGCGCCCGATGGTCGCGGGAGTTGGATGGCCTTAGGGCTCCGGCAACCGAAGGAAGGAGAACTTCGGTTGGAGAGCCGAAAGCGCCGGCTTTCGGTCATGCTTGTGTTCTGTCTTTGACTTACCTTTTAGGTGACGCGAGGATACAAGAGACAAGTCCCGTGTAACCGAAAGTGTTAGCTTTCGGTCATGCCATGACCTTGTGTCCAAACCGCTCTTGGGGAGGCTCGAGAGACGAAAGGTGGGCCAGGCGAGGAGCGGTTGTGGCCCTGCGGAAGAAAGGACCTCGATGCCCCTCTCCCTGAGGGGAATATCCCGAGATGCTGGGTAGGTGAAGGGGCAAAAGCATCCTGTAAAAGTCTACAAACTACTATAAAAAGACCCCACAGGGCATTGTAAAATGTGGATGGAATATTAATGAGAAGAGCTCTCCTTGTTCCATTCGGTGTCTTTGTATCCCATTTCGGTACTTATAGTCTGTTCGAGGTGGTACCATTTGGGGCAACACCAACATTTGTCATGTGCAGTCCACTGATATGCTAAGATGATGGCTTTAGCTATCTCACCTACAAGTTTGTGTCAAGATCCATTGGCAAAATAATACAACTCCTACTACTGACGGTTCTGTACATGAACAAAGATCACAATATTGCTTGTCCTGTAGTAATTAAAATCGACTCGAAATCATGTCAGGAATGTACAACAGAAAATGTTGTTTTGTGGAACATATCTACATGCATTCACTGCTTAATTTTCTGCTATGACCAAGGATTGCAAAGAAAACCGTGAAAATAAGATTATGACTAACATGGAGAAAATTAAATATATTGTAAAGTCTATAGTCCTTCTACACAGGGATCAAACACGCATGGAGCATAGCAACCAAATGGAAGTAGTCACCAAATGGACAAGTAGTCCATGTAAGACAACATAAGACTATGGACAGTGAGGACATGCTTTATTCCTGATGCCTCAAAAGATCCAAAACGGTTGAGGTAGATGTATTGCTTAGCTGATCCCTGTGGTCTACACACGAAACGCCGTCATGTTTTTATCTTCTTACAATAACTTGAGCTCATTGTGAAGGAATATCAGATTTGTGTCAAGTCTGTGGCTCAGTGCAGCCGATCAGCCGGACCTTGCTCAGAAAATAGCAGTTGCATACCTAAATCAATACCTGCTGAATAATACTTGAATCAAAACATGACCTGTAAATGTTAAATATGTTTTTCTTGAAAAGTTTGATCTTGATAGTTTCTGGATCTAGAACATCTTCAGAACAGTATAAGTTACTTGCTCGTATGTAATATCCAAATTTATTGGCTAACCACATTTTATCACTTGTTTTGGAGAAGTTCTTGTCTGAAGTAACTTGCAGTCAACTTGCCTTCTACTTGCCTACCATTCTACAATTAGAGCTCTCGTGCTTTTAATCTTCAACAGGGATAGTGGCCCCTTTCTTGTTGCTTGTTTTATTTCTATTTGTCCACTACTTCGTTTCCTTGTTAACTTCAATCCTCCCCTTTTTTTACAATTGAGCTTCATAAGTTGTCAATCATAGACGGTAGCCGACCTGGAGCTCCTCGACCTTCACTTGCATGGTCGATGTTACACTGGAGCAACGGCGGTGCTCGCCCACTCTTGTCCGACTCGACCGCGCCCTCGTCTCGCTAGACTGGGAGGGCATGCACCCAGCATTGCCACCTTCAGGCCCTCTCCTCCGACGCTGGACCCGCGCCCACCGCTACCGGACATGGATGACCATTCACGCCAAGCCCCGGTTCCCGCCGAGGCCTTCGGCCCAAGTCGGAGGGCTACTTGGAGGCGGTGGCTAGAGGAGGGACCTGCCCACACACAGTCTCTAACCCCCTCGGCGCCTAGACATGATGCTATGCAACCTTAAAAAAGAGCTCCAGAGGTGGTCTGCCAGCAAGGAACATTCGGGAGTAGCTGCTCATGGCCCGAGATATCATTCTGAAGCTTGACCAAGCCGCCAACCATCGGCCCCTGAACGATGCCGAGTTCAAGCTGCGCAAGGACCTCAAATACAAATGCCTTGGCCTATCCTCCCTCGAACGGACCATAGCACAACAAAGATCTAGGGTCAAATACCTTGCCGACGATGACACGAACATCAAGTACTTCCACCTCCTGGCTCGCGGTAGGAAGCGGAGAAACACCATCACCAGGCTGGAAAAAGGGGGCAACATCCACCCCACTCTCAAGGACATAGAGAGGGCCCTCTACAGCCACTTCAAGCAAGTGTTTGGTCAACCGGGACAAGCTCACTTCGAGCTTGATTTCCAGGCAATCGACATCCAGTCGACGGACCTCTTTGCACTGGACCAGACCTTCACGGTGGAGGAGGTCGAGGTGGTCGTGCGTGAGATCCCCCTGATAGAGCCCTGGGTCCCGACAGTTTCACCGGGGCCTTCTACAAGACCGCGTGGCCGGTCATCAAGGACGATGTCACAACGTCCATCAACACCCTCTTCTTCGGCGACAGTAGAGCATTCGATAAACTAAACAACTCCTTCGCCGTGCTCTGTCGAAGAAACCGGGGCAGTGCATGCGAGACTACCGTCCCATCACGATGATCCACAACTTCGGAAAGATGGCTTCCAAGCTCATGGCCAACCGGCTGGCTCCAAGGTTGCATGAGCTAATATCGCCGAACCAGAATGCCATCATCAAGGGAAGAACGATCCACGACAACTTCAAGTTCGTCCAGCGGGCTACCGTTCTCCTTAGGAAGAAGACAATCCCCAAGGCCTTGCTTAAGCTTGACATCTCCAAGGTGTTCGACACGGTGTCATGGCCATTCCTGCTGGACAGCCTTAGGGCGTTCGGATTCGGGGAACATTGGCAGTGTTGGGTGGTCACGCTGCTAGCATCGGCCTCCTCCAGGATCCTCCTCAACGGTAGATCGGGCCGGCCTATCTAGCATAGGAGAGGGGTGCGTCGGGAGACTTGCTATCACCGATGCTCTTCATTATTGCCATGGAAGCATTCACGCAATTGGTGGACTCGGCGGCCATGGACCGCTGCTCAAACCCATGAGGGTAGCCCCGATCCGGCACCACTACGGCATCTACGCCGACGACGTGATCCTCTTCATGCACCCGAGCGCGGGTGAGGCGAATGCAATAAAAACGATCCTCCAAATCTTCGGCGACGCCTCCGGCCTAAGGATAAATCTAGGCTGGTGCTCCATCACGCCGATCCACGTCCCGAGGACAAAACAGAGCAGCTTCAGGGCATCCTGGGATGCCAAGCTGCGGACTTCCCCATCACATACCTAGGCCTACCCCTCAGTGTGAAGAAAGTGCCTAAGGCCAAGATCCAATCCGCAGTGGATGCAGTCGCTAGGCGCAGGGGCGGAGCTACAGTGTGCACAGTGGGTGCGGCTGCACCCACAAAAATTTTAAAAATCAGTGGAAAAAAGCAAATTTTCACCATATTTGCACCCACAATTCAAAGATTCTTGCACCCATAAGACAAGCTGCACCCCCTCCAATTTTCTCTAGCTCCGCCACTGGCTAGGCGCATGCCGGCTTGCCACAGACCCCTCATGAATTGTAACATCCGGTTTTAAGAAGAAAACCGAATGAACACCATATGTGAGCCCTGGAAGTCAAATCTCACATATAGCTACAAATGAAGTGTAGTATCATTAAAACAATGCTTTATATAATGTACATAGTATAAAAGAATACAACCTCGGCTAGCGAGACAACGGAAAGACGACTCCAATCTCGGGTGTAGACTCCACTCCACAGGGACCGACTGACTGATTGACCACAAGCCTAAACTTCTCCTGAGGTGTGAGGAAATAGCAAGAGTGAGTCCATGTCGAACTCCGCAAATATAGCTAGGCAATATCTACCCAAAAACCCATGATCAATATAACATATAATGTAGAGCATAAACGATAAATTATGAACCGTTAACAAACATAGGTCATCATCTTTAATGCAAAGGTTCCAAGGCCGCTCATGACCGTGAGCACGGCTGATATACCAGTTTTACTCTGCGCAGAGGTGTACACTTTCACTGTGAGCCGTGAATTGCCCTTTCGCCCAAGGCCCGTCGACCCCTTAACCCTCTTCCTAGGACGGTCGGCGGGGTTCACTATGAAGCCTTTCACAGGTTCATCTAACAAGTTAGGGCCGCTAGGTATCTTCCGTCGGTCCGGGTGATCAACCCACGGGGAATCCTCGGTCTGCGGCGGTCCCATGTGATACAACCCCCTACACGGGGATCCATAGTCCTGTTTTTACCCTAACGCCTTTCGGTAACCGCTAACAAGCTAGAAAAGGTCCCGGGTACTGAGCTAAAACCGAGCCATGTAGCCCTCATAGTTGTCTGCTTTTTTCGGGAGACGCTAATACAGACAAGTCCACATGTTGCTAATAGTCATGTCTAACGTTCATTGCATAAACATTAATCAAGTCATATGATCATGGTTTAAAGCTAACATATCCCAAAACTATACTTGCCTTAATATCGATCCTTCTTCAAGTCCAGCACTTCAAGATAACTCCTTCTTGATAAAAAACTTCTTCTTGACCATCAACGTAAAATTCACCGTCTACTCGGTTCCAATCAAGAACACACAACCATATGGATCCAATCATGCATATCAAACAAACTACAATTAGAACAGTACACCATCGGTGGAAAAACAAGTTTAAAAGCTTATAGAACTATTCTACACGTCACTACGATCACACGAGACGTAAAGATCACCGAAAAACGGACTTAAAACGACAAAGTTATGCGCATTTGAAAACTGGTGGCAAAACTGTAAATAACTGAAACTTGATTTCGAATTAAAATAATTAAATCTAATTTTTTTGAAACGAATCAGGCAGGAGAGCTGCCGACTATATTAAAAAAGAAGAAGAACCCAAACCGGGCATTACAATGTGAGCTACAACAACACAAGCGAAAAACAGCGAAAAACCTAAGAAAAAACAACAAAGAACAAGCAACAAAACTTAACTACTCAACTATACTCAAAGGCGGTTTGATTGGGGCATCAACCCGGCCAAACACACTACACACGGCGACGAAACAGGAGGCGAAGCACAAACCGCAGTTCCACCCATCATCCACACTCTTGCAAGCATCGAAAAACCTCGAAATGATCCAAATACGATATGGGAACAAAGAGGTGGACACCACCACACCGAAAAGGCCACCGCCGCAGGGACCCTTCGCCGGTGTTGTTTCGCACCAAATCAAGTCACCCGACGGAATGAAAACACCGAATCCGGGCAAACCAAAAAGCGCGGGGGCTCCGCCCTCATCCGCCGTTGGACACTCACGTGTGCGGGGACACCACCCGCCACACGGCTCCACGCTCCAGACTCGTTTCTTGAATCGCCGTCAAAGTAGCGAGATGAGATGCCCCACCCCAAGGTCGTACCAAATCGCCAAACCACCACCTTGGCTCGAAAGCATCCTGTTGCTTCCCCTAGCACGAAGTCACCACCATCAAGCCAATAGACCAAGGATGTCGCCGCTGCGCCGTCTTCCGGCGTTGTACCACAGGGAGGGTCGACCATCTTGAACCCGACCCGCCGTGGTCCGCTGCGAGCCAAGTCATCATCTGTTGTCGTTGCCGCAAGCGCCGTCCTCCGGCGTTGACCACACCGACCGGGCGATTGCCTTGCAACACCGTGACGCCGTGGTTCGGCCGCGAGCTCGAACAACAACCGGCGATGACCCTTGGCCACCAGCCGAGAGGGCGATGCCATGCCGAGAGGTAGACACCCCATTCGCATGCCGCACGACAGAATTGTCACGCCCGGTCGGAACAGCCATAGATAGGTCGGCCACGACACCGATCGAAGGGGCCTCTAGAGACGACGCCTCCACGGAGGTCATGACGCCCGAATGGCGCCGCCGTCGCTCGTCCAAGAGTTGGGCGGGGTTTTCACCCGCAGGCCACGCGCAGCGCGGGGTTCCCAACTCCAAAATGGCGCCCTCGGCGAGGGAGAGCGACGCCCAAGGGACGCCGCCGCCATTCCACCGAATGAATCCGGCGAGGGCTTTCGCCCGAGCGACGAAACCCCACCGCACGCGTTCGACATGGCATGCGGGCACCACTATCACGGTCGTCCCGCCCGGCGAACGCCACCGTCGTGTTTCCACACATCACGCAGCCGGAGCCGCGGCTCGGCGCCGTCCTCTCGCCCACCGGCCGTGTACGACGCCCGTTGCGGTCGCTCTTGACTCCATCCGCCGGCCGAGATCGGGCGCCGCTCGCGGCGGCGGCCAAGGCCCGAGGGGGCGGACGGCATAGAAGGACCGCCACCCGACGCTAGAAGACCCCAGCCCTTTGTCACATCGCGCCGTCCGTACACCGCCATGGGAACCTCCACCGTCGAAACGCCGCCGCCGCTGCTGCCCCGCGCCTCCACCACCTCCTACACGCCGCCACCGGCGGCCCGACGGCCTCAAGAACCGCCCGGCCGAAGATGCCCCGTGGCCGCGCCATCCGCCGCCGAGGCCGCCGCGGCCGCCGCCGCACCGGCGCCTCCACCACCTCGCCGTAGATCCGGCCGGGAGCGCCGGATCCGGTCTTGGGGGCGCGGATCTGCGCCGCTGGGCCGCCGTCGTCGCCATGGCCGTCGGGCCCCGTCGGGCAGCTCCTCCGCCCGGAGCTTGCACGATGACCGGTGGATCCCCCGCCGCCTTCTTCTGGGGACCAGCGCGGCTTCCGGCCAGGTCCCCCGGCGGCGGCAGAGAGGGGAGGGAGGAGGAGGGGCGCGAGGTGGGGTGGCGGCGCCGTCGCCGCCCGTGTCGCCCCGAGGGGGACGACGCGGGGGCCCTCTCCTAATATTGCTCTCATTAAATCTAATTTTGATTGCTGAAAAGACCATGATTAGATATTGAGGAGCTTAGGGTCTCTTTAGCAAAGTTTTGGTGAAAGGGTATGTTTTAATCTGGACCAAAGATTTAAAGATGGATGGCTCAAGATGGTTGGATGTGCATATGTATTTGCATTGTATTCCTAGATTTATTTTGTTAGGAAAACGGCCAGAAAACATGACCATGTCATGCTGACATCATTCTAATGTCATCAAGAAGCTAGCAACGACGTCAAGCTAAGAGCATGAAGCCGGCGATGGTGCTTGCTTCGCTGGAGTCCGATGAAAGGAACATACATGCTGCAGTTTGATCCAGGAAAGAACACAAGAAGATAGAGGTGGATTGGGAGAGCTCACCTAGGGATTTGTCAACGACGACCCTGAAGGCATGGCGAGGACGTGCACACGGTGACAACGTCTGTGAGCAACCGGCACCGAGAGAGGTAGGCTCAGAAGCTTGGCCACCAAGTCACGAAGCTCGACAGCGGATGAATCACGTCGAGGAGCTGTAAGGATGGGACGGCGAGACGGCAGAATCGACCTCGAGCCCGGCGGAAGATACTCCACGACGGCAAGGTAGCAGCGGACAACAACAGCGGTGGCGACACGAGTTCTTCTTCTCGGCAAGATCGAGGTGAGGCGGCGATTAGCATAGGGTTTGCTAGGGGCAGCGCGGCGTGATGACGGCTAGCCTTATATAGGCAGCCCTGGCGTGCAGATTATAGGATAGGAAGGAACTCGAGTTCGCAGGATTCGACGCGGGGTCGTTGCTGTGCTCGACGCAGAGTCGGGCTCTGGTCCGGTTCGAGCACGACACAAAGGAAAAAGGAAACACTGCCATGTGGGACCTGGTTGGCAGCGAAGCAAGGTGAGAGGGCAGCTACGCTGCTGTGCTTGGCTTTGGCTTGGGCCAGACCAATAGCAGACCAAGACGAGAAGGAAACTCAACGAGCCAAGCAAATAGAAAATAGCCACTCGGGCCATGGAGCAAGGTAATCAGACCAGGGGCCAAAATGCCACGAAGGGAACGAAAGAGAGGAAAAGAAAATATTGTCTTTTATTTGAACAGGGCGTGGATAGATTGTTCGTGGAGAAAAAGGGAACCAGGACAACAGCTCATCGCTATTTATAGATGGAAGAATAGCTTGGATTTATTTTAGATGGATACGGAGACGTGCAGGTCACGAGAAGGACAGGTGCAACGGCAGCCTGCTGGAGATAATAAACAAGCTAGAGCTCACCTTGGCCCCGACATGCTGAGAAACAAAGGAAAAAGACCCGGATTTCACGGGATTTAGCAATGGTGGTGATATGAGTTCGAGTCCTGCTCGAGTACGATGGAGACGACGATGCCGTGTGAGACCTGAAGCAGCGAGAGAGGATAGGAAGGCAGCGATGCTAAGCGGCTTCCAAGTTGGATTGGGCTGAAACGTGAGAAAAGAATTAGAAAAGAAAAGAAATAGCTTTTCTTTTAATTTAAAACTCCTTTTCAAATGATTCTCAAACCATTTCGAATTCTTTTGCAACTTTTTTGATCAAATGCAAACAATACAAAAATAGCAATGCAGCAGCTTGAATGCACATACATGTGTCTAGCCTTATGATTGATTTTAACTTTTCATAAAGAATTATTATCCCAAAGTTCAATGCTTCACATAAAAATGCATAAATAAATCAAATTAAACTATTTTAAATTCATACAAAATTTTAGGGTGTTACATGAATAGAAGTGGAAGACTCATCCGGATCAAGTCGGTGTTGTGTGAAATCCCGATCTACACCATCATCGCCGACGGCCCCGCCTCCGTGGGTGATCGAGGAAATCAATGCCATTTGTAGGAGGGAAAGAAGGCAACATCGTGGGGAAGTGCATGGTCACATGGTCCCGGCGTCTGCCGCCCAACGGACCTAGGGGCCTAGGCATCCCCTGATTTACGCCTTTCCTCCATCGCGCTTCAAGCAAGATGGCGTTGGTTGCGAGAGACGCACGAGAGCCGAAGCCGGGTCGAAGTTGTCGCTCTCCGTGCCACGAGAGGGCGAAAGTTTCTTTGAGGTGTCCACGCACACGATCCTCGGAGATGGTCGGTCCACCTTCTTCTAGACGGGTCGATGGATCCAGGGAAGGGCGATCAAGCACATTGCGCCAAGCTTGCTAAACTTCATCGGTCGCAGGGACATCCGGCAGACCAACTGTGGCAGAAGGCCTACAGGGACGCGCATAGGTATGACAGATCACTGGAGGCATCTCTGTCCCCGCAACACAACAATATCAGCGTCTCTAGGACTTGGTCGAGCTAGAAGTCGTGAACAGCAACGCCGACCACTTGGTGTGGAAGTGGACCCAGTAGGGGAGTTACTCCTCCATATCGGCCTACAGGGCCCTACACCTGCCATCACACCCGATTCGGTGCACCCGGTTTGGAGCACCTGGGCGCCGTTACGAGTCGGGATCTTCCTATGGCTCGCGACGACGGACGAGGCACGGACGCGCGCACGGGGAGGCATCACCACGGACTCGACGCGCGCGAACGAGTGCTACCTTTGTGACCAAGACCCGGAGACCATCGACCACATCATTGTTGAGATAATTAGGCAATTTCCAGATTAATTCCAAAATATAAATCATGGAAAATAGTTGAACTAGATTAAACATGTTTAAATTACTGGCATGACGGATCGGTATATCGCATATACTAGCGGGACGGATCATGATATCACATAGCATGAACATAATAACTAGTGTAAACCCAACTTGTACACTAGATATGTTTATACCTGCCGATGTAGATGTACTTTGGTGATGAAGATGCAGACGATGATAGTCTGCAAAGAACCTTCGAAGACGAACCGCCGAGGACAATTTGGAAGCGATCGGCGCGGCGCTTCCCAAAAACCTTATTCGTCTTCTCATTGCGGGATCGCAAAGACGAGGGTTTCGAGACCTGCTTGCCCTGGTCGCTAGTGCATAAAGCAATCGGGCTGGAGTAGCTACGGGGCGGCGCAACAACAAGAAGAGGCGAAAACTCTATCTCAATTCTCCGGAGTTGAGAGATTGTCCATTCAAGGGACTCCTCTCTAAACCAAGATGAGATATCGAGATCTGATTTTGGCGTGGCCGGTAGGTCGCTTTATATATCCCGAACATCATGTCGCGATCATGATCAGTTTAGGACTCTCTACTCGAGTCGGTTCAGACTCGCAGCCTTGAAGACCAAGATTACCAAAAATAGAATGGGCCTTTGAGATCTCTCTAGGAATTTCCGAATTTGTTATTGGGCCAAGCCCATCTAAATTCCAACAATCCCCACCGGATCTCAAATACCCATTTAGAGTTTTGCCAATTCTCACCGCTATTTAATATACCGGTATTTCGGCAGAGACCGTGAAGTTGAACTTCGCCCTAGGTCCTTAAGCTACACTTATTCACAACTTGAACAATGGACTACGCCTTGAATTGCAAGTTTTGTGCGAACAAGCTTTACTTAATGCCACACTAGTACCGGCCGCAAGTAGCCTTACCCCGTGGGTGGAGCATATACGTCATACTCCTCGGTCTCTTCATGAGTTTACTAAAGACCACCCAAGTCTTATAGGCTGCGACGTTTAACAAATCAAACTCATGTAGGTATGTTCTTTCAAGAATGCTCAGGATCGCATCTTCGCTTGTCAAAGCCAATAGAACATATTAAGGCATTAGCCAACCCCGCCATACAAAGTGCCTCAACGCATTTGAGAGTTATTGCATCTTCACTTAGAGAGGGTTATAAATATACTCTCCTCGGTTTACCAATAGCTTGTTCTTCCCGGATCCTTAGTCACGGGATCTCCGATCAAAAAAGGTTGGGTTACTACTATCAGAACTCATATGGGTCTCATACCCATCTCCCTCGATGCAATTTCTATCACATTACGTGATAGCCCTTTAGTAAAGGGATCCGCCCGTGTTTTTATCCGTTTGGACATAAGCCACGCTTATTACTCCGAGTTTCTCAACTTCCCGACGTCTTCAAACGTCTTTTAACGTGTCTTGTTGACTTCGCATTATCCTTAGCACTATTCACTTTTGTGATCACCGTTTGATTATCACAGTTCATAAGGATAGCGATGCATCGGTTTCTCTACCACCAAGCAAGTCGACAAGAGCTCACGCAGCCACTCGCGCCTCGCAGATCTTTGTATCCAAAGCGAAGAAGTTCTCGCTTCCATGGTTGATTTAGTAATAGTCTGCGTTTTACAAGACCTCTATGACACTGCGCCACCTCCAAGAGTAAATACATACCCACTAGTAGCGTAGATTTGATCAATATCGATATCCGGTTCGCATCACTATATCCCTCTAAGCACACTGGGTGCCCGAATATTGTATGCCATAACTCATTGTACCTTTAAGATAGCACAAGACCCTCTTTAGTACATGCCAATGATCATCACCCGGGTTGGACATGTACCTACTCAACTTGCTCACAGCAAAAAAGATATCTGGTCTAGTTGCGCTAGCTAAATACATGAGTGAACCAATTATCTGAGAGTATCTCAATTGATCTCTAGCAATTCTCTTATTTTTTTTCCGCAATATCACACTAGGATCATAAGGTGTTGGAGAAGGCTTTCTATCCATAAAACCAAAATGGTTTAGGACCTTCTCAACATAGTGAGATTGCAACAATGTAATCACACTCTCTTCCTTAATTAGCTTGATGTTTAGAATTACATCAGCCTCTCCTAGATCTTTCATGTCAAAACTCTTAGACCGTAAAGACTTGACTTTCATTGATCACATCAATGTTGGAACCAAAGATTAGAATATCATCAACATATAAGCATAATATAACAGATTCGCCCCCACCATGTCGATAATACACACACCTATCAGCTTCATTGACAACATAACCGGCACTAGTTAACGTAGTGTCAAACTTCTCATGCCATTGTTTAGGTGCTTGTTTCAAGCCATACAAAGATTTCAATAGCTTGCACACCTTTTGCTCTTCACCTTCTACTACAAATCCATCAGCTGATCCATGTAAATCTTCTCATCCAACTCTCCATACGAGAAAAAGCTGTCTTTACATCCATTTGATGAATGATCGGACCATATGAGGCAGCCAAGGATAGTAGTGTTCGAATAGTGGTCATTCTAGCAACAGGTGAGTAAGTATCAAAGAAATCCTCGCCCTCCTTTTGAGTATAACCCTTTGCCACAAGCTGAGCCTTGTACTTGTCAATAGTACCATCGGGTCTAAGCTTCTTCTTGAACACCCACTTACATCCAATTGGTTTATAACCGAATGGTAGATCAGATAGCTCCCAAGTTTCATTAGAAAGAATCGAGTCCATCTCACTACGAACGACTTCTTTCCAATCATCTACATCCGGAGATGCATATGCCCTCGAGATAGAGGTGGGAGTATCATTCATAAGGTACACAATGAAATCATCACCAAAAGATTTTGCAATCCTTTGTCTCTTGTTCCTCACAGAACTTCATTGTCATCCTTCTCAAGTGGTTGTTCAAATGACTCAACAGGTACTTGATAGGTACAAAGTATCATCGGGGAGCTAACTCAAGAGAAAATCTAACATTGCTACGCATATATTTTAAAGGAAATATATTCCCAAAAAATGTAGCATCACGAGATTCAAAGATAGTATCTACAAGCATATCAAAAACTTCAGATTTTACTACTAAAAATCGATAGGCAATGCTTTGTTGTGAGCATATCCAAGAAAGATACAATTTACCGTCTTTGGTCCAAGCTTACGCTTCTTATTAATTGGATTATTGACTTTCGCCAAGCATCCCCACGTGCGCAAGTATGAAAGTGATGGTTTCCTACCAACCCACATCTCATATGGCGTTGTCTCTTTATTTACATTTGGAACTCTATTCGGGACATGACTCGCAATCAATATAGCTTTCCCCACCATGCCTTAGATAAAACCGGTGTCTAACATGGCGTTAACCAAGTCGGTCGGCGTGTGGTTTTTCCTCTCGCAATTCCATTGGATTCGGGCGAATAGGGAGGCATCCTCTCGTGAATAATACCATGTTCGCACAAAACTCATCAAATATTATAGGAAAATATTCACCACCACGATCGACCTTAGACGTTTAATCTTTCTCTCTAGTTGATTTTCAACTTCAGCCTTAAAGATTTTAAAGTAGTCTAATGCCTCATCTTTAGTTTTCAGCAAGTAAATATAGCAATATCTAGAAGCATCATCAATCAATGTCATGAAATATCTCTTTCCACCTTTAGTCAACACACCATTCATCTCGCATAGATCAGAATGTATGAGCTCTAGAGGTGCCAAGTGTCTCTCCTCCGCTGCCTTGTGAGGCTTTCGAGGTTGCTTAGATTGCACACAACCGTGGCACTTAAAACCTTTGGCAATAGTGAAATCTGAATTAACTTCAAGCTAGATAAATGTGACATCAAACCAAAGTTCACATGACATAAACGAGAATGCCAAACACTTGAACTATCATTTATTGTGCCACAAATATGATTCACTGACTTATTGCATAAATCGCCAAACTTAGGGGGAACAAGCCACCACCAGTCGTAACCCTTACCAATAAATTGTCCATGCTTAGACATAACTACTTTATTGGACTCCATCACTACCTTAAACCCATCTCTTAAAAGAAGGGAAACACTAACAAGGTTCTTGCGAATAGTAGGGACATGTTGCACGTTCTTCAGTTGCACGATTTTACCCGAAGTAAACTTCAGATCTACCGTGCCAACACCACGAACAGAAGCATGTGACCCATTCCCCATTAGAACAGAGGAACCTTGTAGCTCTTTATAAGAAGAAAACAAAGAGATGTCAGCACACACATGAATATTAGCACCTGTATCAACCCACCAATTTGGTAATTGAAATACCGATAGTACAGTAGGAACATTACTGTACTCTTCATCAGCATTGCTAATAGTCACGAGATTGACATTCTTATTATTCTCACTGAAAAAGTGACCAAGCTGTCCATAAGTGAAGCAAGGCACCTCATCATTATTTTTCTTCTTCTCAAAGGTAGTTGCTAACTTGGCATTGGAAGATTTATTCCCTTTGTTCTTGCCATGTGGGTTTTCTTGCACTATATTAGTGCTAGAATGGCTCTTATTCCCCTTCTCAATAGTATTCTTCATCCGAATCTTTTTCTCAACATCAAGAGATGCTATTAGGTTTACAACTGATATTTTCTGTCTCTTGTGTTTTAGAATTGTGCCGAATCTCTTCTATGAAAAAGGCAACCTAGCAATAATGCATCCGGCTATAAATTCATCGGGTATGACATACTTAAGGAGTTCAAGTTCTCTAGCCATGTGTTCAACCTCATGCGCTTGCTTGACTATAGATCGGTTAGCAACCATCTTGTAGTCATGAAAGCTCTCCATAATGTACAACTCGGGATGTACCAATGGTTGCATTCAGTTGATCCCACAATGCCCTCTCATCTTGAAGTGCAAGTTTGCATCTTCTAGATGACTAGCAAGACTGTTTAGGATTGTTCTTCTAAGGATAGTGCTTTGTCTCCCCGGAATCTTCTCTTATCTCTAGAGATATTTCCCGAGGCGATCCAACAAGAACCCGTAACATTTTAGCCTCTAGCCGCAGCATGGCTTTAACTCGCCACCTCTTTTTTATGTGCACTAGAAAACTTTTCTAGTCAAAGACGTCGCTGAAAACAGTGACCATAGTTAAATCAAGAAAAAGCCTATAATAAGGTTTTTGGATTGTTGAGATAATTAGGCAATTTCGCATTAATTCTAAAATATAAATCATGGCAAATAGATGAACTAGATTAAACATGTTTAAATTATCGGCATGACAGATCAAGTATATCGCATATACTAGCGGGTGACGTATCATGATATCACATAGCATGAACATAATAACTAGTGTAAACCCAACTTGTACACTAGATATGTTTATACCTGCCGATGTAGATGTACTTTGGTGATGTAGATGCGACGATGATAGTGCGGCAGCAACCTTCGAAGACGAACCGCCGAGGACAATTTGGAAGCAATCGCGCGGAGAGCGCTTCCCAAAAACCTTATTCGCCTTCTCCCGCCGCGGGATCGCAAAGACGAGGGTTTCCGAGACACGCTTGCCCGGCCGCTAGTGCACGCAAGCAATCGGGCTGGAGTAGCTACGGCGGCGCAACAACAAGAAGAGGCGAAAACTCTATCTCAATTCTCTGGAGTTGAGAGATTGTCCATTCAAGGGACTCATCTCTAAACCAAGATGAGATATCGATCTGATTTTTGGCGTGGCGGTAGGTCGCTTATATATCCCGAACATCGTGTCGCGATCACGATCAGTTTAGGACTCTCTACTCGTGAGTCGATTTCAGACTGCAGCCTTGAAGACCAAGATTACCAAAAATAGAATGGGCCTTTGAGATCTCTCTAGGAATTTCCGAATTTGTTATTGGGCCAAGCCCATCTAAATTCCAACAATCATCACATCCCCCGCTCCTTCTCTAGACACATCCGTGGACAATCCTGGCAATGCTTGGGGTTGACGCCTCATAGGTGGGCGGGGGATCCATCCTCGAATGGTGGGAGCGGTGGAGACGGAAATGGCACGGAGAGAAGAGAAAGGGCGCAGACACCCTCTTTGCGCTGGTGGCATGGGAGCTCGGAAAGAGAGAAACGCGAGATTATTCCGAACGAAGCGGCCACTAGCGTGCAATTCCTCGCCAAAATCAAGTAGATCGCCGACCTTTGGATAGAGGCGGGGGGCGTGCCATCTAGGTGAATTAGCACGTGAGTAATCGCCATGTGTAAAATGATAGGGGTGGCAGTGCCTATTGTAAAATTTATCCTCCCAAAATGCGCTTTGTGCACGATGTAAAAACTCTTCTTCTTAAATACAAAGATGCGCAAAATCTTTTTGCGTATTCGAGAAATTAAGAGTTGTCAATCACTTTCTTAAATGGAGGCTTCTTCACCAATGTCCCCCATTGTAAATGCTGGGATCTTTTTAGTGGCAACCTTTTAAATATGGCCAAACAGATGATCTCATGCACATGCTCTGAACTGACAATGCAGGACAGGGCCTGAATATCACATTCACATGGCTCCTCTCAGTCCTCCCACTGTTGCGAACATAAAGGTTAGAATGCACTAAAGATCTATATATACACCTATAAGCCGATGGGCTTTTAGTCAGCAACCAGTGTTCATGCTTGAGTGTATATGGAGAGCTGTAGCTGTAGGAATTGTAAGAGTGAGCCGGGAAGAGCAAGAAAGAGAGGGCCTAAGAGCAGTGGGAATGGGAACATGGAGGAAAGCCATTCCTGAAATTTCCCTCCCTCCAGCAGTGGAGATGCATGGGAGCTTGGTTTGGTGTTTTCCCGGTGCCTCCCATTCCTATATCGTTCTTAAGCGCTCCTTCCTCTTCCTTTTGGTTTGCAATGCTTGTTTTAAGTGATCATGGAAGAGGAAGAAAGAGGACCTAAGATTAGTAGGAATGGGAACGTCGAGGAAGGCTATGATTAAGTTCGGGTCTTCCTGATGCCTCTCATTCCTGTCATTCCTAGGTGCTCATTCCTCTTCCTCTTGGCTCACAATCCATGGACGACTGAATTACACGTTTGATGTTGTTTCTTTGCAAAGTTAAAATACTTGAACTGTCAAATATGATTCCTTTGTTTGAACCGAAATGTTTGATTAGTCTCACTGTCTCAGATTCGTTGGCAAGTCTAGCCCATGAATAGAGGATGGGCTAGACAGAGTTTAATGAGTTTCAGATTCCACTAACATAATGATACAACTGTTTATTATCGATTGTTTTGGACATATGAATAGACATCACACTAATAAACTTCGGAAAATAGACAAAAACTTCGGAAGATAGACAAAAAAATGATGTTTGCCACTAACTTTTCTGCTATTATATATCACCAAGTCTGCAAAGAAGGTACAGAGAAAATAAAGATACTGACAAACAAGAACATTGCATCTGATTTGGTAGACCATCTATGGCACAAACAATTGTTTGCAACCACAATGCAAAATTTGAATATAGGTATACAAGATCATACGTGCATGAGGCATACACCGGACTAGCAGTACAGGTATGTTAGGGCAGGTACATTGCTACACGCCAGCCATCTCATAGCTTGTCTCATGCAACGCCATATAGGATTTTTGATGATATGGAGGTAAGAGAGAGGGGAAAGAGAATGAGGTCGTTGCTTCGTGAAACAACCGTCTCATGAGCTAAAATTTAGGACTATGAGACAACTATTGTACCATTGTATGAGTTCTTGTTGTCATGCAACTCACAATACTATTTGTACTCTCCCCATAAATTAAGGAATTGCAAATTACTATGAGACAACTTAAAATGGTAACCAATGTACGTATAGTCTATTAAGCCGCCTCAACTTACGTGGCACTTTATGAGACGAGTTATGAGACAACACCAATGTGCTTGCCCTTAGCAGGAAACGTAGTGAATTCATCCTGAAGCCTTCAACAGGTTTGAGCTTGGCTGAGCCATAAATGCAATACCAAGCTGATTTCTACAATCAAACTGGCTTCATGCTGAATTTTTAGATGCATGATGAAGGAGTCGACATATTTTGACACTCCTATTTTGAAATAATTGTAGTTAATTAATTTCGTTTAACATTTGTGAGACAGTGTCTTTACCTTTTTCCCCCTTTTTCATGCTATTTGGCATTAGGAGAATTCCCAGCAGCGTTGCTCTTGGTAGTTAAAAAAAAATACAAATGAATTTGGATGTAGACTATTAGAAATTACTATAGAAGTATATATATGTATGAATTTAGTAAAGCTGGTACACTTATGAACTTGTTATGCAAATAAATAAATCTTATATAAACTATAGGAAATAATAAGAATCACAAAACATTATGGTTTAATTGTATCAACATATATCACTCAGCAAGGAAATACAAACCGATATATGTTTTTGAGAGAAACTTGTAGATGCAACAACTGAATAGATGTGGTTCTGCAAAATAATCTGATTCAAAAGCAAGGCAAAAGACAAAAAAAGGTAATTGAGGGCAGTGGAATATATATTGGCACGCCATAGAATAGCATACATGCATGATCTGCGACGATGGCTAGGAAATGAATGATAGCATGCATACACCGGTGGAAATACCCGTGATCCAACTTACGACAAATAATACTTGATGAGCCAGCGGCATCAAATAGGAACGATGTGGGCATGAGCTATCCCGTGGACACGTAGTGTACATGTGGTACATCTGGTATTTGTCTTGTGAAGCAAAGATTGGAATAAATCAGGCAAAGTGCAAAAGCAAGAAGCCGTGTCGCACGACACCGCCGGTGCGCCTCCCCGCCGCAAGCCAGAGAAGCGAAGCCGGTCTGCACACAGCAGAGTCACGGAACACATCCGTCGCCGCCTCCCCGCAGCGCCGCTGCCGAGGAACTCCACCGAGCGGTGCACCGGCCCGCGCCGCCACACCAGCTTGATCCGCCCGCCGCTCTCCTCCACGCACGACCGAGCCGAACCACGCAGCGCACCGGGCCCCGACCTTGGCAGCACCCGCGCCACCGCGCCGACGAGATCGCGGACGACGGGCGCCGAGCAGGACGGGTCCGGGCACCGCGATCGACAGGCACCGCGCGCCCGCCGGCCACCGCCGCCGATGTACCTGCCCAGCACTCATCGCAGCAGTAGTGTCCGCATCCCGCCGATCTCGTCCGCCCAGCCGGGAACGGATCGCAGCAGATGCCGCAGACCTCCGTCCGCAGGCTGCAGCGTCGGGACCAGCGGACTGCCTCACCACCGCGCTGGCGCGTGTCTTCCGGGCCGGTGGTGGCTGGCCGACGGCGGCGCTGACCCGACGCTCGTCGGTGAACCACTCCTCCCGGACCCGCCCCACGCGCCTCTTGAAGTGGCACAAAGCAGACCGAGGCGAATCCCGGGGATGGAGAGCACCCGGCGACCGCCGCCTTGTCCGCCTCTTGCCGCGCATGGATCGTAATTGATCAGGCAAAGTGCAAAAGCAAGGAAGATCAGGGCATGGATTACTCAAAAAAAAAGAAGAAAGATCAGGGCATGGATCGAGTATATATAGAACTGAATAATGGCGTAAGGGGAAGTGAAAAGATCATGGATTCATGGCAGCGCTGCTGAGGCGTCGTGGAAGTGAAGAGCTGCATAAATTTTTTTTGAAACTGTCAGTAAACAACTGCATGGATTAAGTAGACGATGCATCGATACCGCACACGGCCGGAAGCAAGCGCGGTTTGGAGCAACATGCGTGAAGCGGCGACGTTTTCTTTTGCATTGATCGTGGATCAGCAAGAGAGGAAGTAACGATGGCCTTTTATTTTCCTTTTTGATTGAAGGTGGGCTGCCTAGGTGGCATAGTTGCATGTCCAGAGAACTCCCTAGTGGGGGTTCTCTTTATAGGAGTTATAGATTAAGGCTGTACTCATGCAACAAAGGTGCAAAGTGAGAATAAAGATATTGACTTTCACAATAAGAACATTGCATCCGGCTTGGTAGACCATCTATGGCACAAACAAAAACTTGAAACTGCACTACAAAATTTGAATATGTTTGAGGGAATAATTACTGTATTGCCCTCCAAATCCTAGAGGGGTGGGTATATGTGTCTGTACATGGGCCTCTATGTGCCTTGTGTCATATACACTAACATCCTCCCGCACTCTGAACTACCGACGAGCGGAGATCAAGACTCGACAACAAAGAAACACACACAGCCCCCGCAGCCACAACTAACCACCGGCGACATTGAGGTCGGACCGAAACTCCGAGAACGCCGAGGGAGGGAAGACCCTTGGTGAAGATGTCGGCAACCGGGAGGTGGTCGGGACATGGAGGACCCGGACAGCGCCGATAGCAACCAAGTCACGAACAAAGTGCAAGTTAATCTCCACATGCTTCGTCCGCGGATGCTGAACTGGGTTGGTGGAGAGGTAGACGGCACTGACATTGTCATAGTAGACGAGGGTGGTCTTGGCGAGGGGGCTATGAAGTTCAGCCAAGAGCTAACGAAGCCAGCACGCCTCGGCCACACCGTTAGCGACACCCGATACTCCGCCCGCACCGGAGCGGGAGACAACCGGGTCGCCGCTTGGACACCTAGGAGACAAGGTTGCCACCAAGGAAGACGACATAACCCGAGGTGGAGCGGCGAGTGTCGGGGCAGCCAGCCCTAGTCAAGATCGGTGTAGACGACGAGCTCACCGCAGGAGACCGGTGGAGAATTAGGCCGAAGTCAACAAAGGGTGCCACGGACATAGCGGAGGAGGCACTTCATCGCAACAAGATGTGGCTCCCGAGGATCATGCATATGAAGACACACCGGCCGAACGGCATACACGAGGTCGGGCCCCGTGAAGGTGAGATACTGCAATGCACCAGCCAGACTCTGGAAGGCAGTGGGATCCGCCACAGGATCATCCTCATCAGTAGAGAGCTTTGCCTGAGTATCAACAGGAGTAGCACATGGCTTGTAAGCTATCATCCCAGCCCGCTCGAGGATATCAAGATCATACTGGCGCTGGTGCAGGAAGAGGCCGGAAGGGCAAGGATCAACAGTGACACCCAAGAAGTGGTGAAGCTGACCAAGATCCTTCATAGCAAACTCCTACTGTAAAGACGAGATCACGCGCCGAAGCAACTGCAGACCGGAGGGTGTGAGGACAATATCATCAACATAGAGAGCAACAGGTATGTAGTCTTAGCCCCATGACAATAGACGAACAAAGAAGTGTCGGACTTGGCCTCTGTGAATCCCAATGTCACCAGGAATGTGGCAAACTTGGAGTACCAAGCCCGAGGAGCCTGCTTCAGACCATATAGAGACTTCTTGAGCCGGCAGACCAGATTAGGACGACTGGAATCCACAAACCCCGCTGGCTGGCTGTAGTAGACTGTCTCAGACAAGGTGCCATGGAGGAAAGCATTCTTCACATCCAGCTGATGCACAGGCCAAGAGCGAGAGAGGGCGAGCGAGAGGACTGTGCGCACTGTAGCAGGCTTCACCACTAGACTGAAGGTCTCATCATAATCCACACCAGGGCGTTGGGTGAAACCCCGGAGTACCCAGCGAGCCTTGTAGCGCTCCAGACTGCCATTAGCCCAACGCTTGTGCGTCCAGATCCACTTGCCAGTTGTTGACGGTAGCTAACGACAACTCCACGAGTTTGGTGTTCTCATTTGTCTTGCTGGTATTTCATAGGTTTTAACTGAACACAAGTATCTCAAATGATGGATTAGAGTATACCATTGTGAAGAGCTCGCTGAGACGATCGAAACGGACATATTACTTGCCACATTTGGAGTCCAGAATCAAAAGTTATGAACCATGACCATTGGTATGAATTCCAAGGATCTAGAAGACACCAGAGAACTCCACGCCAAAGCCTGGGCCCACCTGTCATAGGGTGAGGCCGCCCGGGCCCATGTATGGTGCCGCCCGGCACCCAAGTTGGGCCAAACGGGCCCAGCTTCTGGAAGCTTCTTCCACTAACCTATGCGAACCCTAGAATCTGTACTAACCATTGATTTAAGTCAGTTTGATTCAACGGCTTAGATTCATCCCTCAGGACTATAAATACAGGGGTAGACCCTTCCCCCTGAAACCCTAATTCATTCAAGAGAATTCATTATTCATCTCATCTCATTGATTAGAGAGGGATCCCAATGTGAGGAACTCTCTCTCTTCAATGTAGATCTAGGGTTAGACTCTTCAATGTAATAGATTAGATCTAGTTAAGAGTTAGGGAGAGCGGAGCTGTGCTCCGGTTCTGGAGGAGTCTTCAGAGTTATGGTATGTCTTTGTATCTTTACTCTACAAGATTTATGCTTAAATATATTTATCTTCTCTATTAACTTTTATGCCTTTCATATATGGTTAGTATAGTTGTTATGCCTTAGCATAGGATCTTCGCTCGCATCGGGTTCTCTAGTTATCATATGTGATTAGAGTAGTAATTGATAGTGTAGACATGGTGTCTAGATTAGAGGTTACCTGAGATTGCACCCAATCCCACGGATAGTTTGTGGTAGCCCAGGTGGTGATAGCCCCGACGGCCGACGTATTCCACCACGTTCGGGTTGGTGTTTGTAGGACTTTTATCGAGCTTCCTAGCCCCCTTCTCATCCCTTTTTCCGTGGCTAGTGTTCCGATGTCCCGAAGTGTTATTGTGTGATTGCTATATTTATCCATACCTTAGTTACCATAGAACCAAAGTAATAGAGAAGTAGTTAGGAACCTTTGCCTCTCCCTCGCCCCTCTTGATTAGCTAATCTATTCATTTATCATAGTATACTTTTGGTCATTAGTAGTAGATTACTTTTATGTTTTAGTATTAGTATCATTTATTAGCATTTATCACTTACCCCTACTTTAGTCTAGTTGGTTTGCTAAGTTAGTAGATACATGATTGTGAGTTATTAGATTCTTTACCATTAGCTTCCCCGTGGATACGATACCCTAAAATATACTCCCCTAGGGAAAAGCTATGATGGTGTTCTCAGGCGCTGCGTAATCCTTCATATTCTTTTAGCAAGTTAACAAGCATCAACACCAGTCACCACATTACCACTAGAAGGACGCTAGACGAGGTCCCATGTCCGGTTGGCAAGAAGTGCCTCGTACTCCTCTCTTCCGCGCGGGCGCGATTAGGGTCGGCCGTATGTCGCGAGCGCAATTGGGTATCCGAGAGACCTGCACCCCCCGCCCCCTCGGTGGTGGAGAGAGCCGCCGAGTCACCATGGGATGAATGTGGCGAGGGTCCCAATGGATGACTTGCGGGTGGTACACCTCAGGCTCGACGCGAGGTCGACGCTGGGAGGTGGTGGAGGCGGTGGTGGTGGGACGGCTACAACATAGGTGGAGGTGGAGCTAGAGCCGTTGGACGAGGCACGCCCGAGCCGGAGGCGCCCGGCGTCAAGACCGAACGGCGACGGTACACTGTGTCGGCCCGCAAAGCGTGGAGGGGGCCATCGGGCCACACGAGGTGTCGCAGAGGACGACGGAGCCTTGCGTGCCACAAGAGGCGGGCCGGGGCCGCGCGTGGCGCAGTGAGCGGCGCCGGGCCACGCGCGTGGCGCAGCTGAGCGGCGCCGGGGCCACGCGTGGCGCAGCAGGTGCCACCGGAGGACTTGTGGAAAGAGGCCAGAAGAAAAATGGTGGCTGAGCCACCGGGTCGTGAAAAACATGGACTCCAACTTAGGACCAGAGGAGGACGTGGAAGAGGTGGAGCACGGGAAATCCGACTCATCGAAGACGACGTGACAGTCCCTCGATGAGAAGTGAGGTCGAACAGGCGGTACCCCTTATGGTGAGGGGAGTAGCCAAGAAACACACACCGTGTCGAGCGAGGCACCAACTTGTGAGGAGCAAAGGGCGGCGATGTTAGGGTAACATGCACAACCGAAGACACGGAGGTGATCACAGGTAGAAGGGACACCGAAAAGAGCGTGTTGAGGGCTAGGAGCAGGACAGGCAAAGTGGAAGGAAGACGCTTGAGCAGGTGGGTGGCGGTGTGGAGGCTCTCAGCCCAGAAGCGCGGGGGCAGAGAGGCCTGAAGAAGAAGGGTGCACATGACATCATTCGTGGTGCGAATCATGCGCCAGCCTTGCCATTTTGGGAAGAAGTATACGTGCAAGACATGCGCAGCTGAACACCTCGAGAGAGAAAGAAAGAGCGGGAGGTGTTGTTATTGAACTCACGCCCGTTGTCACACTAGACGGCCTTAATGGCGAGGCGGAACCGAGTGGACACCCAAGCGAGGAAGTGGAGGAGGGTGGGAAACGTGTCACACTTGGCACGCAAACGGAAAGTCCAAGAATAATGGGAGAAATCATCAACCACCACAAGATAATATTTAAGCCCAGAAATGCTTGGTACAATATTTAAGCCCAGAAATGCTTGGTACTGGTGAGGTCCACAAATCACAGTGTACAAGCTCAAAGACATGCGTGGCATGCGAAGAAGAATTAGAAAAAGGAAGTCTAACATGATGACCTAGCTGGCACGCATGACATAGGTGCTCAGCATGAGTACAAGTACAAGGGATGTCTGCACTTCGACTAAGCTGAGCCAAAACATCGCAGCCGGGATGACCAAGACGGTGGTGCCACGTGGTGGAAGAAGGCGTCACGACAAGAGTGGCAGCGGAAGATGGAAGGCGAAGAGTGTAAAGGGGTACCGTGCTATCACATCGGAGAAGAGGTCACCGGAAGCCAAATCCTTCACAGTAAGACTAGAAGTGTCAAATTCGACAGAACATGAGTTATCAGAAGTGAACTGACGAATGGAAAGAAGATTGTGGACCATTTGAGGAGCAACAAGAACATTCAAAAGATGAAAAGGACTAGGTGTAGAGCCCACGGAGGTGATAGGAAGATAGGACCCATCACCCACCATAATAGAAGGATAAGAGGGATGAGGGGGTCAGATAGAAGAGAGTATACCAGATCCGGAGTGGTGTGGTAGGAAGGACTCGAGTCACGATCCACTCAGCCCCGGGCGGCGGTGTCGGCCCCATGGTGCTAAAGGATCGAGCAGTCGGCTCGACTCCACCCCCTAGGCCAGGACGGAGGCTGGCTGGGCGGAGCAGGTGGGAGCCAGGCGGGCGGAGGAGTGATGCCGGAGTACATAGTGGCCGTGGGGAGGGGAGACTGAGCACCCCCGCCCCTGCCCTTGAAACGACCACATAGAGATGCGCCCTAACCATGGGTTCTTCGAAGGATGGCCAGGGCGCACCACGAGGGCCATAGAGTGGAGCGAGAGGCGAGTGGGTCCGCCCTGAGGACCTCCACCGGCTCCACCACCACCAGCAGCACCACCTCCACCACCACCACGTCCACCACGCCGGTGACGGCCACCACCCCCAAAGACCGCTGATCCCCCCACCCCCGCTTGGCTCGGGAAGGCGGGTAGGTAGTGATGAGTGCGGAGGTGGAGGACGAGGAATAGGAAGACGACGCAGAGCTAGTCACGGGCCGTAGGGTGAGTTCCTCGAGAGCAAGGTCATCCCGGACCTGCAGGAAGGTGGGGAAGGGCTGCCAACGAGTGAGCCAGTCCTGTGTGCGCAAAGCGGTCATTGAGACCCGCAGGACGTTGAGGACCAAGACGCGATCCTCGACCGGCACGTGAGGTCGCGGAGAGCGCCGGCCTTGCTCTTCACCGCCGGTAGTACTCCTCAATGGAGAGGCCCCCCGCTTGAAGGTGCGGAAGTCGGCGCCGAGCTGGATAGTTCGTGCCTTGGCGTTGCCAAGGAATTGTCCCTCGAGCGCCAGCCAGTCCGACGAAGCAAGGCGCCCGAAAGTCGGGACGATGTCCCGTAGCTCATGGGAGATGGTCCCCAGATCCAGACAGGGTGACGCTGCCGAGGCGCATTTACGCCACGCCCCGAGCCGCAGGAGGTGTGTCGGGAGGACGTGGTCATCGAGGATGTAGCGGCAGCGCGAGGAGGACCTGGTCACGCCATCATGCGTAGGCGGTGGAGGTAGAGTCAAGCACGACGATGACCGGGTTCTTGATGTGCGGGACTCCGGCGGCCCGGAGGAGGAGGTAGGCGACCATGGGGTTGGGCTAGGAGACGGTAGCAGCAGAGGGCGCCGGTGCGGGGGCGTCGGCAGTAGGAAGATGAGGCGACAGGCTCGATGGGTGGGTGGCCGCCGGGCCCGAGCATGAAACGCCCTGCCTCAACAACCGACGGGCAAGAGCGTCGGCGGCTGCGCTGCGCTTCCCACACGAGGGCGGCTGCCCGAACATGCCTCTTTGGGCTGCTGCAGCCTTGGCCTTGGTAGCAAGGAGGGCCTCGGGCGAGGCCCGCGTGAGGCATAGGAGTAGTGTCGAGGAGGATCGCTTGTTGCGGTAGGCATGCCCAGCCCCGGACCGGCGGCGGCGGCAAAGCGGCGGTGGCGGCCTCGGTAGGGGCTGCCCCGGTCCGCGTGGAGGGCAGCCGCGGGCGGCGGTAGCAGCCGAAGGAGCCCGCGCCGGCGCCCCCGTGTCGCGGCCCCTCCCGCGCCCGCCCATAGCAGGCGGCAAAGCAGCGCCCGGAGGGCGAGCCTGGAGGAGGGGTCGGGAGGGGAGGCTCGGGGCCGCCTCCGGCAACAAGAACGGGCGGCGGGGGGCCGCGCCGCGCTCGCTGGGCGGCGCCGGTGCTATGCCCCGCATCTGCTAGTCCCGCGGCCGCGGCGTGGGAGCTGCGGCGGCGGCGGCAGCGCCCGTGCCTAGCGCGCGGCCGTGTAGGGAGACGGAGGGAAGGAGGAGGGCGGCGCGGCGGCCGGCCAGCCATGGGGGCGGCGGCGGCGGGAGTTGGGCAGGGGAGAGAGGAATCGAAACCCTAAGCGTATACCATGTTTGAGGGAATAATTACTGTATTGCCCTCCAAACCCTAGAAGGTTGGGTATATATGTGTCTGTACATGGGCCTATATGGGCCTTGTGTCATATACACAAACAGAATATAATAAGCAATACAAGATCGTAAGTGCAGACGAAACACATCTGATTGGACTAGCAGTCCAGGTATGATTTTCAGCAAACGAACATTCTGATTTGGGAAGTAAAAGATTTCTGATAGCCAATTCAACCTGATGCCTTCAATATATGTAAGCTAGGGCTGACCCAAATTTGCATTACCAAGCTGATTCTATAATCGTAGTTGGCTTCATGCTGAATTTTTAGATGCATGATCAGGGAACAGACTTATTTTGACCTTGCTTTGAAGGAATTTTCGTTAATTAATTTTGTTTAACATTTGTGGAATAGTCTCTTTACTTATCTTTCTCTCATGAGACAAATTTAGGAAGCGAGCTCCTTGTAAAACGTACTGTAAGTGGAGGAAATCAAAATGATGTTTAAGTTCCTTTGTGCAGAACCTGATCTTCTAATTTCTTTAATCACACCTTAACTTCTGTCGCAAGTCCGGTGTCTGGTCAACAATACCTTTGTTTTTATAGAAAAGCGAGAAGCAAGATTTTCAACTCATGAAAAGAAAGAATTCAAAGTTTTTCTTTTTGGTTAGAATCATTCATGCTATCATTATTCATGAATCCAAGTAAATGCACTTGAAGTTGAAGGCTCCTTTTTCTCCCCACATCATTTTTGTTTGAATGCACAGCTCAGGTCAATCGGCCAACATGCATGTCTGCCATCAGATATGGCACTGCCAGAAGATCACCATCTGGACTTCGTGCATCTGCTCTTCATTGCCAATAATACAGGCTACATGGCTCCACTGTGATCCACTGCTATGCAATGTCCTAGCTACAGTACAGCTCTTGTTTGATATGCTTTCATTTTTTTTTTTTTTGAAATGTGTGTGCTTTCATTTTCACCAAAGCAAGGCACCACCTGAGGTTCCTATATATGTGCACACCAGATGCGAGTGGTTCCATGGTAAGAGCTTCTCTCCCTTGAGAATTTGTGAGCAGGGAAGAGGAAGAAAGAGAGGTCCTAAGGGCAGTAGGAATGAGAACATGAAGGAACGCGAGTGCTCTAAATTTCTCCTCCTCACAGGGGAGGACATCTGCATTGTCGTGTTCCTGATGCCTCTCATTCCTATGGTTCTTAGGTTCTCCTTCCTCTTCCTTTTGTTTCATTGTTTGTGTTATTTTGATTCAAAACAATATTCCAATGCGCATATTTAGATGAGGTGGCTTTAATAGCGAGCCGGGAAGAGGAAGAAAAGAATGTGTATGAGCAGTGGGAATGAACACATCAAGGAAAGATTAGTTCACTGGTTTCCATCGGCAAAGGGTGGGAATTTAGTGAGGTGTTTCCTGGTGCCTCTCATTCCTATTGTTTTTACATGCTCCTTCCTTTTCCTTTTGGCTCGCATGATTGTCTTAGCAGAGAGATGTTTACGCAGACTTGAGAGTTCACACACATTTAGGCATTGAGAGTCCTGAACGTGTTGCAGTAAAAGAATAAAGAGAGCTTAAGAACAATGACCGTGGGAATAATAAGGCATGTCTCAAAAATATCCACGCATAGTCTAAGATGATGCATTTTTTTTTTCTTCTAAAAAGTATGGCAAAAGTTTGCACTATTAGAGGAAGAAAACAAAATACAAATTCCAGCCCAAGATGATAGCCTTTTTTTACTTGAACGTTTATAGAGTTCCAAAATCCATAAAAGCACAATGATGCAACTACTGAACGTATTGACTGTTCTGCCATTACTATTTACTACTACTCACACCAAGACTTGCTAGTAGAGTGCAAGTAAGAACCTCCTGTATACAAAAACTAATGATGTAATGTAGCATCTCACAAAGATTTAGGGCGCATGGCGTGAACATTGATCTTACCATCTACAGGAAACACTGAATGGATGCCAAAATGATCTGAACTAAACAAGCTGCCCTTCCAATTTCATACATACATGCACGCGTAGGGGGGAGCAGCGATCAAATTGACAAAAGCTCAAGGTAAATTGTACCACCGTTAACCTTGAATTTATCCAAACAAATATTTTACAACATAAATAAATTCCGGTTGTACCATTAACCTTGGCTAGAGCTGGTTGTAAGAACCGTCTCTAGAAATCAGTTTCAACTGTGACTGAAAATAGATTCTGTGATAGATTCTGTGATAGTGCGAAAGCATCTAGAGGGCTTCGCCACCCAATAGCAGTAGGATAACCTGTGCCACTTGCTTGTTATGAAATCGCCGAGCACGACTACTTGCTCTGCCTTACGAAAATCCATGGTATGGAAGCGAAAACAACCCTTGAGCCATAATAAGGAGGTAGCAAGGCCCCAAAACAGAGTTTGGAGTTGACGTAATAAGTATCCAACAAGGCAACAATGGGTACCTCCATAGTCCATACCAAGAATGTTTTCCAAAGCCCCCTCTCCTCGCCCAGGCACTGAAGCCCAAGGGCATTGCCATCATCGAAACTAGTCAAAATTCAGTTTTAATCTTGTGCACAAGGTAATACAACCGAAAGCGTTTCCTTCACAAAAAAACAACTGAAAGCTAATTGCAGATGGAAAAAAATCACAAAGTAGCCAAATAGGCTCGATAATCTGGAAAATGCTGAGGTACTTCAGGGGGACTGGACCACCTAGCAAGGTCAAGTCGTGGCTCAAAAGGGTCAGCTCATCATCACCCCACTGAACAGGAGCAGCTTGACATTTAGCCATGTTCATGTGAAGACCTGACACGAGCTACTGTGTTTCTTGATGACTCTCATTCCTATTGTTTTTAGTCACTCCTTTCTTTTCCTTTAGGCTTGTGCAACTGTCTTAGCATAGAAACATGGAGTTCTTGATTCTCATTCCTATTCTTTTAGTCGCGCCTTCCTTTTTCTTTTGGCATGTGCAATTGTCTTAGCAAAGATACACAGAGTTCTTGAAGCTGAGATGGTAAGGGAATATAAAGAGAACATGAGGCAAAGGGCATTGGGGACATGAAAACATCAATCAATGTACACACTTTAATATGATGGCTTTGTTATCCGTAACTATTTCAAACTTAAGTTAGATGATGGCTTTACATATTCAAACTTATTTACAACACAATGGTACTGTCTTTCTTCACACACAATGGTACTGTCTCTTGGAATGGAATGAATTCTCCATATATTTGCCACCAACTTTCAGCTATGACTTGGTGCAAGGAAAGTAAAAAAATGTGACAAAGTTGCAACACACAAGACTTGAACATTGTATCTACCCCTGCAAATCACCCTCTATAGTACAAACATTAACCGGTAATTTCCCTGACAAAATGATTTTTAAAAATACCTATAAATAGAACTTGTTTTCATCGCGATTCCATTATCTGAATTCATGGCCTAGACCAATATGACTAACATGATGAATGCCTCTCGCTTTCAGATACTATGGCACAACTAACATCAGTATCTCCATTATGCTTCCTGCCTGTGTTCTTTACTGCCAATGTCAATCCCACATTCATAGACTGCTATAGTTTACATGGCCCCACTCCCATCCAAAGCTGCATCCAATTAATGGCCTGTTGGTGCACGCTGCACTTGGTCCATTCATCGTTCACAGTTCACAAAGCTAGGTGCACTTGGAGTGTCTATATATATTACTTGAGCGAACCTTGAGGCATGAGTGGTTCCATGCAAAAGCTTCTCCATCTCAGGAACTGTGAGCACGGAAGAGGAAGAAAGAGAGGTCCTAAGAGCAATAGGAATGGGAACATGAAGGAACGCAATGCCTTAGTCTCGTTCTTCTCTATCGTTTGGAGACGGACATTCTATTCGTGTTCCTGATGCCTCCCATTCCTATGGTTCTTAGGTGCTCCTTCCTCTTCCTTTCGCTAGCGCGATTGATTTGGTGACGAAGATAATATATATACCAGAGCATATATTTAGATGAGGAGGGCCTGATGGCAAGTGAGGAAGAGTAAGAAACAGAGGGTGTAAGAGCAGTGGGAATGAGAATATTGAGGAAAACTAATCCTCATTTCCTCTAGTTATATACGGAGTGGGAATTTGGTTTGGTGTTTCCCGATGCCTCTCATTCCTATTGTTCTTAAGCCTTCCTTCCTCTTCCTTTTTTGCTTGTGTGATGGTTTTATGGAGAACACTAGGGACATCCATCCCAAGTTCTTGGATCACCTTTCTGCTACAGATTCTACTAGTTACTAGTACGAGTGCATAATGACTACTATAGAACTTTGACTGTTCTGACAATCAATATTGCACCAGCCACCAAGATGTATGTGCCATTGCCAGGTGGTCAATTGTGAATGCAGAAAAAAAAACTATTTTGACTTACTAAGGAACAAAAAAAAAAAAAAAAGATGTGAACACAGTGGCACGAATTCATCGCTCTGTCATGCCAAATGTTGAAACTATGCTCATGAGACAAAACAGATAAAGCATCCACCTCTTGTGACATTGAGTTGGAACCAGAAATCATAGGTAGAAGGGAGTTGAACTGCATCCAAACTATGAACACTTCACTCAGCACACAAATTATGTCATCTTAATTTTTAGGGAAATAATTCATATATTTTTTCACAAGAAAAATAGCAAGTTGATTGTATTTTTTAACGTAAAAGTGACTAAACTGATCAAGACAACCGTGGCAAAAAAACATTGTGGATGGAGCACATAGACCATATGTATATTAGAAATAATCAAATAGATAATGTTAGCAGGAAGATCTACCTGCAATGAAACGATATTCTCAGCGATTGCTCAAGTAATCTCTATTATATATTGGGGAAGCTTTGAACAGATGTTTGTATAGCTGAAATGAGTATGTGTCGACTCACAAACTATAAAAATCATTTTATTAGCTTCACCTGTGCTGTAAGCCAGGCAAGGCCCATAACCAACAACCACCGGGTAGACATCTTTTGAGTATTCCTACTGACAGTTTTATTAATAAGCAACTTTCACTATAAATGGGCATTTGTAAAGGCCGATCCTTAGAAATCTGCCACTAGAAATACCCCTATTTATTTTTAAAGATGTTTGTTTTAAGACGGCTTCCACTAGAAATACCCCTATTCAGTACTAAATATCCATTTCTAGAGTTTGTTTCTAGATGATGCGTATATAAACTTTATAACTTTTTATATGAACACTACTACAATGCGTATATAAAATTGATAACTTTTACCAATGGATAGTCACGGATATTGTGAATGACCAATGATTAAGTTAGTACCAATGCTTACAAGTTGACTTATTGTCCATTCTTACAATCCTAGTATTATTGAAACTCATATGAAGATAAACTTTATATCAAAATTGTAAAGCTTGTCGAGGTCTATAACTTTGTAGTTGATCTTTTCAGTTAAGATCGTTAGGCACCTAAGTATATGTTAGAAGTTCTTGGAGCTATTTTCAATTGACAAATTTCAAAGACTAGAGACGGTTGGCTTTAGAAAATCGCCACTAAAAACCAACATGTGATTATTGCGCGTGTATTGAATTTATATTGAGCATGTCCATGATTGACAAGAAAATCCCATTCTTTTTTACCTTTGAGTTTTGACATTCTGAGTTCTGCAAAATCAATATGAAAATAGTTCCCAATAATTTAATTTCAAGCTTCTCACCCACTCTGGAACACCAAGCAAGCTAGGGAGAAGTGCTTCTAAACTGGAATTGTATAGCTTTGTTTTTTTGTGTACAATTGCACAGACAAAATAGTTTTGTTTCCTAGTGATTTTGCACATTGTTTGAACTGTGTCTACTTTTAAGCCTAAGGTGGCCGTCTGCCACCTAAAGGAAACGTTGGTGCAGCTTGAACTTGTCCAATCTTTGCTTATTAATATATGCCAGTAACCAAACTGGATCATTCAAAAAAAGAAACAAAAGGTGACGACCACACTTTTCTTAATATTTTCCCTTGCTTCTTCCATGCGCTCTACCTATACATTACTGGTACAAGTACGCATGATAGATATATGTAACACGTCCCACTAGCATCAACTGCTATATGTCCTATGGTGCAGTGCTAGTAACTCATGCACATGGCCAGTTCCTTCACTTATGGACTCGGTACAACACTACTGGAGGGAGAGGTCTGAGTATACCGCTCTATATATACATGTGTCCTAGCTAGAGACGAGTAGATTAGATGAAGTTACAAATTTGAGGCCTAGAAGGGTGAGCCAGGAAAAGGAAGAAAGTTTCTAAGAGCACTAGGAATATGAACATGAAGGAAAGCATTATTGTGTATATGGAGATTTGGTTTAATGTTTTCCTGATGCCTCATATTCCTAAGGCTCTTAGGTTCTCCTTCCCTTTCCTCATGGCTTTGAGATTAATGTTAATCATACAAAAAGAGATATATTTATTAGATGGGGTACTACATTGTGGTGTTGGTTGCAAGCAAGGAAGAGGAAGAGCGAAAGGGCCTGAGAGCAGTGGGAATGGCAACATGGAGGAAAGCCAAATTTGTTTGTATCTCATCCACCAATGGAGGGCTTAATCTGGTTTGGTCTTTCCCGATGCCTCCCATTCCTATTACTCTCAAGCACTCCTTCCTCATCCTTTTGATTACACTAGTGTTTCGCACATGAAAACCAAATGAACTCTGGATAATCTTGACAATGAGCATGAAAAAGGAAGCATATATAAGAAGGCTTACCATATATAAGAGCAAGTGGACATGTATGGTTCCCTCCCAAAGACTTTGGCGGTTTAGGTATACATAACTTAGACCTCCAAAATAAATGTCTCCTTGACTTTTCAGGCTCATAAATGAGGAAACTTGTTAAAAAGAAATATCTTAAAGATAAGCCTTTGTCCCATGCTCAACATAATCCAGGGGACTCACATTTTTGGGCTGGTCTCATGAAGGTCAAAGCTCATTTTCTAACCTGTGGCACTTTTGAGGTGCATAACGGGGGAAAATGTGAGATTTTGGAAAGATGTTTGATTAGGCGATAAAACTTTGTGCGAGGTGCACCCCAGTTTATACACAATTGTGAGACGCAAAGATGATACAGTGGCAAAAGTCCTTGGGACTATACCACTGAATGTATCCTTTAAGCAAGGTTTGGTCAATGCAAACCGAATTGCGTGGTTTGATTTAGTTTCAAAACTAATGCAAATCAGCCTTACAGCCGAGCGTGATATATTCCGTTGGAACTTTACTAAGAATAGATTGTTTACAGTTCAGTCTATGTATAAAAAGTTCATTACAGATGTGATTCAACGGGACAAAAGTGTCCTTTGGAAACTAAAAGCACCACTTAAAATTAAGATTTTCTTGTGGTACCTAAGAAAAGGAGTCACTCTCACCAAAGATAATCTTGCAAAGAGGAACTGGCAAGGATCTATCAAATGTTGTTTTTGTAATTCTATTGAATCAATTCAACATTTGTTTTTCAAGTGTCGTTTTGCTAGCTTTATTTGGAACACAGTGTATATTTCTTTTGGAATTCAACCACCTACTAGCATTGTGAACATGTTTGGTTTTTGGTTGCATGGATTAAATCCAAAGCTTCGAAATCAAATATTGTTAGGAGCAACTGCATTGTGTTAGGCAATATGGTTGAATAGGAATGATATGGTGTTCAATAAAGCTAAAACTAATACCTTTATGCAGGTAATTTTCAGGGCAACGTCTTTGGATCCGTCGATGGACCATGCTACATAAGGAGGACGATCACCCACTCTTCAATGAAGGATGCGAGAAGATGGGAGACTTTGATCATGCTAGTTTTTGCAAAGTTCGGTTGGAAATTCACAAACCGTATTGCCATTTAGATTTATCTTTTGGGATTCGACCTCACTAGTTGAGATGAACACTGTTTTGTTCCAGTTGACTGTGTTTTGCCTTTTGGCGTTGTTTTTGCCTAATAGCATTTTTGTAATGTGTTGCTCAGCTGTGTACCATTTTCGAATGGTAGAGGCTGGAACTTTGTTCCCTTATCTAAAAAAATGGTTCCCTCTTTAGAATGCCTTAAACAATGGATCGGTTAATATAATGTCATAACTAATGATGCGATTCTTTGTCTAAAAAAAACCAATGATGAGATTCAAGTGGGAATTCATGTGGTGCACTATGGTGCATGGGTTGGGCTGGCCGGCCGGCTGTCCGGTGGAGTTTTTTTCTTGAATACGCATAAGATTTGCGTATCTTTTTTATCAAGAAGAGTTTTTTACAAAAGCGTTACAAATTTTTTTTTTTTTTTTTTTTGGGGGGAATTAATTATACAACAAGCGCGGCCCTCCCCAATAAAGTCAAGCCAACTACTAGCGAATGAGACAAGGAAGCTTTCAAGACCGGCCTCGATCCAAAGATCGGCGGTGTGCTTGATGGTAGCTAGGAGGTGGCTAGTGGGGGAGGCTTCGCTGCGGAAGCACCTTGCGTTCCGTTCCTTCCATATCTCCCGGGCTACTAGAGCAAACGGGGTGTCGGCGCCCATCCGCTTGTCTCCGTGCCATCCGACTCTCCATTTGTCCCACCAGTCCAAAAGAGCGAAGCATGACCCACCCGCGATGAATCAATGCCTAGGACCGCGAGGATGGTCCACCACACCTGCCTGGAGTATGAGCAAGAGGCGATGATGTGGTCGATGGTTTCCGGCCCCGATCGCAGAGGAAGCAATTGTCGTTTGCCTCTAGGCCGTGTCGCCGCCTCCCCGTCCCGTAGTCCGGTGACGCCTCCGACTTTGTCAGCTAGAGGAAGATCTTTACACACAGCGGTGCCCAAGTCTTCCGGATCCCGAGATTGGGTGGGAGGTCAACTGAAGTGCCCTGTATGCTGATGAGGAGGAGTAGGTTCCCGATGGTGTCCATCTCCAGATTAGTCGATCCTCGGCGTCCGACAGCTGCACCGGCTGACGAGGTTCCACAGGGTGAAGTATTCATATGTGACCGGCACGGTTGTCCCACCCGTGATCTAGCGTATCAACGCATGATCTTGTAGACCATCAGCCACGGTGGTGCTGGCTATGCATCTACGGCTGACAGTCCAGCAACGTAGGCGCAATATCTTTGACCGCCATCTGCCACTGGTGGAGTTAGTGCCACTGGCGAAACCATGCTTCATGTTCGGTTGAACCAATGAGGCAATGGCGACAATGATGTCAGTAGACAGTAGGAACCCTGTGCATGTTATGAAATGCGCACTTGAGAAATATACTAGCAAATTATGAAATGTGTTAACTATTGACTGTTCAACACATGAATCCCATATGGCGCAAGATGCATTTACTACATATGGGATAATTATATGATGTAAGTTTAGTTTTTTTTCCAAAAGGACAAAAAAAACTTTTCCTCTTGCCACAACGAAGAGAAAAACACTAGCTACAACAGGCATTACCGTACAGGGGATTTTACATATATATACCATTATAATGGTTGCGTCTTACTCGAATATCACTCTTATAATGGATCTAGCAGCCGCCAGCTCGGTCGCTAGTTCGAAGGCTGCGCATTCACGCCGAGGGCATGGAGCCGCTGGTGAATGCGCGAGGAGGACCTTCCGTGGGCACCGGACGTCCGGGGTGAGGGCGGGGTGGTGCAGGGAGCGAGCAAGTTGCATCCTTAGCTGGCGGTGCGCCATGGGCGGCTGGCGTTGCGCCGTGGCCGGAGCTTTCCACGTCGAGCTCCCCGGCACCAGGTACCTGGACGAGCACGGAAACGTCGTCACCCTCGACGGCGCCACCACGGACCACCTCAGGGCCACCATCGACAGTTTCGCCAACGAGGCGCCCGGACGCTGTGCCTCACCTACGTCGGCGTGGGCGACGGGTTCTCGGTGAACGACCAGATTCGATGGGCGGGTACACGTGCATCGTGTCGTGGGGATCAGGACCCGTCCGCCCCAGCGTGAAGGAGTCAGTGGCGATCTGCAGGTCGGCAGGCATCACCGGCGGGCATCACCGTCCATCAAGATGGCAGCAGCGGCTGGGGGAAAGAATGAGCGAGCGACCGAGATGGGCTGGGGCCGTGTAGCGCATCGAAGAAAGAAACATTGGGGGCAGGAGGACATTTGCACAACGCCTGCTGACTGTGTTGGAGCGGCCCAGGCTGACATGGCGTGCTACGTAGGAAAAAATGGTAAAAATGAAAGATGTTCAACTTGCAGATGCTAGATCTGTAAGACACATTATAAGAGTAATATTCAAGTAAGACGCAACCATTACAATGGTATATATGTAAAATCCCCACCGTACAGGTAGCCGCTGCAAATAGCACTGAACATCGAGCATCGATTGGCTCCTCTCAAGCTTGAAAGCCTGAGATCTCCACCGTTTTGTTGTCTGCTGCAATTGACTCACTTTCAATATCTTCATGCTTCATGATACCAAATGGTTTTTCTAAGTTATTAATAATAAAGAAAAAATAAAGAGTTATGTATTTTTGTGTCGATACTATAATATATTCCATGTTTGAACTTGTGTAGCATTTATGCTTTGTTAATTATTAGTATGACACTGTAGATTTTTTATATTTATCATTGTTTAATATAGTTTAGCCCCTCATAATCGATTTCTAGATCCGCCACTGTATAGATCACATCCAACCATCAGCCCATCGCCGGCAGCCATGGCTTCCCGCCACCCCGATGCCTGGTGGCCCGGCACCCCCCTGTTGAATATGTTCCAAATTCAGCTGCCCATTATGAAAGGTCAGCTTCTGTCGGAGCGAAGCAGAGGCCCGTTCAAAGCCGAACGCAGCGTCAGAGATTAGGGTTTCTATTCGGAGATTGATTAATTCTCTTGTAAGCCGCTGCTGGGCGTTATAACTCGACTCTTGATAATAGTGAGGAGTGTTTGCTAGCCGGGCGCCCGTGGTTTTTCTCTCCTCCATTGGGAGGGTTTTTCACGTTAAATCTTGTGTCTCCGCTGTGGTTTGATTGTGTTTTTTTCATATTTAATCGTCATCGATTACAACACCCCCAAGAGCCCCGGTCAGTAGGAGCTCCCGCCAGCCACCGGTCGCCCGCTTCCCGCAGCCCGTATCCGCCGGCCCTCTTCCCCGCAGCCCATAGCCAGCAGCCCGCTTCCTACAGCTAGTAGCTAGCCGCCCCACCCCACGCCAAGGCCCTCGTCAAGCCTAGCCGGCTAGACGACCAGGTGGTCTGCCCATTGTGGCCTAGCTCCAGCCTCCAATCCTCCACCTCCTACTCTATGCTCGTGAGTACCCGGCTTTTGCTGGACTTCATTTGGGTGATAGACACTACTACCGACCCGTGGCTTTTTTTTTTTTATTTACCATGGCGGTTTTTCCAACCGCCACCGAAGTTAAGGCCATGGTAAATCGTTTGATTTACCGTGGCGGTTTATTTGTGTGCTACGGTTAAGAAAATAGGAAAACAAAGAAAAGAGAAAACCCATCCCAAACCCTAACGGGCCTGGATCTGGGCCACCACCGACCCGCCCCGCCGCCACTTTGGATCCACGCCACCGCTGCCGTCGTAGCCGATCGACCTTCGCCTCACCGGATCGGACTTCACCGTCGGATCAACCTCCACCTCGTCGGATCAGGCCATCTTTGCCGGGCCCCGTGTCACCGCAAAGCCTTGGGCTGCCGCGACACCACGCCGCCCGGGGAAGGAGGGAGGAGGTGTGGCCGGGAGGGAGGGAGGACGACCCATGCTGCGGCGTCGAGTAAGAGAAGTGGGGATAGGATGTGGAGCAGAGGGGGTGGGATGGGGAGAGGCAATAGCGCGAGAGGGTGAGTGTGGGTGAGGGAGGGTGGTGAGTCCGAGAGTGAAACCCTGGCTCCCAAACATATAGTGACAACGTTATATCGGGCCGTGATGGATCCAAATGGGATATTTGGGCTACTATTAACTGTGACAGTTATTTAAAAAACCCGAGATAGTTAGTTGATTCCGTGTGGCGGTTTGCACAAAAAACCACCACGGTTAAGATTTTCCAAATGCCATGCAAAATCAATCTAGTAGTAGTGGGACGGAGGAGCAGATGAAGCCACGGAGGGTGGGGTGGAGTAGATGAAGCTAGAGATGTAATTGGTTCAAACAACGACCATACTGCCACCATGATTAAGCAAGAAGCGTATAAAAAACTAGGTATTGCTACTTAATTTGATTACTTATAGTCAATTAGTCATAGACTTTGATTACCGATTATCTGATTCAGTTTATTAATTATGCAGATTTGAAAAGTTTCTTTGGTAATAGCTACAGTAGAAACTCGGCAAGTGGTAGTAACATCATGATTCTCATTGGTTGTTCTACAACTTTTTGCCCCTAACATGCATGTTGCATATAGCTCAAGTTCGCCCTATGCCGTTTTCAGTCTTAAGGCTTGATTCGGCACTGTCATCGATCCATTGATGACGAAATCCAGTGAAGACTGAGTGGTAAGAGAACAAGCCACCATACTTCGTGGCTGAAAATTTGCAACAGGATGCCAAGGTACTTGAAGGGGAACTAGATCACCTAAAAAAGCAAGTAGGAATTGAGAGGATGCTTGTCATCGCCACATTGAATAGGAGCCGCTTGACACTAAGCCATGTTAATGTGAAAACCCGATGCGAGCTACGGTGTTTCTCGATGACTCTCATTCCTATTGTATTTAGTGGCTCGTTGCATTTCCTTTTGGCTTGTGCAATTGTATTAGTAGAGGCTAAGATGGTAAGGGAATGTGAAGAGACCAAATGAGAGCAATGGGCATTGGTACATGGTATCACCTCAACCCATGTACAGACTTCTGATGGCTTTGTTATCCGTAACGATTCTAACTTCAGTTAGACAATGGCTATAAATATTCAAACTTATTAACAACAAAATGGTACTGTCTCATGGAATGGAATGAATTCTCCATATGTTCACCACCAACTTTCAGCTATGGACCAAGTGCAAAGAAGTAAAAACAAATATATAAAAAAAGAAGACAAAGATGCAACACACATGACGTGAACATATTGTATCTGACCCTGCAGATCACCATCTATAGTACAAACATTAATTGGAAAATGCCCTGACAAATGATTTGAAATAAACGAGCTATTTCTTGGGGTTTCATCCTTTTTTTGGAAATGGAAACTTTTATTAATTTCAAGAGATTACATCAAGGTGATACAATATCTTGAAACATTCCCAACCTCTGCCCAGGGGCACACAGCTTTGAGAGTTTGAAAGAACCATACACACTAATGATTGTCAATCCTAAAACTAAACCGCCACTCATGCGCCTGGGAAAAAAAGTCCTTGGCCACACGCTCCAAGAACCGAGATGCCCCTACAAGCACCACCTGGGAAGTAGGTTGTTGAAGAATAGCCCACGAGCGGAGCCAATGCGTGATTGAGTAGAGTATCTGCAAAAAGGAAGACCGTTTGTTTTAAAAAAACAACCGTATTTCTGCATAACCAGACGGACCAACACAAGGCTGCCGCGCCAATAAGGACAAGTGATTTAAATTGTTTTGGTATCCCATTCAGCCAACCCTCAAACATATTAGCTATACTAGTTGGCCTCTTCAGTCCCCCATGTCGCGTGTACCGTGGCCCATACCATCCTAGTGAAACGACAATCAAGGAACAAATGCTGTATCGATTCATTTTCCTGACAGAAGCAGCACTGTTGAGATCCTTGCCAGCTTCGTTTTGCCAGGTTATCCTTAGTTAGGACGATGGCATCCATGCATATTTATCAGAGGACAAATGGCTCCTGATAATTAATAAGTTAGTAAGAAACCAACATGGCGATTGAAATATATGCCTTCAGCTTCGAAAATCTGTTTGAAATGAACAGAGAATGCTGGATGAACAGTTGCAAGCATAGCTAGGACTGACCGATTTTGTTTGTAACCTTTTGGACTCAAAGTTGATATTATCTTCAAATATTTAATTTTTGAAGGAGTAAGCTGTGGAACCTACTTTGTCCTTGGTGCATTTGTATTGACTCGACTACCTGAGTAAAATCAGATTAATGTCCTAATTTACTATCTGAACAATTTGCCGATTTCCTACGGAAGATATAGATCAAAATCCCATTCTGGGTTTAATAATGCAAGTAAATACCTGTAAATAGTATTATTTCCCCATGATTCCATTCTTTGAATATTTACGGTCTAGACCAATTGACTAACAACATGAATGTCTCTGTTTCATGGTACTATGACACAACTAACATGATTTATGCATCCTGCATGTGTTCTTTATTGCCAATATATCGATATCATGCATGGTCCCACATTCATAGCTAGACTGCTGTAACATGGCCCCAGTGTCATCCAAAGTTGCATCCAGTAAATGGCCTGTTGGTGCACGCTGCACTTGGTCCATTCATTGTTCACAAAGCTTGGTGCACCGGAAGTGTCTATATATTTCTTGAGCTATCCTTGAGGCATGAGAGTGGCTCCACTGCAAAACCTTCTCAATCTCAGAATTTGTGAAAATGGAAGAGGAAGAAAGAGAGGTCCTAAGAGCAATAGGAATGGGAACATGAAGGAACGCATGCAACGCCCTAATTTTGTTCTTCTATATGGTTTTGAGATGTACATTAGACTTGTTGTGTTCCTAATGCCTCCCATTCCTATGGTTCTTAGGTGCTCCTTCCTCTTCCTTTCACTAACGCAATTGATTTGGTGATGAAGATAACATACCAAAGCACGTGGTTAGATGAGGGTCTGATGGTCATTTGACAAGTCAGGAAGAGCAAGAATCAGAGGGTATAAGAGCAGTGGGAATGAGAATATTAAGGAAAACCACGCTTGATTTCCTCCTAGTTTTGGGGTGGGAATTTAGTTTGGTGTTTCCCAATGCCTCTCATTCCTATAGTTCTTACACCTTCCTTCCTCTTCCTTTTGGCTTGTGTGATGGTTTTACGGAGAAAATTAGGGACATCCATCACAATCACAAGGTCTAGAGTCACCTTTCTGCTACAGATTCTACTAGTTACTAGTATGAGTGCATAATGGCAACTAGAACTTTGATCAATATTGCACTAAGAGGTATGGAGTATGTACGTGCTGGGTAGTAAAATTTGAAGGAAGAAACAAACACCAATTTGAATTTAACAAGCAACACAAAAGAACGTTAGATGGGAGCACAGTGGCACAGCTAATTCATTTCTGTTTCCGTCACGATGACGCTAAGGCACCATGGTCTGATGGTCATGAGAGGCAACAGGTAAAACATGCACCTTTCGTGACAGAAGTCAGACAGAAGGGAGATGAACTGCATGCAAAACGTGAACACTTCACTCACTACACCAACTATGCCATTTTAAGGGAAGTAATTCATAGCCTTTTTTTAAAAAAAAAAAAAAAAGAAAGTTGCCTGTAAAAATATGACTGAGCTGAGGCAACCGTGGTCAAAACATTGTCGATGGAGCACAGTGACCATCTGTATATCAGGAAGTCTGCTCGCGCAATCTCTATTGGACTTTAGGAGGCTTTGAAGGTTTGAACATAAGTTTCTCTAGTTCAAATGAATATGTGTCAACTCACAGAACTACAAAGAATTTATTGGCTTCGCTTATGCTGTGAGCCAGCCAGGCCCATAACCAACAGCCACCACTAAATTTGTAGTGGTAGACATGTACTAATGGTTTTATTAAGCAAATGACACTATAAATACAAGTTAAAACTAGAAAAGAAAACTCTCTTTTTTTTTTTCTCGAATACGCACGAGTTATGTATCTTTGTATTAACGAGAGAGGGAAACCGATCCCTTACAAAGATCACCAGCTCATCTGAGCCAAGCCGTGAGGGTGAGAAATACATGTTAAAACTAGAAAAGAAAACAATCTGATCCTTGATCAAACAGGACAAGCAAAGGTTAATCTAACCAAGCTCATCACACCGTGACCAAGGCCAAGTAGGCTCTTAGCACCCGCCCTCCAAAGCCGCACCGCACAGCCCTTCCGAAGGGCGTGCACGCGTACACATAGCACCCTGCTTACACTTTCGTCCTCGCTTCGTGTAAAAGGGTTAACCCGAAGGTGATATGGCTGGAAGGCAAAGGCTTTTAAGTTGACTCCACCCTTGCTTAACCAGCAAGGTGGTACTAAACATGTGCGCGCAGCACTCATAGGCCCTTACTGGGCCACATCCTAATTGGGCCGGGTGTTACACATCTTGATCACGTATGGTTCAACCGCTGCACCTTCTGCAAGCTTACTCTCCACAAAAGCTTTGGACACATTGAACCTTTCAGTCCTAGCTTGTGTTTGCAACATTTCCTGAAGAGCCACGTTCATATCGTGTGTAGTGTACCCCTCAAACTGCATCTGCAGATCGGGTTCCATACAAGCAAGCATAAGGCAGCTTACCTGATTGTCTACATCCAAACCTCTCTGGTAAGCATTTCTCACAGCAGCACCTACATTTTCAGCAGGCTCGTTTGGTAGATCATCGTTTAGAACATGTTCCCTTTTCTCTCGCCCCGAGAACAATTCTCGGTTCTTGGATCCAATCCGCATAGTTTGTTCCATTCAACTTGTCACTCTCAAGGATCGAACGTAAACGGTGTGTTGGCAGCCATTGATCTACAACAAATAATAATGCAAAATACTAAGACAAACGTATTCATGATCGAGTAAATTAAATTAAACTTTTAACTGAATCTACTCCCACTAAAATCAATATCCCTCAATTGGTACTTAGTGATTTAGGACCCACAACTAACGAGTCGACTAGTGAGCTTTAGCGTCACCGCTAGAAGACAGGGTAGATCAGTAAGCAACTCTTTGCTAATCATATCTCATATGACTCCTGTTGTTCGGTGACATCTCTATGTCTCGGTGCCCAACTCTTGTGCCCCAAAGCCCTTAACTGTTAAGATGGCTCGTTCAAGGTAACCAAACCCAATGCAAATAAGTATCCAATACAAACCCATCTAGTCGAGGAAAACCGGCGGCACCCTAATTTCATAGACCCACCACCGATTGTACAAGACATGATGGTGCAAGATTTGGGAGGGCACGCAAGCTTAAATATTCCCGAGGGATCGTTCTACTTCTATCATCGCATGCAAAAAAAACGCTATCGTCGCATGTGAATAAAAGCAGAACATTAAGAATGACATTAACACAATAATGACACGGTATGGCCTATAATCACAGGTAGATCTCCATCTCCATTGTGTTGCCCATCATGATGATCTCCATCTCCATGATCCTGTTCAGCCACCCTTCAGTGATGAGTCCTCCAAAAACTAGCATCTAACGCATGCAATTAAAATAATTACAGTCGCGCTTAGATCATCACAGGGTGGCATGTAGGCCATTACATCAAACCGACAATACATATGGCTCCAGCCGTATTGCCATACTCACGATACGCAGGTCATGGTTCTTTGACACACATGCATCACATACATACAAGGGCCATACCGATCACATGAATATCTGCAAAAACAAGTTAGGCGATTCCGACGTCTAAACTTAAAAACGCCAAAAACTCGACCTTCCAAGCCGAATTTCGCAATTCTGAAAATTCTGAATGCCGCCAAACGGTAAACCCGTTTGATTTCATGTGCAAAATTTTCTGTAGATGAATTTTTATATAAAAATCATCTCAAGCCGAGGTCGTATGCAAAAAGTTATGGCTGTTTTACCGAACACCATGTTTTTAACACAAAACCCGGCCCCGGTAATAGATCCAATCTACACCGCCGCGCATCCCATGCATGTGGCGCTGATCTGAGTTCGATTCGACCAATCCAATTGATCTACATCTCACTATGAATGGGTTTACATGTATCACTTATCTTCGATGACGGAAATCCGACCGGTAGAAGCAATTCGTTACACGACCAACACGGCGAAGATCACGAACCGATCTGAGACTCATCTACATCCCCGCATATCACCATATGCACGGATCCGAACCTATAACGAGGCAGCTACGGCTCTGATACCATTGATGGATTACGGGAAGGCTACACTAGCACAATTAAAAATTCCCGCAACTTAGGATCTCGCAGATACTGGATCACGGATCGTTACCACTAGACGCGTAGATGCAGCGGAACGTGTCGATGTAGGACAAGCGGCGCCGATGTGGCAATGTCGTCGCGATTCGCGAACGCCCGTCTGGTCCCGCAACTCGCGGTTCGCCCTAGTGCTCCAAATGCAGCACCTCCGAGGTATCCACACGCACGGAGATTGGAACGCCCGGCGCCGGTGTGCCAAGACCGAGGCGCACGGGCGGGAGACGGCAGCGTGGGGGCGGCGTGAACAGTAATCCACGTGAACAGTAACCACGGGTACTGTAGCACGGCGACCAAAAAAAGAGAGAGCTCGTAGCCCCCTGCCCCTGCCCCTTCCCCTTCCCACGTATTTATAGGCCGTACTAATGGGCTTAGCAACTCGTAGGCCCATTAGGACTCCCAATCCTATTTGGACTCCGATTTAATCTATTGAATTCTATTTGGACTCTGATGCAATCATATTGTCTCTTGGGCGTATCCCCAACACTACATACTAGGCACGCTAGCAACGAGAGCCATCCGTGTCAGACCAGCAGTGTGTAACATGACCCACTTGCAGCCGCAGGGCCACAACAAATAATGTACTGCATGCACGTCAATGCAGATAATAAGCAAGACTTGCTCTTTTATTTTTCTATGATATGAGACGCGCGACATGCAGGCACGTCAGGTCACCAGGTTTAGGGCGTGGCATTGTCGCGAATATAAAAAGGCTGGGGTGATTAGTATATGTTTCGGGCATGCATGCCACTGTAAATCATAAGATGGCAGTGGCAGATCGGCGGGGGGCACACGGTGGACAACGATTTTTAAGTCGATCGGTCCATCTCGTGTCACTCCGATCCAGGCTTCCAGCACTCAAAACACCGCGTTTCATGACCAACGAGAGGACCGCTGCATATACACCGTATACGACCGTGATCCTCTTGGACATATATGCTCTCCCGTCTGCCGGCCTGCTCAGCACTTCGGGTGTTATATTGCAATAGGCAACCCATATATCGTATAATATTTCTCTGGGACTAAAGCATTAATAGGTTTGGGTGCTGTGCCACCTATATTCGGGTGTCATCTAGCTCGCGGCCGGCTGGTTGCTGGTATAGTGCGGCCTCTTTACTGGTTCTTGGATTGGACGCCACTACAAACTGGTAACGCTCTTATTGATTTCTTGAACAGGAAATTAATGCGCGCGCGCGCACTACGCAGCGATCGAATTGGATGTGCATAGCTTTTCAAAACAAAAAAAAAAAAGGATGTGCATAGGCTGCTATACCTAGCTAGCGAGGTCGCGTGGTCACTTTGCAGAAGGTAGTTCCCAACCCAACCCCCTGTGTGATCACAAGAGACCTATCCAAACATTTGGAAGATCATCTCGAGGGATGCTTTCGCACTCGTCCCACGAAGAAGTCCCACACTTCCAGGGGAGAGGATATAGATGCTTTCGTTTGTACTATCTATCCCTTCCCTTGTGGAGCGATGCATCTATACCTTCTCCTTTGCCCCTTTTGCCGTAATGTAGGTTTTACCGAACATCATCGGAAGAATTTTAACACTCGGCTATTTGAAATTAACATTGGGAAATCTTTGATATCACGATTATTTGACCCATAAAAATATATGGCAATTAAAGTGCTTAACAAATAGTAGCATCAACACATGGGGGTACTTTTGGGATCTTAACTTTTTAGAATTTTTTTTTATAAAGTATACCTATATTAATTAAGAGAAAAGCAATACAAGTACATCGTAAAAGGATACGTATGATAGCTACCCGCCTATAATCTATAAGGACCCCAGCAAATAAGAAAATTACAACCTGGTCCTTAGACCCATCCGGAAACGGACACCGGCCCTTAACCGCCTCCGTCGAAGACCGCCGCCACCGACCACCGCCACCAAACCTGAAGCACCAAAAGGTAGACTGCAGAAGACGCTCGATCTCGCAAAGGCGAAGAAGTCATTGAACGCCCATCCGTCAGGATCACTATCCGAGTTGAAACGACGATGGTGGAGCCGACGATAGCATCCTCCGTCGCGGTGAAGCGAATGCGTCGAACCACCAATCTTCCCGAAGACCCGCAGCCACCACCACATCCACGAAAGTACGGGCCGGGAGCCTCCACACACCAAGGCGCAAAGACCTCGCCAGCCGAACACTCCTAAACAAGATCCAAGAGCGGACCTTACCTCTACACCCTCGTCGCCGGGCCTGGAGACGAACGCCGCCGAGACGGGAAGAGAGCGAGAGGACATTATTCCCGGGACGACAGCGCCGCCGCCGCCTCAACGCCATCATCGGAAACCCTAACAAAGACCTAACCCTAACCCTAACTCCCGGGGACACACCACCTACTAGAGGAAACACCGGCCACGACCATCGCCGGACGTGGAGGCCAGCTCCCTCACCCACCGGCGTCAACGGGGACGCCGATGGGGAGGGGAGCCGTGCGGCTGGCGCTCGGCGAAGTCCTTTCTCGAGGCGTATCCGCTTTAGGTTTTAGTCGTAAAACTTAACTTTTTAGAATTAAAGGGTCGTCAATAGTAACAACATGTGCTGGCAACGAAAGGGCCATCAATATAACTGTTTGTGAGGCCTAGCCTGTAGATACCACAAGCTCAAACCACCCGGGCTTTGATATACCATATCGCTAACCTGTTCCAAAGCTTAGGTAGATAGGTGATCAAAACTCCAAAAGTTACTACAATTCCACGTTGAGAAAAAGAAAGGGCAAGAACGCGTCCACCTGCTGTCCTTTATGTTCGGACTTCCATTACCTTTTCTAAGAACGTGCTGGGCAATGTTCGGATTCCCATTAACATGTGCCATTTTCAGTCATCGCAACATGAACGCCTCCATGCCACTACCTAAGACCAACCAGCAAATTAATAGCTAATTGAAGCATGATTTCATTGAATTTGCTCAAAATAGATGATGCAAGTCTAAGCATCTAGTAACTGCTAGCTTTTAAATTCCGGTCTTTTCAAATCAAACTAACCAGAGTCCTCAACTCTGACGCGGTTGTGTCAATTTAACCGCCCAACACAGATAATGACGCCATATATACTTTGTCAATCAAATTTCTCAACAGGGAGATAGTGAGCGAGTACCAAGGTTTTTATTTCGTTTTCGGAAATTTTTCGGTCACGAAGGAAATTACCGAAATTCACGAAATTAGGTAAAAAATTTTGGTCAACGCTGTTGGAGAAATGATTTTTTTCATCAGAAAAAATATTATTAAGTTACTTATCGAAGTTCCATTCACGAAGCATGGCGTGGTTCAGTGGTTTGCCCCAGTTTTGCGCCTATTTAGTGTTGTTTTACTCCTTTGAAGGCCGGACCCACATGTCATATACAGAAAAATGAACAAAATTGATCCCAGATGCGGAATCGATCCCTGGACCTCGGCCAAGACAAAATACGGCCTTTACCACTGCACCAAAGCTTCTTTAGTGCTGTCAAAAAAAAAAAAAAAAAAAAAAAAAAAAAAAAAGCTTCTTTAGTGCTCAACCTCGCATCAAATTCTTATATAAAAATTGTTATCCGAAATTTAGTAAGCACAATTGCATTTTTCGTCGGCGAAAATCCCGAAATTCGCGAAATTTCGCTCAAATTTCACCGAAAGTTTTAACCAGTACTGCCGCTAGGTCCGGCAGCTGGGGCTTGGGCTTCTCGCATGATCTCCCTCAGACTGGGCCTCGAGGAGGACTACATCGAGAAGGCCCGTAGCAAGTAGGAGCAGCACATCTTTTCAAAAAAAAAAAAAAAAAAAAAAAAAAGTAGGAGCAGCACATGGCCGTGAACTACTACCCGCAGTGCCCGGAGCACCGACGGCCTGTCCAGGCACACGGACCCCAACGCCCTCACCATCCTGCTCCAGGACCCCAACGTCGCCGGCCTCCAGGTCTTTTTTTTTTTTTTTTTTTTTTTTGAGAATGACACAAGACAACGCAGACGCCACAACACGCGACGCACACTCATCCCTATGAACACACGCACGCAAACCCTACCCCTATGAGCACCTCCGGAAGGACTGGGCGGCCGACAGATCCGGAAATTCTCGGTTATCAGAGGCGCCTCGTCGTCGACGGAACGCCGCTACCACTTAATGTATAACGCCGAAAATCCCGGGAAAATCCCAAGAAAGATGCGAGCACCAGGATTTAAACCCTGGTGGGTAGCGCCCCACTGGACCGCCCTACCATTGACTACAAGCCAATTCGCCGGCCGCCTCCGGTCTTCAAGGACGGCGACCACCGGATCGCCGTCAACCTCGCCAAACGCCTTCGTCGTCAACGTAGGCGATCAGCTGTAGGTAACATATATATAATAACTCACGTGATGATGCAGTGTTTCGAATCGATGCGATGCGATTTTGATGATCTGATTATACATGAATAATGCAGGCACAGAGCAACGACGCGTACAAGAGCGTGTGTCACCGCGCGGTGGTGAACGCAAGAGCGCATGTCGGTGGCCAGTGGCGGATCCAAAATATAGACATAGGGGGGCTGGTTTTCTCCTTCTTCCTTCTCCTTCCTCTCTTTCTCTTCTTCTTCCTCGGGGCCCCCCACACGCTGGATCAGCCCCTGTCGGTGGCATCTTTCCTGTGCCCGTGCAACAGCGCGGTGATCAGCCCGGCAGCGGGGCTCGGCGGCGACGGGGATGCGCCCGTGTACCGGAACTACACCTACGACGAGTACTACAAGAAGTTATGGAGCAGGAACCTGGACCACGAGCACTGCCTGGAGTCCAGTAAATATTTGGCACTGGACTACGCTTGATGCTTTGCTTTAACTAATAAGTCTCTTCGGCTGGTTTTGCAAGATATCTACATTCTACGCCGGCCGGCAGCATTACTCCGTGAATGAATGTACCGTTTCGTTGTGTGTTGTTTGCCCTAGCTTTTTCTTGTACCTGCGGTTCTATGTGTACCCTATATATTATGCCGTTGTGTTTGGCGCCGCGCGCTATGCGTGACATGCAAAAAGGCAGACCTGTAATTAATCTGGCTCTACACCGTATCTTGTTAATTAAGGGAGCACGACTATGTTGTTTTTTCAATCAAAGACTAGTTATTTTATTGTATACTCCCTCCATACTCGAATTAGTTGACGTTTAGCACAGGATTACGGTAACCAAGGAGTCATTAATTAAGGGGTATTTTTCCTATATTACCCTTATTAAATACCACTGCGGGTGCTAGTATGACAACAAACTTGCATAGCTTCAGTGGTTAACTGTCCAGCAGCTCCAGCCTGGGGGCGCTGGTTCGACTCTCCGCATGCCCGATTTTTATGCTTTTTTGCCATGTACGCTCGCTGGTTGGCTGGAGAGTAATGCCGGCATCGAAGACCGAGGCGCAAGTTGCGGGGAGCGGAACAGTCGCGCGCGCAAGGGCCAGGGGCAAACGCGTCCACAATCGTTGCATGCACGCAGGACGTCAGCCTTTGTGAAAACGGGCCTAGAGCCCAGAACGACAAGAAATTCGAGTATGGAGGGAGTACATACTACTCCTACCTCTTGTTCAAACATATGCCCATTTCAATTTTTACAAGAGCATATTTGGATTTGTTTCAATTTCTTATAAGTGCATATTTGGATTCTACTACTAATATTTAGTAGATTTATCATAAAAAATGCTGTCAGAATATATTCTATTTTCCAATTAAAATAGTAAATTTATAGATATTACTAGTAAAAGTGTTATATTGTAAAACATTTTGATGTCCCATCCATTTATATTATGGATCGAAAGGAGCAACGAATTCGTTTATGTCTATGCGTCCACTACTTTTTGGTAAAGCAATGTCTTAAGTGACTAGGCAACCCTTGAACCTTGATCATCCAACTTTCAAAGTATATATAGCAAAAGTGTAGATAAATACTTGTTAATATTTTAAAACTAATTTCTTGACATCATCTAATAAATAGTTTACATTAACAATTTTATCAATCGAATCATATATTTATAAAACAGAGGGAGCCTTTCAATTATTGGCATCATGTCAAAGGCAGGAGAGGGAGTATTTCAGTTACCACCACACCCCCCAACACACACACACAAAACAACTTGTTGGCTTCGCACCACAAAAGTGTGGGCTTCCTTGATAGTGATCATACCCACCTAAGTTCGAGCCCTAGACTAGTTATATGTGCTTGTATTTTTCTTAATTTATTTATCCTAAAATATGCTATTTTTCATAGGTGGGCAGTGTGTGTCTGTTAGAGCGAGGTGTTTATGATGACGTTGTCCATACCAAGGCATGGCGATCCAGACTCTTAGAGGGGCTCATTTAGAATAATAGTGTGTGCGCGCGCGCTCATAAGAGTAACTGCGCATGCTCTAGTATATGCGAACATCTATGCATATCTGTTTGCGTTGTGCCACATAAAAAATGTGGAAGAATCAGACCTTACACAAGACTCTGTCAATCTAACACCTTATTCTCTTATTACTGAGTGAGCCACTGCAATGACCCTTGCGCCTCAATCTCAGCCAACCAAAACTTGATCCGACATTTCATGTACTTCCAAAGGTCCCATATCAATTCGTCAATCGTTAAATATTGTGAACCATTGATCCCCGGTCCCACATTAATTTCAATCCGTGTCCCGCTCCACTCCGTCACGCAGCTGGGAAGAAATCTTTTTTTTTCCACCGCACCCGCAACCCTTTTTCCGCCAGCTATTTCCACCCTTTCCATACATGATCATTTGATTTCACGATGCAATCACCAGCCATAATTATTGTCTGGTTTGTCAAGGAAACCAACGCGCGGAGCAATCCTACATGGCCCCATCTCATAGCGGCCTCGGCGGCTCTCTGCTGCTCACAGGCAGAAACCAACGCGCGGAGCAATCCTACATGGCCACATCTCAGAGCTAACTCTGGGCGTTCGGTATTACCGAACCGATCGGTTCGGTACCTGCGATGCTTGGCGTAAATTCGGTTCCCGACAACCTGGGTACCGATCGGTTCCTGAAAATGTTCGTACCGAGGTAAATCGGTTTCGGTACTTTCGGTTCGGCATCGGTAAATACCGAAAAATACCGAACACGCAAAACAGCAGGTAACATCAAATTGAATAGCAAATTTTTTGAAGTTTGACATGATTTCAATTCAACAATACCAAATCATACACCGATACACATCTGTTGAAGCAAATTGCTTCGTCAAATCTAGTATCTAGAGGTCCAAATTGCTCACCAAATCAAACAACATTCACTCAAATCCTCCTTACCATGGAGTCACCCAGGGACGGCCGGGCGGCAAATACAGCGGCCATGTGGGGACGACGCATGGTGCCGGTGGTGGTCGCCTGGGACGGGGACGGCGGAGGACGGGCGGGTGAGGGCGGAGGACGCGCGGTGAGGGCGGACGGGCGGAGGACGGGCGCCGCCGTGCCGGCGCGCGCGCCGCGGGGATGAGGCGGAGGCGGGCGCTGCGCGGGGGACGAGGTGGATCCGCGGGAGGGCCGGGCGCCCGGTGCGGGACGAGACGGAGGACAAGCGCCGCCGGGACGAGGCGAGGACGAGTGCCGCCCGGGGACGACGGGAGCCGCCGCGGCCGCTGGCCGCTGCGGCGCTTTGCGGAGGACGAGGGCGGCGGATTCGGCGGAGGGGCGAGTGGGCGGCGACGGGTGACCCGACAGAGCTTAGGTTTCTTTCGTGGCCGCTAATGGGCCTCGAGGCTCTAGGACTTCGACTCGATCACATTTTCATTGCCCCGACGAATGAGTTCGGTACCAGATCAGGTACCGGTAAACCGAGGTAAAAACCGACTTACCTCGGTTCTTTCGGTTCTCGGGATCCACGGAACGAACAGAACCGAATTTTTCGTTTCGGGTTCTCGGTTTTTCGGTTGGTGACGGTTTTTCGTGCGTGAGCGACTTCAGAGCGGCCTCGGCGGCTCTCTGCTGCTCCACATCAGCCACGCTGTGACTCTGTGAGCACGCCGCCATCAGCAAGCCGCTTCGATGACACCGCGCCGACGGCGGCCGGGTACTGAGCAAGGTCCTGTTTGGCCGTTTGGGGTAGCCGGAGCTTTTCCTCGACCATGGAGGCTTGCTCACGCCCCACGCCAAAGGCCGGCGACCATGGACAAAGTACTGCTCTGCTCTTACAATTGCATGCTTCGGTACACACTATACCACAGCCCCAGAACAGCGATGAACAATCAGTCGTTATAAGCAGTTTAGCGATGGGGAGTCAGTTGGTATAGAGGTACAGCGACGGACACTTGCAGTCGGTATAAGACCAGTCGGTACAGAGTCATACCGACGGACTCCACTTTTACCCACGGACAGTCCATCAGTCTGTAAAATTATACCGACGGACCAACATATAATGACGGACAATCTGTAACAACTTTTACCCACGCACAGTTAGAAGCTATAGATAGTTTTTACCAACGGATGGTTCGACAGGATCATTTGAGATGGATAAAAAAAATAAAACTCAATTGGTGGTAATTTAGTACGGCTTTACTGACCATATTGGCCATACAAACATTGATTCATACATAAGCACGTCCAAACCTTCAAAGCGACATACAACTGATCACACTAGCCATATACATATCGATTCATCGCAAACTGTCACTTAACACCAGACTTACAACATGTATCCCTCCTAGCAGAACGTAGCCCATAATGTTCATAGAAGTAATCAAAGTATCACATCTACCCTTATGTGATACTTTGATTGCTCCCAATTAATGTTCATAGAAGCCATATGAGTATATATGCTCCCAATTCTGAGGACTTGGTTTATAGGATCTTCAAAGCTTGCTCCTGTACACATGTACCAAGCAAGTCAGACTACTAAATAGATGCTCCAAAAAACCTAACTAGTCAGATCAAAACTCTGTGGTACTGAAGCTAATGCCTTACTCATGTAACCCTTGCTGATCATAGACAGTAATTAGTTTGACATTAAGATAAGGATGCAGAATACATTATGATCTGGTGAAAATTAAGACAGTACAAAACAAATATGGTTCCAGTTTCCTTCAAATTAATCTTAAAGGGAAATGCTATCCAGGTAGTCAAAGGAAGATGTCGCAATAGGAACAATCCTCCACTATTGGAACATATTTGCAAATAATATGGACCGGTATTGGAAACTATCAGGAAAGGGTAACCTATTATGATCTTAACATATTAAAAAATGCCAAACAATAGATTGTTTCATCAGAAAGAATGGTTCATGCAAACTCATTTTAGTTAGGGAAAATGGAATTAAACATCATAACCATAAACTGCTCAGAACATTTCAGCAACACACATTTCCTTGATACAACCATGAACAAAGTAGCAGAGGGACATTATTAAAAGAAGGGATTTACAAAGGGCATAACTTACCATTCATTAGAAACTCACCAAACTTGTTGATATCCCTTTGCATCTGTTTTATTTCACTGGACTCTGACCATTCATTAGCAAGGATAACATGCACAAGCCCCCTGAAAAAAATGAGCATGGTCTGAATTAGCTTGACTTTCTCCGAACTTTGGTAGAAACTCAGAACGGATAATACTCAATTATCTATTATTCAAACAACATTTAGTCAGTGTGAAAGCTTTATCTGAATACAATTGAGCAGCTTATACTCCCTCAGCGCTCCCAGTGTTGTCAAGCACTCTACCCTGAATAGGACAGAAATGCACAGTACATGTGCATAACCAAGAAAAAAATCAATACATTGAATAGGACAGAATAACTCAAGCTCCACCCTGAACATGGTATGTGAATGTATTCATAGGAGACCTAAAGGTAAAATATGCGCTAACATGCAAGTTAATAATATTAATATTTCAAGGTATTTCATACTGATAGTGATAGTACATGAGAGAAGAAAGGTGATAACACCTAGAAAGAATGCAGAATCCACTGAAGCAACAAACATAAACCTCTAATGGTTCAGTATGCAGATGTAAGGATCTAGAGTAAAACTGTACCATGCCATTTTTGAAGTCAGTCTTGAATCCTTCTCTCAACTTTTGTAGATGACTCTACCAAACTGAAACAAGATATAGAGCATATTAAGTATGTAGCACATGACAAAAAAAAAAAAAAAACATCCATGAGCCAGTCTGCCCCACCTTGTTCCCTCATAGTCAACAAAAAAAAAAAAATAAAGCTAGCCAGGTCAATGGGGAACATCTTTACATCATTTCACTCAATTGGCATAATTCAGTAGGGACTTAGCAAACTAAATTCACTGGAGTTAAGGAAAATCCGAATTTTATTTTCATATAGATCAACCAAATTGACATTTTGTCAAACACCTTGTCTACTATCAAGATCGGTACCCCAGGCCATAAGATTTGCATGGCAAACCACACCGTTCATAATCTGGAACACACCGATTTGCATCTACAACCTCAGATTTGTGAATAGGAATTGTCCCAATCGCTGCCGCTGAAGGGGCTCGGTTCCGCTGCAGATTGTCCGAGTGCCCCACCTCCCTCATTGGGGCGCCGATGCGGATCCGGGGGAGGCGATCTTTGGAGATCCGGAGCAAGTGTTGCTCCTCCCGGAATGGGTGAGGGTTGGGGCGACAGGCAGCAGGTCCTCGAGAAGGGGCTCAAAGGTTGCCGGAGATGGATCTAACCTGAATTTGGTTTCGTGGACTGTAGGAAGGGAAAAACACTCGGTAAACTCACCGATCAACCTGAAAATCTGATACCACTTGATAGAGCTGGAGTACCCGATCTTTCGGTGAGTGGGGATAATTTTGACTTGGTGGAAGTAGACCCTCATGATCCGACTACGACGAGCAAGCCCGAAGTGCCAATGCAATCGCTGAACCAACTCCCTGTGGTTACTTGTGGTGTAAGATCAGCCTGATCACGAAGATCAATCCCTACGCACAATCAAAGAACAAGCAAGGAAGAGATGCGAGCAATCTATTGTATTACTCGAAGGTGGAGTTCTGAATATGAAACAACGTTGAATTGCAATTGTTCAAGTAGCTAAAGCTAACATAAATCAAAACCCAAGTAAAAGAGGGGGCGCGCCCCGAATATATAGATGGGGCGGTGTAACACCTGGTTTTAAGGAGAAAACCGAATGAACACCATATGTGAACCCTGGAAGTCAAATCTCACATATAGCTACAAATAAAGGGTAGTATCAAATCAACAATGCTTAAATTATAACGAGCATAATATAAAGAACATAACCTCAGCTAGCAGACAACGGAAAAACACTATAACGTAATAATGTAGAGCATAAACGATAAATTATGGACTGTTAAACAAACATAGGTCATCATCTTTAATGCAAAGGTTCCAAGGCCGCCGTGACCGTGAGCACGGCTGATATACCATTTTACTGCTTGCAGAGGTGTACACTTTCACCGTGAGCCGTGAATTGCCCTTTCGCCCGGGGTGATCGCCCCTTAACCCTCTTCCTAGGGACGGTCGGCAAGGTTCACTATGAAGCCTTTCACAGGTTCGTCTAACAAGTTAGGGCCGCTAGGTATCTTCCGTCAATCCGTGCGACACACCGCAGCGGTCCACGGTTGCGGCAGTTCCGTGTGATACAATCCCGCAGGAGATCCACAATCTATTTTTCCCCTAACGCCTTTCGGTAACCGCTAACGAGCTAGAAAAGGTCTTGGGTACTGAAGCTAAAACCGAGCCATGTAGCCCTCACGGTTGTATTGTTTTCCCGGAGGACGCTAATGCGCACAAGTCCACATGTTGCTAATAGTCATGTTTAACGTTCATTGCATAAACATCATTCAAGTCATATGATCATGGTTTAAAGCTAACATATCCCAAAACTATACTTGCCTTAATATTGATCCTTCTTCAAGTCCAAAGCTCCAAGAGAAAACCTTCTAGATCATTAACGTGTTCTAGTTCACCACGTCAAGCTCACCGTCTACTTGATTCCAAACAGCAACACACGTAGACATATAGAGCCAAGCATGCATACAAACAAGACTACAACTAGAATAGTACACCAACAGAGATAAAATAAATTGAAAAGCTTATAAAACCATTCTACACGCCGCTATGATCACACACAGACGTAAAGATAACCGAATTCGGATTTAAAACGGAGAAGATACGCATTTTACAAGATTTGCAAGAATAAAATAATAAATTAATTACTTGATTTCAAAATAAAATAAATAAAAAGGAAAACATGCTGAAAGACGATGAGAAGAAGTATAATGTCATCAAGCTAACAACGGATCAACAAGTAGGAATTTGAAGCAAGGTGTATGAAGTATGATCGATGTCAGCAAGCTAGAAATTATGTCATCAAGATAATTAGGATGGAACATAATTTAGATATGAAAACAACCGGATTAAAAAGATGATAGATAAATGGCCTACAAAAAGATAAAGTGCGGACAGATACTCTCCCATTGGCCAGTTGCCTTCAGAATTGGAGATGAATCACGAGCTTGCTTTTGCTATGGCAAAGATAAAGGCATGAGCCTGGTTTACTCGACGAGAGGTGCAGTAGCTAGCAAGGACACTGGTGCCCTGATCATTATATGGATAGCCGGCTGCTAGGTTTGCTGCTTTGCTTGGTAGTGATATACGTGCATGTACAAATCATGTATTTCTAGATTTATTTTTGCAAAGGAAAACGGCCATAACTCTATGTGAGGTCATCATGATGTCAGCAAGCTAACATGGAGGCCTTGCATGACTGGCGATGGAACTTAACTGATCGGGAGTTTGCTGAAAACAACAATATATGCATGCCTCGGCTTGATCGGAGAAGGAATACGAGAAAATAAAGATGGATGAGGAGAGCTCACCTAGGAATTTATGAACGATGATGAAAACACGGCAAGGGCGTGCGGTTCAATAAGGCATGGACTGCTGCTTCTCGACGCAGAACTCGGTAGCAGGTCACAAACGGCGGCAAGGCAGCAGTCGACGTGCACCGCTCGGCCAGGATTGCGGACGGCTCGGGATGACAGCCGGTGGTGAACTGCAAGGTGCGGGCATGCACGATGAATCAAACAAAGCAAAGAAAAGAAAAGGAGACACACGATGCTGGAGCCTTCTTTTCGCAGAAACAATGCAAAGCTGGTCGACATGCTTACGGCGGGTTTGGAGCAGCAGCACGGAGGATTCGAGTGCAGCGGCGGCGTCTAGGGCTCCGTCTGCTGTTGGTTCGAGCGTGGCCGGCTGCCGCGATTAGATGGGAAAAGAAAAGCGGCACGGTGGGCGTGGTCGCAAGGAAACAGGGAAGGAAATCCCCAGTTCGCGGGACTTTGCGTGCGGCGCCCGTCGTCGTACTCGAGTCGGGTTTGTCCGGCTCGTGTGTACACAAGGAAGAGGCAGCGTTGCTGCTTTGGGCTCCCAAGCAGCTGGGCTGGGCCAAGAACAAATGCCACTCGGTTGATTCAAGGACAAGCAGGCCGACGGCCAGATTCCAGAGAAAAGGATAAACAAAAGATAAATACTTTTCTTTTTATTTAAACTGATTTTCACAAAGCATTTACAATAGAATTTGAAATTCTTTTTAGCTTTTGGTCAAAGACACTCACTCAATAAATAGCATGCACCAGCACGAATGCACCATCCATGTTGCTAAACCTATGATAAATTTTAATTTAATGGAAAAATATTATTTTGCTATGTTTTCATGGGCACAAAATACATAAATAAATCATTTTTATTTTAATTTTAAAAACGCAAAATTTAGGGTGTTACAGGCGGCCAAGTTTGGCAGTCAACCCTAGGTGCCCACGCCTAGAAACACGCATGCGGTTGGGACTCTGTCACGTATGCACCTGGGACTGTCATGCATCTTGGACTCTGTTGGGCTGGACGCCTATGCTTTTGGGCCTTTATTAGTCAGCATCAAGACGAAGTTAAGCTTTCTCGCACGGGCTCGAGTGATCGGCCCAACAGGCGGCGCCTGAGGTGGAGGTGCTGCTGGTGTCGTCGTACTCGTGTTGTCATTGATGTCCACATCATCCTCCCCTTCTTGAATTGAAGTCGCCCTCAATGGCAACACCTCATCCTCACCCTCATCAATACCTACCTACTAATAAAGAGAGAAAATTTCCGTCGTCCATCCAAAAATTTCGTCCAGCCTTGGTTCCGTGGTCCGGTCTCTGCATGCCCTTCATCGTACGGCCTGTTGGAAAATTTTCTATATTGTTCTTTCGTTTCCAAGTCAATCACCTCCAAGTACATCACGGCAAGAGAGGCCCACGGCAAGAGAGGCCCACGGCTAGAGAGTAGATCGGCATGTTCGCAAGCCTGTTGGCAAGAGAGACCCCCAAGTCCACACGATGTATAGGATACGTAGTATATTATTTAAATTAAAAAGAGATCTAAATTCAAAATAGAATTGGAGTCCAGCTCAAGTCCGACTCAAGTTCACATCCATATACATATCTTACTGAATACACGGCTCTAGAGAGAGCAAGCAAGAGATTTACAAATAGGCTTATCCATCATCATGGACGCCGGCCGGCGAGCATGCCCTGCCACGTCCCCTGCCGCATTTGCACCTGGATCTGCCATCACAGGGCAGTTGACGCAGGTGCTCCATGTATCCAGATATCAGTCTCACGAAGGCAGGCATGCCGTTTTTTTGTGCGGGGAGCCAGCGATTATTGTCGATGTCCTTGGCAAGCAGGCAATCGAGGAAGGAGTAGGCTACGGCTAAGGGAACCATACGTGCAGGCAATCACACGTTGTGCATGCAAGCAATCTGCTAGGTCTTTTGTTAGGCCCAAAAAGAAAGAAAACAACATTAAGGCTAGGGTTGACGTTTGAACATTCGTTTTGCAAGAGGTAACAAAACTCAACATTTAATAATACTGATGCTTTGATAGTACAAAAATAAAGTTATAGTATATTTATTTATGAGTAAATATTTTTTTTCTTTGCAATGACATAGGAAAAACTATAAGGTTGTATTTTAAATTTGCTACAAGCTTAATAGGACGTTGTACTGTATGTTACTATTATTAACAACATTAATCTATATGCATATCATTGTCATCAGAAAAACAAATATGTGTAGATTTTAAATTTTATAGAAACAGTAAAAAATATAAATACAAAATGTTATTTCAGTCCGCGTTTTCCATAAATGTTTGATATGTTTACTCCCGTTGCAACGCACGGGCATGTTTTCTAGTCTATATATCTACTAATAAAGAGAAAAATTTCTTGTTCACCCTCTTTTTGGTTCTGCCCTCTTCCTCACGTACCGCTCTCGGACACTTTTTGTCTGGCATCTAAATCGTAAACTACCATATCTGTCCGCCTGCGTGGCGTGGTGCCGGTTTGTTTCTGCCGGCTCGGTCTGCCTGTTCCTGCCCCGTCCCAGCCTCTCCAATGACTAATCCTAAAACGTAACCGAATGCAACCTCGCTGGAAAAAAAGAAAGAAAAACCAAAAACAGATTCTTTCTTGGATCGTCGTCGGAGTCCTGATCACCCACGCAATCATGGATTCAACAAACTTAAATAGACCGCCTGTAACATGCGATGGACAGCTCACGGACATCGGTCGGGCTAGCGTAGGCGAGGTCGCCGCTGAGCGCGTGGACTCTGGAACTCGCCTGGCCCGGCTGCGAGCAAGGCCGCAGGTGATCCTTGCCGGGCCTCGGCTCGGAGTGACGGTAGGATGCACGGACACGCGGTGGCAGGAGACGCCGAGCCCGCTTGCCGCCCAACGCCGGAGGCAAGCGCGTGAAGCAGGAGAACGGAGTCGTCGAAGCCGCTGCCGCGCCTCACGTTCGCCGCGCAGGAGCCACCGAGGCCCAGTGCGGCAGTGCTGCCGTTGCCGCGGCCGCCGCCGCGCCATACATGCCGCGGACCGTCTCCGCTGCCGAAGACCACCACCGGAGCTCTGGCCAGCCGCGTCCCTGCCTTGCTCCGCCCTATCCTGTTGCTGCTCCTGCTCCATCTCCGCCGAGGCTGGTGGAAGGGTGCGGTATGGGCGTTGGGACAGTCCTGGCCTGGTGAAGCGTGAAACGTGGACTATCCTAGAGGAGGAATGGAAATCGGATGGCTTCGTATAGGTGAGAATATAAAAGATGGGAGAGATCAGAAGAGGAGAAGAGAAAAAAAAAAGAAAAAAAATTATAGATATTTGACTTTTTTTCAAACTACGATTGGGTATTTATTGTAGGGAAGTAATAAGTAAAAGTCCATAACAACACACATTTATATTATTAGATATTTTTTAATACTAAAGTAAGAAATCGTTTACATAATCCTCTATATTTTTAAACATGTTTGAGTTAAAGCAGTGTAACCGAGATATAATCTCAAAAAATAATTTGGAAACATGACATATAATATATAATTAATTTATAAGCTTCGCATGTTCAATATGCTAGAACAATGTGTATAAGGCACTATACGAAGTCTGGTTCCAGAGATGCTAGAACGTATGACATGATCTTTCAATTTTCAGCCCACAAATTTTTCAGTTAATCCTGTTGTAACGCAACCCGAAGAACGCACGGGCATATTTTCTAGTCTACTAATAATATATATCTATACCTACTAATAAAGAGAAGAAATTTCTTGTCCACCTTTGGGTCTGCCTTCCGGCTGAAAAAAAAAAAAACCGTCACTATTTCCTTCCGTCCGTATTGTACTGCGACTCCTCTGGCCTGATTCTCTAGAGGGCCTCTCTCTGCCTATTTTTCTGGAGGCCACAGTCCTTGTCGATATAGGACTCATACACGGAGCGGGTGTAACCGAAACGCAGGGAAGATGTACTTGCCAAATCCAGGACATGTCCTCCACGATGCTCACCAAGAGTGCAAGGACAACGGTGGAAGGGGAGGGAGAGGCGGCGGTGAGGAGCCCAAGCTACCATGGCGGGAGACAATCCGAATAGAAAAAGGTCATGATGAACAAAGCGAATTGAAAATCCAAAGTAGCAATGCTACTGAGATTTCAAATTAGCAAGTAAAATTTCATATATCCTATTTGACAAGAAACAGGTCCAGTTCGTATCTCAAAAATGCAAACCCGAACAAATCCGAACAATTAACTGACTCGATAGGGAACGAAGCTTCAGTTCAGATCTATGCTTCTTCCGTCCTCTAGACAATCATATTCATGAATAAGCATTGAAGGAGCAGAGTGAGAAAAGGTTGCTACAAGCTGCAGCTCGTGCTTGTTCGTCGCCGGAACAAAGCCACGTCCGTCTCAATGCTGGCATGCTCCTTGCTGCTGCCCTGGTGGGACCTAGCACGTCGTGGCTGGTCTGCTGGAGGCTGAAGCACTTGTGAGTCTAGATCACTTGCGCGCGGGGATCGGATGGGGACTGATTTTGTACAAGTTTTTTTTTTTTTTTTTTTTTTTTGACATTCGCCTGGAGGACAAATCTTACCCATCCCTTTTACCCTAATAGGGGAATTCCTTGTGAGGAATCAGGGATCAAGCTCGTCGACACCTTTACTCTATGTCTCCTTTCTCCTATTATTAAGTATATTTGAAAAATGTATATATTTTATTCATTATGTAAAATAAAAAAATTGCTTCAAATGAAAAAACAAATTGGAACGCACGACAATATTACTAATACATCTTTAGAGCTCCCGTGTGCATATGACTTGTACAAATGCCAGTAAAGCGTGTCTAGACATGTTATAAATTTTGACAAACAACAAAACATAACGCCCCGTAGAAGAACGCAGGAAGATTTTTCCTAAGAATAATAAAGCAGTAAAATTTCGTCCCCTCCGGTTTAGGTCTGCCTGCCTACGTGGGCCGTGCAACTTCCGACCGGCCCAGGGCCCAGGTGCTATTAGCCTCTGCTGCTGCTGCCGTTGGCACACTGCTTGGCAGCTCAGCCCAGGCCCAGGCGGGAGACAGGCCTTGTTGGGTCGAGCTGTACGAGCGCAACCACCTCTGCTCTGCTCCACCGGACACGGCCTGCCCACGCGCGCCGCCGCAACGAGATCGAAGCAAGCCTGAAGCTTCCTCTGCGTTGGTTTTCTTCATTCCGAGATAAAAGAGATAGCAATTCTCAAAAAAAAAAAAAGATAAAAGAGATAGCGACGCGGTTGAGGCTTGGAGTTTTCCCACGCGACGACGAGGCCTCGTGACTCCGAGCCCATACTTGGAGATAAGAGTGGTGAGAAATAAAGAGAGAAATAAAAAGAAAGAATAAAAAAGGGAAAAGGAAAAATAAAAGAAATCAAGATAAAATAGAATGTACACTTTATAGTTTTCAACTACCATAAGGAGCCATTTAACTAAACGTTTCACTAAAACAACTTCATCTCCATCGAACTACTCATGGAGCTCAAGTAAAAAAATAAAGATAAAGATGCTTCACTGGTGATATTCTTCATTGATTCTTTGATGCTATAATTGGAAATGGAAGTGAAAATGTGCGCCCCTGGCCCTTTGTGTTTGTAAGAGAGTCCTTGCGCTATAGCATAGATAGATGAAATTGATTATTTAAGGAGACGAGAGTCAAAATATTTTATATGTGTATTTGAGCATTATGTCGAGGGTAATAAAAATATGACCATGTAAATGAAAAACGTTAACTTTCGAGACAAAAACACGATAGAGATGATAAACACTATATTTTTTCTTCCCATTGCAACGCACGTGCACTTCTCGCCGGTGATGCATAAAAAACTATAATGGTCGACATATCTACAAGGCCATTATTTTATCTCCCGTTGCATCGCGACGGGCACTTTTGCTAGCTTACTAATAAAGAGAGAAAATTTCCGTCGTCCACCCAAATATTTTGCCCAGCCCTTGTCGCTATTGACCCCGCCGATCTCTTTTCTCGAGTCCCACGTATATACGCTCAAATTGCGTCACCGAAGCCGGACTCGTCCGACTAGCTCCGCCAAGAGCCGCGATCCCGCGTATCTCGGTCTCTTTCCCTTGATATCACGTGCCATTACTAAGTATCGAGGACCCTTCCTCATCTCCGTTTCCCCTCTCTGCGCCGCCTTAATTAAGCCCTAGACACACCTCGCCGCGCTCGTCTTTGGATCACGCCGAAGTTTCCGAGACATGTTCCCAAGCCCGGCGCCGAGGTGACAAAGGTGCCGACGCCTTACCACCTTCTCTTTGCTCTGTTTTGCTCACGCCGCCGCCCGCGGCCGATGTATAGCAGAAGTACGTTGTTGCGCCTCCAGCCAAACTCGGGCGTTAGACGTATCTCCTCCGGTCTACCACCAATAAGAAGTTGAGAACCCCTTTTGTGAGCTCACCTTTACCCCCTCAATCTCCCAAGAGGGCCAAGATCGGTCCCGTGGCAAAGTAAGCCATGTACGTTCCTTTCATCGGACTCTAGCGAAGCTAGCACCATCGCCGGTCATGGCCCCCATCCTAGCTAATCCAAATGCTACCTTGATGACATCATGCAATGACATCATTTGTTTTTGTTTCCGTTAATAAATCCCAAAATACAATAGCAATATAATCATCATCCCGAGCCGTCCGTTTTTAGATCAATGCTCTAGATTAGAAGATACATGCCTAACAGTTTTTGTTTAAGAGTTGAAGATCTCTAGTTTGGTTTTGGCTAATTAGTGACATCTAAGGACTAATCTCTCGATGCTAAGTGTTTGACTAGATTGGAGATTGGTCGTGCCGGAGTTGGTGCTTTGTGATCATGGAGGATGGATCGAGGTGATCCAAAAGATGATCAAGCATGCAACTTGGTGGAGTTTCAGAGATCAATTATTGCCCCAAGGCAAAGGTATAACCATAGGGCTTTTGATTTCACACTCAAGACACCATAGAGGGTGTGAGTGGTTATAAGATCAATAAACCGTACTATAAAGAGGGGAAACTTATCGTACATATCGGTCCTCATGTGCCTTTAGGTTCAAGATTCATATGCATGCATTCTAACCTAAAGAGCTAACTCCGCACTTGTCGAAAATGTTTTCAAAATGCTAACACATGGTGTCGGGGTGTTCTTCGACGTGTCGGCAACAAGAAACAAGTGACGGAAGTCGGATTGGAGCAAAGGCGAAGAAACGGCAACACAACAACGGAATTTCGCAGCTCAGAGGCGACGGACGCGGTGACCGGACCCGCGACCGGAAGTATGTAGATCGACCGGACCGACCGGTGTGTGGTTCCGGTCAAAGAAACAGAGAGCATGTTTTCGTGGTTGATCTCGGGAGTGACCGGACGCATGCACCGGACGCGATTATTCCCCGACCGGACGCATGCACAGGGGTTCTAAATTTGGCAGGTTGGGTTTGTCGGTTGTGACCGGACTCATCGACGCGTCCGGTCGGCCCGCAGGAATTGCATGTTCCTCCCCAACGGCTTCATTTCGTGGTGGAGCCTATTTATACCCCTTTGGCCGGTCATTGCTCTCTCTCTTGGTCATTTGAATCATTCCTAACACCCTAGAGCTGAGCAACAACCCTCCCTCTCTCTCATTCTTGCTTGTGAGCTTCATTCTTGAGAGAAGAGGTGATCCAAGTGCATTTGCATCGAGTTCTTGCATCTAGAGGCACTTGGGGATCGTTGTGAGCCGGTTGGTTTCTTGTTTCTCTTGGAGACACCGCTCCTAGCCAGCTTGGTGAATTGGAGGCGTTGGCAAGAGTTGGTGATTGTTCTTGGCCACCTCCGGACGAAATTGTGAGAGGATCACGCACTCCTCGTCGGGAAGACAAAGGCAAGGAATACATTGCTCGTGTCTTGGGTACCTCACTTGTGAGTGGTGTGTTGAGGCTAGCAAGGGCACCGCCTAGCTCAAACATCATCCTTGTGTTGGTCGGCACAACCGGAGAGTAACTTGTCGGTGTACAAGCGAACTCCGGGTCAACACATCGACGTGTTCATTGTCTTGGTGATTGGCTCTTCATCTTGTGTTGATTGGTTGTCAATCTTCTTCCCGGTGATTGGTACATTGCCTCTACGTGGTGGTATATCGCTCTTACTCTTGTATTTACCTTCCTAGTTTACTTTGAGTAGAGAGCTAGCTTTGCTTTGTGTAGTTGTTCTTGCTAGCATAAGGATCATATTAGGATTGTTCACTAGATAGAGTAGTGACATAGACTTTGAGTGATTTAGAGATCATAGCATATTTAGTCTTGTCACTAGAAGGCTTGCAAGATCACTAGAGCTAGCGCAAACCGCACATTTGCCATTTGTCATACTAATCGGTTTGTTTAGTTGAGTTTGTAGAAAATTTTATAGGCTATTCACTCCCCCTCTAGCCATCTAGGACCTTACAAGAGTCCCTCTCTTTCTCGGTATTCATGGCCGAAGTCCCTCAACTAATCTATACCTACTAATCAAGAGATAAAATTTCTAACTCACCTCTTTTGTCTACCTGGCCTTGAATCCGGTGCAAATACGAATAAGCCAGCGTTAGTACGTATATATAGAATAAAAGGAAAATAAAAAATTAGGTGCTGGTTTGTGCCATCACGGAATACGGGAGGCCCCAAAAACGCGGCTCATGTGGCATGCAAGTCGAGGATGTACAAACATGATGTTTTCTTACCGGTTTGCTTAATCTAATAATCTTGACTAGAGGATACGATATGATATGGACAAAGCACGACGCCACATGATGTTTTCTTACCAGTTTGCTTAATCTAATAATCTTGACTAGAGGATACGATATGATATGGACAAAGCACGACGCCGCCGACATACCGCTCGGTGATGCATGATGGTGACGCCATGCCCGGGCCGACCGTGGGATCGAGGCTTGTCGCCTTCCATCCCGATTCGCTATTTGGCATGGAGCAGCCAGATCCGCCGAGGCGCACGGTGAGGGGATTGCGACCGAGCAAAGGAGTGGCAATGTGCCATTGAGGTTGCCGGCCGTCACGGGTCGCGATCGATCCGTTGATGTCAAGGACAATGGGATTGACTTCGAAGCGAAGGAGCGCCGTTGAGACGCACACAACGCCATACAAGATATCACGACAAACTTCATGAAAGAGAGTAGATCTTGTATCCATTAAAGTTATCCGATGGTAATGATATATTTTTGTCCATCACCCGTTGCAACGCACGGGCATTTTTGCTAGTATGGTTTTAAATCTGCAACATTAAAACTAGTGGAAACACCAAACTCCGCAGGCAGGTCAAGGATATAAGCATTATCATTAATCTTGGTTAGCACCTTAAAAGGACCAAGTAGGAGACTGATCCTTTCTCAAATGCAACCAAACCATATCACCTGGTGCAAAAGTAACATGCTTTTTTCCTTTACCACCAACTTATTTTTTTGCATTAGTAGCAGCAAGATCATCAAAATCAGCAGGTGTAGCAAGCAAAAACAGGAGCGTGTAACTTGATTTCAGATTTAACAGAGCGGCTGGTTGTGCAGATTTGAGTTGTTTTGCAGTCTTAGCAGCCCTAGCAAGATCATCTTTCACAATTTGTTCAGGGGTTCATGGGATGGATAATTACTTTCTGTCCTTTAAACATGATAGAATAGTGATTGGAACGACCATGATGTAAGCTATCAATATCATATTGCCAAGGTCTACCAAGTCACAATCAGCGTAACTGAATAAGCTCCTAGAGAGAAAGGAACACGTACCGAGCACGTTACCTTAATTTTACCACCCTCATTGAGTGACTGAATGTGATAGGGATGCGGGTGAGTACGTGTGGACAAGAAAAAGCTTCGACCAAAGTTGTACTCGCCAAGTTGTTGCAGCTGCCACTCGCCGATGATGATCTGAATGGACCGGTCTTGCACAACGCCTTTGTTGTGGAAACGTAGTGTGTCGCTGATTTTTCTTGGAATGGGCAACCTGAGTGCTAAGAACACGCTGTGCAACAAGACTCTCATACCGGTCGGCGTGGCTGTGATCCACATGTACTTCTTCATTACCTGCGCGGTCGGTGGCAAGAGCAGCATGTATAGGTTCATCGGAATCACTTTCTGAAGAGTACTCACCGTTGTCGCGTATAAAGGCACGCTTGTTTGGGCAGTCCCGCATCACGTGCCCAAATCCTTTGCAATGGTGGCACTGAATATCCCGCGTACGGCTGAAGGCGCAGCGCCCTTGGCTGGAGGCGGCGCTGCAGGCTTGGCCGTCTCCTCGCATGGTGCGGTGCTAGGCATGGGTGGCGCAGGGAGAGCAGCTGCGGAGCTGGAAGTCGAACTCCGCCCTCCAGAAGAGTTAGTATATGTCTTCGCTCGTCGTCCCTGCACTTCATGTTCAGCTTTGCAAGCAAATTCAAAAAGAGTGGCGATATCATGATACTCCTTATAATCAATAATATCCTGAATGTCACGATTCAAACCACCACGAAAACGAGCCATAGCAGCGTCATCACTCTCAACCAAACCACAACGAATCATGCCCTTTTGTAACTCCTGATAATACTCCTCTACTGATTGGGACCCTTGTTGAAAACACTGCATCTTATTAAGCAAATCACGTGCATAGTATGATGGAACAAATCTATGGCGCATAGCAGTTTTCAGTTGATCCCAAGTGGCAGGAGGGTTATGTTTATTTTTATACTCACGCCACCAAATCAAAGCAAAATCAGTAAATTCACTAATCGCAGCCCTAACTTGAGACGTAGCAGGAATATCATGGCATGCAAATTTTTGGTCTACGTCCAATTCCCAGTCAAGATACGCAGCAGGATCATACTTGCTATTAAAAGACGGAATCTTAAATTTAATCTTAGCAAAAGAATCCGTGGGAGGTGGATGACGTACCACACAGCCGAAAGCACGAAAAGGACGACGCCTTCGTCCCTCTCGGTGTCACATCCATAGGCCCTCTCCTGCTGTACCGCCGTGAGCTTCGTTGCTAATGCGTCAAGCCATGCCACAATGGTGTTGAGTGTGGCTCGAGCGGCTGTCTGAGCAATGTCAATCTAGTCGAAATGCTCGGTCGTGTCGTGGACCGTAGTATCGAGCCATTCATGCACCGTCTTTATGTCCGCAACAAGTCCATCAACTTGCGCCCGTACGTCCTGAATCTTGTCATCCATCGTCTGGTTATCTGCCATCGTTAGTGCAAACACGAAAACAAAAGCCTACAAAGCCTACAACGACAGGGATGTGGTGACAAGTCGCTCAAGTAATGCTGCAAGCAGATCCTTACTCGTTCTTACCACGCACACAGGGGTGAGCCGTAGCCAACAAGTAGAACCTGCGAAAGATGGAGGAGCGATTGCCTAGAGAAACAAAGCCTGCAAGTCGTTGGAGTATGTGGAGTTTTTTGTAGGCTGCACTCTAATCAAGGGTTAGCACAATCAAACAATAATGCAAAGTTGAATTATAGTGCTAAACATGTAACTTAGCTGCTGGAAACAAGTGCAAACTCTGAACAAGGCAGGAGGTGGAAAGGAAGGAAAATCAGCCAAGATGCTGAAAACGTGCAGAAATTCGGGAGTGCCGGAACTTGGTCTTAGAAATTTTTTTGGCCTGATAGTTTATGTCACCCGGCGCAAGCTCGGGGTGCCCCGTATAGGATATCGAATGAGCTTTCCGGGAAAAAAGAAACACCGCAATCCGAGATCCGGTTTAAAAAGTTATGGCAGTTTTTCTCATAGGACGTCCGAAACGCGTCGGAAAAAGAACTCTACAAATGAGTCCAAATTGGATTTCTTTCTGTTTTTTCTTTCTTTCTTTTCTTTTTCTTTTCTTTCTTCTGACTTTGTTCGACCTTCTCCTTTGCTCGGCGTGTATGACAAGGATACGAAGATCAAAAGACGAGCGAGAACAAGGAAGGCGTGTACGGCAAGGATATGAAGAACGTAAAACAAGCGTAACAAGGAAGGCGTGTAAACGACAAGGATACGAAGAACGAAAAAAGAGCCGAACAAGGAAGGGGAAACAGCGAGATAGAAATCGAATTCAGCACAAATGACCAGCAACAATCGAACGTGTAAGCACACAAATTCAACAATGCAAATTATTGAAAGAAAGTGAGGCTCAAAAGGTTGCCGGGAGATGGATCTAACCTGAATTTGGTTTCGTAGATCGTAGGAAGGGAAAAACACTCGGTAAACTCACCGATCAACCCGGAAATCTGATACCACTTGATAGAGCTGAAGTGCTCGATCTTTCGGTGAGTGGAGGTAGTTTAGACTAGGGACGGAAATTGACCCTCACGATCCGACCACGACGAGCAAGCCCGGCGCCAATGCAATCGCTGAACCAACTCCCCGTGGTTACCGACCTTGTGGTGCAAGATCAGCCCGATCACGAAGATCAATCCCTCGCACGCAATCGAAGAACGAGCAAGGAAGAGATGCGAGCAATCTGTTGTATCACTTGAAGGTGGAGTTCTGAATATGAAACAACGCTGAATTGCAATTGTTCAAAGTAGCTAAAGCTAACACAAATCAAAACCCAAATCTGAAAATAAAAAGGAGTCTATCTAAATAGGGGCGGCAAGAGAGGGGCGCGCGCGGCAGGAGGAGCACGCGTGTCCCTATCGGACTCCAACCCTAGGCGCCCCACTTGGGCCTCCTGTTGGGCCAGCTTTTATTCTCCTGGGCCTTCATTCTTTAAAAGCATGACGAAGCTCAATTCTCTCTCACGGCCCGAGTAATTGGCCCAGTGTGTAGGGGTGGCGCCTGGACTGAGGAGGCACGGCCTGGTCCAGGTGGCGGATCATCTGAAGGCACTAGAGAAGGTTCTGTTGGTGTAGTCGTACTCGTGTTGTAGTTGGTGTCCTCATCAACTACTGCACTCCTTGATAGGCTGCCGCGCCCGGATCACATTCCCAGCCTACACTTCACCACCTTTGTCCTCCCGGCTGCTGGCAGCTATGGAAAATAAGAAATGGGATCATCTTTCGGGCTGAGCACTTGATGCTACACCAGCTGCTCATGTGCTGCAAACAGGACGCTCAACTTTGGCGTTGCTGCTTGAAACCAGCAGAAGCGAACGTCTGCGACCGTTGGTGTCAATTTTTTCCATGGCAATGTAAACATGGTCTTAATACCAGCTTTGTAAAACTTTAACATCCTATGGGCCATTTTCGGCCACCTTCAATGAAACAGGTGGGGGGATTCTCTCCCCTTCCGTAGATCATTCAGAAAAAAAAAGTTGTTGATGCTGTCTCTGTGTTGTTCGCTGAATTCCCATTGCAGGACGGTGTCTGAGGATTGAGAACACATCCAATCAGGTGACCAAGATATTAATGTACTTCATTATATTATTTGGCACTAAATATTACGGTGGCAGTTTTATTGATGTGTCTAAATATTGCATCTGCACGTATTTTAACCACAACATCGAGCTTGATCCATTATAACTTAAGCGGCAAAAAGCAAGGGAACGGTATGTAACCATTTAGGTTGAGAAAAAAGCTGAGCTGAATGAAGAGGGAAAAGTACCATCGTATTTAACCTGCTCAGATGGGATTATACAACGGTCTTCATGCTAGGTGGTCCATCTGTAGTTGCATCCGCTACACAAACCCCAATTACAGGTAGGGCGCTGTACATCTACATGTTTTTCATCATTAATTTGTTCGTTCTCACAATCGTACATGTTTTGTGTGTGCGCAAAATGTTATAGAATTGGGCGGGGATCCAGGCTTTGTAAAACTTTAACATCCTATGGGCCATTTTCGGCCACCTTCAATGAAACAGGTGGGGATTCTCTCCCCTTCCGTAGATCATTCAGGAAAAAAAGTTGTTGATGCTGTCTCTGTTTGTGTTGTTCGCTGAATTCCCATTGCAGGACGGTGTCTGAGGATTGAGAACACATCCAATCAGGTGACCAAGATATTAATGTACTTCATTATATTATTTGGCACTAAATATTACGGTGGCAGTTTTATTGATGTGTCTAAATATTGCATTTGCAGGTATTTTAACCAGGGACTGTTCAGCTGGTAGAAAAGTCGGCAGAATTCGGCTCAACCAATAGTATTCTGTGAGAGGGAATAAACCGAAATAAGCCGAAACAAGCCGGAATTAGACAAGCCGAACTGGAGCCAATCCATTAGAACATATGCGGCAAAAAGCAAGGGAATGGTATGTAGTCATTTAGGCTGAGAAAAAGCTGAGCTGAATGCACAGAAGAGGGAAAAGTACCATCGTATTTAACCTGCTCAGATGGGATTATACAACGGTCTTCATGCTAGGTGGTCCATCTGTAGTTGCATCCGCTACGCAAAACCCAATTACAGGTAAGGCTACTGTACATCTACATGTTTTTCATCATTAATTTGTTCGTTCTCACAATCGTACACGTTTTGTGTGTGCACAAAATGTTATAGAATTGGGCGGGGATCCAGGCTGAGGAGCAATTGTGCATATACAACAATGTTTTCAAATCGTATAATCGAGTCTAGTCACTATGGCACCGATAAATGCGATTAATCATGACTAATCGGGTGATGGGTGCCATTAATCAGAATTTTACCTAGTCATAGCAGTACTGACTAGGACGACTAATCGTGATTGGTTGGATGACTTGAAAACATTGGTATACAGTGCATGATAGAGAGGGGTAATAATATTCGGGAAATCTGAAATTATGCAGTAGACAAAAAACTGTCACTTGATAGGGTGAGGCACAACCAAAATTATGCATAATTTTTATGTATTTAATCTAAAATTCTTATTTATTATGTATTTTTAAAATGTGTCACTAATGTTTAATGGATCTTTTGTAAATATATAAACTTCTTATTAGTAGGGTTTATAGCATTGGACAGAGATCCAGGCTGAGGAGCAACTATACGTATACAGTGCTTCATAGAGTGAGAGGCAATAATATTCGGGGAATCTGTCACTTGATCGAGTGAGCCACAACCAAAATTATGCATAATTTTTATGCATTTAATCTAAAATTTTCATTTATTATATATTTTTTAAAATATATCACAACTGTTTAATAGATATTTTGTAAATATAAAACTTCTGTTTAGTAGGTTTTTTAAAACACAACGTGCCCTTATACTAGTAGAGGAAGTACCCGAGGGGAATCCGAGTCCAGTTAATTGCAGATTACACATGGGATGGGAGATGGCCACGCGACAACATTCTGCACTTGCCCTCTGCACTTCTCAGTTCTCAAGCATCAGTCGCAGCTCCTGGGAAGTCATAATCCAGTACTATAAATCATTAAAGTTCCACTCATTGCCGCAGTCCACCACCGCTGGCAAGTCCTGATCATCAGCCGACGCCGGAAATGCGCTGCCTGCTCCGTCTTCGGCCCATCCAAATCCAGCAAGACTGCCATCGCCAACATCCAGTCCCACGATAGGAAGAGAACCGGCGAACTCGAGTGGCGGTGGCAGCGGGCACCCACTGACGAACAGAGCATCAGGTTCTGCCATCTTGGGACGGGTCGCGGCTCGCGCCTCGCCGGCGTACACCTCTTCCTCCTCTTGCTCATCTCTGCCCCAGTCGAGCTCATTCCTCTTGCGCTTCTGGGCGTTCCTGCCGTGGCCGCTGAATCGGATGCGGTAGACCCTGAGCGGCGACGCGGCGAAGCCGGGCGGCGATGTGATGGAGTACTCATGCATGACCCAGCCCGTGCTGCCCTTGACGCCGTCCTCGTGGAAGTTGAGCGCGTACTTCTGCCACTCGATCTCCTCGCCGCCCACGCGCACGCGTGGCCGCCTCTCGTCCTCGCCTCCCCTGGCGTTCTTCCGCGTGCCCTGGCCCTGCCAGGTGCCGCCGCCCGCGCAGCTCCGCTTCTGGCGGCTTCCCTTGCCGTTCATGGCCTGCCCACAGGCGAAGAAGAAGGCGTCCCCTTGCGCCCGTGCTTCCCTAGGAGGAGCCACGGCTGCGCGCTCAGCGGGTCGTCCTCGAGGATGTCGCCGGCCGGGAGGGGCTGGCCCCGGATGCGGGGGAGGAGGTAGTGCTCGACCACCTCCTCGTCGGTGGGCATGAAGCAGAAGCCTGGGGAAGAGCCAGCTTGGATGCTGCTGCTGCTGCCTACATTGTGCGTTCATAGATGGGAAATTGTGAGAGGCCAGTCTCGAGCGGGTAGCAATGCAGGCGCAAAAAATCGTGCCAGTTGCTGACCTTCTTGTTCTCGGTGCGCACGTCGAAGCTCGTGGACAGGCAGATGGCCTTCTTGGGTTCGTCGGAGTACCAGTTGACGCTATTGTAGCGGACGTTGCTCAGCGCCTGCAGCTGGTCGCCGATGTTGATGACCAGCGCATCGGGCACGGGGTTCACGTCGACCCAGCGCCCGCCGCGCTGCACCTGCAGGCCAGAGACACCGTCCTGCAGCAGCAGCGTGATGGCATTGGGGTCCTTGTCCTTGTGGCCGGGCAGCCCGTAGGTTAGCTCCGGCTCCGTGCACTGCGGGTAGTAGTTCACCGCCACGTGCTGCGCCTGCCTCCCCATCGCCGCCACCATGTGGCACCGCTCCAGGCCCAGGCTCTCCGAGATGGCCTCCAGCAGCCTCAGCGCCAGCCCTCGCGCCTCCGTCGTGTAGGTGCCTACCACTTGCCTGTCGAGCAACCACCAGAGCAACTTGTCAATTTGCCATGCTGTGCAGGGCTTAATCTATAAGAGCATGCGAGTTGTCCTAAGGGTGCTGTATGGTACGATCTACTTTCTGAACTGAAATAGTTATTCGATTTCTTGTTTTTCTTTTCATGTTTTTCCTCCATACAAGAAGAAAGCTGGCAGCCCTCTGAAACAGAATGGTCAATGTCGAACATGTAGTACTCTGTTGAATTTTCAGTTTCACAAGTCCTTTATTTTTGTATCAGTTTGACAAGTCCTTTTTGAGAAAAAAGAAGTCTCATTTGACAAAATTATCTGGTGATTTGGTACGATTGGACCAAAGTCCAGAGAAAAATCAGAAAGCAGTAGTACTACTATAATCGAGCGTAAAGTCGATCAGCTGCAGAGACAGAAGTTAGTAATTTCAGGCACGAATTGCCTGCCCTGAATTAAGTTTACCTGAATGAGGGCGGGTTCGACGGCCACTGGTCGACGAAGCTCTCGAGCGGGTAGCAATGCAGGCGCAGGAACTCCCGCCAGTTGCTGACCTTTTCGGTGCGCACGTTGAAGCTCGTGGACAGCCGGATGTCCTCCTTGGGGTCGTCGGAGTAGCACTTGAGCCGCTCCGATTCCGGCAGGTGGAAGAACTCCCGCGCCACTCGCAGCATCCCCTCCACGACCCACGCCGGGATGCCGTGGTTCGTGACCTGTATACACATCAGTGTCAATCGGTCAGTCAGAGCAAGTTTTTGGCTGATCACTGCTGGCCACATCAGGAAGATAGCAGTGCACATACCATGAAAAAGCCGTCGGATTCGTAGGCCCTGCCGATCGCTTCGACCACCTCGTGTCGCTCCGGGCCATTGAGCTTCTTGAGCTCGATGAGCGGGATTCCGGCGCCGGACTCTTTGTCGACATTGGCGAGGTCCGGGCGGTCTCCGACAGGCCTCACGTCGCTCGATGGAACCTTCCCCGTCTGCGCCAAAAGATCGGTGAGCAGAGGATTTGCAATGGTAGGGATCATGTTGTTTCCGCCGCAGGGTAACAGCACACAAGGCCGGCTGGATGGCTGGAAGCAGCGCCGTCTGCCAATAATTTGGACTAGCTGTCGGTGGTCACCTCGAGCAACGGTGAACTGGCGCTGGTGTCTTAGTTTGGCGTGGTAGCCTGTTTCGGCCCGCAGATTATATATAGAAACAAGTAGTAGTAGCAGTCCGCTCGATAGGTTTTTTTTTTTTTTTTTTTTTTTTTTGAGGGAGGTCCGCTCGATAGGTAAACAAGCTAGATAATGTTACTTAAGATCTTAACTAAATGTAGAAGTCAGTCCGGTAACTATTGTACTCCTACACGTCGCAGATTTCTGCTTTATTAACTGATTAAGTCATACGTGGCAAGCCAGTGGATGTCCTTGCATGCGCAACTAGTTCGAACCTCCCAAGATGATCCAGTGCACTTTAATTTCTCTTTGTAAAAGTGATCTGAGTAATGTACGTTGCCGTGCGCTTAACCAGTCTCCCGTTGCCGTCATGTCTAGAAGACCCTTTTTCTGTTATCTATGTTAATGTTGCGCGACAAACAAATCACTATAGTGGACCTTGGGTAACCACCATGTTTTTTTTATGAATCTCACCTTACCAAGCGGAGACATTCATATACTAACATGCACACGCGTCCCTATAAACACACATGCTCCTTGTCGGTCAAAACTACAGTTACTCTTTAAATCAGGCTAACTTGGTTTGATAAGACATTAGCGTGATATGACTTCTGTTTTATCAAAATTTGACTAGAGGAACGAGATTCCCGGCCCCGTCGGTCTCTCCTCGTTCCCCTATCTACAGTCAACAAGGGCGAAACCGAGGCGACCGTCCGACGCCGATTTCCCCACCTATCCACCGCGTCCAGCTACCGTTCAGGTGTCGGAGGCGATGGAGAGCGGTGGATCTGGCGGCCGGTGTACAATTTCCTGCTTTCTAGGTCTAGGTTAGGTTTAGAAAGGGTAGGATCGATCTCCCCTCCTGCGTCGTGTTGGATGGAGTCTGCTTCGGCTGTTGCGTTGCCTCGTGCTTCGGCGGCGGACAGAGAGAGTCCATCTTCAACATCACCGGAGACTACCAAGTGAGTTTACCTGTCCTTTTTCTCTGCGAAAGGGTGGAAGGACTTTGCATCCCCGACGGGTTGCTTTGTCCTCGTTGCTGGCGGTGCCGGTAGCGGTGGACTTCTATTCTGGTCGTCGGTTCTTGAACTGGCAGCGGCGGATCTATGCTCCTCTGCTTCTTGGCGTTGGGGTGGCCGACACTCGTTCAGTGGTTTAGATGTGTTCTGGTGGAGTCTGGGCGCTAGATCTTGCGGTGTCTCCAAGCTTTGGACTCTGACGTCATGGAGGAGGGCGGAGCTATCCTAGCGCTGGCGTACGGTGGTCGGGATTGAAGACGAAGGCGAGAAGCTCCTGGAAGATGATGAAGTTGCATTTTATAATTTTCTTGTTTTTCAGGGGCCTTGTTGTAAAAGGTTGGGGATATACTGTGCCGTTACTGTTGTTCAATATATGTCCCTCCTTTTGCAAAAAAAAAAAAAAAAAAAAAAAAAAAAAAGACTAGAGGAGTCGGATGACGAAGTTTGACATAAATGTCTGGTCAAATATCTGAACTTCTGAAAATTTCGTCTGAAACTATTCAAAATCCAGATGAACTTGAACTGTGCCGGATACAATTGCCGTTACCAATTATCTATTTGTGTTCGCTTAACTTGTCAAAATCCTAAAATTGCAAATACATGTGGTATGTTTTCACATACCAAATCCATACAAAGTTGCTCCACTTACTATGGAATCTTAGGCCATCTTAATGGCTTAATACTATTTTGAGCTCAAAATGTTAGTTGATTACTTTTTTTGGGGAAGAAAGGTCAAATGCATGAGACCAGGATTTATGTTAACTATATACGCTGTTTTTCACTTTCCATTCTTGTGTTAACCAAGCAAGCATTCTCAGTCTTGGTAAGTACTAGTACAATACAACTAGCTAGTGCAGTAGAAATATAGAATGCTCCATCCACCCATAGCCAATGTTGCTCTGGATATGATGAGCAAGAGAACACAGAGCCGGGGAGGTCATGGGAGAGAGCCAGACAGGTGATGCGATGTAGCCGTTGTGCAGGACGCAGGGTTTTGTGCTGGTTCATAGATGGAGTGTTTCGGTCAGTGGGTGCCTTCCAATATGCAACATGTGCACAAGACGTTGAACAAAAGATCATGTCAATTCGCCAATGTATTTCACAGAAAGCAAAAGCCAAGCAGAAAGATCAAGTCAAATTTTTTCAGCTGCTAGAGGGTTCGAATTCGAGTTTATTGGAGCAAGCAAAAGCCAACCAAAAGCCAAGCAGAAACGTCATGGAGGAAGGCGGAGCTATCCTGACTCCTTGTTAGCTAAAAGTTTTTAGGAGCAAGCATGTTCGAATTCGAGTCTAGGATGGTATAGTAGCATAGGGAGGATGAACAGTGGGAGGAGTAGCGGCCGCCGGCTGGTACTCCTATACTCCTGCTGCCATACGGTTGAGACAAACATGGCTCCATGAGGCATGAGCTGACCACAACCACTCTGAAGTAGCACTACTAGCAACAGTGCTTGCATTAGCCTGCAAAATATGGGCTGGGAGATCAACTTGCTGACAGTCCCTCTCTCATGAAAATAGAACATATTCGCAAAAATCATCAATATATTGGTTCCCGCATGATGTTCATGTCTCACTGCTACTCACACTTCATTAGGCATCATACTCCAATTACCTCCTATATTATGAGCCAAGTGTTCAAACAAATCTGGATAATGATATTTTAGAAGGCATAAAACCGTTATTGAAAAGGAGAAAGAAATGGCCGAGCGTGATGATGCATATATGAACGAACAATCATTTACTGCGAAACGAAACAAATCTGTTTCAACTTTCAAACACCAGCGAGCACACAGGAACCACATGCATTGAACACGCTCTTTATCAGACGATCCGCCTGCTGCAGCAGTGCGGCGTGCCAACGTGGACACTGTCAGCACGCCGCTGGTACTCCGATACGCCAGCGACAGCTGAGGCAGAGACGGCTTTCCATTTCATGGGCTGACCACACCCACGTTCAAGGAGATCAACTTGCCAACGGTCCATCGTCTCCCATGAAAAACATGATCAGTTAATCGCTGTTTTAGCTGTCCAGAGATTAAGCGAAAACGACCCTGATGTGTCACCCCTACTCAGCTTATTCAGGCAAATCAAGCAGCAAGTGTTTGATCAATAACCCTGTTGCTATTGCTACTACTACGTTTTAGGCACTCACTGTTGTAAGTAGCTGCAGTGCATTTTTCTGAGTTTGGGATCTTTTTACAAGACTAAATGTTGTATTAACAGTTAATCGACTTTCGTGAAGGCATGTTAGCGTAACCGGCGGCAGGGATGGCGTAGGGATAAAGGTAGACAGCGACCTCCCCTGCACCGCTGTACGATAGCATCAGCGTTCAGAGCTCAAGCTCAAAGTCTATCCTCTTTGCAGTGGCAGTTTCTCGAAATGCAAAAGCTGCTGCTGCACGAAGCTAAGCTATCCTCTGCTGCAGTACAGGTACTCGAGTAAGAAAACAGAGATCAATGATCATCACATGCAACTAATGCAAGGCTAGGCTGCCATGCTATCAGCGTATTACAGTTCACACCACAGATGGTACTCTCCAGACTCCTTGCTGTTGCTGAGAACTGAGAACCGGGTTCTCTGAAGGTCCCAGTTGCTCATTGTATGGAATCTTCCCAGCATTTATTTAGGATGGTAAGGTTTTCTTGTTGATTGAATAATTCAAAGCCGTCATTATTAATTCCCTTAGCCGTGTTTGGTGCTCTGCTTCCATGAAATCTGTTAGCAATAATAGAGGCTTGAGGTCCTGCCTGCTACAGGCTGTATGTGTTGCAGGCATCGTAGTTGACTGCGAGGGCAGCGTTTGCAACATGAGCCATGAGCTCCCGAGAAAGAGGCAGGAGGGTGATCGGTGATATCCATGCTGAAATTAGTGGGGAGCATTGAGTAATGCATGAACTTCATGGCTCAAGGGATGGACTCCTTTTTATTTTTTTTCCAGTGATGAGTGGTCTCTGGACTACGCTTTTCACATGGAGATTGCAAGCAGTGGCCATCAGTTGAGTCTTAGTGCACTTGGGTTCATCTGTTTTCAGTGCTGAGTGGACTGCCACTCTGGGCTATTTACTCTGTTTTCGTTTTTTTTTACATTGGCATTGTGGGACTTTAATGTGAAAACTTTTATTTTCATTCTAACAACGAATTTGTGTCTAGGTACTTTAAATTATTCAGTGCTGCTTGCAGGCATGCAGCAGCCTGCAGGTAGCCAAGCCAGCAGCAGAACCGGCCGTCCTACAAGCTGCAGTGTGTTGAAAGCGAGTGGCTAGCACGCTACCAGCCAGTATGCATGTTGTTGAGCTGAAACGTGTGGGTAACCTGTTACAAGCAGCAAGGGCCCAGGGATTTTTGACCCAGTGTCACTGTGCCACTTTGCTCTAGTCTTTATGAGATGTTTTGTATCGTCAGTGCATAAATATTCCATTTTTCCTGTCCATGTCTTTCATATATAATGTATTATTGTTATAATAAAAAAAACGTAGATGAAAGCCGAATTAGACGTACCATGACAAAGTAAATGGCAATGGAGTGAGGCAATAGTGATCGATGACCGACATCACATGTACAAATTCGGTCAAATTCATCTTTTTTTTCCCCAACCAGCTATGGGCGAGCCACTGGCTGGTACCCATTACTGCCAACAGCGGGGCTATCAGTGTGATTAGAGCCACCCCCCCCCTGATTTGGTAGGGGTATTTTACTGATGGGTAGAACATCACTGGACCATACTTGTACATTTTCTTCTTACACCTTTCGGGCACTGTATATGTATGGATACTTGGATAGTTAGGTAAGCGTTCATACTAGCGAACATCATCCAAGCTGCAGGTTGCATCGTACAACCAAGCAATGTCCCTTTCTCATGTTAAGAACGGTATCTTTAACAATCTCCAAGACTACCACTAACCGTGTCTATTTCCCTCAAAACGGTACAAGACATCGAGATATTATTCTTTCCAAAAAACAAGAAGATAGTAAGAAATTACAAAATGGTAATGGACCTACACCTTTGAACCACCCCTCCAAATACAATGCCTCCGCTCATTGCCAAAACAGCTGTTCTCATCTACCATGCTTAGTCGAACTCCATGCAACGTAGTGGAACTGAAGCAAAATTGTTCCAGCACTGCTACCAAATCCACTGAATTCAACCTGAGGCGACCTTTTTGCGGACGACTCTCTTTCGGCGAGGCTTGGACAATGTAGTCTCAGGTCCGCCCTGCTTTATCCCTAGAAGACCAAGGCCAGAAACAATTGCATCTTTGGATATAAACCATCTTGAATCCTGCTGGTCCACCTTAACCTCAACAGGCCTCTTGTATGCTCTCAAAAGCCAGTCTGAGTATTGTGGATCAGCTTCATCCCCAAGCCATGTTCGCCTTGATGCCTCACCAATCTGAATATTCATCAGTCTGCGATATATGTACAATTACGTTAGTGATAGAACAAGCACTCATACAACATGGAGCGGTCCATTATCCTTTTCTCTAGCCAAGTTGGATTAGGCCAGAGAAGGAACCCAACAAGCACCAAAGAAAAAGGAGGGTATAATTAGGTTCAAAATATGAGGATTAGGTTGAAAATCGACACCGAATGAATAGAAAAATACAAGAGTAAATAAGAATCAGGTTGGGAATGCGATCAACGCAATAGCCAACTACGGTATAAAAATGCAGAAAACATTTCCTTGTCCATCTTTCTTAATAGATGGCCATGATAAGGCATTTTCCCATGTGATCTCCTTATATGCCACTAAATTTTGCATGTTGACATGCCAACCACGTGCAACAACCATCAAATAAATGGTGGCTTGTGGCATTATGGTGTGTCAATTCTAGTCAATAAATCACTTCTGCGACCTCCACAAACAATGCCCTCTTATAGTTCAAAGCACAATATCAACCCTAATCAACAGCGAGTTGTTGAGAAGCTAAAAACAAGGCACTATGCTTTAACTAGTTCGGAAGCCAACAAACTCAATATTTAAATAATTACACAGCATGTCTATAAAAGGGCGGACTTTGGTGTAGTGGTAGAGTCTCACCGCATATAACCAGAAGGTCCAGGGTTCAAGCCCCAGCCTCTACACATTTATGTGCGGGAATGGCTTTTTGCTAAACACCCTTCCCCCAGACCCCGCTCAATGCGGGAGCCTACGGCACTGGGTACGCCCTTTTTTTTTACACAGCATGTCTATCCCAAAATAATGCAATTCAACTGATGTTCCTCATGATAACATTGTAAGCTATAAATCCTGCACAAGTTTGTTAATCTGCAGGTGTTGAAGAACCAATATAATGAACTTGAGAAACTATAACAATATAGCACTTTGTATCAGTCATGAAATCCATCAATTAGCAGATAAACAGCCAGTTTATGATGTAATAGCATATGGTAAGCATTTTGGCTCTAGTTACTTTATCTACTTGCCTATCAACACCTCTATACTATCTTGCAGTTTCTAAAGAGTACCTACCATCAGAAGGTGCCTTTCATTGAACATGCATCCTTTGTTAAAGTGCATATAAATATTTTCCTAAAAGATGCAACAGAAAGGTATCTTATACTAAAAGGATGTTCTTTGATGAAATGCACACAGAAATTTATGAACATCCACCATTCGAACTGGTTTCAGATGCAGGGGCATAACTGAGTTGGATCTGGTTATAACTACAAAGTGGCATGGCATTTACAAATACTGCATTAGTTAGGTTTTGCAAAAGAGATTTAATATTTAAAAATCTACCTGATTGTCCTGACTGCAGGAAATGATAATTACAGGCAGGAAGGTGGCAATAACCACCTATCCTTTTTTTTTTAAACGCAGGAGAGCTGCATTTCATTGTGTTAGAGAGATGAATAACCACCTATCCTCTATCTGTAATAAACAAAGATAAGCAAATTCCCATTTGGTAACCTTGAATCAATTAAAATTTTCAAAGAATAAGCAAAGCCAAAGTATGCAGTTTCTCACCTATAACCGGAATAAAACACAACAGGCCCACCAGCATGTACCAAAAAGGAGGTTAATTTTGATGGTTGTTGGGAGGGTTTGCAACTAGGATAGCATGTTATTTCAATGGTTTTAAGGTTGTGTTCTACAAAGTCCATATTATGGCTTCAAGCATAAACAACAATGTTACAGCATATGGTTAGTTAATCCTCAGGAATAGGGGCCTTCCCATGATCTAAAAGGAAAATAGATATTAGTCAGAACTTACTGGTTGTTGCTTTGTGTTTTGACTATTTCATCAATTCATTTCTATTACAAAATGCCTTGGTTTTTTCTTTCTCGGACATACAGGAGAGCTGTGCACCATTTCATTATGAAGAAGAAAAAAGAACATTCTTGTTGGGTTTCAACTCTAGCCTGCCCCAACTTGCTTGGGACTGTAAGGCTATGTTGTTGTTGTTGTTGTTGTTGTTGAGAGGGCTTAGTGACCCTCACCCCAGGGCCCAGGAACATTTCAAACACATGCACACGCATCCCCCAAAAGAAACTAGTTAAGTATCGTCAGTTTGCCACACACAAATACATGCACACAACCCGCCCACCCAATGTAAGGGTATGTGTCCTGGGTAAGCAACCTGTTTACTACTAAAAGTTGAATAGAGTATGCAATACAAATCTATATCGATACCCCATGATGCTACTCATGTCCAATAACAGTGATATGCCATTCATCATCAGAAATAAGCTATAATCTCTCTATGAATAAATGAACAACATGAATGACTTATTCAACAAAAAACTAATATGCAATGAATTACTCAACTAATATGTTAAGACAGAACTTCAATAGATATTTACCTTGCTGCTGTGCTAAAGAAGATTGCCACACCCAAAACATCAAAGCGCTTTTACCATGTATTGGTCTAGTCCACATAGCAATTGATAACGCAAGTTCGCATATAGTCCTAGGAAAGCTCCATAACCAAGGGCATTGGTGCCGACTGAAGGAATACTCACCGATAAAATAAATGGAAGGATAGTAAAGAAGATAAGAATGCATCAGAGAAGCCTTTTAGAATATGCCTATTATGACTCAGAATGATTACTATGATAAAACCTACCTCCTTCCTTTTCTTTCAGACAAGACTTTCCACATACCACCTTGAACAGAGCCAGCAACAAAACCAACCAAACTAAGCTCAGCAGCTTTATAAAAGAATGCACTGATTCGTTCTGCTAGATCAAACACTCTCAAAGGATAGCTCTTCTCAAATATATTGTTTGAAAGTTTCTCAATTGTAAGTGGTCGGACCCTTCCCTCGACCCCTGCGCTAAGCGGAGCTACTGAGCACCGGGCTGCACTTTTTTTTTTTTTCAATTGTATTTTGGAAATTCCAAATCCCATTCTTGCTGAAACCTGATTTCCCAAAATTGTGAAATGGTTTACATTAATTAATAAGTTGAAATTGCTAAATAGTCATTGAAAAAATTGTGAAATGGTTTACCTTTCCTTTGCGAATATTCATCTCCCACCAAACAGATGAGGAAAAGCTAGCCATAAACTCAAAAGCCATCTTATGTGGGAAAGCTGGATCTGCAAGTGTTCTACAACATGACAATTGGAACCAGAGTAAGCCATTCAAGTGACAGCATTTATGAAATGTTTCTTCCAAAAAGGAAACCACAGTTACTAATTTGTCAAGGACACAAGAGGAAACCACAGTTTTTATGACCAAGTAGTTGCAGAAAACCCCATGTTTTATTTCTGAAAAGTTTCACAAAAACTCCTGACAACTAATCGAGTCCTCAGCCCCCAGGCCATGAGTCTATAGGAGGCACATTCCCCACAATTGCTGCTTGTCAAATGTTCTGGAAACATCAATCATCAGGACCATAGCATGGCTAGGGTGGTTTATATGAGATCTTATGACTGATTTGAATGCAAAAGGGCAATGATCTGACTAGGAAACAAAACATATGGAAGGCAATTTTCTTCACAAGTTCTTTGCACAAACTGTTTATAGAAATAGTTCAACACTATCCAGCAATGAAATGCCTGTGGTATGTATTCTAACATGAGTGGTATATGAAGAGAACTTACTCATTTGGTAATAAGCCAAGAATCTATTGTTTGAGGAGTTTCTGAATTCCTCATGCAAGTCACGTTTAGTCAACTATGAACTAAATTCTAAAACTACAGGAGCAAACTACCTCACCAAATAGGGTGTCACTGTGCACATGAATTTGATGTTACCTTCCAACAAGACCTCTGGATAGCCATCCTGGAAGAGCTCTCGAGAAGGACCTAGTGCTTGTAGGCCTTGCAAATATTGACAGATACCGCGCCATCTGAGCAGAACTCGCCAATCCCTATGATTGGATATTTCATGTAAAATTCATGTTATTCAACTATCATTACCAAAGTATGGCATATGAAGGAAGAAGACAAATTTTACCATTTCATAAGCTTGGCGGAGACCAGCAGGCAAATTACTCATCGTTTTGCACCATTCTTGCAGCACAGCTTATACAAACTCTCCATTGAAAAGCTGCCACGAGAAAAGAACTAATCAGCTAACAAATCTCAACCTCTATTAAGACTTAAACGTAGCTTTAACTAAATCAAAATATTAGGAACCTCACCTCCTGTACAACAATTCACCTCCTGAAAAGTCCACCTTCTTCTTCATCCCAGTCATCAAAATCATCAAAGTAATCATCATCATCACCATTATCTCCATCGTCACCCCCACCATGACCAATCCTCTTTCCAATATCTCCACCGCCACCACCAGTGGCCAGCTGCACATTCAAAAGGAAATTCATGATTATGGAACTTTACAAGAACATCACCCCCGCAATTTGTCACAACTTGTGTTAATGATACATTGATACTGGCAAATAAGGTACAACAGGAAGTAGATTATTATTCACAAGCCCTTCTTGTTTCCAATATGAGATGTGTGAGCTCAACAAGCCCTTTCTGTTTCCAACATAGAAGTTTTGTACCGTAGTACTGTTATGGACAGCATCCATCACCAACTAAATAAGCTTAAATCAATTTCATGGTTTTCCATGGACGTAGAGGAGGTCAATGCATCACTTCCTCTGTTGAGCTAATTTGAAAAATTATTTCCAAGAGAATCACAAGCACTCGAAAAATGTTTTACAAACTCATTTGTTCATATCATGCCTTACAACAACAACAACAACAACAACATAGCCTTTTGGCCCAAGCAAGTTGGGGTAGGCTAGAGATGAAACCCAAAAGAAACAAGGATAAGAGAGACATTAAAAAAAAGGCACAAGAGAGGAAACAAAGATCAAGGTTCAGGCACGTTGATTGCTAGTCTCCAAGCGCTCCTATCCGTAGCTAGATCCTTGGAGATATTCCACTCCTTAAGATCTCTCTTAACTGACTCGTCCCAAGTCAGTTTAGGTCGGCCTCTACATCTCTTTACCGCTGTATAACCCCACTACGCACCGGCGCCTCAAGAGGCCTCGTTGGACATGTCCAAACCATCTCAACCGATGTTGAGTCGGTTTCTCCTCAATTGGTGCCACCCGACCCTATTTTGAATATCTTCGTTTCGGACTCTATCCCTTCTTGTGTGCCCACATAACCAACGCAATATACGCATCTCTGCTACACTCAATTGTTGGACATGTTGCCTTTTTGTAGGCCAACATTCAGCACCGTATAGCATTGCCGGGCGAATCGCTGTCCTATAGAACTCACCTTTTAGCTTTTGTGGCACCCTCTTGTCACAGGGGACGCCAGAAGCCATAAAATCAAAGCTTAATCTTAAATCGGAATAAGTTCACATATTCTCAGCAAAGCAAGAACAACTTATTTGAGATATAATATGGTAGTATTATTGTGTAATTAGTGATGCATATTAAAAATAGAAATATAAAACTAGAGTGAAGTGAGTAATTTTGAAGCTCAGGGTCATCAAGTTTTCTGAAAGGTCAGTACCACAGAAAAAATAAACTAAAATGGCAAGAATATAGGCACTTTAGTTCCAAAACATTATTACTCTTGAATCCCTATTCGATACTTTCACTAGAGCAAGAATAGCACTCAGGCATAAAGAAAAACATTGACATTTTTTTGTGGATGAGGGAGAGGGTTGGCGGAGATGTTACACAGCATTGCATCGCATTTGCATTGCAAGGTGAACTGCACACCTTTTTCTGTTTGGAACATGCAATCAGGAAAATATAGAACTGACATCATGCCATGTGCGGAGTCCATTTTAGACCATAGTCACACAGTTTAAAAGCAAGGCTAGGGGTCATTAGCTGATCAATAAATCACACCAAGCCTTTGCAAGCTTTCTGCAGAAATATTCTAGCATCACCACTAATCTTCCATAAACCAGAAGGAAACCGCAGGGATATCTGCACCAGCATGCCTTATACAGAAGTCTGAGACACTCCAAACGGTCTAACCATATGATTTTCCATATGAATTCCATGAAGATGTCATCAACAAGCCATGCTATTGAATCCGGCGGGATTCAAACACATAGGCCTATCTCTAAAAATCCCTAAACCCTATCTCCGAAATCCCCTTCCTCCTCGCAGTAATAAAAAATAACGCAAACCAACAAGATGATTAGGATTGGAAACCAACCTCGGGCATGATCTTCTTGCGGCGCTGGGATAGATCGAGCTTGGCCTTCTCAAGCATGATGGCCCCGAAAGCCTTCTGTCCCCCTTCATCGTCGGCGGGGCGCTGGACGGGGCCGAGGCCGGCGCCGCGGCCACGGTTTCCATACCCGCCCCGGGGCCGCCGCCGCCGCCGAGAGGCACATCTCGAGCGACGACGCGGCCTCGGAGCGGTCGGCGGGGGGGGCGGGGCGGAGGTGGAGGCGGCGGAGACGGCGAGGCGGACGGCCGCGCGGGGCCGGGCGCGGCGGGGAGGAGGCCGGTGGTGGGGTTGGGGCGGCGCGGGCTGGGGATAGCCGGATAGGGTGGGCGTGGGGCAGGGTGGGGTGGAAGGCGGTGAGGGACGACGCCATGGGAGGCGGAGCGGAGGCGAGAGGAGGGTTCGTGGTGGCCCCTGCGCGCCCGTGCCGTCGGCGGAGTTATCGAAAGAGGAGGCTATGGAGGGGTGGTTTTATCAAATTTGACTCGCGACTTGGTGGTGTGGCCCCGTGTTTGGGGTCATTTTGTCGAAATTTCGGGAAATAGGAGCGGTTTTTTCAAAAACACTGACAATCGTGACGCACACTCAACCTTATGAATCTGGCGTATGTAACCCTACCCAATGAAGCACCTCCAGTGAGATCGAGTCGGCTGATCCCGGAGATTGACGAAGTCACCTCCGGGCGCCGCCATTATCGATGGCCACGTCGCCTACCACTTTGAAAGAATAGGGCGGTAAAATCCTCGTAACAAAATCGGGGAAAATGCGAGCATCGGCGTCAAGTCGAGGACTTGAACCTTGGTGGGCGAGGTTTCACCATAAGGAACCTTACCAGCTAAAAGCGTAAGTTCGCGGGGAAATAGGAGCGTTAAGAGGGACACATTAGCTGACTGCAGTATTTCGAATAATAAGTGAGGAGTGAATTTCACGGAAATTTTGTAAGATTTTGAATAAAGCTGTCCTTTTTATATCAAATAATTGTGTTTATTGAAGCTTGGGCAACACTTAGTGGACAATTGTTTTTTATAAATCCTTGAAGAGTAGGTTGAAAATGTAGCATGAGAATGATATGTCTGTTTCGAGGTTTTGTGACTATTTTTTTAAGAAAAAGTCAAATTACTCCCCTCAATTATGGCCAAAGTCCGGATAACCCCTTAAACTATCTTTTGGTTCATTTTACCCCAAACTATGCAATTTGATTCAAATTACTACCCTAACACAATTTTTCTTTTTGTTTCTCCATACACAAGTTGAATTTTAATATCAAATTTTGCAAGGTAGTAGTGGGCATCACAATGCATATCAAAAAATATTTTACATTTTTTCATCATTATTTATCATAAAATTTTGAATTTCAATGATTAATTTATTATTAAATAGCCTAACTATCAAAATAATAATAAATAATCATGAAGTATTTTTCTAACATGTGTTGTGCTATGTATTATCATCTTGCAAAATTTCGACTTAAAACTCCACCTATGCATGGAGAAATAAAAATGACAAATCGTATTAAGGGAGTAATTTGAACCAAATGGCATAGTTTGGGTGGTATGATAGTTTAGAGGGTTATCCAGACTTTGACTATAGTTGAAGGGAGTAATTTGGACTTTTTCTTTTTTTGAAAACTAAACACTATAGTTAAATGCCTAGATAGTGGCACGCGTGGATTTGTATTCTACAAAAATACATAGCTCAGCTGGTAAGGTTCCTTGTGGAGGCACCTGCCCACTAGGGTTGAAGTCCTTGACTTGATGCTGATGCTCACATTTTTCTGAATTTATTCCGGGATTTAACCGACGCTATTCTTTTCGGTGGTAGGCGACGTGCCCGTCGATAGCAAGGCGCCGAGAGGTGACTTCGTCAATCTCGAGGATCGGCCGGCTCGGTCTCCGGGAGGTACTCATAGGGGTTGGGTTGCGTGCATGTATTAATAGGAATGAATGTGCGTCTGTTTGTGGCGTCTGCGTTTATCTTGTGCAAAAAAAAAAAAAAGTGCAGCCCTAGGGAATGTTGGGTGTGTGTCTTTTATATATGAGTCACATTCTTGTCTTATTTTTAATAAATGATGCATAATTCGTTTACATGTTTGAAAAATAAAACAAAAATCTAATTTAAATCAAGAAAAAAGCATGACGTTTGGCTTAGTGACAACTAATTTGAAATTCTTGGGTTTAAGATCTTGCAGATTTGAGCTTGAAATAAAGCTATGAATCAATTAATTGTGCTAAGAACCGTGGTAGCAGATTGCTAATAACGTGTGTTACAAGTATGAATGTTTTCAATAGAGACACGTAAACACATATACAAGCTACCAAAACTGCAATGCATGTTTCTCTACTGAGGTGGTAAATCGAACTTTATCAACCATGCTTAGGGCTGTTTTAGACAAAAATTTGAAACGTTGGGAAGATTGCTTGCCTCATGTTGAGTTTGTTTATAATCATGCAACGCATTCTTCTACAAAGATGTGCCCTTTTGAGATTATTTATAGTTAAATTCGCGAGCGCCTATTGATTTGTTTTTCGCTGGATGCTGCGGACGCCCCACACATAGATGTTGTTGCACGTGTTGAACAAATGATTAACCTGCATGAACAAACTCAACAAAACATTGTTGCTGCTAATGCTAAATATCAGGTTGCTGGTAGTAAAGGCCGAAAACTTGTTACTTTTAAACCTGGTGATATGGTTTGATTGCATTTGAGAAAGGATCGTTTTCCTACTTTGCGCCGTTCTAAATTGATGCCTCGTGCTGGTGGTCCTTTTAAAGTGCTAACCAAGATTAATGATAATGCTTACATCCTTGACCTGCCTACGGAGTTTAGTGTTTCCACTAGTTTTAATGTTGCAGATTTGAAACCATATGCGGGAGAAGATGAGGAGTTGCCGTCGAGGAAGACTTCAGTTCAAGAAGGGGAGGATGATGAGGACATCAACTACAAACTGAGCACGTCCACATCTTCAGGTGCCACCTCCTCTCTCAACTGGGCCAATTACTCGAGCCTGTGCGAGAGAATTGAACTTCATCATGCTGTTAAAGAACGAAGGCCCAGAAGAATAGAAGATGGCCCAACAGGGAGCCCAGGTTGGGGCGCCTAGGGTTGGAATCGGACTAGGACATGCGCGCCCCCTGGCCGCGCGCTCCCCTCCTGCCGCCAGGGGCTGCGTCCCCACTATTTACATAGAGTCTATGTTTATTTCCAGACTTGAGTTTTGTTTTACATTTAGCTTTAGCTACTCTCGAACATGCGCAAATATGCGCTGTCCTCGCGTGTGATTCAGAACTCCACCTTCGAGTGATATTGTGATTGCTCGCATCTTTTTTCTTGTTCGTTCTTCGATTGCGGGACAGGAAACGATCTTCGTGGAGGCTGATCTTGCATCAACAAGGTCGGTAACCATAGAGAGTTGGTTCAGCGATTGCATTGGCGCTTCGGGTTCGCTCATCGTAGTCGGATCGTGAGGGTCTACTTCCACCAAGTCAAATTTATCCTCACTCACCGAAAGATCGGGCAGTCCAGCTCTATCAAGTGGTATCAGGTTTTCCAGGTTGACCGGTGAGTTTATCGAGTGCTTTTTCCCCTCCTACAGTCCACAAAAACCAAACAAATATTTTCAGGTTAGATCCTTGTCCCAGCACCCTTTTGAGCCTCGCACTTTCTTTCAATAATTTGCATTGTTAAATTTGTGTGCTTACACGTTCAATTGTTGCTAGTTACTCTGTGTTCTATCCCTTGTTTTCTTTTATTCTAACCCTAGCGCCGCCACCATCTCTCTCCCGCTCGCCATCTGTGTGTTTTGGAAAAGTCAAAAAAAAAGATATACAAGCAACAAAAGAGAAGAAAAAGGGGGAAACAGCAAGAAGGTTGCCTAATCCTGTTCGGTTTCGTTCGGGAAGTCCACACCGTTTCGGACGTCCTGCAAGAAAACGGCCATAACTTTTCGCTCGAAACTCCGATTTCAGTGCTCTTTTCTTTTTTCCGGAAAGCTCTCGAAATTTCCTATACCGTGGCACCCAGCGTAGCGACGGTGCACGTCTAAAGAAGGCAAAAAATTTGTTAAGACAGTGTACCGAGGCCCCGAAGTTTCTGCATCCCTTGCCATCCTTTTGCACTTGTTTCCAGCAGCTTTTGTTACGTGTTTGGCACTATTATTCAACTTTGCATTATTGTTTGATTGTGCTAATCCTTGAACTGAGTGCAGCCTACCCAGAACTCCATATATTTCTATGACAAGCCGACTCTGTTTCTCCAGGCAATCGCTCCTCCACTCTTTCGCGAGTTCCACCGGTTGGTTGCAGTTTGCCCCTGTCCGTGTGGTAATAATGGATAAGAATTTGATAACAGCACTGTAGTGAGCGCCTTGTGAGCCGTCCAACTTTTGTTGTTGTCGATTTTGTTTCGTGTTTGCGCTAACCATGGTAGACGACGATGACACGAAGGATGTACAGCTGCAGGACATGCGGACTCAAGTTGATGGACTGGCCGCGGACATTAAGACGATGCATGAACGACTTGACTCGACAATCACTTCGGTGGACGAGCGGTTTGATCAGATCGACCTCGCGCAGACGTCCACCAAGACCATGCTCGACACCATCGTGGCACGCCTCGAAGCATTGAACACTGCGATCAAGGAGTTGCAGAAGGATTATGGCGGTGACAACAAGCAGGATGATGGAGATGCTGGCAACCGCCGCGGGCGTGCTCGCCACGTGGTACGTCATCCCACTAATGATTCATTTGCTAAGGTTAAGTTTAAAATTCCATCTTTTAATGGCAAATATGATCCTGCTGCATATCTTGATTGGGAATTAGAGGTAGAACAGAAATTTTCATGCCATGACATTCCTTCTAATTCTCAAGTTGAAGCTGCTATTAGTGAATTTACTGATTTCACTTTAATTTGGTGGCGTGAATATAAACTGAAACATCCCACTGCTATTCCCACTACTTGGAACCAATTGAAAATTGCTATGCGACATAGATTCGTGCCTTCATATTATGCCCGTGATTTGCTTAATAAAATGCAAAGTTTCTAGCAAGGTCAACAATCTGTTGAGGAGTATTACCAGGAGCTACGAAATGGTATGATTCGTTGTGGTTTATTTGAGACGGACGACGCTGCAATGGCACGTTTTTGTGGTGGTTTGAACCGCGAAATTCAGGATATACTTGATTATAAGGAGTATGCTGATATGACCACATTATTTGAATATGCTTGCAAAGCTGAACGTGAAGTGCAGGGACGCCGATCGAAGACATATACTAACTCTTTTGCAAGAAGGAGCCTGACATCTAGCACAGCTCCTGCTCTTCCTGCGCCATCCACCACTAGCACTACACCACGCGAGAAGACGACAAAACCTGCAGTGCCCCCAGCCACAAGCGCTGCGCCTCACGGGATATTCAGTGCCATCGTTGCAAAAGATTTGGGCACGTGATTCAGGACTGCCCAAGCAAGCGTACATTGATCGTACGTGCCAATGGTGAGTAATCATCTGAAAGTGATTAAGAGGAAACTAGACATGCTATGCTTGCCACTGACCATGCAGATAATGCGGACGTACATATCAACCCGGGCGGTGCCGACAGGTATGAAAGTCTTGTTGCGCAGTGTGTTCTTAGTACACAGGTCGCCTCGCCCGAGAAGAATCAGCGTCACACTCTGTTCCATACAAAGGGCGTTGTGCAGGAGCGGTCGATTCGCATCATCATCGACAGTGGTAGCTGCAACAATTTGGCGAGAACCGTGCTGGTTGAAAAAATTGGCTTTACCCCTCATAAGCATCCGAATCCATATCACATTCAATGGCTTAATGATGGCGGGAAAATTAAAGTAACACGGCCGGTGCGTGTTCCTTTCTCCATGGGTGCTTATTCTAATTTTGTTGATTGTGATGTTATTCCCATGGAAGCATGCTCTTTGTTACTTGGTCGACCTTGGCAATATGATACTGATAGCTTGCATCATGGTCGTCTTTTGTTGTTACAGGAAGCGCATGGAGGCGGTCTCATGGGACACTTTGGCATTTACAAAACGCATGAGGTGCTGGCCGCCCACTTCTTTTGGCCCCGGATGCGCCGTGATGTCGAGCGCCTTGTTGCCCGCTGCACTACTTGTCAGAAAGCCATGTCACGATTGAACAACCATGGTTTGTACATGCCTTTGCCTGTTCCTACTTCCCCTTGGCTTGATATTTCTATGGACATTGTTTTGGGATTGCCTAGAACTAAGAAGGGGAAGGATAGCATTTTTGTGGTTGTTGATCGCTTCTCCAAAATGGCTCATTTTATACCTTGTCATAAGACTGACGATGCTAGCAGTATTGCTGAATTGTTCTTTAGAGAGATTATTCGTTTGCATAGTATTCCGAATACAATAGTCTCTGATCATGTTGCTAAGTTTCTCAGTCATTTTTGGAGATCACTTTGGAATAAACTGGGAACTAAATTGCTGTTTAGCACAACTTGTCACCCTCAAACTGATGGACAAACTGAGGTGGTAAATCGAACTTTATCAACCATGCTTAGGGCTGTTTTAGACAAAAATTTGAAACGTTGGGAAGATTGCTTGCCTCATGTTGAGTTTGTTTATAATCATGCAACGCATTCTTCTACAAAGATGTGCCCTTTTGAGATTATTTATGGTTAAATTCTTGGCGCCTATTGATTTGTTTTTATTTGGATGCTGCGGACGCCCCACACATAGATGTTGTTGCACGTGTTGAACAAATGATTAACCTGCATGAACAAACTCAACAAAACATTGTTGCTGCTAATGCTAAATATCAGGTTCTTTGGTAGTAAAGGGCGAAAACTTGTTACTTTTAAACCTGGTGATATGGTTTGATTGCATTTGAGAAAGGATCGTTTTCCTACTTTGCGCCATTCTAAATTGATGCCTCGTGCTGGTGGTCCTTTTAAAGTGCTAACCAAGATTAATGATAATGCTTACATCCTTGACCTGCCTACGGAGTTTAGTGTTTCCACTAGTTTTAATGTTGCAGATTTGAAACCATATGCGGGAGAACATGAGGAGTTGCCGTCGAGGAAGACTTCAGTTCAAGAAGGGGAGGATGATGAGGACATCAACTACAAAGCGAGCACGTCCACATCTTGGTGCCACCTCTCTCTCTCAAGCTGGGCCAATTACTCGAGCACGTGCGAGAGAATTGAACTTCATCATCTTTGTTAAAGAACGAAGGCCGGAAAAGAATAGAAGATGGCCCAACAGGGGAGCCCGGGTTGGGGCGCCTAGGGTTGGAATCGGACTAGGACATGCGCGCCCCCGGCCGCGCCCCTCCCCCCGCCGCCAGGGGGCTGCGTCCCCACTATTTACATAGAGTCTATGTTTATTTCCAGACTTGTGTTTTGTTTTACATCTAGCTTTAGCTACTCTCGAATACTGGCGCAAATACGCGTTGTCCTCGTGTGATTGAGAACTACACATTCGAAAGTGATATTGTGATTGCTCGCATCTTTTTCTTGTTCGTTCTTCGATTGTAGACAGGAAATGATCTTCGTGATCGGTGATCTTGCATCAACAAGGTTGGTAACCATAGGGAGTTGGTTCAGCAATTGCATTGGCGCTTCGGGTTCGCTCGTCGTAGTCGGATCGTGAGGGTCTACTTCCACCAAGTCGAATTTATCCCCACTCACCGAAAGATCGGGCACTCGGCTCTATCTTTGTAATACCGGTTTTAAGGTCAAAACCAAGTATACACCATATGTGAGCCTTGGAAGTCAAATCTCACATATAGTTTACAAATAAATGGTAGTATCAAATCACAATGCTTAAAATATAACAAACATAGTATAAAAGAATACAACCTCAGCTAGCAAACAGCGGAAAGACACTCCGATCTTCTGGTGTAGACTCCACAGGGAGCAACTGACTGGTTGATCACAAGCCTAAACTCCACCTGAGGTGTGGGGGGAATAGCAAGAGTGAGTCCATGTCGAACTCCGCAAATATAACATGGGGTTCATGAGGCTCAAAAGGTCGACAACGGGCTTCGCATTTTCGCTTTTAGTTGGTCACAATTTTAAGCATTAGCATCAAGAATTCCCAACAACCCATAATCATATGAATAAACAAGTATGAACAATAAGTAGATCATGAATAAATCATAAACAAGTCTTAAACAGTGATCAACTATCCCATAAGGATTCCAAGGCCGTTCATGACCGCGAACACGGCTGATATATCAGTTTTTAACTCTGCGCAGAGGTGTACACTTTCACTATGAGTCGTGATTTCCGAATGAATGGGTTAATTAGGTCCAAACACAGGAAATCACTATAAAGTCTTTCAAAGGTTTGTCTAACATGTCAGTAGCCCACAGGTACAAACCCCTGTATATCTCCTAACCGGTAACCCCAACAAATAGTTAGACGGGATCCTTTGATCAACTAGAGCGAGCCATGTGACCCTCATAGCCATCTTTGTATATCTGGATGATCACTTACAAGTAAGTCCTTACGGAGAGCCAAGAACACCATGAAGAAGCATGGGGTACTCGCTCTAAGTTCATGATGCTAAAAAGTCATCTTGTAACATTAATTACATCAACAATTATTCAAGTTCCAAGATAATATGAGTTGGTTCAGCGCTAGCACAATACTAAACAATGCATAAACCCCCAGGTAATCAAGGCACAAGGTAACAAGAGCTAGGAAATCCTTAATAGGTAAACAAGGTGGACACATGCATAATTAATTTAGTGATTAAGGTGAATAGGACAACAAGGAAATTCCCAAGCTATACTTGCCTTTCATTTAGATCCTTTCTTCAAGTCCAATTCTTTAATAAAACTCCTTCTTGATCATCAAATTCTTTCAGATCATCAACGTAAAGCTCACCGTCTACTCAATTCCAATCAGCAACACACAACCATATAGGGCCAATCATGCATGACAAACAAGGCTACAATTAGAACAGTACATCAACAGTGAAAAATCAATTTGAAAAGATTATAAAACTATTCTACACGTCACTACGATCACACATACGTAAAGATCACCGAAATCGGACTTAAAACGACAAAGTTATGAATTAAACAAGATTCACCTTAAGAAAATAACAGATTAACTATAAACTTGGCAAAAAGCAGTTTAAAGACACGTTTACGTCACAAAATACTCTTATTAAAATTTGCATAGAAAAAATTATTCAACTGTGACACCTATGTTGCTTTTAAATTAGAAAAATATTGCATTCATATTATTCAATTTAATATTTAATTATAAAAGCATAAACATGTGACATTGTGAATGTTAACGTGGATCATGACATAAAACTAACGCAGCAAGAACTATTTATTTCGAGAAAATAAAAACAAAGTTTATAAAGTATATCATAGATGAGGTACGGCATTTTAGGATGTACAAAAGATAACACATGGATTAGTTTAGCATTAGCTATATGAGGGCACGGTGATTGAAGATTGAAGAGGAAGGGACATATACGTTTGCCGAACCATGCAAGGATCATACCAGTAGCAGCAGCTGTACGTTTGTTGTTCCACGTTGTCAACAAGCAAGGTTGATTCACGGGAACGACGGAGCAATGGCCAGAATGCACAAGGCGAGAGACGCCTGACCGGACATCATCAATCCAACACCACGATGCTTTGGCCTGCTTACGGCGGCAGACCAACTGAAGCCAATTGAGCCGACGCTGCGTTGACGCAAGTAGGGCTCAGGGTGGCGGCGTGTCTTCATGGACAAAGAGCTCCAGCGATCAGTGTAGATGATCAGCTCGACGGGCGGCAGCGAGCGTTCCTTCAATGGTATGCAGACGGCGGCCGTGCGTCTGAGCTTGGCGAGATTGCGGCGAGGGTCTAGGGCTTGCTGGCGGCGCTGCAGCTGTAGGCTTGGAAAATAAAAAGGATCGTAGCAGAGGGACTCGGCCTTTATAGAGTAGTCGGCTTCGAGTCCGGCTCGAACACGATGGAAGAAGGCGACGCTGACATACGGCACAGCGGTGACAAGGAAACAGCAGCGCTGCTGCGCTCTTGCTGCTTGGTCAATTGGGCCAGTGGCCGGTGGCCCAAGAGGAAGAAAGGAGCGACGGCCAAGGAATTGCCAGGAAGAAAATGAATAGAAGAAAAATACCTTTTCTTTTATTGGAGAAATATTCTAATGACATTTGCAAATAAATTTGGAAAATCTTTTCTATTTCAGATCAAACCAAACAACACAGAAATATTTATGCATCAGCATGAATGCACATACATTTGTCTAGCCTTATGATGAATTTTAATTCCACAAAAAATATTATTTTATTAGATTCAATGCCCCACATAAAAATGCATAAATAAATCAATTTAAACTATTTTAAATTCATGCAAATTTGCGGGTGTTACAATCACATACGGCCAAAATTGATGGGCAATTGAGATCTCCGCCTCCATAATTTGACTCAAACACGTGAAATCAACCCCATGAACTGCAAATCGAGCTTTTCTGCCATTGCATCCAGCCTGCAGATTGCAATTCGTGAACTGGAGAGGTGGCGGCAACATAGCTCGTCGCGTGCCCTTTGCCAGGTCGCGCATCGAGCCGGATGATAGTGGCAGACCGCTGTTAGGACAGAGGCGGCGCTCCGAGGCTGGGAAGGAGCCGGCTGGGTGAGCTCCTGTTCCCCTGCTCTCATTAGTTTGTTTCATGTTCTCTGTGGGGGACGACAGCTCCGTTCTCGACGGCAGGGGGTGGGCGGCGGGTAGGAGGGCAGGGGACGGCGGGGGAGGGCGGGCGCGGTGCTGGCGGGAGGGAAGGGGCGGAGTCCGATGCCGTCGAGAGAACTCAGAGAAGGCACGGGTGGAAGGGATGCGGATAGGGCGGGAGGGGTCGAAGGTGTCGAATAGAACAGAGAAAGAACCTGTGTAAGAAGAGTGGTGGGTAATTACCTCGAACTTCACAACTATGTTTGTATTTGAGGTTTCTAAGAGCATCTCCAAGAGACTCTTCATTTTTGACTCTCTATTTGACTCTCTATTAGCCTCTTCATAAAAATTCCACTCCATATTGAGCATTTGACTCCAACAGGCTCTTCATTTCCCACTCTCATCTCTTTCCGAGACACTAACACATGGGTCTCATGTGTCATCCCATACTTGGCAAGCCAGTTTGGCTAGCCGAGCTGGCTAGCCAAATTTAGCTAGCGAGGGGGCCAATTTGAAGAGTTGGATGCCTTGGCTAGTTGGATGGCTAGTCTATTGGAGAGATATTTTGGTGCTTGAGTAGCCAAATTTTGGTTTGGCGAGCCATTTAGCTAGTCTCTTGGAGATGCTCTAAAGTTCTAAAAGAGGCACTCTATCAAAATGAATCAGAACTCCACAAGCTCTATGGAGTTATGCTGCTCCATTAATTGTGGTAGAGTTTTTTTTTGAGAAACCGGGTTTATATTTGACATGAAAATTTCGATAGTTTACATTCCAATTCCTACAAAGGGGCCCTTGAAAGTAAAAGAAATTACTTCCAAGCTCTTGCAAGTTTCTCCGGCCGTTCTCGCCGACGAGCGGAGCATGGGCGCTAAAGCCGACCACCTTCCCGGTGAAGAAACGTTAAAGTTTTTTTGTTGCCACCATGAAAAGCACATCAGAAACACCGACATGCTCTTTAATTGTTGAACGCCCTGGCTTGATAAGATGGCCAGAGGCCATCGTAATGCCGGCCAACAAGTGCTCTGGTGCTTAACAACCATGAACCACCCGCCGAACAACCATAGCCGGAGAAGGCCGCGCCGTTATTTGATCTAGCTTCACCGCATCCACGCCGCCGTCGTCGCACGGGAAGGCCACGGCAACAAAGGTAGAACTTCCAACTTCGCCAAGATGCAGAGCACCCACGGGACCCCAGATCCGGCGAGGTTACCTCTTATTCTCCATGGGTCGTCGTAGGAGGAAAGGGGTTTCGCTTTCGCCAGCTCCGTCATCGACTCCGCCGCATCCTCCTTTTCCAGCCCCAACCCATAGGAGCAAAAGAACCAGGGGCCAACTAACAAGCTCCTTTGGTAGCTCTAACCCTACTAAATAGGTAATATGTACAGGGAAGCTGCTCCCCCGCTGATTCGACCAGCCAATCTCCTCCTCCGACACCAATGAGGGCGCCAGAGGCGAGATCGATGGCGAATCGGTGGAGGAAACGAACAATCGCCTGTGAGTCGCCTGTCTGTACTGTAGAGAAGGGAAAGAAGAGTCGAGATTCAGAAGAGGGCGGCAATTGTGGTGGAGTTAGGATGTTTGAATTCGCGGGCCTTTTCATTTGCTTGAGTTGATGTGTTTAGGCCCGTTAAGTCTGTTGGGCTTCTTTTTGTTTTATCAGTTGGCAGGTAAATTTTTCCCATTGGGCTGATTTGAGATTTTTTTTTTCGAAGAAGCTGATTTGAGTTTGCGGTGCCTTTTGGAGGTAGTGAGTATATTAATGCTTTATATTGAGAATAAATGTAGCTTCGAAATAGAATTTAGGTCTATCTGTTTCAGCTTTCATCACCTCCCAAAGTTCAATTCTCTTTAGATAGTGACACGATTATATTTTGCAGCCGTGCGGGCCTAGTCCCTTAGCTGATTAGGCGGCAGTCACTTAGGCCGTCTCCAATGGTTAGCTATTTCGCTATCTAGATGTGACATGGTATGGAAAAAGTAGGAGAGAGAATAGTCACTAGCTACATGCAAATAGCTAGACTATTTCACGTAACCCAAGAACATGTGAGAGGAGCATGTGGGTCCACCAATATAAAATAATCTTTGTTGTTGTCTCTCACCTCCACGTCAGCCGACTACGTAGTTAGTCTTGGCTATTACCATTGCGGACGCCCTTAGAGGTGTTCACATGGATAGAACTGGTTAGACCGAATCCCTAGATATATTTAAACGATTTTGTTTAGTTAAAACTTTTCACTTTCGGATCTCCTTGAGGACATGTAGTTTTGAGTTCACTAGTTTGGTTTTGTGGGCTTTGTTTTCAGATTGGGCCATACTTCGTGGGCTTTTTATTTGCTTTGCTTTCAGTGGGGGCGTATGTGTTTTCAATCCGTTAAATCTGTTTTTCTAGTTGGCAAATAATTGTCTTATAGACTAATCTAAGTTCGTTCCACTCCTAGCGCTTCAAGATGGCCATAGGATGCAATCAAAAAAAAGATGGCCATAGGATAGACGAAGTAAATACTGGTTTTCTAAAGGGAGAATTGCTTTTTATGGCCCCTGGAAAAACTCCCTCTTGCCTATTTGGCCCTTTTTTTCCCGAACTTTCCTATTTGGCCTCTTGATAAAATTTTTCTTTCCTCTTTGGCCTCTGTTAATTTTTCTGGGCTAACTCTGTTAGGTCATGGAGTATGGCTCACGCGATATGACACAAATACCCTTGCCTCTCTATCGCCCGGCGGGTGACCCTCCCGACGCGGGATCCCCTACGCCCGACCTCTCGGTCTTACGCCCGACGCCGCCTACCCCTCGTCTCCTCGATAAAAAAAAATGGCCCGGACGCTTGCCAGGCGGCGCCCTTGGAGGCAAGGCTGCCCGGCGCCCCTCCTGCGAATACGCCGCGCCCCATGGTGCTCGCCCGGCGCCCCATGGAGATCCGCCGCCCGCCCGCCACGGAGGGCACCGGCGCCCCAGCCCGGCGTCGGCGAGGAGGCCGCGGCACTGCTCCGGCAAGGAGGAGGCCCGGGCGGTGCCGCGGCCACGCTGGTGCTTAGCGCCCGGCCCGTCCTCCGATTCCGCGGCCCAGCGCCCATGCAGCCGATCCCGCGGCCCGTCCCCGATCCCGGCATCGGCTGCCCATCCCGACGCCCAGCGCCCCATTCGGGCGCCCGAAGGAAACCACGGAGGAGGTCGACCCCCCCCATAGCTGTCAAGGGTGAGTTCTCTATTCTCTTTTTGTTCTTGAACCCCACGTAAGTAGATGTATGCCATTCTAAATCCATATTTTGAACTTGAATAACAGCATGGACATGGATACTAGTTTCAAGATAGAGGTTAAATTGTTGGGCAACCGCAAGACACGTAGATCAGATTGCAAGTGTTGGTGTTTTGACATGGTTGTTGATTCGGACAAAGCAAATTTTATGGACCTTCACAACTTCGGTGGTAGATAAGTACCCCTTTTGCATATTTGGATTTAGCTCATTTTCGATTACTATGTGAAGCATTGAAATCATTTTTAAATAAAACGGATAAAGATTTGATGGCTATGTTTGAGAGACATTCGAAGAAAAAGGTCATCATACTATTTGTTGTGTACCGAGGTCCCTCTGAACCATATGAGCCTGTCACGGAGTGGGAATTTGATGATGATGAAGTCGAGCATCTTGGAGAGGATGGTAATGATGAGGATGAGGATGATGGGTATCTCAGAAACCCGAAACCAGAGAATGAACATGTAGGTGTTGATGACGAGGTTCTTTACCTTGACACTCCCTCATCCCATGGCTCTTGTGGTTCACAGGCCAGTTGAAAATGTGGATGAAGGTGCACATGAGAATGAAGATGAGGGTGAGGGTGAGGATGAGGAAAGTAAAGAGGGAACATTTGAAGTTGAATAAGGAAAGTAAAGAGGGAACATTTGAAGTTGAAGAATGCTCGGAGGAGGTAGCTGAAGTTACTATAATGGGAGGAAGTGGCTTTTCGCTTTTCTTGTGGACCTTAAAAAGAGGACATGTACTTGTAGAAAATGGGATGTCTCTCGGGATTCCTTGCAGGCATGCACTAGCATTCATCACCTCCCTTGATGCATCAATAGAGAGCTATGTTGACTTGTATTACTCGGTTGAGAAATTTAGACTTGCATATAGTGAGCTCATACCAGCTATGCCAGACAAGTCTCAGTGGCCTGACTCCAACCATGGATTTTTCATGCACCCACCTCTATTGACACCAGTAGCTGGTAGGCCTAAAACTGAACAATACAAGGGTACAAGTGACAAAAAGAGAAAAGGACAGCACCAGTGCCTTGTTTGCTTGGACTACGGTCATCATTGGTAGACTTGCAAGAGGGGCAGACTTGAAGACATTGAAGCTATGAAAGCCATCAAGTAATAATTTGTGTACTCATTTGATCCAATTAATTTTTTTCTTTCTAAATACATGTTATTCATTTGATTCATTCTTATTTCAGGGCAGCACAAAAGAAGAGGGCAAAGAGCACAAAAGAGGCCCAAAGTTCCATCATGGCTTTGGAGGAAGAAGCACCATCGGCAACCATGACATTTCCCTCCATCGGTGATGATTGTACACCTGAAACCTCGAAAAGGCATTCCATATATTGCTGCAATCTCTCTACCCACATCTTCCTTTGAATATTAAAAAATTATTATTGTTACAGTCACAACCTACTGGAGGCTTCAAGTAAGAAAAAAGGAAACAAAACCAACTCCACCTCTGGAGGTTCCAAATTGTATGTTTACTAATTCTAGACTCAAGTTACATTTGTCCAATTCTTTGCCTCTTATCGAAACTATATGGTTTGTAGGTCAAGAAGTGGGTCAAATGACCCCGAAGTACAAACCGTCGCACGTATTGAAGATCGACTTGCCCAAGCCAACAAGAAGCGGCCAGCCAACAACAAAAAGCTAGGCGTTCCAAAGAAGAAGAAAGTGGAACACATTCGAAGGTGCCGGTGACGGCCCATCAATGGGTACAAGAAGTAAGAAGGTCGTACCTAGCAGCCACCGCAATGAGCACTTGTGAAGCAAAAGGCGGTTGAGCCTTTGATTTGTGATGTATTGTGTGATATGTGAGACAAACTATTGTGCCATCTTATTTATGTGAGACTAGAACTATGGTGGATTTGTGGACATATCGTGTGATCTTATTTATGTGAGACAAAATATGGTGCATTTGTGACTTTAAATATATATGTGGCTATGTGGTTGACTTTATCCCTTAAATATATATGTGTTGTGGCTGTGTGGTTCAAATATATGTGCTTATGAGCGTGAAATATATATTTATATTACATACTAATTTTAGATGTGTGCTTAAAATGTTTATATATCCACTCAAAATATACCAAAAACAAATACAACTCTGTTTTTTTATTTTTTTAGACAGGGGTAAAATGGTCTTTTTAGGTGCCACTTAACACCGTTATCTAGCTCAAAGCGACGGAAGGCCAAAGGAGAAAGAAAGTTTCATTTGGAGGCCAAATAGGAAAGTTCAAAAAAAAAGGCCAAAAAGCAAGAGGGAGTTTTTTGGAGGCCAAATAGGCAATTCTCCCTTTTCTAAAACGAGTGTGTCCAGCTGAGTCACTCACGGGCATTCGAAGTACCGAAACCGATCGGTTCGATTCTTCGGTTCCTAGCTAATTCGGTTCCCAGAGAATCTAGAACCGATCGGTTCTGGGAAAACTTCGGAACCGAGCTATTTCGGTTCGGGTAATTCGGTTTGGTTTCGGTTCTAGAACTAAGCCGAGCCTCGGATGCAAGTGACGAAAAACATGGAGAGAAAAAAAATCACGAACACGAATAGATCCGGGCGGCGGCGGGGCGAACTCCACCTCCCGAGGGCGGCGGCGCGGTGCTCGCGGCCTCAGCGGCGCCCGGTAGCGACGGGCACCACCCGCGGCGGACTCAGGGCGGGCGGAGGTGGAGCCGTAGAGGGCGACTCGCCCGGCCGCGGGAGAGGGAGCGGCGCCCGGCGGCGCCACCGCGGCAGGGGGAGTGGAGGAGGCGCCCCTCCGCGGCTCCGGTACTGCGACCTGCGTGGCGCCGTGTCGGCCCGCGGGAGGAGATGGCTGGAGTGTCGGGTCGGTGGCGGAGGGCGGGCGGCGGCGGGCGGCTGGAGCGATCCGTGGGCGGAGGGCGGGTGGCGGCTGGAGCCTGGAGCGCCGGGCGAGTGGCGGATGGAGCTGGGCGCCGGGTCGGCGGCCCGGCGGTCGCGCCCTCGCGCATCGCCGGACTCAGCGCAGCCGATCAGCGAGAGTCGCGGGGGCGGCGGGGTGAGGTCGGGACGGGATTGAGGGAGTGAGTCCGAGTTCACTAGGGTTTACTTGGGCCGGATGTATTACAGACTACTGGGCCTTACTATTTCGGTTATTTTGGGTTATTTCAGGTACCCGAGCCCAAGAACCGAATTAACCGAGAAAATTTCGGTTCCTGGAAAACTGAAACCGAACAGGAACCGAACCCGATCGGTTCGGTTATTTTGGTTCGGTTCTCGGTTATTTCGGTTCGGTTCTCGGTTTTCGGTTTTTCGTGCCCGAGTGATCCAGCAGCATGCGTTCCGTATCTAGGATTGGCGTTCCGTACTCACTAGGAAGAATTCACGGGGGGGGGCACCCCCAAGAGCTCTAAGAGCAGCTCCAATGTATGGTCTAAGGAGGTACTATGAATGAGAGAAAGGAGAAATGCGGGTGCTACACATTGGAGGGGTGGTGCTTAGCTAGCACCGACTGGCATCTTTTTCCCTTCTCATTGAACATGTCACATGTAGTATATATAGGTTCTCCCTCCTCATCTTTTAATTACTTTGCAAGCAGTTACATATTATTATTTTGTTATATACTATCTCATTTAATGTAGAGTAGAGCCAACTTGGAACAACTTTAAATTGTACATGAACCCCTTTTCTCTATAAGTTGGAGATAGTCAAAGTAATTTTAAGTGGACAGTAACACAAAGCATTTGCAGTAATCTTTAATTGAGTTTATTTTTGTTATTGTTACTTGGCACATGCAGCTTAAGGTATCGCATCGTGAATTTCATGTACAACAACGGTACCTAAGATTTATTACTCAAGGTTAGCATGATCATGACTCAAATGCAATCGAAAAGTGCAACAATACAGACATAGTCTACATCCTATTTTGTTTCAGAATTTCAGAAACACACCTTGCCTTTATAAAACATAGTAATGCTTATATTCTATACATGACGATGTTCATGTCATTTTCATTATAAATTGCTTTTTATATCTGCTCTTCTTATATAAAAAAAACAATTCCTACCTACAGTGCCTTCTGAAAGCAAGAGGACTCTACGACATGAATAGAAGAAAACTACTGACATGTTATTTAAAGGCATATTAATTGTCTTCGCAAGCTATTTGCATGAGATGTGTGAAGATGACTCCTTTTCTATTGGGGTCAAAGTACATATCCCTTTGGACTACTGTGGCGTATTTAGCTGTACTAAGAATTTTTTGGGGATACCTGTTTACCTGCACATAGTGTGCAGCTCTGGAGGCCATTATATTTTTACAGAGCATGTATGGATTTGCTGTTTGTGATTATAGTTATCCTGGGATGGTACAACACTTTCATCATCTGCCATAAAAACTGCTTAAGCCGGTGCTCATGTTTGTTGGTACTTGATAGACCAAAGTAGACACATTTGATGAGGCACTAGACATGTTCTACTGATATGTTTTTTGTCTTTTCCTGAATTATTTTTTTCATATATGTTCTGATTTTTAAACAGCGAAGTAGGGATTGGTGTGCGACGGATAGCGTTCCAAGCGTCTCCTGCCGCATTCGCCGCTCACGAAACCATGCCATTTCAGGTCTTCCTGTGTTTGTTGGTTCGTATGACGGTCTATCATCTTCAGTCGAAGGAGCTCTTGAAAGGATTCGTTGTGGAAAAAAGACATAGTGATACTTTTATAGTATTGCCTGTTTTCTTTTTGTTGTTCTGTGTGTCGTGTTCTTACTTTAGGTTATTTGAATACTATTTTTACCATATGTGGCCTTATTTTGTCCCATGACCATGGAGAGGACACCACTTTTCCCTTTTCTATCACCAGAAGCTTCTAAAAATGATATATGTCCCATATTACTAAAAGGAGATAGACGATTGGTTGCTGCAGGTAATAAAGGTTCACAATGTGCTTGGAATTTTATAATTTTATAGTTTAGTCGATAAATAAATAAAGTTTGTTTTGTACTGTTATGAAGGGCTTATTCCATGCATTGCTTTGTCTACATCAAGAATATAGTTCCTCATGAATATGCTGAAGCACTCAAAGGTATTCGTATTTTGTGTGACCTAATTTTACGCCCCAAAATCTAATACTCCATCCATATATATAACGATGCTTATTTGGATTTGTGCTGTAGATGTCTATCATGAAAGATGTTATTTTGGATGCCCTGACTATAAATGTTAGTACTGTGCTGCTGACTTCTGATATCAGGAAAGAGTGAAATCTAAACTCCACCTTTAGTTGAAGGAGAGTTGTTCACATTGTGTGATGTAAAGCTAGCATGGTTTCTCTTCCCTGTTTTACACCGCCGCCTCAATTTCTTAGTGACTTGCTAAAATTCGATGACGGGCCTTAGTCTCGGTTATTCTTGCAAAAGATCGGACATTTCTATTTAGTATTTGCATTCATGTTGCCTCTGATCAGTTTATTTATTTGCAGTGAAAATGATAGGGTTCCTCCAAAGTCCAAACCCTCTGAATATTATCAAGCGATGATCAGGAAATGATCAAAGAAAAATATCATCTTAACTAGGTACGTTCCTTTGTGAATTTCAGCTTGAGATGCAGGAACTGGGGCTGCTTCACAAATACTTTTTTTAATATGTGCTGCCCTTTTTCTTCAGAAAAAGGTTTCGGAAAATGACAGCTTCCTCCAGTATTTTGGACACTTGAATGACGCACCAGTTCTTGCAAAATAGTCGTGTTTTGTGTTTGTTTCAATCAGCTAAGGCTGTTAGATTTGAAATGTATATCTCTTCTAAGCGATTCACGCACCAAAAAGGAGGGCAACCGGGCGTGGCCACGTCGCCTGCAATTCTCGGCCGTCCGATAGATCGGGCGTTTACCGCCATTTTGCAAAAACACCCTCTAACTTTATCGAAATACAACCCGCCGTCCATAATCTTCTCTCAGAAAATCTTACAAAAAAAACCCTCAAGCTTTTCAGAAATAAAACCCACCGTCGCACATGTATGGGCCGGCCTGCCACCAACCTGGCCACTTTCGCCCAAATGGCCTTTTCTCTTTTTTTTGTCTTTTATTAAATCCTATAATATGCTGATTTTGTTTGTTTCATACAAAAAAAAAAAATCAAAGCTCCTAAAATCATGAAAATTTTTTAGAAGACTCTCCATGATGCACTCTATCTATACAAAATATGAAACTTGGAAAATAAATAAATTTAAAGTTATTAAGAATAATCTCTTTTAATTAACAAATGAAACTTCCATGATTCCTACACATTAAAATATTAAACCCAACATTACAAAATTTATTTCGTGAATACTTTGTGGTATTTACAACCTCTTTAAAAACAAAATATTTCAATAAATTATTATTCCATGCTCAACTAATAAATAAATTTAAGAAGGAATTTACGGTCAATTTTTATGGGATTCAGAAAATATAGACAAACAAAATAAAAACACCGTGATTAACATGCATAATCATCCACAAATGATAATTTTCAAAAAAACATGAAAAGAAACACTAATACATTGCATAAACAATAATTTAGGTAGTTACCATTATTCATATTCATATACCTAACTACAAAGGGGAAAAAAAAAAAGCCAATGGCCATGCAGCGGCAAAGCCGCGCGCCTTTTCTAGTATGCTACTATGTGTGCAATCCTGTAACCATCAGATGTGCACATGATCTGAACTGTGCTAGGTATATCATGTTTAGCTACTAGCTATTGGATTTCAATTGTTGAGCGTATGATGTGCCATCTCATGTGTTCTGAATAATTTCAGTATCTCCAGCGTGATGATGTGGCATCTCTACCTTGACTTTTGTGGCTTACAACCTCCTGTGTATAATTGTATATCATGGAGTAGTAGGCGTTGTTTCAAATTCTCTTATGATTCTAGAACAGCAGACGCAGTGTCATCGTTTTCTGGTATGAGTATGAGCATCATCAGTAGCTCATGAGCCAACACAAAAAGGACCAGTTCGTGCAAGAGTAAACAAAAGAATCAGCAGTGTAACATCAGGTGAACAGGGACGAACAGAAACAGACGAGCTGAGCCGTGAAAACATGGGCCTAAAGGGACCGGTGCGCAGGGCGCGCCCCATTCGCTAGTTACGAACCAAGGATGGAGCGGAGGCGCGGCCAGGGAGCGATCGGCGGGCGTCCCGCGCTTGCGCGCCGTCCGATCGCACGAGCTGCCGCGTGGACGGCCCCGCCCGATGCGCGCCCCGCGCGGCCCCGCCTCCCTTCCCTCGACGCCTGCCTCCACCTCTACCGTACCGGAGCGGTTGAGCGACGCGACGGCGCCTGCGCTTCCTGGGTCGCGGCTTCCCCGTGGTATGGGCGTTAATCCTCCTCTTCGGTTGCTTCTCTCCTTCCTCTTCTTTTCAGTTCGATTCCGATCGGAGCTGTTGCTTGTTGGAATTTTGGGCTTGGCCCACTAGCCAATCCAATAATTCCGAATAAATCTCAAAGGCCCATTAGCATGATGAGGGGTACACCATCTATTAGTCCCATATTGCTAATAGACGAGGGTGTTGGAGGTTTCCCTCCATATAAATATGGACCACCCCTCATAGAAGATATATAAAAAACAGACTATTTACGGGAAGGCCCCATGAAAGGGTATCCCTAAAAATAGATCTGATCTCAGTTAGGATTTTGCCTCTCTCTCATTTTGTTGCGCCGCAGCCGCTATCTACTCCATCCCGAACACTGCGTGCACAGCGATCGGGAGAGCAGCTCTCCGAACCGCCCGGCCCTTGCGATCCTGCACCGGGAGAGGGCGAATAAGGTTTTTTGGCAAGCGCTTGCGCGATCGCTCAATCGTCGTCATCGTGGCCCGTCTTTCTAACAAGTCTCGGCGAGGGGCGGCGTCACCTTCAACGCCCGGCTGCTACATGCCGTCCAAACACCGTCGTCGTTCGTCTGCGCCGCTTGTCTTCCCTGATGTATCGACGCCCTCCGCGGCGCTTGCAACTCCGAGCGCCAGGTACGGATCTAAGATCCAATCTTTAATCATGTTTACTGAGTTCATGGTTATGCTATTACTATCATCTAGTATGTTTGATGCATGCATACTAGTTACTGTCATTGTCATGTTTTACTGCTTTCAGAATTTAATACGGATATTGCCTACTTATTCAACAATCCAAAAACTTACCTTAGGCAATCATCTGTTGATCCTTTAGACATGGCTGAATCTACCTTCACTGATGCAATGAGGCCAGAGAAATTCACTGGTGTGCACTTCAAGCGATGGCTTGCAAGGCCGGAAGAAATTCACCGGTGTGCACTTCAGCGATGGCTTGCAAGGACTCGCCTCGTGGCTCACTTATCTAAAGATATGGGAGACAAGACTTGGCAAGCCTGAGGGTGAACTTAGCGATGAGGCTAAGAAGAAATTCGAGGAGGATAACAACAACTTTGTTGGTTGTGTCCTCAGTATTCTTGGTGGTACAATCTGTGATTCGCACTTGCATATCACTAATGAGAAGGAGGCGTGGGATGCACGGATGGCAAAATATGATGCATCGGATGCGGGCGTGAGCTGTATACCATGGAGAATTTCCATGACTACAAGATGGTGAATGACCGTCTGTGGTGGAACAAGCGCATGAGATACTGACTAAGCGCCACCGAACTTGAGCTCCTCAAATGTGCTTTGCCTGACAAGTTTGTGGCAGGTTGCATTATTGCAAAGTTGCCTTCGACATGGAGGAACTTCACCACAACTCTTAAACATAAGAGACAGGAAATATCGGTTGAAAACCTGATAGTATCTCTTGATGTTGAGGAGAAGGCTCGAGCTAAAGACACTGCCGAGAAGGGAGGAGAAGCTCGTCCAATGCCAACATGGTGAAAAAAGTTCCCTCATGCCAAGAATAAAGGGAAACAGAGCCAAAAGGTCACAAAGACAACTACCTTTTAAGAAGAAGAAGAACAAGGCCGAGATGAATTGCTTTACTTGTGGAAAGACGGGGCACTTCGCTAGGGATTGCCTAGATCGTGCAGACCGCAAAGGCAAAAAGGGCGACAATGGATCAAAGGGCGTCAACATGGTGACCATTGGTGGTGACGGGTATGGTAATTTACCTACCGTACTTTCAATCTTTCAAACCACAAGTTGGTGGCTTGATACGGGTGCCAATGTTCATGTATGTGCCGACGGATCCATGTATTCTTCTTATCGGGCCGTCAAAGACTCCTCCGTCTTCGATGGGAAACGGGTCACATGCTCCCTGTTCATGGTGTTGGTACGGTCGATCTAAAGTTTACCGGGAAGGATCGTGCGGTGAAGAATGTGCAGCATGTCCCCTCCATAAATAAGAATCTAGTGAGCGGCTCCCTTACGTGTAGAGAAGGGTTTAAGGTAGTGTTGGAGTCCAATAAATTAGTTTTGTCGAGGTGCGGACAATTTATTGGTAAAGGTTATGTTTTGCGGAGGCTTGTTCCGCTTTTCCCTTGCTGAATTCTGTAATAAGTCCTTGAACCATATTTGTGGCGGTATTAGCGACGATGCAAGTATTTGGCATTCACGTTTGTGTCACATTAATTTTGGTTTGATGTCTCGCTTATCCAGCATGTGCTTAATTCCGAATTTCACCATTGCCAAAGGTTCTAAGTGCCATAGTTGTGTGCAATCAAAGCAACCTCGGAAGCCTCACAAGACTGCCGAGGAGAGGAATTTGGCACCTCTAGAACTCATACATTCTGATCTATGCGAGATGAATAGTGTGTTGACTAAAGGTGGAAAGAGATACTTTATGACATTGATTGATGATGCATCTAGATTTTGCTATGTTTACTTGTTGCAAACTAAAGATGAAGCGTTAGACTACTTTAAGATCTATAAAGCTGAGGTTGAAAATCAACTAGACAGAAAGATCAAATGTCTTAGGTCCGATCGTGGTGGCGAATATTTTCCCAAAATATTTGATGAATTCTGTGAGGAACATGGTATTATTCATGAGAGGATGCCTCCCTATTCACCCAAATCAAATGGGGTGGCCGAGAGGAAAAACCGCACGCTGACTGACTTGGTGAATGCCATGTTAGACACTGCTGGTTTATCTAAGGCATGGTGGGGGAGGCTCTATTGACTTCATGTCATGTCCTAAATAGAGTTCCAAATATAAATAAAGAGCAAACCCCATATGAGATGTGGGTTGGGAGAATGCCTTCACTTACATACTTGCGCACTTGGGGATGTTTGGCAAAAGTTAATGTACCAATTAACAAGAAGCACAAGTTGGAACCTAAGACAGTGGATTGTGTATTTCTGGGATATGCTCAGAGGAGCATTGCTTATAGATTTTTAGTAGTTAAATCTGATGTTCCTAACATGCATGTTGATACTATTATGGAATCTCGTGATGCTACATTTTTTGAGAACATGTTTCCGATGAAAGATATGCATAGCATTTCTAGATATTCTTCTAAGATAATTCCTGAACCTGTTGTACCTATTGAGTTTTCTAAACAACCCATTGAGCATGAGGAAATCCTTGAGAAGGATAATAGTGAAGCTCCTAGGAGTAAGAGACCGAGGACTGCAAAGTCCTTTGGTGATGATTTCACTGTGTACCTTGTGGATGATACTCCCAAAGAACCATTGCTGAGCCATATGCATCTCTAGATGCAGATGATCGGAAAGAAGCTGTTCATAGTGAGATAGACTCGATTCTATCCAATGGAACATTGTAGCTTACTAAATGACCGTACGGGTGTAAACCTGTAGGCTATAAATGGGTGTTCAAGAAGAAGCTGAAGCCCGATGGTACTATTGACAAGTACAAGGCTTGGCTAGTGGCCAAAGGATACACACAAAAGAAGGAGAAGACTTCTTTGACACTTACTACTTTGTTGCTAGAATGACCACCATTCGAGCACTACTTTCCCCTGGCGACCTCGTATGGTCTTCTCGTTCATCGGATGGACGTGAAGACGACTTTCCTAAATGGAGAGTTGGAAGAGGAGATCTACATGGATCAACCTCGACGGGTTTGTTGTGAAGGGTCAAGAGAGCAAGGTGTGCAAATTGTTGAAATCCTTGTATGGCTTGAAACAGGCGCCCAAACGAGTGGAGCGAGATGTTCGACGTAACTTTAACCTCTCTGAGATTTGCCATCAATGAGGCCGATAGATGTGTGTACTATCGCTATGGTGGGGGCCAAGGAGTTATATTATGTTTGTATGTGGATGACATACTTATATTTGGGACAAACATCGATGCGATCAATGCCATCAAGTTTTTCTTATCACAGAGCTTTGATATGAAAGATCTGGGAGCAGCTGATGTGATTCTCAACATCAAGTTGATTAAGGATGAGAATGGGATTACTCTGACACAATCACATTATGTGGAGAAGATTTTGAGTCGGTTTGGCTATGCAGATAGCAAGCCTTCTCCAACACCTTATGATCCCAATGTGATACTTTGTAAGAACAAGAAAATTGCTAAAGATCAGCTAAGATATTCTCAGATTGTTGGTTCACTCATGTACCTTGCTAGTGTAACGAGACCCAACATCTCTTTTTGCCGTGAGCATATTGAGCGGGTTCATGTCCAACCCGGGTAGTGATCACTGGAATGCACTTGAAAGGGTTATGCGCTACTTGGTGGGTACAGTGGAGTATGCAATTCACTATTCTGGGCACCTAGCTGTGCTAGAGGGATATAGTGATTCGAACTGGATATCTGATGCTGATGATCTTTATGCCACGAGTGGGTATGTGTTTATCCTTGGAGGTGGTGCGATATCATGGAGGTCTTGTAAACAGACCATTTTGACGAGATCAACCATGGAAGCGTAAGCATACGCTTTAGAAATAACAACTTTGTTGAGGCGAGTGGGCTGCGTGATCTCTTGATGGACCTGCTTTGTGGTTGAGAAACCGTACCGGCAATCCTTATACCTTTGCAACAATCAAACGGTGATAGTCAAGGTGAATAGTACTAAGGACAATCCGATGTCATCAAGACACGTTAAAAGACGAATGAAGTCTGTCAGGAAATTGAGAAACTCCGGAGTAATAAGTGTGACTTATAGTCAAACGGACAAAAACACAGCGAGATCCCTTTACAAAAGGGCTATCACGGAATGTGATAGATAATGCATGGAGGGAGATGGGATTGAGACCCATATAAGTTGCCATGGTGGTAACCCAACCTATGTGATCGGAGATCCCGTGAATTAGGACTGGGAAGAACAAGCCAATGGTTGACTGAGGAGAGTAATTTTTATTTAAGCCCTCTCTATGGTGAAGATGTAATACTCTCGAATGTTGTGCGACGAGTAGGTCATATACAGCATGTGTGCTGTAAGGCAGGCTGGATAAATGCCTTAATGTGTTTTGTTGGCTTTAACAAGCAAAGGTGCTGTTCTACAGAGCATTCTTGAAAGAACACACCTATATGAGTCTGACTGTCCGACGTCGCAGTCTATGAGATCTAGGTGATCTCTAGTAAGCTCATGAAGAGATCATGGAGTATGACGTATAATATGCTCCACCCGTGGGGTAGATGACTGGTGGTCTAGTACTGGTTTGACTTTGAGTGAAACTTGTCTGCATAAAACTTGCAATTCAAGGCATAGTCCATTGTTCAAGTTGTGGGTAAGTGAAGCTTGAAGTTCTAGGCGAGAGTTCAACTTAACGGTCCTTCTTTGAAACACTTGGTATATTAAACAACAGTGAGAAGCAGGCAAAGCTCTAAATGGGATTTGAGATCTTGTGGGGGATTGTTGGAATTTTGGCTTGGCCCACTAGCCAATCCAATAATTCCTGAATAAATCTCAAAGGCCCATTAGCCTGATGAAGGGGTACACCATCTATTAGTCCCATATTGCTAATAGACGAGGGTGTTGGAGGTTTCCCTCCATATAAATATGGACCACCCCCTCATAGAAGATATAAAAAAAATAGTCTATCTACGGGAAGGCCCCATGAAAGGGTATCCCTAAAAATAGATCTGATCTGAGTAAGGATTTTGCCTCTCTCTCTTGCTGCTGCGCCGCCGCCACCATCTACTCCATCCCGAACACCTGCGTGCACAGGCGATCGGGAGAGCAGGTCTCCGGAACCGTCCGTCGTTGCGATCCTACACCGGGAGAGGGCAAATAAGGTTTTTAGGAAGCGCTCGCGTGGATTGCTCAATCGCCGTCATCATGGCCCGTCTTCCTAACAAGTCTCGGACGAGAGGGCGCGTCACCTTCAACGCCGGCTGCTACGTGCCGTCTGGAACATCGTCGTTGTTCCGTCTGCGCCGCTTGTCTTCCTTGACGTATCGATGCCCTCCGCAGCGCTTGCAACTCCGAGCGCTAGATACGGATCTAAGATCCAATCTTCAATTATGTTTACTGAGTTCATGGTTATGCTATTACTATCGTCTAGTATGTTTGATGCATGCATACTAGTTACTGTCATTGTCATGTTTTACTGCTTTCGGAATTTAATACGGATATATTGCCTTCTTATTCATCATTTGCTACTGGTCCGTCTCGCGTTAGCTTCTTGGCTTGCCCGCTTGCCGCTTTGTTTTCCGTCGCTTCTGTGTCGATTTTGGTGCTGTCCCTCATTCTTTTGTTCCCTTTTGGATTTTAGTGTGTGAATGTGTTGTCGCCTGATTCGTATTTGTCTTTTCCACTTCCAGTTCGTGTTCTTGTTGCGATTGTTGCCTCCCTCTGTCGCCGTGTTGGGTGTGCCTTTTTGTTCTTCCCCGTTCTTTGATTGGTTTCAATGGATCTAACCCCTCTTTGGTTGCAGGTAGCAATGGATCTTCGATAGGGGTCGCCAGTCTCCAGTTTGTGCTGCGCAACGAGGGAGGGCCTGGGCGTAAGCCCATGCCCGCCTAGATGCGGCCTGCCACCATGACTGGCAGGTGGACACGGAGCTGTCCTCCCCCGCCTGCTCCTTGCTGCCCGCGCTGGCAGCCCCGTGGTCAGGGCATGAGCTCTGACCTCCTTTCAGGGAAGGAAGGTACGTGTGGTTTTCTTTCCACATTTTCTTTTTTTGTTCTTCCATGCTTGAACGGGTTCTCATGCCCCTGCTTTTAGGAAGCCCAGCTCCGCCGGCAGGGATTGGTGAGGATGACAACCGGTACGGATTGGGCTTAATGTCCTCAACCCCCGCTTCACCCACAACCACCCCCTTTCACTCACCCTATAACTGTTGACTGCAAGGTGTTCGACAGGGTGCTTCACTGGCGACATGGCTCTTCAAGTGGCAAAAGGCACCGGGTGTTTAGCTACAGCGGCTGTGGGAAATGATGCTAGCCACATCTATACAACTCTCTGACTTTTGAGAGGCAAGCGAGTACTGCAGATGTCGCACAATTGTGGAGGAATGGCAGGAAAAGATTTATCCAGCCCGGGTATTAACATGGTATCTTTGCCTATCCGATCCGCTTTGAATATGTGATTTGTTCATGGAGGCTTGAATTGATTTTTTTGTTTGAATTTGATGTACTTCAAAGGAACAAGTAGTGGAATGCAACCTATTATCTATATATGCAAGTATATTCAGAAATAGCAGTATGCAACTACTATTTCTATATTTTATCGGTACATAAAATCTGTATTACGATTGTGGGTGCCTGTTCATACAAATCTGTATAAGAACCGCAGTTTCAGTGTCTGTTACCATTGTTGCATGTTCTATAAACACAAACAAGAAAAGGGTTTGCATAGCTAGCTTTACAATTTCTTGCTGAATGCGTCCATTATGTTAAGTGTTCTGACTATCACACTATTCTAAAACACAACAGTTATACTCTTAGTTGATTTCACAAGTAGCAGATACCGGATACTATTTACTTGAATGGTGATGTAAAAATTAAAATTGCTTGGAACCATTTGAACTACAACAATTTGATATTTAGATTAGTAGATGTGCATGGATGAAAAATTATTCTTACTTTGAATATGTTCTATGCAGAACGTGGCAGAAGGAGATCAAGTTCTGTACTGTGTTGCATTCCTTAGGACAGCTCAGAAGCACAAGCGTGTTCTTCAGGCGATCAGGTTTCCATTGGTGATCACTTTCTGTCGCCCTTCAAGCCATATTCCTGTCTCTTCTTTGAAAGACCTATTGCAAGCTGTATATTGTGATCGTGGATGTATCGACATAATTGCTCAATCACAACAAAAGCTCATGATCATGTTCTCCAATGGCGAAGATGCCAGGGTTGCTTATCAAAAACTGTATGATCAGACAGTTACAAACAATACTTGTCCAGTTTTTCAATTCCAGATAGGGAATCCTATGGATGATCTGGGATATGATGTTGTTGACCATCACGTTTATGTTTCGATTCAAGGTCTTCCACTGCACCTGTGGAAAAAAGATGTTGAGCAGATCCTGCACCCATTTTGTGCACTTGGGCACCTATCAGAAGAAACAAGCACCGGAGGAATCTGTCATCATATACAACTTTTGCTTGGAGCCAGAAAAGAATTGCAATGCGAGAACAATTTCACTGAAAGTCACCAAAGAAGGATCTGATGATGAATCACTCAATGACATGGAGGATTACAAGGAGGTTTCTGTCTACACCCTGTTAGTGAATGCAACTAGATTTTTATGTGACATGGCAACAGAGTGTTCTTGCAATCTGGAAGGCTTAAATGTTAGATACGAGGCTACATATGATCCTGACAATGCACAATATTTTTTAATTGAGGCGCCAAAGAACAAGGATCTACTGGATCAGCTGAACTATGCGGTTCTTGCCACCGCACAGCTCATGAGAACCATGGTTACCAGAGAAAAGAAATGCAAGACATGATAGCAAGCTATCTTGGTTGTGAAATTCAAGTGCACAGAATCAACAACACCCAATTCATCATGTTACCACCAAATCGATCTATAGGGCACATTGCAAAGGAAATCCTTCTTGAGAAGGGGACTTTCACAATGTCCCTAACTGAGTTCATCCTTGATCAGTGGAAGGCCAAGAACATGTCTGTTGTGGAGAGGCTGCCTGTGAAGATTAGCATTACTGTGAATGAGATACCAGCTCATCTGTGCGCCCCAAAGATCGTCAAGTTTGTATTGTGCCCTTACTGCGCTCCGGAAAATACTACAGCACCTACACAAGCTATGATCACCTCAGAGAGGTTTACATGCACTGCCTGGACTGATCCAACAAGGAAAATACCAACAAGAATCATGGCTGCTCTATTTCTGACAGCTACAGATGCACAGGAAATGGAGGATGGTTATCAGTGAATAGACCTCAGAGTTACACAGATTATCATCAAGACAACTCAAAATCAAGTGCATCACTTGCTTTAGAAGGTACGATAAACATGAAGAGCTAATACTCTACTTCACATAATATGCATTCTCACGTCGTATCTTATTTGCTGATCTCAATCATCGATGCAGGGACCAAAGTGATCAAGCAAAAGAAGCACATTTTGAAGGCTTGGTGCGAAAGGAAGGCAGCTCATTTTATCCACCAACAGTTGCCACCGTGGAGTGCTGCTGTTACAGAGCACTAGATTTATTTGGCAACCTGAAATCTTTTGTCTACAGAACCTAAAAACTGCTACATATGCTATGTATTATGTTGTAAGTGTGTCGTGCCTCCTCTGTTGCCTGATCCTATGTTTCTGGTGAATGCTTGAAAAAACTGTAATAAGAACGTGACTATGCATATGACGATGTGCGTGTTTACATTCATCTGGGTTCATGCTGGAATTGAGTATTTGGTAAAGATTCTTTAAAGAGTTTCAAAACAGAAGCTGTCTGCTCTTCATAAGAATTCATGGAATGACAGGAACTTAAATACAATATATGCATGAATTTCATAACAAATATATGAAAAGAGTAATGTTCAGAATTCAAATCACAGGAACTTAAATCAAATATATGCATGCTTTAGAAGTCGCATGACACAAATACTTAAATTATCACAACACAACTTCAATTGTGTATGACAAACGTCTTCAGCTGAACACAATTACGAGAACAAAAGATACAATGCAGATTAAGCGACTGCAAACACAGGATTTGTGAAACTACCTAAATTAATGAGAGAAGAGAAAAAGAAAATAGATTCATAGCTAAATCAACATACAGGTTGGTATAAACGATTTACAATACAAATGAGTTACCATTGATACATAGAAGCACCATACAATGAAGTGAAACTTGTTATAAAATATGTTGCCAGCGGTTAGGACCTTCCCCTCTCCGTCTCTCACGATCAACATAGTAGACGAAAGTAGAATAAGTAGACACAAGATGTAGGGAGATTATTCTTTATTTCTCTGAATATTGGTGATTACAACATAGAACTCCCATGTATATATAGTCCTGTCAAGGTCTAAGAGTTTTGGTAAGAGCCCACATATAAACGGACTAAGATTAGGATTCCTCCTCCTTTCCTTCTAGGATAGAGTCCGTATGTTTGACAACATTCTCCCTTGGGCGATTACCACGATATGCACATGCCTCATCAAAAACTCCATCCGAAAACCTAGTGGGAAAAAAAAGGTTCTTGGAGAAAAGAGTACATCGCATTTGTTAACTGCTTTGCACATGTTGTCTCATTAAAAACCTTGTGTGAGAAACCTTATATAAAAAACTCACATAGGGAAAAAGAGTACAACATTTAACCTTCTTGGTCATATATTCTTTAGGATACTCTATTCTTCATGAATAGAAATTGATCTTCATAATCTATGCATAAACTTTAATGTTTTAGCAAATATGATCTTTATAATTCTAATGGTTTCAATTCCTTCAAGGTAAATTCAATAAAATTGCTCCCCCTCACAAAGCCATCATTTGAATTTGACTAAAAAATATGGCTCATAATTCTTCCATGAATTATATGGGTATAACAAAGAGCAATATGCTTCGTGCATAAATAACCACTTGTTGTGCAAAATAAATAAATTTTATCCTTCAAGGTAATAAATCCTTTCGAGAGGATTACGAGGCTAAATAAGTTTATATTCAATATCTTCTAGATAGTGTATCAAACTTATATAAGCTCGAACACTTTATAATTCTTCCTTAGTGGATTTTAAAATGGTATATTCTACAAATCTTCAAGATTTTAATAGTACCACACAATAATAAATCAGTCTTGCATTTGCCATTTACGGGATAATTTAAATACCAAAGTCACAATTATTCTTTCTATTGCATTTAGACGATGATAGATTCATCGCTAGCATTACACTTTCTATGTGTTTGTATGACACCTTCATGGTGTTTAGAATTCCTCATTCTTTCTCTCGGGTCTATATTCTCGGGGATCAATGGTGTTTTCTTCAAGAATTGGCTAGTAATCCTTCAAGGATGTTATCACTTTCTAAGAAAAAATTCTCTTCTATGAGATACATTCTCTATTACATGAGAGATTATTATGTGATATACACAATGAGAGTGTTATTCACTATGAAGTCATTCAATGACTCTTTTTCTTCTAGGACATGCTCTTCTTGAGACATTAATATTCATTCGGGGAATATATTACACCTTAGACTTTTTGATACTTGGATGAGATTTAATTTTCACTTATTGTGATTTATGTTCTTCAGGAACTTTATGGAGTTTCATAATCCATTTATTACTTGCATATTCAATATTCATTCATTTCATTTGCCAAAGATATAGCGAGAACATTTATTTCTTCTTAGTAGGAGATTCAACCTCAATTGCATTTTTTCATTTGACCCGATATAATCTCTACAAGAGACTTTTGCCATGGACTTTGTTTCGGATCCGGGTTCTCGTAAGAGAAACATTTGCAATTTATAGAGATAGTGTTGTCGACAACTATTATTTTCTCCTAATATTCTCACAATATGAGATTATCTGTCTCTGTTATTTCTCAAACAAGAGATACTTTATTATTGTTACGTATATCCAACACTAATGATGCACGCTTATTGTGTTGGATTTCATCTTCATGATGATCCTCTTCATGAGGTGCTCAACCTTCTTCATGAGGTGTTCTCTTCATGAGAATGGAGGAGTTTCATTCTATTTCTATTTAGCAAGTATACACTAAACTAGAACCCACAAAGGCGCCCCCGTAGATTTTAGCTTCATAGTATACAATATTTAGTTTACTATTAGTAAACAAAACTTCGGGTTTATAACTTCAAGTTACTCCTCTCATTTATAAAAATATCGCCATATGCTCCGCTTCATGCTTCACAAGAGCATTAGTCAAACTATTAGTTGAATTAGTGCGTGATAGTATTCTGCTTCAAGCTTCAAGGATTTTTTTTTAGATCATTTTCCTTCTCTGGAAATAATATTTGGCATTCAAAATAGGCTTTCTCTCCCCTAATGCCAATATTAGATCTTTAATAACATACTTCAATAGATATCCCCTTTCATGGGTTTAAAATAATCAAATTCATGTTTCTCCAACTACAAGTGGAGGCCCATTCATGTATGCTATGATAGAATTTTATGGGAAATAATCACGCACATAATTAAACATGGGGGTTATTACATAATATATGCAGTGAACTAGAATACATAAAATGCATTTAAGAATATTTAACATTCCTACAAACTCAGAGATATTCTCCCCCGATTTGCACATAGCATAGTTTAGAAAAAAAACTATTTCATTATCTAGCTTCTTTATTGTTTAGCCTAAAATAATTCATCAAGTACTCATACATAAATGTGAACCACATACTTCAAATATAAAATATGCAACATTCAAATTCACATGGAATTTATTCTAGGGTTTTCTAATTGCCATTAATGCAAAATTCCCTTTATGCCTTTTCTTCTTAAATCCCAAATCATCATAAATATGTTATCCACCATCTTATATCCACACTTATTCATCCCATCAAATGGGTGAGTCTCCATTGAGCAAACAAATTAACTCCCCCGATCTTAGGCTGCATGGCCATAGACCAATCTTTTACTTATGCATGCAATGCAAAGAGCAACATATTTCTTAGTTCGACAAGAACCATTAGACATAGCATGCTAGCTAGACAATTTAATTCTAGGGGATACAAATGCAGCTACTAGCTACAAACATAGTCTTCTATGCTAATATTCATGCAAGAGTGCGAGATAGTTTGGCTTAATGAGAGAACAAAATAGTAATACACATTCATGTGTAATGTGAAATGTTGGTATTCGGTCCAACACAGTAGATAATGACAAAATGCAAAGCTACAAGCTTGCTTAAAATTAGTGCAGATAGAAAGTTAACTTCGGTAGGAAGGGATGCGGGCAGAACTTCAAGTCCCGATACATGCACTTAAAGATAGATTTAGGAAGGCTATGCCTATTAAATATATATTACCAATATTTTTATGCCTTCACCCATGATTCCTCCCCTTTTCATGCCATATAATTACTGCAAGTAATAATTTGCTTCATGCATAATCTATGAATAATCACTTCTAATGTTCCATAGATTCCAATCATACTTCTACTATTCATTGGTTATGGCATGAAATTCACACATTCAATGTACTATTCGGTGTACAACAATAAATTCAGGGTAGGACATTTGGGCACAAGTATTAAATACTTAGTTTTAGAATTATACTATTTCTTAGTTAATTTTCTCCTTCTATGAGCAATTCATGTACCGGTATAATTCAATCGTTCATGTGCTTCTAGAAAATTCAGTTTTCCTTCTACCTACATGGTAGTGCACGTAGAACTATAACCTTCATAGTCAACTGAGGCTTCTTTGTGGATAAAATTAATACAAATATATTTAGATAGGCAATAGGAAATTGTTTATATGTGAAACATATAAATATAATTTATTCCATGAGAAATTAACAAGTATTACTTCAGGTAAAAACTGCAACTAAGAATATTACGTATTAGTCTTCAAGCTAATAAATTAACCAATAATCACTTAATTCAATGGAATTAAACTTAATGCACCACCGCCACTACTATCAAAAGATATGAATTCAAAAGAAACAAATTTATAAGCACATGATTTAAGTTCTTCTTCAAGAGAAACATTAAATTCTTATCCATTCTTTACATATCTTAGCTTCAATGCTTGACATTTAGCAGTTTCATGCTTGCTCGATCCTTCTAGGAGCATGATATATGCAAGACACATATTCAAAGTCAATCCAACTGATAATATCATGGTTTATAAAAGCTGTCTAAAAATTTTTAACTCAACTTCTATTTGAGTAATCTTTGATGGTAAGATCAAATACTTCATGTATTACATTGCTCTGTGATATTCCATACACAAAAAACAATTCTTTGAGAATATTGATTGATATAAAATCTTATTTACCATCTTGTCTTCTAGGCATTTAATACAAAGCTTCAAGCTATTGTTTATAGAGCAGCATTATATCTTGGCCATATAATCATTCGAGAGTAATTAGAAATACATATTCGAGTTTACTACACTTCAACGGTAGTAAAATATCCTACATGGATTTAATAATAACCATAACAAATAATTTTACTATTCAAAGTAATTTCAGGATATTTTTCTTCATGAAGGTATAAAGCATATATCATTATATGAATAAATCATGTACATATAGGTTTACTACATATAAACAAGTGGCAAGGTCCAAAAAGGTAGTGGATGGTTATGCAAAACATTCTTAGAAGCATCCTAGCATTTTTAGGGTATATGCAAATTTTCAGAATTAATACCAAGCATTTGTTCATCCCAAAAAATCCTTATGCTAGGAAGAAACAAATATGAGCATCTCAGAAGGTGATAAGTCTACAGCCCGCCGAACAGGCTCTAAGGTCTGCGCAGGATTTAGAGAGCCCAAAAGCATTATACCATGTTTCTATGTAATCATTCAAGATTTTATTCTTACAGATGCATGGTATATAATTCATAATGATATTGCGCTAGTATTTTCCAAACTGAACTTCAAAGTATAGAAAACTTTCAGAGTTAATATATGCAAAAAGCCCTAAAACCACATTCATATCTACTAGGAACACATAGGCTATTCTGCAGGAATTCATGATTGATGCTTGAATTCTTCAGGAAACCGAGCTTGTTCATAAGACTTCAGATCTGTTAGCTTAGGCCTCTTTCTTAATTGACTAGATTTTCTTTTTTTTATCAGGTTGTCACCTGTTTTCTCTAGTCCCGATCCGTTAAGATCTTCTGGTCTATTCGTCCTCAAGTCCGATTCAGCCGGAGGTGTGCTGCTATAGACAGATGACCAACAAAAAAAAAATGACCACAAAAAAAATGGCGTTCATGCTAGATTGCGTGATGCTGTGCCGAGTGGTGGACACTTGGCCCGGACTCCGGCAAATATCAGTGGTGGCTTCAAGCCAACCATGCGCGCTACGCTGCAGGGTAGCGTATGCTCGCGTGCAGGCGGGCAGGTGCAATAGCACACGAACAGCAGAGGATTACAGATTGACAACAATGCATGCAGGACGATAGCTGGCGGCGATGAACAAGACCGTACACGTGTGGCCTTTGCTAGTGTATTCTCAGGGCGTCAGCTACAGGCTGAGATCGAGTACATGCATGTACGTGCCGGCCACATCCAGCCTTGATAAATGCATAATCAATTGGCTTCGATCTGGTGATGACTTGCACGTTGAGCGGTTGCCCATATGACGGCTACTAGCGAGACGGACGCGGTCTGCATATCCGTGTAGAGTTGGCCCAGATAATTAATCTTGACGGCCATGATCAAAAGGTTAGCTTCAGGCCTAATGCTATCGTGCCCTTTTTCTGTTGTTTATTTAAGCCTGGATGATGGTGACGTACAAGTCCCATTACGAATCCATCTATGTGAACACGTATACGACTATATACAACCTGCCTTCGTGGCCGGTAAAAGGTAGCAACGTACGCAAACACAAAACCAATCTATAGGTTTGTGTATAAATTTCATACCTTGAATTCTAGATGCCAATTTGATCTACCTCACATGCCGCGTAGGGCAGTGGCTAGTAGATACATACCGCGTAGGGCATTTGACATTGTCGTAGACCTGTTTGCTTGATGACGACGGTACATGTCGACGCAGCTCAGATGAGTAGTAGGTAGAGGTAGTAGATCCGTTCCGCTCACAACATCGGGGATGTCGATGTCGTCGAAGTAGTCGCAGCCGGCGACATGTGCGTCAGCGGCGAAGGTCGGCAGCAGCTTCAACGGCGATGTCGACGTAGAGCTTGTCGTGCTGATAACGTGTTATAAAACATTTTGCCAGCGGTTAGGACCTTCCCCTCTCCGTCTCTCACGATCAACATAGTAGACAAAAGTAGAACAAGTAGACACAAGATGTAGGGAGATTATTCTTTATTTCTCTGAATATTGGTGATTACAACATAGAGCTCCCACGTATATATAGTCCTGTCAAGGTTTAAGAGTTTTGGTAAGAGCCCACATATAAACGGACTAAGATTAGGATTCCTCCTCCTTTCCTTCTAGGATAGAGTCCGTATGTTTTACAACAAAACTATCACACTGCAGCTTCTGAGAATTATCAAGTACACAGCAAGACACGGTACCCATAAGAAACTTTTAGCACCTAACCATGCTGGTTGTCCGAATGAAAACAAGAAATAACATACAGACAACACTGCCAACATATGTCAAGAACACCTGAAACTACTTTATTTAACTGGCCTAACAAACGGCCACCTCAGTACCTAATTAGAACACATAAGCGAGCACTAATAGGGAAGCTGGCCAACCAAGGCCTCTTCGTTCAGCGAGCGCAGTGGAGGGACAATCATGCTAAGGCACTCCACGAGACTTGAAGAAAGAATATGCAGCTTCTGAACAAGTATTTGTCCAACAGGATGAGTATTGAACGAAGAGGAGTAAGCACCGGTCAATTCATTCAGGACTCTGATGATTTCCTGAATAGACGAACAAGTGGCGACACCATGGTCTCCAAGAAGAGCTAGGTCTGAACCAATCAATCAATATAAATCAATAAAGCTATTTGTAACACCCGGTTTTATGAACAAAACCAGATGAAGCTATATGTGAGCCCTGGAAGTCAAATCTCACATATAGTTTACAAATAAATGGAGTATCAATTCACAATGCTTAAGATATAACGAACATAATATAAAAACAAATAACCTCAGCTAGCAGACAGCGGAAAGACTCTTCAATCTTCTGGTGTAGGCTCCACAGGGACAACTGACTGGTTGATCACAAGCCTAACTTCCTCCTGAGGTGGGGTGAAATAGCAAGGGTGAGTCCATGTCGAACTCCGCAAGCATAGCCAGGGGTTATGAGGCTAAGAAGCTGACACTGTTTTAACTGCGGTTGCTTTTAGAGTTGGTCAAGTTTTAAGCTTAAGCATAAAGGAAACCCATCATCCCATTAATCACAAGTGTGAACAGATATAAACATCAATTTAATATCAACAACATAATAAGCATGTGATTCTATTCATAGATGTCTCCAAAGCCGTTCATGACCGCGAACACGGCTGACATGTCGGTTTAGTTAACTCTGCTTGAGAGGTGTACACTTTACCTACGGGTCATGGTTTCCACCAGAGTAGGTTCTCGACTCCCTAACCAAGTGAAGACCATATAAGGCCGTTCAAAAACCCTCCTAACAACATTGAATGGCCAACAGGGATTCCACCCCGTTTCTCCCAATTCGGCAAACCACCAACAAATCTAGGTAGACCCCTTGAACAACCAAAGTCAGAGCCACGTGACCCCCATAGCTGCATCTTGTATATCCCGGATGATCACAAATGAATTAAGTCCTTATGAAGAGCTAAGAGCTTCATAAATAAACAACACAAGCTCTTTCGCCCTATGTACCATGGCATCATCAACTAATGATCACGATTTAAAACATAAAGCAATAAATAAATGTGTGTTGGTTGAGCGCTAGCAAATTACTACCCAATGCATATACCCATAGGTGTCAAGGAACAAGTAATCAAGACTAGGTAAATCCTTAGTGGCAAACAAGGAGGACACATGCATCATGAATTGTTAATTAAAGTGAATAGGACATCAAGGATGATCCCAAGCTATACTTGCCTTAATAAAAGATCCTTCTTCAATTCCAAAGCTCCAATAGAAATCCTTCTTGAATGTCAACTTCTTCTTGATCACAATCTTCTTCGCAATCAACAACATAAAGCTCACCGATCTACTCGACTCCAACCAAACAATAGACAAACATATGGATCCAATCATGCATAACAAACAAGGCTACAATTAGAACAGTACACCAACAATATAAAAATAGTTTGAAAAGCTTATAAAACTATTCTACACGTCACTACGATCACACAGACGTAAAGATCACCGAAATCGGAGCTAAATCGGCGTAGATATGAATTTTACAAGTTTTACTAGTAATAAAATAATAAACCTAATATAATCTCGAAATTTAAAAGTTGCAAAACCTGTCTAACAGTAATATAAACATATAGATTATGAAATTATGATTCTAACGCAACTTGAACCGGCCTAATCGGATTTAGAATGCAAAAGATATGGAGATTTGAAATCAGTGGCAAAACTGTAAATATCTTGATTCGATTTTCAGAATAAAATAAATAAATAAAATGCAGGATTTTGAATTATTTGATGGACTTCGGCCATGAATAGCGAAAGAGAGGGACTCTTAAGGCTTATCTTCTAATCTGGAGTGGTGTCGATCAACAATGGAGGACTCAGGATGAAGGGATGCATGGATGTATTTTCATTGTATTTGCCCATTTATTTTTCTAAAGGAAAACGGCAAGAAAATGTGTGATATCATCACATGATGTAATGGAAGCTTAGGATGGCAGCAAGCTAGGATGGATGCCATGACCGGCGATGGTAACAACGAACAAGACAAAGGGCAAGATAAGGGTTTGTGTAGATGTGCTCACGTACCATTAATGCATGAGTTTGCAAGGAACAGCGTAGATGTACGTGCTCGACTTGACAAGAAGGTGGTGCTTCACGTGGACAGATGACGTACACGATCTCCAGCAGCAGATCGACGGCGGCACAAAGATGAATTGCATACGGCGACGGAACTCTGTCCGACAACGTGGCATGAGCAATTGAGAATGACTTCGGGTAAGAAACAAATCCACCGGCTACGCAACCACGACACTAACCTCGACGGCGACGGTCGGCTCGGTTCAGCTGATGATGGAAACGAAGTGGAGCGGAGACATGGCTGGGTGGCGTCGAGCTAGCTTCTCGATGAGATCCAAAACTGCAGCGCTAGGGCTCGGGCGGCTGTGAACTCGAGGTGCAGGCGGCGCTGCGTGTGGATTCGGATGGGGCGAGGCGGCGCGCTGCTCGCGGCTATTTATGGGGCAGACGAGGGAGTCGGGTTCGAGGCGGACTCGGTGGAGGCCCTCGTTCTAGTGTCCGACTCAAACACGAACTGGATTCCTGTGCTGGGTCGGTATTGCCATCCGAATCGAGCACGAGTTGGGTGCTGGTCTTGGCTTCGGTGAAGGGAAAGGAAGAGCTGCGGGCCCAGCTTGTCATCCGGTCAAAAGAACAAACAGCTGAGCTGCTGCCTTCATGCAATGGGCCGGCCCGAGCAAGGCAAAGTGCCTTCGGGCTGGAAAGACAGGAAGGAGATGAAATAAATAAATGACCTTTTCTTTTATTTAAACAAAAGTTTCCAAATACTTTTTAAAACCTTTTTGATATTTAACCAAAACCACACATCACAATAAATCATATGAGGCAGCATGAATGCACACACAAAGTTGCTAACTCCTATGATAAATTTTAATTTAATAAAAAATATTATTTTCCTATATTTCATGAGCACAAAAATACATAAATAAATCATTTTATTCTATTTTCAAAAGAGGCAAAATTTGAGGTATTACAAATCTACCCCCTTAAGATGAATCTCGTCCCGAGATTCGGAAGACAAGGATCGAAGAGATTGAGATACTCCGTCTGTGATTCTTCGTTACTCCTCGAGTATTTCCATTTTCTTGGTTAGGGTTCCTTTTCGCTTTGCATGCCTATTATCCTTACTCCAACCAATGTGCTCACTGATTCCAAAATTGTAAAGGATACTCCAAACAACTCCAAGGTAACTCCCAACTATCAAACCACTTGTCTTGTGCTAGCTTATTCTCACACTACTGTTCTTTATGCCTCTCTTAATGACCATGCAATGATCAACTGTATGACATTTCTTTGTCCCCAACAATTCCAATTTGCAAGGCCATAACAGTCTCTAATCCATAATATCTAATTTCTAATTCCATATTTTTACCTCTAGTTACTACCATCTGGTGGTCAACAATAGTAGCTTCAGCAAGGATAGATGATCATAACTAGAGGGTAATCCAAAAGACAAACTCACAACTTAAGGGTATCTTTGTAGAGAAGCACACAAGATTTAGACACTACCCCCCTTAAGATAGTGCGACTAGGGGTGACTAAGAGGTAACTCTCATAACCTTTTAAACACTTTAACCATCTTATAGACCTTCCAATTGACCCACATAACTCTCTTGATCCAAAGTGGGTTCCATTCCAAAGTTCCAATTATTAGTATCCTTACTATGGTTGAACTGCTCAACTCTCATATTCTACATATAGCTCGGTAGGCTTTGGTGGTATTTGATCTCCATTAGCATAGTTGCTAAACTAAGAGTATCGACAATGACATATGCTTCATCTTGGTGATAATATAATTCCAAGTCATGTATTTACGGTCACTCCAATCCAATAATGATATCTCAAACTCAAAACTGCACGAAGACATCCTGAAAATTCTTATGTTCCACAAGTACTGTTCCACTGTTCATGCTCTCACTGTAGTACTGTTCTTACCTCCAACCAGTAGCTCGTGCGCATCCAAAGCTGCCACGCTGTCATACTTCTCGAATCACCCAGCGGCATCCCCAACTTCCCGTCCTCCCCATCGTCTGTTTCTGATGCTGCCTCCTCCTACCTTTTGCGCCACAACCTACAGCCGCCTCCTCCCTCAAACGCCACTCCTCCCACGCTGTTCGTCCTTGGCCTCCGAATCGCTCGCCCCCGCCACCAGCGGAAAGAGGGGCTCGCCGCCGGCAGTGCCCAACATGCGTTGCCATTGCCAGTGCCACCGCGCCGTCTTTTCGTGCCATGGATCCCGCCGGAGCCACCCGCCGTTCGCGAAGCCCTCCGCGTGCGAGGGGGTCGCCCGTAAGCACCACTTGCCGAGGCTCTGCCAAGCTGAGTTGCGCCGGAGCCGTGTCCTTCGCGCCCTCCCCACATCGCAGCAGCTTAAATCAATCGCCAACCGAATGCGCATGAGCCATACACAGACACCGTCATACAGGTCTGTGTGTCTGACAGGGACCGTCCAAGCAGTAGCTTCGAATTGCTGGCATGCATTGTGAGAGAGAGAGCGCCAAACTGTGCAGCGAGCGAGCGAGAGAGAGAGAGATAGAGAGAGAGAGAGAGAGTAGAGGGCGGCGCTGCTTCAACCCTTATCCCTTCAACTTAACAGCGAGAACGAGAGGAGGAAGTGCGCAGGGCCTATGCATTTGGCTCACCGTGGCTGCGTAACGGAAACATAGGTAAACTAAAGTTACAATGGTACATAGCTTGATGGTGAAAAAGGCTAGACGGGAAATTAATCATCAAAATCATTTTTTAGCCACGAGCACCTTCTAACTAAACACTCAGCCAAATTCGACATGGAGCACACTCTACCGTTTCGGAGTGGAGAAAAAATATTGGAGTTAAATTCCTACTTTTTTGAAATAAATTTGAACACATACCAAACATGTTGTTTTCCATATCACTAAACCTCATGTAAATTCAAACAGCTACACTTTAGAAACAAAGTGTCAGAATAAAACAATCAATATTGTGTTGTTGGAAGTGGATGTAAATTCTTGCTATTTTCCTACACTTATTGAAGTATTTTGATTGCGAACGTAACGAGTGCACCGAACTATTTAATTTATTCTGAAACCTTATGTTGTCATATTATGGTGCTTGATTCGTTTAGAAATGCCAGCAATTATGTCCCAGTGCGGTTTGGATCAGAGATGAGCACATGATAATTCACAATGTGAGCGCGAGAAGGCAGTTGTACAAGGTTGTCTGTCTTGCTGTTACAGGATCGTATACAATCCTGCCAAAGCCAGTGAAAAGTGCGGCCCTTACCAGCACCGGAAGAAACAAATCTGATGTAGCATTTAAAGCGTCTTGAGTGCTCATTCCAAACTGAGGATGATGATAACCAAGAACAGTAGCACTCTACTCAGAATAGCTTCGAGCGCTCCACCAAGTTTAGTATGATCAGGCTAGCAAAATAATTTGGAAATAACAGGTAATCACAAATACATGGAAACAAGATAGTAACAAACAATAAAAAAACATATATAAAATAGATACAAAAACAAACTGTTAAAAAGAGAAGATATTGCGGTACCTGATTCTCAGGAACATGAAAGCCAGCAGCTATCATTGATCTTATCAAATTGTTCAGCTTGAGTAGTGTGACCTTGCATTGCCTGTGCATAAATCGTCTCGAGCTGAGCAGCACAGGTAGCTGCAGAATTTCGTATGCTCCCATCATGATCGCTTACTCTGAGATTATCGATCTTTCTACCAAAAAACTGAAAGGTGGACTGAATGCGCCTGAATGCTTCAAGTGACTGTGAAAGAACATTCGCCAAAGTGCCCCTCCCATTCTGTAGCTTCTCCACAAAAGCGGTGAACCTTTCCTTGCAATCCCAAACACGAAATAGGGTGTAATCGAGCGCAACATACTCATACTCCTCCTGAAGACCACGCAGAGCAGCAGCACAAGCACTTTCCTGGGCAGCAGCCTCGGCCGGAGCACGCTCACCAACACCGGTAATACCGAACATCAATCCAGCTTCAGGTGGGAGAGGAATCGAGAAAGACACCTATATCTGAAATAGATCTCCATCTTCAGAAACATCTACAAACACAAGCTCAGTGCCTCCAATGGCATCGACTGAAGCGGCAAGAACATCACGAGAACTGAAAAGAACAGGATGCTCCATTGGAACCTGCTCGAAAATGAGCACGAACAAAAAAAAAAAAATCACTATATGCGACATAAATCGAACATGTAAAATGAGCTAAAATAGTCAGGGTTATATTTGAAAGGGAAAAGTTCATTTTCAACCTCCAACTATGACAAAAGTCTGATTTTCAACCCACAACTACAAAAACCAGATAAGAATGTGTTGAATCACTAGGCAATATCCGTATTAGATTCGAAAGCAGTAAAACATGACAATGACAGAAACTAGTATGCACGCATCAAACATACTAGACGATAGTAACATCATAATCATGAACTCAGTAAACATGATTAAAGATTGGATCTTAGATCCGCACTGGCGCCGGAGTTGCAAGCGCTGCGGAGGGCGTCGATACGTCGGAGAAGACAAGCGGCGCAGACGGAACGACGACGGTGTTCCGGACGGCACATAGCAGCCGGCGTTGAAGGTGACGCGCCCTCTCGTCAGGAGACTTGTTAGGAAGACGGGCCACGATGACGACGATTGAGCAGTCGCGCGATGCGCTTCCCAAAAACCTTATTCGCCCTCTCCCCGTGCAGGATCGCAAGGACGGACGGTTCCGGAGACCTGCTGATGGAGTAGATGGCGGCGGCGGCGCGGCAGCGAGAGAGAGGCAAAGTCCTAACTTAGATCAGATCTATTTTAGGGATACCCTTTCACGGGGCCTTCCCGAAGATAGTCTGTTTTCTATATATCTTCTATGAGGGGGGTGGTCCATATTTATATGGAGGGAAACCTCCAACACCCTCATCTATTAGTAATATGGGACTAATAGATGGTGTACCCCCTCATCACGCTTGTAGGCCTTTGAGATTTATTTAGGAATTATTGGATTGGCTAATGGGCCAAGCCCAAAATTCAATAGAATGACCATCCAACTATCAAAACCGTGCAAATTTGACCCATTGGGTGGTTTTAAGGGTGGTTTTGTATTTTGTAGAAATTTAAAAAGTTTTGATTTAATCAAAAAATTCATAACTAATTCATTTTAAATCATAAAAATTTGAAATGGGTACCAAATTTTTCTAACAATGTAGGTTATGGAGTCATGTAAATATTTTTGTTACTATTCTTAGATTTTTATTATTCGTAATAAAATACAAGGAATATGACCAAATAAAATTCAAATAATGTCAAATAGAGCTTCAACAAATACACTACATTTTTAGGAATTTTTAGTACCAATTTGATATTTTTTAATTTTAAATGAATTAGATATAACTTTTTGTTAAATTTATAGAAAATGCAAAATCGCTCATTAAAACCGCTCAAGGGGCCAAATTTGCCCGGTTTTGATAGTTGGATGGTCATTCTTATCCGGTTTTGTAGTTGTAGGTTGAAAATTAGACTTTTGTCATAGTTGGAGGTTGGAAAATGAACTTTTCCCTATTTGAAATAAACAAGATAAAAAACGCAACAACAAGTTCCGGCAGTGTAAAGGGGGAGAAACAAGAAACACGTCTGGACAATGGAAGAACATGACTCGCACACACAGCAAGCAGGAGAGAGCTGAAAGGGAAGAGCCAAGACTATATAACAGCGAAAAAGCTGACAGGATACACTGGACAACGCAAGCGAGTTCCAACAACCAGCCCGTGAAGAATCTCTGAAAAGAGTACACACAATGCACAAAGTTTTATCGACAGATATTACAAGGAGAATATTTAGACCGGACAATAGAAGATGCAGCGCTACAACCGTCACAAACAAGAGATGGAGCAAAGAGCTGTGTCTGCTAGCTGAGGCAAACCAAAACATCAGCAGGATAGGCAGGGAAAAAAGGACGTGCCAATGAAAATCAAAATTATAAAATCAAGCAAAAGAGCTATATTTAATATCAATCAATAACAAGCGAGCAGAGCCCTACCAATAAACAAGAAATCAGGATCTAAAAGTATGCTGATTTATACATGGAAAAAAAAAAAAGCAAAGGGGACAAATAAGAGAGCCGGCAGAAGAACTCAGACGAAACATCAGGACAAACGAATGCCTCGCCTCGCCTCAGCGGCCCCTGTCCAGTCTCGTCTTCTCATCGCTGCCACGCTTGACCTGTCGCGCGCGCACGACGAGAAACGATCGAGGAGCACGCCGCATGGGTTAATCACAAGAATTTCAGAGTTGGTTCGGCGGCGCTACTACTAGCAGTCAAGTCAAGTGCCACTGGTAGACGAGACCAACCACACGCTAGTGGTGAAAGCGTAAAAGGATAGCAAGTTGGATGAAAACGAAGCCGGCACTGATCTGATTTGATCATACCGGTGGACTCCACCGACGATAGATCTTTCGGCGGGACGGGGAGGTAGTGCGCACTGCGCAGAAACGGTACAACGCGAGTTGCCGGACGCACCACCACCCATGCGTGATGATGCGTCGTCGGTACCGGTCGCTCGTGCGGTCGTGTCCGCGGACGACGTAGTGCGCGCGCCCAAGCTCTGCGTCACGGCGCGGCGCCCGCTGAAATCGAGCACCAGTATGTACGTGCTGGCCGGGCCGGGGCTGGTTAATTTCGTGGGAAAATCTGGATTCTGGAGAGCGTACGTACGCCGTAGTACGCGTACGTGAGCCGCCCACAGGGTTCGGACCACGTACCACGCGCGGAAAATCCCAATGGAGCATACTGCAAACGTACTACGTGCCCATCCAAGCAATAGTTCCTTCACGTTTGCACGCTCGCCCCCTTCCCTCTTCTTCACGAGGCGCGCGAGTCACGAAGCAAACCATCGCGTGCCAAGACTGAACAAGGTGAAGGTGTTTAGTAGTACCTGAAATTCAACCTTATACTAGGTGGTTGGTTGTTTCAGGATGATTATGCACTAACATTTAGCAATGCCACGACTCCTATCGTAGCTCTAAGTGTGTATGGTTTGGAGTGAGTCACGACAATGTTTTACTACTCCATAATATTCAACAGTCAGTATTACGTAGTAGGATCGTTGTATGTTTAGTATCTTGCAAGGAATGAATGCTTAAAATGAAATTACATTGGTGTATCTTGTTGCTCAAACCTTTTACGTATTCGAGAAATAAAAAATCTTGCTGCTTTTACGTATTCGAGAAATAAAAAATCTTGCTGCAGTGTCCAGCCCGTTCATGTTAATCTGGGATGCACCAGTTTCATCTGGACATGACACTCTGTGTTACAGCATGAATGAAGTTTCTTATGTGTCCAGACTCTGTACGGGTATAGCAGCAGTGACAGGCTCTGGATTTTTTTTAGAGGAACCAGGCTCTGTAACTGATCTGATCATCTGTTAATATATACTCGTAGCTGAAGAATGTATAGGGTGATACGGCCTAAGTGTTTTATTACTCCAGTAGTACGTATTTAGCGGTCAGTATTATGCAGTAGTGAGCGTCGTATGGCTTGGGCATGTTTATTATCTTGCAAGGACCTTGTATACTAGCATGAACCCCTGCGCAAATGTGCAGGCTAGGAGGCAATAATATCATAAATCTGAAGTATACAATCAGGTGGTATAGATGCAATTAGTGATATAAAATGAAAAGGTCAGAAGCAAGATAGACATGAGCACATTCCGTTATCAGCGAGCCTAAAATTTGTTCATACAGCAAGAACCTACTGCAAGAAAAAAAAAATAGGACAAATCAACAACAGAGCTACAAACTAAGTACATTAGCAAAAGTAACTGTCGACTATGCTGGGTAAATTGGACATAGATCCAGTAACTTTACAGAGGGTGTGTTCAGTTCCCTGAGAACGAAGTGATTTGTGCAGTATACTGCAAGTACAATACAATAAAATAAATAATCAACAGAAAATTGAGAGCAGGTTGTGTTCAAGACCTGTATGGCTGGGGGATATTGCGATTGCGATGACGTGGCTCCCTGTGGTGACAAAAATGGTATATAGTTATAAGAGTAATGTATAGATGTATAGATTAGCATGTGTTCAGTCGGGTGCATGCTAATCTGATGGAATGGAACGAATTCTCTTGTGTCTGTCCAGAATGTGTAGGACAGTGCCAGGTTAGGGTCTCCAAGTGTTTAGACTGTCATTTGGCGATCACGTCTGCCAAAATTCCAAATCCCAAGACACCCGCCGTTTCCTACAACGGCACAGCTTCCCGCCTTGGCTACTGCTCCTCCGTGACGCTGCCCATTCTCGTCATTTCCACTTCACTCTCTCACTACAAAACTCTGCAACTGCAACAGCCACTGCCTCTCTCCACCAAGATATTCTCAGTTCCCCATTCCCCACAGCGCAATGGAAGGAGGAGGAGAGCAAGGGATGGAGGTGGCTCTGACGACGGGAGCGTTGGAGGCCATGTGGAGGGAGGACGGGCTGCGCCCGGTGCTGCAGCTGGCGGACGACCCGCGGATGGAGGGGCGGTACCGCGTCGCGCTCTCCGACGGCGGCGCGCGCCTGCAGCCCGGGATGCTGTCCGCGTCCCTCAACCACCTCGTCTCCCGCGCCGCGCTCCGCCGCGGCACCGTCATCCGCGTCATCGAGTACTTCGCTGGCTTCATCCGCAACCAAAGGTGACGGATCGATTTGTCTCGCATCCCGGCCTCCCTCCTTTCCATCCTATCCTAGCGCGTCCGTCGGGATCTACATATAGATTATTTCTGGTCTTATCCTATTGTACAGTGTCTACGATTTTGTGCCCATTTTTTCTACTGAAAATGTTTTTTTTTTTTAATTTGTTACTGAAAATGTTGGGCGTCCAGCGCCAGCGACCCTTCGTTAGGACCATTCTTGGTTCTAGGGGTGGGGTTTCTGTGGCTGTCCATTTTTTTTTTAAGATTACACAATACAATGCAGACGCTCAACACGCACGCACACTCACCTCTATGAACACACGTACGCAAACCCTATCCCTATGAAAGCACCTCGGAAGAACTGACCCGGCAAATCTTGAAGTTCTGAATGGCGCCTCGCTATCGACGGGGAAGTCGCCTACCACTTAATGCATAGCGCCGGAGAATTCTAAAATAAATCCAGGAAAATGTGTCGCACCCAGGATTTGAACCTGGGTGGGAGCTCCACGACCTTTGCCATTGCACCGTGAACCCCTTGACCTGTAGCTGTGCAGTGAGTCAGTGACAGATCCAACGTTTTGCTGTCCATGCATTGCATGCGGGACTCCTCTCCGTTTTGCATGAAATTGGCAGAGTCAGTGATAGATCCAACATTTTGCTGTGTATCATATAAAGAGCTGAGCTGACTTTTTTTTTTTATTGTGTCCGTATATGCGTTTGCATGGAATGGGAGCCACTGACCCTTCAATAGTCCTTGCTCTTGTAGTCTTGTTATAGGTTTGGTCCAGTTCAAATTTCTTTCTCCATTTATATCCTGCAATTTTATTTCGAATTAAGTATATTTTGCTTTTCCGGATGAACAAACTCCTCACATGCCATATCCCCACTAAATTTAAATGATGTGTTTCGTGAATTTATTCTAATGAATTATAACTGGATGTTCTCTGACTATTTTTCCTTCTGTCTTGGTTTCTTCATTCAGGGTCATTATTGTCATCCAACTTGAGATACTTCGTGCTGAGTGCATGCTAATCCGCAGTCCCACAATCTCTGAGGCCAATGCAACTCGACATATTGGTGTATCCTGTTCTGGTGGTCTTGCCATCCATGAACCTGCCACAGGTTATGCTTTGGCCCTCCTGGAAATTCTTATGCAGGCCCAATGCTCGCTTCTTACTTGCAAGATTCACCAGGGCTCTTGGGTGCGATGGCAGCGCAGCTGACACCCGGCGCGGTGGTGGTGATCTCTGAACATGCTGACAGCAACAGGACACTGCAGCCGATGCTGCAGGTGGTGGACGTGCGGATGGTCAACAACCCCTGCGCCGAGCGCTTCAGGATGGTGCTCTCTGACGGTGTCTACACGATGCATGCTATGCTTGTAACTGCCGAGAACACACGCAGCCCGAGACGGCTCCATCCAGAAGGGCTCAATTATCCACCTCCAGGAGTTCACCTGCGGCACTGTCCAGAACCGCAGGTGAGGATTAGTTATCAATCCTTCCCTGCTCTCGATTCCACGCTGCATCCCTTGTTTGACATGCAGATTTGTTTTTATCTTGTTGCGTCGTAGAAATGCTGAATCTTTGTTTGCCTCCCGCATGATTCGCTCAATGTTCAGTGCTGTAAAACCTGCAGCGTGTTAGCCTCGTGCCATATTGTTAGGGTTGCGAACTTTGCGGCATTTCCGTAGGAGATTTGTGGCTACCGCCTTGAAAATGTGTTGGGCTTTGATGGTGGTAGAAAATGGTATTTGCTTGATGTGGTACTGGAGTTTATGATCAATCCAGTCCACACTCAGGGAAGTATTGTTGATGGTTTTCTGCTGCCTTTAGATTACCCTCGGACTAGGTTAATTTGTCCAAATGGAGTCCAATAACTCTCAGCCAATTATATTCTTGTTTCTGTGAAGGTTGCGCTTCTCTGCATGCTTTCCCTTTCCCAATGTCATTAGTAATTTTCCAATGAAAGAAAACCGTCAAACAGACAATGGTTAAAATGCAGAGTTTCTTTTATTCTATATAAACTACAAACTTTCTATACTGTTGATGATCCTCAGTGCAGTGAAAGGGTGCTGTAGTTTTGTGCTAGTAGTTACAAGTTGGAAAGCTCTCATTCTGGCATCCATGTCAAATCAGTATACCGACCCTCCAAATAGCTCTTTTAAGATATGACGAGTCTGAACCTTGTATACTCCCATGGGTGTTACTAAAGTTTGCACAATTATAGAATTCTAATGAATTACCGTACAACAATAGAATGTGGATTTACTGATATGCTGAATTTTATTGTCTGGAGTGGGTTACTGTTGTTTCATGAATGAATATTTAAGAATCGTTGTTTCTCCAACTTATTTGGTTCTTTGAATTGAGTCAATTTTTTGAAATACCTATTTCTGTTAGAGCTGACTAGGCATCTCCTAATGAGAAGAATATTGTATTTCAATGTTTTGTTGACACATTTTTGTGGATCGCCTCTTATGAGTTTAATTGACCATGCCTTTCTCTTTTGTTCAGGATCATTATTGTTATCAGACTTGATGTTCTGCAAAGTGAATGTGACATAATTGGAAACCCCAAACCCTATGTGATGAGAAACCAACCTAATGAGCAGGTCACCAACTTACCGGCCAATGCTGCTCAAGCTAATACTGACATTACTCCTTGCATTTCTTTGTCTCGGGAAATATCAAACATGAGCAGGAATTTTGTGCGGAAGACAATTGCACAGATCAAGGATGAGAACCTGGGGCGATCAGATAAACCTGATTTCGTCACTGTCAGGGCTGTATTGTCACATGTGAGGACTGATAAATTCTGTTATCCAGCTTGTACCTTGGAGCTTAATGGTAAACGATGTTACAAAAAGGTGAGGAGAAATGGTGATGGGACATGGTATTGTAATAGATGCAATCAGCGCACTGAAAATTTTGAGTACAGGTACGTGCTTTCGTGTCAGATCAAGGATCACACTGGTACTACTTACGCTATTGCATTGCAAGAGGCTGGTGAAGCGATATTTGGCCACACAGCGCAAGAGGTTTTCATGATACGAAATGTTGAACAAGATGACGTGAGATTCACAGGAATCATGCAGGCGGTTCTTTGGCGTGAATACCTATTCAAGCTGAGAATCGATGAGGAAACCTTTAATGGTCAGCAGCATGTGAGATGCATCATCATTGGTGTTGAGAAGCTGGAAGAGACCAACAACCTTTTGAATGATGTTTCACACCCCATTCTGGGGGATGATTGCTCTGTCAATTTGGAAGCCAAACAGAGCCTGCTAACCTCCAGTAATGCTTATGGCTGTGCCACAGGTGTGGGTGCCACAGGCTTTGTGCAGTCAGAATGGAAGCCTACTCCTCTATCAGCTTCATCTGAGATTCCGAGTTCTGTGATTTCAATGGTTGCTTCATGGGTCGGTAGGCAGGGAGGAGTGCCCAACTGTGCTTCCGATGCAACCAGCCTGGGCACTGGTCTAAGGACTGTCCTGTCTGAAGCGCATTAGTGCCTTGGCTCGTGGAGTCTCACGCAGGAGGTTTCTGGGAAAAACTGCAGATTACGTAGTTCTGTCAAGGTTGCTTTTGCTTAGTAGTCTGGCTCCTAGTTTATCATGTCCAGTTATATTTCAGTACCTATCTGTATGTATATGTGCTGGTTTCTATGGACCAGGTAGTTAGTTACTTAGTTATGTGCTGGAAAACAGAAAACCTCTCTACTGTGTCCTGCCGCCGTATTGTGGAACCTGTATTAGGCAACTGATGGGCCTATGCTATAGGGTTCATCTTATGTTTAAGAATGTTTATATATATGTGTTCTGTTCATCGACGGTTTTCTAGCATCTGCTTCTGCATGCATGTGAAGTGCTCAGGCAAATGCTCCCTTTATTCTAAAATTTTTAAGAATTAAGTGTTCGGGTGTAGAAGCAAGGAAAATGCACCCGGGTTGGTTGGTGAATGTCTATGCTGCCTGTGACTATTAGGAGAATCTGGTGCATTTGATTGCCTGATGATTATTCAATTATTCATTTTTAGATCTATTCGCGTGAAAAAGGGCATATATTTTACTGTGTTTATGTCAAGACGGAGGAAATGTTTAGTGGCGAACATATCATTTTTTCTTAAAAAGATGCCAAAAATCTATGTAGCAAATTTTATTAGAACATAGTCTGTCAACTAGGTGAGGAGTGATCACTGAAATCAAACATGTAATGGACTGATGGTGGAGGATTTCAGAGATTGTAAGATTAGTGTAAATTCTCACAACCTTTGTACCCGCCGCTCCCTAATAGGGTTGCTTATGACCTTGCAGCTCTCGGGTGTAAATTCTCGAGTGGAGTTTATACCACTTGCGATGATGTACTTTACATTGTTGACAAAATGAGAAATATCTTTCAAAAAAATTATTAGAACAAGGAAACAAAAGCAAGCATCGCCCAATTTTAAGCATCGTATTGCTGCAAATTCTGTTGTTGCATAGATTAATTATAGTGCCACAGAAAAGAAGACTGAATTTACTCCAGTGGCCGGCTTGGATCTTTCTATTTAAGATGAATTAGAATTTACTTCATGAAATAGACTATTTGGCTTAGAATTTGATACTAGAAAATAGGCGCAGCTTTGCTGCGCCCTTGCTGGAGTCAGTACTGGCTGGAGTAAACCAGCGTGTGGATGTTTGTAGCTATCCAAAATGATCTTGTATTGGTACGAAGGGATCGATTATTACGTGAACTCCAAATGGTAGAGCTCCAATGAAATGTGAAGGCAAATGATAGGTTATTATTCATGAATACATGTGAGATAGTTTCTACAAGTATATATTTTTTTAGCTTAGTGCAGTGTATACATAAGGTTGGTAGCTTACATGAATATATCTCTAACATAGTAATAACTTACCAAATTTTCAGTTGAAGTATATATTTTTTTGAATAGAAACTATCTTAAGAAGAAAAAGGTGATGGTGTGACGATCCTTGGGTCTAAGGATCAACATTAGCAATAACTCAGATCATACAATTAGAAGACCAAATTGATTCTGTTCTGTAGGTATATAAGTACAGATCAAGTTGAATGGAATTGAGCTTTCTCCAGGATTTGCCCCCTAATTATTAGGAAAAGGCTTAGGTATGAAATTATTTTGCTATTTGACATTACTTGGATCCCTTGAGGAATCTGCACTATAAAATCAATAACTTTTCTTAGAAGGATTAAATCAATATATAACTAACGTTACAGGAAAAGTGAATAAGTATATGATAATGCATATCAGCGCTGATTGGGTAGATCTGGGAGCGAGTTGTGACCGGAGCTTGATTATACAGCTGGCAAGATCGTTAGCTCTTCCATGTAGAGTTGAATATTCAGATAAAAAGTATATAATAGGAGAAATTTTATTATAATCAAAATTTTAGGATTGCATGTACATACTTCTGAAATTAAGATACTCTTTAGGAGATTTAATTCCTGAAATTAAGGACAGAAAGAAGCATCAATTTAATGAGAAGAATGGAAGGTAAACCTGTTTGAGCTGGGCTGAGAGTGGCCTAAATATCATTGGCCCTGTTTGAATACTCTAGCCCAGGCTAAAGCTAGAGTTAGTTTTTAGCTCTAGCTCTAGCTCCAAACTAGCTCTTGCTCTAGATGCGTTTGGATCCTTGGGCTAGTTTGATACTAAATGCACATTTTTAATTATTTAGTGGCTCAAAAGAGAGAGAAAAGTGAGCTTTTATATGGTCCCCTAAAAATCAGCCCCAACTAGCTCCCCAATATACACCCCATGGATTAAATTTAGTTTATTTTGGGAGGGCTAGTTGCATTTAGCCCAATCTAACCCCTCCTGTTTGAATCCCTTTGGGGCTAGTTGAGCCAAAACTAGCCCAAACTAGCTCTTAACCCCAGTATCCAAACGGGGCCATTGATGAAGAGAATATGAACAAAGAATTTCTTGAACTTAGGGTTGGAACTTGACACTACAATTAGGACGCGAAATGTATATAAAAGATGGTTTGCTTATGGCAACTCGATATCCATTGTATTGTGCTGTGTTATGTAAACAGAATTGTGGATTACGTTATCTAAATTGTCTGCTTGCCCACATTGTTCAAGAGTAGTGATAAAAAGGTGAAAAAATAATTCTCTGATTTTAGTACGTACACGCGAGCCATCTAGTCCTGGATATGCACCTTGTGAGCGGGCAAACCTCAAATTTTATAGCCCAATCAACGTTCATAAAGCCTCCACTAATCCCATAAATCCATATCGCAGAGTGTCATGGACCTTGGATCCATGACGGTAGTGTCTTCTACGGTGAGGTTATACCCCTCTACCGCAGGCTTAGTTCTAGGGTAGCAGCCCTAGACGCTTGAGAGACATTGGGAGAGAGAGAGAGATTTATCGGTAATACTTTGCTTGCTTCTTGAAGAGTTCACGTATAGAGATAAATAGGCCAACCGGCCAAACAAACTACAAGTCAATTGCTCCTAAAATCAAGGACCCTCTCTAATCTCTTTCTTTTCCTAGCCACTAACCGGATCCTGTCTGATCGGTCTGCATGGTGACCGGCTCCTCTTTACTTCTATTCTTGACGCCGGCTCCACTTCCCTTCTATTCTTAGCGCATGCACACCTTTTCTTCCGCCATGATGCGCTCCCGACGGAAGTCTGAGTCACGCCCGGCTCCACTTTCCTTGGGATGCACGCTGGCACCCGAGCAGAGTCACGCCGGCTCCACTTTCCTTGGGATGCACGCTGGCTTTGAGCAGCGCTCGCGTCTGCGCGCCGTCGTGCCTCCCGCGTCGGGGCGTGGTGGCGGTGGTGGCGCGGGCACCGGGATCCGCCTTTGTCGCGCAGCGTGTTTACGTCTGGGGCCCGCGGCGGGGTTGATGGCAGCGCAGACGGTGCGGGGACGCCGTCGCGTTCGGGGGGGCCGCCCGGTGCGACGCCACATCGTCGAGAGGGAGAGAGGAAGCCCCCCGCCACCCTCGTGCCCGCCGCCTGGGGGGAGGGAGGAAGGGAGGGAGGGAGGAGGGGACCGCGAGATCTGGGAGCTAGGACTGAAGTGGCGGCGTTCGCGTCTCTCCTTGCCGGTCGCCGCGCCGCCGCTACTCCGCTCTCGGCATGAGGGAGCACGGTCCCAAAAAACCGCGAGCGGATGGGTGCAGACGAAAAGGGGCTTTGGACTGTTGGTTAATTTCTGTAAAGTTTAAGGGTTATTTTTGCAAAATAACCGGTACTCGCGACGATCCGGACCGTCCCGCGCCGATCTCACGGCCAGGAATTGGAGGCGACGTGGCTAGGAACCTTGGGGTCCGTTTGGAATATACAAGATTTTTCACATTAATTTTATATAAAAATTTATCTTTATCTGCATCATATAGCAAAGTTATAGTTTTCAAATCAAAAGAATATAGGAATATAAGCTCTGGTACGCGACCAGTACACTTGTAAGAAAGCTCGAAGCTAGAAAGTTGTAGATCCCATAGATAGCTACGCCTTTGATATAAATAAAATAAAATAAAATCTAACTCCATACAAGAAAAATGTGATTTTTGTGATATCATTTAAGTATTTAACTTGCATGGAGCGTCTTGGGTGATATATACATAACCTGGGGATTAAACCGATAGATGATATTACATTTCCTATAAAGTGGGTCAAACTTAAGATAGTTTGACTTTAGATGATTCTAGGAATTGACTTATATTGCAACTGAGTATATTACTATAAGAAAAGAAAAGCATAACCAGTATAGCTACTTCAAGGTTCATCTTCAACGATCCCCCTGATCATATCCTCGGGATTTGGATCTCAGTTTAGAAGAGTACTTCCCTCCTTGAACAGCACAAAGATGCTGCTGCCATCGCCTCTGGAGATCCTGAGCTCTTCGTCAAGGTAGGTTGTAAGCAACCACGATTCGGCGTTGTTTGTCCTGATCGGTATTTTCAGTGGAGGCTGATCAGATATCGTCTTTGCAACCGAGGATGCTGCATTTTCGATAGAAGTAAATATGCCTTTCAGTAGACTCAGGTCGATGTTCTGTCCAAACAATTCAAACTTCTCTGGTAGCACAATGGAGTCGGTCAACTGTGGTGTACCAACAATGCCTTCATCAAATTTGATCTGCAAGGATTCAGAATCATGTGCTCAGTCAGAACCATTTATAGCAGAGTTCACTCAGTTCTATGCTCAAGTATGGCAAGTGGGTTTATGAAGGCATGCATTGCCCTATTTGTTTGTTTCCAAGGCAGAGTTGTTGTGAGCACTCCCAGCCGTTGGATCTTAAACTGCCTTAGATCTCTGCTTGGGAACAGACCTCCTGGTAGGCAGTACTGCTGGTAGGGTTGAAAGCAATAACCCCTTTCAACCCCCGTACAACCACAAAGATCAACTGAGGCCCCATTTAATGGAGGTCTAGCCAACTCTGGCTCTAGTTCCTTCATGCAATATAGCTACACTATAGCAAGGAAACATTTAACTCTAAAAAGAAATCCATGTATTCAATCTTGCAAAAACAAGCCCGGCACTCTATGAGATTCAAGTATTCGATTTAACTCTGTGATTCAAGTATTCAATTTAACTCTGAGATCCAAGTACTCAATTTGTACTACCTCCGAACAAAAATAAAGTCCATTCGGACATCAGCACAATCTTTAATATGACACTTTGACTAACAATTTCTCTACAAATAAAAGCCTTCGATGGGAAGGATTAGAATATGAAAATATAGATCATAATGAACTAGTAAAGCTGATCTTATGATGTTAGTTCATATCAAATCTTTGATATTGATAGTCAAAGGAAAAAGATACTTAATTTAGGAGAAAACTCTTATATTTGTGATCACAAGAAGTAAATCTTTACAAAATTGGGTGAGTCTTTGTTGCATATCCAAAAGGCACCAAATTCAATTCAACTTCATTACATATTTATATATTATGCCATCTAGGTATGCCAACATGAGAAACGCTATTAAATCGAGGGAGCAATTTGTGAATCATCCTGGAACTAAGATTTAAGAACATCAATGCATGCGAGTGTCTGAAATAGTCATGGTACACTGCTTCCAGTCATAGATGAAAAATGGATACTTAGATGGACTACAGAATCTCACCTGCACACGCTTGGGGCTTCTAATTTCAAATTTTGCATTGGTGGCAACTGAGGTCGTAGCCAAAAGGTCCTGAAAATTTGATACAGTTTTGCACTGTGAAGTTCTCAGAATCAATGGTCTGTGATATTTCCTCCACCTTCACGAGCTCAGGCAGATTACCAAACCCCAATAGTGGGAACAGTTGGGAAAATGATGTGTACCTGAAATCACATAATCAATCAGACTCCTAAGATTCTTAAGCAGAGCAGCAGTGTAAGTTAAGAAGAGTTTCACTTCAATGGACTTGTGCGATATTCTAGTTGGTCAGTTTCCCAGAATTCTGTTAGTCACGATGTTGACTACATGTGCAGTGATCAAAGAAGTGAAGTGGAAAATAAAAATTGATAGAATTCCTTTTATTTTATTTTTCTTCCAGTTCAAAAATCATAATTGGTACATTCTCAGCAAAGTGATAGCAACAGCCAACTGACATTGTTTGACAAGTAGGTTTGTGCATCTGCAGATCAAAACTGAAACCGCATGCCGCATACTTGAAAGCCAATTAGGTATGTGTGCTCTGTAAGCTCAAAATATTTACCAGGTGAATAAGCCTAATTAACCACAGAAGTGAAATTTGTTGTTGAACCACACAATTTTGCGGCATCTTTGGGTTGTATTGTGAACCTTGAAAGGCATCCGACGATCTTAGTTTAGCTAGAGTAGGACAAAGCGATTTCTGAATCTAAAGTATTTTTCTCAAAAATCAAAGACTGGAAAGAATCAGTTCGTAGAAGATTCTTAACAATTTTTCATCAGCCGATACCAATCTGAGAGGTAAATCCAAAAGAAACTTGAACAATAATTGTCCCACTCAAACTATGCAGTTTCTAGTATCGATCAAACAGTTTGCAGAGTAGCAGATTTTAGCGCCCACTTGTAATAAGCATTAAAAAGGCATGAGATCAGTTTCACCAATTTAAAGCAAACACAGATTTGTAGAAGCTTTGCTGACAACACAAAATACCAAATTATGCAAGTTTTCTATCAATCGCTGTACCAAACTCAGAAGTGAAGCTAGAAAGGACGTGGAGAGCAAATTCCCCAGTTATATTATGGTGAAATTTCCAGTAAAATTAGTGCCCTCTTGTCCTATAAGTCGAGGACAGAATCAGATGAATTTCACCGACCACGAGAGAGCCAAAGGGGAAGAAAAAGAGACCGGGATCAAAAGAGGGGCGGTTTCTTACGCGAGGATCCACTTGCCGTTGAGGAGCGTGAGCGCCTCGGTAGGCGCCGGCGTGGGGTTGAGCCTCTCGAGCTGCGTGATGAGCTCCAGCACCTTGGCCCTCGACTCGCTGGACGCCCGCAGGCCCCGCTCCGTGCCGTACAGCGCGTCCTTGAGCTGCGCCTTGAGCTCCGCGACCCTCTCGCCTCCGGGGTCTCCGGCGCATCCGCCACCGCGGTCGCCGTGACAGCGGACCCGCCCTCAGGCTCCGGCCCCCATTCGTCCTCGGGCTCGGGGTCACCGCCCGCCACCGCCCGAGCAAGGACGACGCGGCGCGCGGAACGCAGGGACGGGAAGCGCGGCGGGTCCGGGAACGCCAAGGCGCCGGCGATGCGGCGCTTAGACGATGAGGACGAGAGCGACGGGGATGGGGATGGGGATGGGGATGGCGCGCGGAGGACGAGAGCGTTGAGCAACGCGGATCCCGCCATGGTGGTGGTGCTGCGTGGGCTCTGTACGAGCTTTCTCCTTCCGTAGGTAGCCTTGTCCGGCTTCCTGTTTTGTTTCTGGAAGAATGGTGAAGCGTGGCTGAGTGGTACTCCATCCATTCCACAAAAAAATATATACAATTTCTTATTTTTTGGATTCAAATAATTTAAGAATTATAGAAAAATATTACTATTTATATTTGGAGATATAAATATTAATACTATTTATTCTAAATTTAATTAAACTTGAGTTACATATAATTTTAGTTTCCATTAAATGCTAGTGTTGTATGAATGGTATGTAAAAGTAAAAATCTAGTTAAAAGGAATTTAAAAAATATTTTTAATAATAAACTAAAGAAAAGGTATCATCTTAATCTTGGATCTTCAACTTCAAAGAAAACATAGATCACTAACTTGTGGAGGATAATTTTTGAAACTTACTGTACAACACAAAAATTATCAATTTACTGTAAAAATAAATTTAAGAAAATACTAATCTGCTAATGATCCAACATACATTCGTGTTTTTCTAGTAATATATGTAACTTCATGAAAAAATCTAGGCGTGTTGCCGTGAGAATTTAAGGTTAGTTTTTAGTGATCATTTGATGATGGAAAGAAAGATATAAACATGTGAGTTATTTAATAAAAATTTCCAACACAAAAACCTCAAGATCACAAGGATCAAGAAAACAATACCCAGGTGGATACCCCGCGTGTTGTCGCGGGAATTTAAGGTTAGTTTTTTTAGTTATCAAGGAAAGAAATATATAAACATATAAGTTGATCATTTGATGATGGAAAGAAAGATATAAACATGTGAGTTGTTTAATGAGAATTTTCAACACAAAAACCTTAAGGTCTCAAAAAGGAATACCCCACGCGTTGCCACAAAAATTGTTGATGGTTTGGATAAAATTATTTATATAAAGGGATAAACAATTATAAGTTAATGTTAGTGGATGACGTGGCATAATGCCGTGGCTAATTGTAAATGCTAGTTGACCATAAATGTGATTTGTTGGTGGAATGATGAGGCATATAGCTTGCACATTGAAATATTAGCTAGTGGAGCTGTTAGTGGAATGATGAGGTGGCTAGCTTGCATGTTGAGAGAATTAGCTAGTGGGGTGCTGTCTATATAGGTGTAGTAGATTTGTTGGAGAGTCGGGGTTGTTTGGTTTGCGCCATAGCCTGCTTTGCAAGTTGTGGCGCGTTCGTAGCTCTTTCTTCTGGCCGTGGCTTGTCACACTCGTAGCAGGGCGCTGAAAACGCCATCCCGGCCCTCCCGGCCCACCGGCTACAGATCCTCATGGCGATCTACCTGAGGGCACATTTAGAGGCTGAAATTTCAGTAATCTGAATTTAGACCGATACTATGTAGGAGAATATATTTGGAGAAAATTAGATATCGATGCTTCGCACAGCCACGGCTCCGTCCGCCCCCGCATGTCTGCTGCCGCTGCCGCCTCGGTCCGGTCCGCCGCCACCGCGGCCCCCCGTCCGCCGTCGCCCGGTCCATCGCATCAGCCCCGCCGTCCGACGCTGCACCAGCTCGCCTCGCCCTCCTCGTCGTAGACCGCTGTGGAAGGAGTTTTTTTTTTTTTTTCCGTTGTTCCTTTTGTCAGCGGGTTTTCGGCAAATCGACAACCGCTCCAACCCAGGTAAAGTGTGCTAGGCCGGTTCCTCTAGGTACGGGTGCGGGCTGGTCTCCGTGTTTTACAAACCGGTGAACAAGGTGAGCCTATCCTTCACCCACAACCATTTACCATCGAAGTACACCATGAGCTGAGCTTTTTTGGTTTGGTGCCACAGTTCGCCTTGCCATGTGTGTGGCTGGCCACACAAACCATAGCAACCGTTTGGTTCATGCGTGAAACGAGGCTGGCCACTGCATGTTTGTCGGTTGTTGCTTTCGCTTGCTACTACTAAGTTTGTCGTTTTTGCTGCTGCATGCACTGTGCCGTGGCGAGCTGTGGCGGTGGAATCGCCGCGGCCAAGCCAACACGGACACAGCGTGGCAAACAGCAGCGTGAACCAAACAACCCATAATCACCGTGGGGGCAGATCATCGCTCCCATCGCCACCAAAACCGTACTGTCACCTACCTTAACTGTCTAATGGGAAGGTTGGATGCACATTTGCCTGACTCCTAACACCGCCTTGCGTGCGGTTATTGCCGTGCGGCGCCCTCAGCCCGACCCGGAGAACACGCGCTTTCTCCCGGGGGCGGGGCGGGGCCACAAGGCGTCGTCTCGTCGTCCTCCTCGAACCGCGAAATCGAAATCCCTCAAAATCTAGCTACCGGCGCGCAACTCCCCCCCTCCGCCTCTCGGCGGGCGCGCGACACCCGGCCTCTTGTACAAAAGCACCGGAGGCGGGTGTAGCCCTAGCTGGCCGGGCCATGGCGTCGGCGGTCTTTGGCGGCGGCCTTGGGCGGCGCATGAGGACCAGGAGGAGAGGCTGGGCGGCTCGCGATACCTTGAGCTGCAGCGGAGCCCGCCAACCCAGCGCGACCACCTCTTTTCAGTCCCACCGCGTCCGCCACATGCTTTCGACCTCGTCGTCTCCACCTCCGACAAGCTCGTGACGTCCCCCTTACCTCTCTGAGAGGGTTTACGAGTCTATCCAGTGATTCGGGGGGTTAACTAGGCGAAATTTGGATACATTCGATATCTATGGTTTCTGTCGAATCTTAAGGTTGGCTTCTGAGTGTTTGAGGAATTAGATATCCGGCTCTCCCGCTAATTATTCTTCTTCTGTAGTTGGCACAAACTGACTTGTGTTGTTTCACTTAGGTTTGGGCGAGGGTTATTTCTGTACCGTTCTGTCTCTTTCATCTTCTCTCTTTTGGTTTGAGTGGGGAACCGCCCTTGTGAAATTGAGATTTTGCTTTCCAGTGATGATCTCATTTTGCTAATGTTGCTTATGACTTGTTTAGGTGGAAATCTATGAAGACAAGGACAATGCTAGGAAGGATGAGATCAACACTCATCTTACTGCGCCCACACAAAGTGGACTGTTTAGCAAGTACTATGAAAGGCTCAAAGAGGTATATATATCTTAGCCTAGCTGCTTGCCTGACTGTGACAAAATATATTCCAGTACTCACTACTCTGGCGCCAAAGCACATGATGCTGCATATTATGTAGTATTTCTTTTGAAAGGAGTCTCCATGCTTTTAAGATGGCAATAATGCACGGTGCAAATGCTCCAGCTAGAAATAACAGCTTGCAAACACAAACAAAAGCAAACGGGAAAGACCTATCCTATTACAACACAACTAAAGCTCATTAATGTCCAGGACAGGAATAGACGAAGGCCTGAAGTTGTTCATCCATTTCCATGTGATCTCCATGATCGTCTCCACTCTAATTTGGTCCTTCGGTTTGAGTAGCTCCACCCACTTCTGTAGAAAACATAGCATAAAACGGCACTTCAGAGGGGTGGCTACGAATCTTCCTCTCAACTGTCATCTTATTGCATGTTTTACAAGTTGACCATGATAAGCCTGCAAAGGAAAAGAATGCAGGTTCTAGCATGACTTTCCATGAAGTCAGATCCAAAAATGGGATGAGAGTCCCAACCGAAAGCCTCTGTAAAACTGCACCATGCAAGTCTAGCGATAGCAATAGGACATCTAAAGGAAAATACACTATTTTCTCAGGTTCATCATAGAGAGTAATGCACATGACCTTTCTTGGCCCTTCTTTTCAAAACTGTTGCGCCCTGTAATTTACCATAAGAGAACTGCCAGAGGAAGAAACTAATTTTCATGGGCAGTTTTTATTTCCAAAGTCCTTTTGTCATACTGTCACTAACCCCTCCATCAGTTAAAAGCCTGTACAGAGATTTGGTAGTGAACTGCAGCCATCAAATTAACCCATGCATTGTAGTCTGATGAGGATAGAGACTCACTGAAATTTATATCCCAATCATCTTCAGTCCAATATTTTCAGCATCTTATTGCGAACCTCTGAAAAGTGAAAACGCATCAACCCCCATACGACAATCAGAAACAAGTTGGTGAATATTATGCATCAATAGATGGACTTGCTATTGTTTTTTAATGGTGATGTTATTTTAACCAAATAATCCGTGTGAATATCCAAAGTCAACAATTTGAAAACAGAATGAATTGACAGCAAGCAAGATTTCATGCATCTAATTTGCAATTTACAAGCGATTCTTTTTCCAGGGTGTAGGTTTGGGGGGGTGTTAGAGTTGGGTAACCATATTTTTTGCTGTTCCAAAGTAAGCTTTCGAAATTGAATTGATCAGGATCAGACACTGGTCGGTTTCCCTATTATTATTGCTAGATTTGCATCATGTTGATACTGTACATGAATCCTTTTTTTAAAAAAATTCCATTGTCCCTTGGTTGTCGAACCTAATTTGTCTTCAGAGATACTGTGCTAGCAAGCATATATTCATTATCACCAAATTTCTAGTCTTTCTTAGTTTTTTTGTGAATTTTGACTTAAGTATGTTTTGTTGCTTAAAGATCCGTGATTATCATCGACGGAACCTATCTGCCCGTTTTGTCAGTACAACTGATGACTATGAAGAGCTTTTAAAGGAGGAACCAATTATTGAATTCGCTGGCGAGGTATTGTCACCTTTTTTGTTGCCTGTAACTCTGCTTTATAATTTGTGTGCCTTTTTATGATGAGCCATATGATGGCTAATAACTTGTTATTCTAAAATTATTGCAGTTTACCTGAATACATATTTTTATAATTGTTTGAAACAAATTGAAATATGTTTGTGCTATGTTCTAGTCTTTGTTTTAGCCTAACCAGCGTGGTTCCTTTTCCTTTCACTAGAGTAGTCTTGAAGCTGAGGGTATCTCTGTTGTGATATGTGTACTTTAATTTCTGCAGGATTATTTGATTCCTCGTGGGATTTCGGTGGTGTCGATGGTAAGATTTAGATTTATGCAATGATTGAAACTGTGATGGAGAATGATCAATAACTTGACAATCTTTCAATGATCTATTCCTTTTTTGATTTGCCCCTCTGTGTGGTTCTTTTCCTGCCAGATCATGTGGCATATTCACAACATTTTTGCTGTTAATATTCAGTTTTAATTAGGTTTGCTAATGACCTGGTTCTGCATTTTGATAGGAAGCTTTTGGCCGTTACCTAGACTTGCATGAGCTTTATAATGAGTTCATAAATTCCAAGTTTGGAACGCCAATGGAATACTCGGCTTATGTTGGCTATTTCTCCCAGTTGGACAAGATTTCACTTAGTCATAAGGCTACCAGGTATGTCATGCATTTTCACTAAGGTCTGAAACATATTGGACAACAGGATGTGCTGCTGCTGTACAGTAATAGCAACAGTGCTATTCAGTTGTGTTGCTGCCAAGGACAAAGCTAGCACTCTGCTAAGGAGCCCTGCCTAGCTGCCGAGCACGTGAAGCCCTCCTAGAGCCCGTCCTAAAAAGTTGAACCGTAGATATAAAGGGACCAAGGGCTGAGATTGCCATAGAAGTTTGTTCAGCCTGGCCTATTTTTTTTTTTTGGCTTCGTCCCTGGTTGCTGCAGTCCCAAAAGGTTGAAGCGAACAGGCTCGACCCTGGCATGGGCTTGACTAGTATGGCTATGCCATAGCCCATATGAATCTCTTGTAGAATTCCTTTTTTTTTTTTCCTGATAGTGGTAATATGTGGCGAGGGACACTGCAAGGAAATTACCTAAAATTGTAGGTTAGTAGGGCTTAACATGTTCAAGTCTACTCAGCTTTTTTTTTTGTTTAAAACTGTCTAACTCGTGGTATAGGGAAAATGCGTATCCAAGTACATGTACATGTGTATGATAGTTGCGTAGCATTCATTCATATGGTGCCCTTATATGTCTATTGCTATATTGTTTATATTTTCAATTTCTTTAATTGACAGACAATACAGAGAATACTTGGAACACGTTTTGGAATATCTGACATCATTTCTGTATCGCACAGAGCCATTGCAAGACATTGAGAAGATTTTTCTAAAGGTCAGTCTTATTTTACCTTTTTTTTTTCTATAATTAATGCCCCTTTGTGTTCCACAGGCTTATGTGATTATGTAGTGTTTCACTTCGGACTATCCTCTACTTTCATATCGCTTTTTAACTATGATGTCACTCCTTTATATTCACTTAGGAGCTACTAATTGTGGGGTTGGCAATAATTTGTTCAATAATATTGAGTATGATTAAGTACTAATAACTAACATTGTATTGGCATACATTTGTACAGCTGGAGAGTGAATTTGAGGAACGATGGGCCAATGGAGAAATACCTGGATGGGGAAATAAAGGCACAGAAAAAGAAACTGAAATAGATCTTGATTACTATAGCACAGTTGAAGAACTTGTTGAGCTTGGCCCAGAAAAGTTAAAACAGGTTTGATCTTAAAACATTATGCTGTTACCAAGCATTATTTTCTTGTCTGTTATTGTTGACTATTCATTGGTCTCTGTCTGATGAGTTCTGTTGATTCATTTACATCTTTTTAGGCTTTAGCTGCTCGTGGTTTGAAGAGTGGTGGTACTGTTCAACAGCGTGCGGAGCGACTTTTCTTGCTGAAGGTGATTTTAGAGACACTAATGCTACTGTTGTTTCATCCATTTTGTTACCTTTTACCATTTCTTTTAACTTAGTGTTGATTATATTTTGCAGCATACACCGTTGGAACAACTGGTTAGGAAACATTTTGTCAAAGTTCCACGTACTAAAGATGGCTCAAACACAACTTCCAATGGCAACAATGTTAAGGATGATATGAATAAGGAAATCGCATTGATGGAAGTAAAGATGAGGCACCTTTGTGAGCTGCTAGATGAGGTCAGCTCTTCGCTGCTCCCTGTGTTATGCATGTAACTTTGGATGCATGGTACACTCATAAAAATGCAATAGCATGTTCAATCAATCCTTTTGTATCCATATCCTTATATAAGATATAATCCTATGAAAATAAAACCTGTTTAGTTTGAGGAATCTTTTTTATTTTCATCTTAGGCTAGTCTGTTCAAATGGAATGTGGATTTCTTTGGCTAGACCATCTTGTTTGTCTATAATGAGTTGGTCTTCTCTAGAATTCTGGGGTCATTTTTCGTTTTTTTGTGTGCAGCATGCAGAGTACTAGAGCAATACAAATGTATGATTGCAGACTCGTCCTGGAATTGTTAAATGTCTATTCATGTGAATGTGATATGTCGGTGCCTTCATTGTTTGTGTTATGATCATGTATGTGTGAATTCTCTACCACCTTGTAGTTGCGTTGAAAAGCTCCATTTGGATTACTACAACTTAAAACATGCTTCAGAAGGCTATATAAAAAAATTAACAGATGATTAGTGGATCACCTCTTGTCCTTTTCCCAGTAAGTTACTCCTTCTGTTCCACTATAAATGGCGTTTTAGATGGCAACCAAGCACAGCATTTATTCTCTGAATCAGGACAACGGTTGTGGCTAGATGCACAGAATGTTTAGTGAATCTGGACATGCAAATGAAGTGCCGAACGTCATCTAAAGTGGGACAGAGGGAGTAATACAGTATATGTACTGTTCACCAATATAATCACATGCCAGTTTTAATAGGGTAGATATTTATATTTTTGTTTGCAAACCCAAGCACAAACTTTACAAGCTACAAGGACTGCATTTCAATTCAATTCCAGAATGATTCACTTGTGACTACTAATCTTCCTTTTTTGGAAGGGCTACTAGCGCTCGCTAAATTTATTTGTCTATATACTGAAGTTAACCTGACATATTTTTGACACTTTATGTTGCTTTTGTAGGCCTTTTTAAGGACAAAGGAAAATGCGGAGAAGAAGCTTACACTGACGTATGAAGAGATGGAAGCAGAACGGGAGGAGGTACTTAGTTACTCACCCTGCTCTGATAAAAAAAAAACTTCTCAGTGTCTTGCGCTATTCCAACATGTACAGCTGGCTAATGCCAAAATCACGTTGGCCTACCAAAGTTTGCCCCTAGCAACTAGCATATGCCTGACACAACTTTAGGGCATGCCAAATTTTGGCATGGTTTTTATGGGACAAGAACCAAACATGCACTAAGTTTCCAAGTCATTTACTATGTGTATTCCATAGTGATTTGCTGATTAGTGTTGTGTACCACATTTAGCTGTAATTACTGATTAAGCCACATATCACGACGAGTCCAACAATGTGAAATCTTAGTGGGGGTACTGGTTGTATTGTTGTAAAATGCAGTTCTTTGCTTCAAATTTCTGTATGATCTATGACTTGGCTGAACATATTATTTCCTTTCCTTTTCTTTCGTGGAAGTAAAAGTACTAAGTTTTTGAACTACCTATAGGAGGAAGTACAAGCTGACTCCGAGAGTGATGATGAAGAACAACAAATCTACAATCCTCTCAAGTTACCAATGGGTTGGGATGGCAAACCTATCCCCTATTGGCTATACAAGCTACATGGACTTGGGCAGGTAACAAGTCATATTTGTGAGCCGGAGTATATTTCCTAGTAGCTTGTTCCGTCTGGTCGTAGTTGGTGAGATGGTGCGCACCACCAATGCTTTCATTCATGGCACAGATTGACTATGTGACACTCATTTAATTAAGATGTCAGTACCTTGTGAACCGATCAGTCACCACTTAACTTTTATGATGCCAAAAATTTAATTACATGTTGATATATAAATTTGCTAGGCATTCTGTTTGATGACTAACACTCATTTAATATGAAGTCTTCTATTATGTTTTTCTGCAGTTTTAAAATTTGACAGTAACCTTTGGTTTTAGTTTCTAAGTACTTTCCACCTAATCAGGTTCCCGTTTTTTCTCCTTACCCAGTCTAGAGCTTTAAAATATTCTATATCTGCATAAACTGTATGCTAATTTAATGTGATCCATCTTCTTACTAATAATGTATTAATGTGATCACATGTTCAGTTAGTGCATTTCCCCTCTTTTCGAAAGTGCTTTGAACTGGAACATCAAGGCATCCTTTTACCTTTTATTATGCTGAGTAATTTCCATTAAATTTGGTACTGTATCGTCGGTGTGTTTTTAACTGTTATGGTTTCTACAGGAATTCAAGTGTGAGATATGTGGAAACCAAAGCTACTGGGGGCGAAGGGCTTATGAACGTCATTTCAAGGAATGGCGTCATCAGTTTGGGATGCGATGCCTTGGCATTCCTAATACTAAAAATTTCAATGAAATCACAACCATTGTTGTATGTCATCTCTCGTCTTGTTGATACTTCACTTGGGATACTTATTGATACATAGCTTACAACATTGTTTATTCTCCAAGTACTGAATAGTTGGCTTTTTGGTTTTTTACTTGCCCATATCATATTGGTTCATTGTCCCGTATTATTCTGTTTGCTTGTATGAAACATAATACAAATGAATGCATGCCCTCCGTGTATTATTTATCCGACCATGTTGTACATTACCTTTCTATTGTATGTTTTTTACCATTTCTTTTATTTCTGCTGTCAGGATGTGAAAGCGCTATGGGAGAAAATTCAAGCACGACAAGGAGTGAATAAGTGGCGGCCAGACCTAGAAGAAGAGTACGAAGATCAGGAAGGCAACATCTACAACAAAAAGACCTACACTGACCTGCAGCGTCAAGGCCTGATCTAAAATTCTAGCCATAGGGGCTCCTTGTCAAATTTTCAGGATTCGTTCGGAACTCTTTCGATATTTGTTGTAACTCTGGATATATTGTCTCATTTGGCATACATTTTGTGTAGTAAGATGATATGATGGTACTCCAGAGATTATGTGTTTTTCCTAGTTGTCATGGTAGTATTCGCTCGTGTTTGCCTAGCCCTTATATCGGACAATGTTTGACATGTGCGCAACTGAAATCTCATGTTCAGCTGCCTTGTTTTCAATCTCACTCTGCTCACGCTTTCCTATATAAGAGATATGCACTTCATTTATGTCTCCTTAAGCTTCCCTTACCTCTCAATTTGGTTTCCTTGTCAGGTCGCTGTCAATAAAACCTAGAAATTAATTACTGATCTAATTTAACTACTTGACTGATGACCAATAGACAGCCGGGTCCACAAGAGGTGAGACGACAAGCAGCTTTATGAAAAAAAAAAAGAGGCCCTCAAAACCGTGGCAGCCATTACATAGGTAGATCTATCATCAAATGCTATTTACATGTTACAAGACTTCAGCTGGGTAACTGGGCGAATAAGTTCGAATACTGGAGAGCTAAGTAAATGATCAGCAGACCAAAAATAGTGTGAGAAATTTTTACACTAAAATTTACCAACCGACAAGACTCGGAGAGCCGTTATCAGCAGGCCAAAAATAGCGCGTGAGAAAATTCTAGTCTACACTAAAGTTTACCAACCGAAAAGAAAAGACTCGGACACCAAACAGCTAGTCCTGCTTCATCTTAGATTCTAACTGGCGACATGCTTCGTCTTAGATTCTAATTGGCGACATGGGTGCAGTAACACAAGGATGCACAAAAGCCAGCAGGGAAGATGGACAAGATATAGGTACATATACGTCGCGCTGCTCCATTCCCACATGAATTCCATCCATTTTTTTTTTCGAAATCATGCCTATGCGTGTATTGCTTTAAGGAAAAATGGAGTTTGATACACAACTAATCGCGAATGAAGGCGAGTTGCCTCAGCATGCGAGAGGTAAACACACGACAGAGATCACCGGCTAAAATAGTGCAGCTGCGGATGCGTAACTAACTATGAAACTAATTTTGCGACTAAGGGAGTTAGTGTCCATGCTAAGGCATGAAGGCAAAAAGCGGCGCCAGCTTGGAGTAGCCCGCCGCCACCCATTCCTCGCCCTCCGCCTTGATGTCGGTGAGGACCTGGGACGTTGTCCGCCTCACGTGGTCGAATCTGTTGTCCACGAACACGACCCCTTGGACACTCCTTTCATGAATTCCATCCATATCCAGAGATCGCCAAAATCTGTTGTCCACGAACACGACCCCTTGGACACTCCTTTCATAATCAGCACTGCGGCTGGAGGAAAACCCAACACAGCAAGCACTATGTTTGAAGCCAATAATACTACCGAGGAAGAAAATTCATCACTCATCGCCCTCCGAGGCCGAGAAAACAAACACAATGGGATCACAGAGCACCAAGCCGGCAGTGGCGAAATTTATGATTGACATGAGCCCCAACCCGATGTAGATGGAAGTGATCATGGTAGCTTTCAGAAGTTTCCATTCAACACCAGCTGTGTATGGTAAGCCAAACAAGACAGACAGGGTGATCAATATGATGATGGAGAATGCAGACGAGTGCGCTTTGCACAGGTTTGGCATCAGGTATCTGAGTATTGTAATATGGAAGTAGTGAGACAAGTACTGCCCATAGTTGGATGACAAGCAATACTTTTGCAGCTTGAAGCCATTCACATGATCCACCCTTGCTTCGCGGAATACTTTTGGCTACTCCCTAAGAGATAGGCTAAACACAAGAAACATCTTGAGAAGGAAAAAAATAGAAATAGATGATTACAGCTGTGTGCTATGCAACCAAGGTACACAAGAAACATGTTTTCACTTGTTTTTCCAATGTCCTTTCAGTAATGATTGTTGGAGCACAATGAACATACTGTACACTGATTTTAACTGTGTCATCTTCAGAGATAATGATAACGGCCTGTTGAACCATTTGAAAAATGAGAAACAACATCATTTTTGACAACAGGCAGAAAAGTCTTTACCTTTGGAAAAGAATGTTTAGGGATGAAATTGACCTGGTTTGTACCAAAGCTAAACCTCTGTTACTTACTGATATCTATATGTAATCTTTTTTTCATGTTTTGCTTTGAGCCTAGATGCTCTGTAAAATCCTCTGTACATAAATGTTCTTTCCTTTAATTAAAAAAAGAGGGGGAGACCCTGTTTCGGTCAAAAAAATATGCTCGAGGTTTGTTGAAAAGCAGGCCATCTCTATTTAAAATGCAAGAAGGCAAGACATGATTGGCAATTGCTTAAAACGGAGGACAAAAGAATCATGCTGATGGCGAAAATTCTCATAAAGCAATGCTAGAGAAAAATTAGTATGTTTCGACAACGATTGCCAATGCAAAATAACTTTATTTAGTGGTGTGGTCTGTATGTACAAAGCAAATTAGGGCTCGACAACGATTGCAAATGCAAAATAACTTTATTTAGTGGTGTGGTCTGTATGTACAAAGCAAATTAGGGTGAAAGGAAGAGAACTGCACATGAGATGACTAATGATGTTTTTTTAGGCATGGAGAAATGCAAACCACCTGAACAAGCAACTGCAATTATCTGGCAAGCCAAAATAGATAGCTCCACATGAAGGTGTCTACAAAATTAACTGTAAAATGGGGCTTTTATCCCTGTATCAAGTAAAACTGGGTGGGTTTTTTATTATTAGAAATCCTATTGGCATGCTTGTAGCAGCAGGAGTAGGATTATGAAATTTTCTAATGTCACCTCAACATGCTAAAGCATATGCTTGTGTGTAAAAGGCTTATAGAGCATGTAACTCTAATGGAAATGCGGGGAGTTATTTTAGATACTGATGGAACTGTTATTGCTAGATCATGTATCAGACTTTTCTCCTGATGTACATCTCTTTTCTATCAAAGTAAACCACCCAGCCTCGCTCATTATATATCTACACTGAAAATGATGGATGATTCACACTCATTTTCAAACGAGATCGAGATGTGAAAGGTTTGGACCTAAGTGGTTTACTTTTATAAGAAGAAAATAAATGTACTAGTCTTTTCGGAGTCTAAGAGAATCTTAGACACGTGAGCATGTTGAGTATGCTAGTACATCTGTACGATTATTATAACTACTAATTATCCTTCCAATGCATAAAATAAATAGAAGCATTTGAGAGAATAGTATGTGTACCTAACCTTAAATCAAATAAATTCCAAGACCAATCATAATAAGTGAAAGGATAATCGTATCGGTATAGAAGATTGGCTCAACTCAAGTATTGCACGTTATTTCGGTCAATGGAGTATTCCCTGTTGCTCTCCTTGCTGCTGTTTATTCCACCCAATTAGGCAATTATAGTTGACTTTTTAGGTAGTCTCTCCCCATCCCTCCCAAACCCAACCGAGCGCTGAATCCTGCAGCAAAGCGCCAAATAAAGCCGTCGCATGCAAAACCTGGAAGCACCTCGATCAGACCCGGCCAGACGCCGATGGAGCACACGAGAACAGTAAAAATGGCCGGAGAAGTGTTGGTCCCGGCGGAAGGTGGCCGGCCGGCGCGCGACTACAGCGGCGGCGTGACGTTCTCCGTCGCAGTCACCAGCCTCATGGCCGCTTCCTGCGGCCTCATCTTCGGCTACGACATTGGCGTCTCAGGTGCGCTTACTGCTGGCTCAGCTCCTGGTGGCTTGCTTGATTTTCTCTGTTAGATGATACGTACTACATAGAGCAGCAGGCATGCCTCCAACATATTATGCGTCGAGCAAACGCACGTGCTATTTGGGGTTCCTGATTGCATCTTGTGGTTCGTTTGCTTCCTGATTGCATCTTGTGCCACTGCGGCACAGTAATAAACCAAGGGAGTTGCTATATTTTGTTAGGTGCCAACAACTGACAAGAGACAACTAGTACAGTTAAAAAGACAATTTAGCAAGAGAAAAATTGTATGTTATCTACTAAATAACAACGACAAAGCAATGACAAACTAAACAGACGCGATCTTTTGCTGGACCCATGCTTAGTTGTTGCACGATGACTTCGCAACTGGTATCCCTGTGCAAACTGAGGGGGTGGGGCTGTATTTATGGCCCAGACTTAATTATGATGATTAATTAACAAAACCACCACGGTTAATAGTCATAAACCGTGACGGTTATGTTACAACAAATGCCAGGTGGTTTTTTAATGCAACCACCATAGTCAATAAGCATTAACCTTGGTAGTTATTTAATAAAAACCGCCACGGTTAATCTATTAACCGTGGCGGTTTTTTGCCCTCGGCCGCCTGATCTAGCCATGATTAATGGTGGTTTTCTAAATAACCACTACTGTTAATCTTTTGAAGTGCCTTACAATTTTTTTTTTTATAGTAGTGAGAGTTCAAAGGCTAATTAAAGATAAGTGATGGAGTGGTGTAGACATGGCTTTATCCTGACAAAATGAGCAGCAACCTCATCTCCTTGTCTGTAGTTCCTTTTAGCCTGTATGTTTTAGTTTTTAGTTTTAGCCCAGGTCTGTTTTTTACTTTTCTTTGTTGTCTAACCGCTGGTTAGACCTTTTGTAACTTTTCTGTAACTTTTATCTCCTTTAATTTATTTCGATTTGCCGGGGAGCTTTGCCCCACGGTTCTTGCTCAAAAACGGCTAACTAAAGATATTTTTTTTTGAAACCAAGTGGTGGTCTTTATTGATCAAACATGGTGACATCGTTTACAAGAAATTTTACAATAAAGCTAGGGGGGGATCATCATCCCAGCTACAAGAACTATTTAAAAGCATACTAGACTGAGCTAATTCATCCGCCACTTGGTTCGCTTCCCTGAAGCAATGATCAATGGAAATCTTATCAAACTCCGTCCACATTCTCCAGCAGTTGTTATAGATTGCTGCTGCGGAGTTTGCCGTGAAACCATCGTTTCTCATAATCTCAACCACCTCAATACAGTCTGACTGAACCATAATTTTATTACAGCCAACATGTTGAGCAAGAATCAACCCTTCCTTCAGCGCATATACTTCAGCCATAGGAGCATCTATCACATTTGAAATAAATTTATTTGCGGCTGCAATCATACCTCCAGTACTATCACGAATAACCATCCCCACACTTGCATTGTTTGATAAGGAATCAAAAGATGCATCCACGTTTAGCATAACCATATCCTCTGGTGGTTTGACCCATCCTTTCCTGATGTTATATTTCTTATTTGCCGCTAATTTGTAGTTCTTTGTTAGGGTCGCAATTGACAGGCCTGCTCTTGCTGGTCTTTGGATGTCTTCACCATGAACAAATTTCCTCCGTTCCCACCATAGATACCAAGCGCCTGTGAGTATCAATTCAGATAAACCAACTCCCAAATCACTGATTTGCTCTCCTCTGAATAATATCTCTTCAACAACTTCTGACCAAGCTCTATCAGCTCTCCTTAAGTTATTTAACTTTGCTTCCATACCAATCGATCTCCAAACTACTCTTGATCTGTCGCACGACAGGACCAAATGTAATCAGATTGCTCCCTCTTGGAGTTTCAACTTTCAGATTTGGACTTCCTGCAATCCAACTATCCTCCCATATGTTAATTTGGGAACCATCTCCTACCCTCCAAATGTAACCTTGTTTAAAACAATCAAGCCCCGCTAGAATACTTTGCCATGTATAGGAATAACCATTTTTCTTAGATGCCTTCAGCAAATTTCCATCAGGATAATATCTTGCCCTTAGTATCCGAGCACAGAGAGAGTCGGGTTCAATCAATAGCCTCCACACTTGCTTTGCTAGCATGGCAAGGTTGAAAGACTGAATGTCTCTAAACCCCATTCCTCCTTGTCCTTTCGGCAGGCACATCTTCCACCATTGCTGCCAATGGATTTTCCGGTGATCATTGTCATCGCCCCACCAGTAACGCGAGATGGTACTCATGATTCCTTTGCAAATTTTTTTCGGAATTTGGAACACCATCATAGCATACACCGGTATTGCTTGAGCAATAGATTTAATCAGAGTCTCCTTACCCCCCGTACTCAGAGTCTTTTCCTTCCACCCATTTATTCTTTTCATCACTCTATCAATCAAGTGACGAAAACAGTCACTACGATCAGCCCCTACCATGGCCGGCAGACCAAGGTACTTATCATTCAAAGATTCCGTCATAATATTCAGGGCCGTACAAACCACTTCCTTCTCCTGTGGATTTGTATTTTTTGAAAAATATATGCTTGACTTGGCTTCACTAATCATCTGTCCCGAGTTACGACAAGATATCGTCCAATATATCATGCGGGGCGGTCAGCATTCTTCTTATCCGCATGCATAAGAATAAGTGAATCATCAGCAAATAAGAGGTGAGATAGAACCGGCGCTTCTCTGCAGATTTTAATCCCCTCAATTCACCTCTTTCCTCAGCCCCCTTAATCATACAAGATAGACCTTCAGCAACAAGAAGGAAAAAGATATGGATATAGAGGATCCCCCGCCTCAAACCCCTTGTTGGAGAAAACGTGTCCGTCTCACAAGAATTGAATCGGACTTTATAACTCACCGATGAGACACAAGCCATAATTAGCTTTGTCCACCTTCGATCAAATCCCAGCTTCAACATTATTTCCTTGAGGAACTTCCACTCAACCCTATCATATGCTTTATGCATATCCAACTTTATCGCACAGCCCACATTTGCCCTTCTTCTTCTTCATTGTATGGATACATTGATATGCCAACAATATATTATCAGTGATTAATCTTCCTGGCACAAAAGCACTTTGGTGATAACTAATAATTTCAGGCAAAATCATTTTGAGCCTATTGGAAAGGACCTTTGAAATTACTTTATAGACCACATTGCGTAGAGAGAAATGGGTCTAAATTGTGCCACTGATTACGGATTATCAACCTTGGGAATCATCACAATAGTTGTTTCATTCCAACCCTCGGAACATAAGCATTGTTGATAGCTTCGGGACCTCCTTCACCAAGTCCTCCCCAAGCATATTCCAGAAACTCTTATAAAATATTGAATGTAACCCATCAGGCCTCGAGGCCTTGGATCACCAATGCTAAATAGAGCTTTTCTGACTTCTTCCGGCTCGAAAGGAGCCATCAACATGTCATTCATTTCAGGCGTAACTCTACGCTGAACATCACTCAAGACTCCTTGGTCAACCTCATTCACCTCAGCAGTAAATAAATTATCAAAATAGTTTTTGACAGTACTCTTCATACCTTCAATATCTTCATGCCTGACTCCTTGATCATCCACTAAGCCCCGAATCAGATTTCTCCTCTTCCTAGCGAAGCGGCGATGAAAAAAGCGGTGTTACGGTCCCCATGCTTCGACCAATTTGATCTTGCTCTTTGCACCCATATTATTTCTTCTTGTTCTAGGAGCTCAATTCTAAGGAGTAACTCCTTTTGGTCCCCAATAGACTCATCAGTCATAGGGCCTCGCCTCAGTTTTTCAAGTTCTTTCTTCAACCTCTTCATCTGTAGAACCGGCCTCTTGAGCTCCTGCGGATCCCACCTATGCAAATCATCATGCACAATTTTTAAATTGGCCATTAGTCCCCACCTTCACCTTGGGCAATTGCTCTTGCCCAGGCCATCTGCACAATTTCATCCACCGTTTCCTCCTTTAGCCATCTAGCCTCAAACCTCCTGCCACCTTCTCGTTTAATCCCCGAGTGTTGTGGTGCACTATCTGTGGAAACCAGCAACGGTCGGTGATCAGATTTTATCATCTCCCCATTTATCACAGCTGCATTAGGGAACAACGCATTCTAGCGTGGATTTGACACTCCTCGGTCCAGTCTTTCCCTGATCTTGCCCCGTCTCCAAGTAAAAGGATCACCAGTATATCCCATGTCCTCCAGATCACAGTCACTCAACGCATCATTGAACGCTTGAATGTAATCCTGTGGTCTTGATCGTCCTCCCTCTTTTTCATGATGGAACAAAATTTCATTAAAATCTCCCATCATTAACCAAGGTAGGGCGGCCGCGCATGTAATGCGCGCATTGTCGCCCGGGTTTCATGCTTGCACTCCCATCTCGGATCTCCATATAAGCCACGTGAATCTCCACTCCTCCTCACCTTGTATCACAACAACAATGTAATATTGTGATACCCCCAAACAACGAATACTTAAATCTTTCCTCCAAAGCAACAACAAACCACCGCTTCTTCCATCACTCTCGTGGATGAAGAAGTGGTCACAATCCAACTTTCGTTTCAACTTTTCTGCCTTAGCATTTGCCAGATGAGTTTCAGATAGGAAAAACACATCCGGTTTATCACGCTTCTGGACGTCCAGAAGCGCTCTCACTACCCGGGCGCTCGAGAGACCCTGGGAGTTCCACACTAGGATTTTCATTGCTCCCGGTCACCCTCCTTCTCAGAGGGCGCCGATCCAATTGGTGTGTTACTGCTTGCTTTCTCGCTTCTCCTCATCCTCTTCTTCTCTTGTTCTTTCTGTGGACTAGTGGCAGCCACCACATTTGCTAAATTACTTTCCAGCAAATGAACTTGTTTCGCCCCCACCCCATGCTCCTCATCATTTGTTTCTTTATTATGCCCAACAAAGCGCATGTCGGTATCCATATCGGCGCTTTCGGTGTAATCCATATCTTCTCTTTCCTCACCACTCCCAAAACCTCTTCCTCTACCTCGACCCATACCTCCTCTTCGACCTCTTCCTCTCCAATTCTCGGACCTATCGACCATGGGTGGGTTAAATGGAACCATGACCAATCTCCCCCGGCACTTCTCCTTGTCATGCACTCCATCCCCGCACTCGTGACCTCATGTCCTATAAGACCACGAAGAAGCGGAAAGGTCGGCATCTTCTCATCTTGCACAAGGTATGTCCTTCTCTCTCCTTTATTGTGATCGGCTGCTTCGCACAATTGGCACAAGCCAAACCCTTGCCCGAAGGTAAGTGGTCGAATTGAGTCTCCCTTCATTCACTATGACAGTAATCGTCTTGCCCACCTTGCTTGCTACCTTTTCGCTAGCTCTCTCTTCTTCATCGACCCCTCGGGAACTCCTTGAATTCGAGTCCACCGCGGGTATTTTGTCCAGCTTGTATAAATTCACATCAGAAAATCCATCATATTCTTCAATAACCACCGCCCGATCCCCCGAACAACCGGGGACCACCCTCCATCATCTTGTTCCAGTCTCCCGGACAATGCATCTCGAACCAAGAACCGATTCTTGGCAGAACTTTGAAAGTTACCTCCTTATTTGCCGCCCATGCAATACACATAGCACCAAACAGAGCAGCATGGCTAAAGGGTTTTGACGTGTGAACCCTAAGAAGGGCTAACCATCTCACCTCCTTCTCAATCTCCTCCAATTCTGCTGAGAAGTCCAAATCCTCCTCTTCCTCCCCCTGTAGATTGAGATCGTTAAGACGATCCCCTAGGTTATCCTCCATCGTCTCCTCGAGACCTTCCCCCTTCTTCTCCGACCCGCTTGCTGCCATGCAGGGACGCCGCACGGTCACGCCCTTCCAGTAGAGACAAGAGGAATCAGAAGAACACGTGCTCTCCCGATTCAATCGGTGAATATTTGGTGGATTTGTGGTGGACTTTGGCGTCGCCGCCAAAGGAGTAGATAAACCCTAGGTTAGGGTAACGAGTTTATTAGCTCATGGCCGTACTGCTAACTAAAGATATTGATAAACCTACATTATCTTGACTCAGGAGATGGGACTTGATCTGGATATGCACGTCTAAGGGCAACTCTATCATTTTTAATTTATAGAAATATTATCTTGTGCGTATTCTATATAGAGCCATACTCGCTCTCTATCTTGGGCTAGCGAGAAAACTGAAACATTGGGATTGGATATCCAATAATTAAAATTACTGTTGGATTGAATGGTATAGAGATATAGAAAGCAATTTTTAATCAAATGACTTCAAATGATGATTTAAAGAGTAACTTTAGAAAGATTCTTGACAGAATAGTATGCTGTAATTTCACATGCAGCTATACAAGTCAAATTATATCAAACATCGCTGGACTCTCCAAATCCACTCTTGTGTCATGATGACATCTAAGCTCAGTAGTGGTGCTTGAAGCATGGCCTTGCAACTTGCTTCTCTGTACTTTTGTAGTGTCTGCGTCGCTACTACAGATAGTACATAACTATGGAGTACACAGATAAATTTGATCAAAAGAATATTTTTTATTCTAGCTTCACGCAATAACCATCTATCTATTATTATAATTCAGCCATAGAGGCTTTCAAAGAGTACCAACACGAAACAAAATGTATTGAGGCTAAACATAGCTTTAAAACAGTAACATCATAACTCACTAATAACAAAACGGAGCGTAGCCCAACAGGATAGATTCTTTGTATTACTGTCTGTCCAAGAATTATTTGACTAGCTTGATGCGGATGCTTGTAGCTTTTCTAAAATTGTCCTAGAATTTAATAGTGCTATTAATTTCTTTTAGTTGTAGATGACACACCCTTCTATAGTGAGACATCTGTAGTGACTTCACCAACCTTAAAATATTTCAGAGCTGCTCATTGAGATTATTATATTACAATATGCATACTGTCATAGAAATAAGTGTACATGCATATATGTAAGCATTTATATTGTGTTTTTCAATGCCGTCATCTACAATAGGACATGCCCATTTCATGGCTGTCATATTCATGTACTCTTTCTGTTCCAAACTGTAAGCCGCTCTACCTTTTCTAGATATAGTAGATACATAATTATATAAATTATGTTTGGATATATAGTAAAAAGCTATACACCTAGAAAAATCAAAACGACTTAAAAATAGATCTTCTTCTTGTTGTGTCTATAACATGTAGCCAATTCAAGATAAATGTACCATATGCAGTGAACGTTGTAGCCATTGGGGGCTCGAATCCTACCATCCCCCTCTATTTTTTCTATCATCTGCTTGTCACTAGCTACTAGTGTGGAAGGATGATGCAAACCAAATGTTATTGGTGTCATTTCTCTAAACAAACATTATATGGTGGTATTAATCAAATAACAAAGTACTCCCTTTGTCTCATCTCATAAAGTGTCAATCTTATTTTTTGATAAGTCCAACATTTTTTAACTTCGACTAAATATATGTAAAAGATATTTATGGTGCACAATTTAAAGAGTAAATTTACCGTGGAGAAAACCGGCGGCCAGGCTGTCCACGTCATTCCAATTATTTTTGACCGTCCGATCCTCGATCCAAGCGGTTCTCCTTCCTCCTCCGCATCATATATATACGGTTTCCAAACCTAACCCTAACCTCTCCCTCACTCTCCCAGGCAGCAGCCGCCTCCCTCTCCCTCCTCTCTCCCTCTGCGTGGTGGCGGGCGGCGAAGGCCAGCGCTTGGCCAAGACGGCGGCGCGGCTCGGGCGCGGCCCGGGCGCAAGGCGGCTGCCGCGGCCGGCCAGGCGCGACGCGCGGCCAGCGACGCGGCAGCCAGCTGGCGCGGGCGCCCGGCTTGACGGCGCTGGCCAGCGCGGCGGGCGCGACCAGCGCTGGCGCGGGCGCGGCCGGCCCGGGCGGTGCGGTGGCCATTCTACCTTGCTTCTCCACTCCTTCACTCATCGGGGTCTAGAATCGATCTGTGTTGGTCAGCCTTTTTGGGTGGGGTTCATCCTGGACATCCATGACCGGATCCAGAGATTCTATGGCCGGGTCCTCCGTCACTCCGTGGCAGGCTGGGCACCGGCGTCCTATGACTGTAGACCAAGGTACGTCTGCTCCCATTCTACATCCCCTGTAGCTTCGATTTGGCATGGCGGAATCCCCGCCTCTAGATTTAAGCTCGCTTCCTTCCCGGCTGCCTGCTCACGAATTTTCCTAGCGGACGGTTGTTTGCTTTCCTATTGCAAAGCGCAGACATCTTTGCAAGTCCGCTCACCAAGAGGCCAACAGATTTTTTCAAGACCCCATGAATTTGCGAGTGTCGTGTGCATGTTTAAAGTAATGTCAGTTCATCTTGATGATTAGACAATAATCTCCTTTTGGTCCAAACTATTGGCTATCACCAGAAGTCACAAAATTTTAGGAGAAATCCGCAGTCATAGATTCATGATAGTTTTTATGGCCATCTCCTAACTTTTTTTTTTTTCTGCATGCTGCAGCCACTAGCTGATGAACGAGAAAGCCAAAAGGAAGCATGAAAAACAAGCCCATTAGCTAGAAGCAAGGACTAAAAACAATCAAGTATGGTTCTCCTTGTTGTGGTCCAGTCATTTTTCTCTTGATTTTCACAGTGGGTGGCGAGGTATTATTGCCGGCCAAGGAGCGGCGGCGGTGTGGTGATGTGCCGGTAATGACTTGGTTCAGCTAGGTTCCCATGTTCCTTCCTGTTTGACTCATGAAAAAAATATTTACATTTCCTCGCGTGCAGGTCAGTTTGATCCATTGGTTCACATGATTCTTTGGCGCAAAGCATAGTTCGCATTTTCATATGTTTACTCGGCGTTTTAGCTTCCTTTTTAGTAAAATATTTCCATGACTGAGTTCCATGCCTCTATCAATTTGCTTTTTATGCCTTCTTTGTTGTGGCCTGCTTGGTCTGCATTTCGCTTATCGAAGGAGGGTAGGCCATGAAGGTGATGGCGCCGTCGTCTTGCATTTCGCCGCCGGTGCCGAGGGCGCCTATGAATCGTTCCTTGTGAGAACAATTTTCTATCCTTGTAAGAACGATTTTTCTATCCTAAGGGCACCTTTTTGGTTGTCATTAGTTTGTGATTATGTGGACTATATATTCAGTTTGCTAGCAACTTTATTTGATGTACTCAAATTTTAAATGCGCTTAATAGTATTCTCATGCCTCGTTAAGAGCTATGTATGATCATCTGCTACATCTCGGAGACTACCTCCTTGGTGTTCATACTTGAAAGTTTGATCGGATAGCAGGACTGCTATGTGCTTTTTGTGTGCCAAAATATTCCATACAACTAAATAGTAGATTACATTTTTATATTTATAAGTACTACCCTTTCTGAGAGATTTCTAATTTATAAGTGTTGTTTTGCATATATAACTATTTAATTCCAAATGAAAGGCTATATGATTCTGTTTGCATTCTAAGGCTAACAGTTTCTACCATGGTAGTTTCCTCTATTTTATCACTATCTGAACACACCTTTTTGTTTTACTATAGGAACCATATTCCTCTGCAAGGTGAAGCGGTGTGTTAGCAGCTTGGGGGCAAGGCTAGAGAAGATGAGCCTGTCAATCCCTCCACGGCGCCATCTGAATGGTGTCCAAAAAAAGTATCGGGTAATGCTTTTGTATTTTTTTAGAGGACTGTGCCTACTGATTTTGCTTTTCCTTCAGTTTTCTTTGTGTTGTGGTCTATACACTCCAAACACCTCTATGTTGTACTCCCTTTAACTTTGCATCCCTTAGGCTCTCCCTTTTGGTACATATAAAATAAAAGAAAATGTCTATAGCTAAACTCTTGAAAGGTTCTAATCCCTATGGGTCCATTGTGAATTTTAACCGGCCACACAAATTCTTGGGTTCCTTCCTATGCGGTGCGATGTGTATTGCACTTATTTGCTAGGGCCGCAACCAATGGCGAGGATGATGTTTTTTGTCTGCTTTGGAGCCAAGATGCAACATTTTGTCATGCCTATTGTATATGATGAGAAAACCTTCCTTTCAATAAAGAATTTAGAACTTTTTTTTCCAAAATGTATATAAATATATGTGTCGATGGTTATGCCTATACATATATTTCCCTTGAATAGTTGGTCATGAAACATCTTTAGTTAATCTCAGATTTTCGGTTCTTTTTGTTAGTTTCAGTTTCGAACACGGGACTATCGTATCTCGAACACGAGACTATTGTACAACCCGAGACTATGATCCTTAAGCGTAACTTTGCGGTGGCATGTTACGTCTCTGTTCATTTCGATCCTTATGTGGAACTTTGCGGTGACATGCGAATTTGTATGATGCTTCGCTTTCTTATAATTTTACTCGGTCACATAGTTGACATGGCATAGAACTGTCATATTTATTCTTTATCGGTATTATTCTATTTCCCACATAGAACTGTGGCCACTACCGCACGCATGGGCGCAAAGACTACAACCTACAAGATGTTTGATTCAATGCCCCTTTACTCTAACCGCATCAAGAGCGGGCCTCGCTCATATGCCAGTCGATTTCCCCTCTTTTCTTTTATTGTTGATTTGGTGCGTAATGGCTAGACACGATGGAAGATGAGAGCATATGACTCCACCATGACCTCAAAATTTGCCAATGAATTGGTTAGCGTGAGATACCGGTGTCATAGTATTCCAGTCCTTATTTTGCATAATATTTGCCTTTTTTTTTGAAACACAACCAAACATTGATCTTAGTGTCTTCTTTCATACATATCTATGGTTACGGTATTATTTATTTGTATGGATTTAAAATATGCAACCAGGTTCGGGTACCTCATCAGAATTTGGCTATTTTAATTCCAATCATTTTTCGAGCTTCTTTAGGAAATTTGACCACTTAGTTTCGAATGATGATTTGTGTGCGCAGACCATGAAAAATGTATAGTCCTTCACATTGTGCAAGCTAGGAAAACACCAATACTTATTAGCTTTTTTTCAGTTTTTCCCATATGACTCTAGGAAAAACACATTAATCTTGATGGTTCATGGTCGGCTTGAAAAAAAAAAAACTTTTAGAACAATGCTCATGCGGTGTCAACACTTGAAATTGTTTATTAGTTGGCGTCTATGTTTTTGCTAGGATATGTGATCTATCGCATTAAATGGTCTATGTTTTCCAAACAGGTTTCAAAAGAAAAGGTTGTAGCAGCAGGGTCTCCCCACATGCGGTTGGCCCTTCGGTTGTTTAGTTTTGTTATAACATAACATGTTGCGGTCCCGGACTTCGTATTTGTCCTCGGACATGTTTCTTTGCAATCCTATAATGTTCATCGTGTGCATTCATACTTCCTGAAATAATTATCTATAAAGATGGAAAACGCCTCACCATTTTGATATCCGGTTGGCCATGGCTGATATGTGACCATGTTGAGAATGAAAGTAAATGCATCTTCTATGAAATGGTCTTACAATGTCTTGTTTGTGCTATTGTTTAGCGCTTGTGAATTTCTAATTAAAGCTAACTCAAAAATTTTGCCGCTATTGACATACATTTTTTAAGGATTTGTTTACTACCTTATGCCTCTTTTTGGCTCTTGCAAGGAGTTAAAATTGATGGTGCTTGGATGAGTGGTTGCTACCATTTCTATGACAAGGTTTGCAACGATTGTGCTACCATCCGATGCGTCTACCAAATCTGGATATGATTGTTTATTGATTTCCATAAGACTTACGATGCTTACAAAATAATCTATGCCTCAGATTAAAAAGGCAAAGAGGTTACTTTTTGGAGTGAAACTAAGCAAAGATGCATATTTGTTTGTCCTTCGTAGCATAATTGTCTCTAATGGTACAAGACATATCGTATTTTTCTCCAAGATCAACACGGTTATTTATGTGATGCCCTTAGGTTCATTCTTGTGGAACCAACAATTTCTTTGTAGTTAATAGTTTGGACTATTATTTTGCTTTACCGGGGGCTTTCATTAAATTTGAATGTGATTATTTTATTATTTATTTATAGGCTTCCATTGGACCTGTGATGCCAAAGAAAAACACTGTGATGCCAAAGAAATGGTAACTTCCAAACCTATTGCTAAAGTAAGGTTACTTTGTAGGCTCAAACATCTACTAAGATTGAAACAACCATTATCATATTAGTTTAGTTTCTCTAGGCAAGGACAGGGGGAAAAAGTGATGTATTTGTTTCGGTGCCTTCTAATAACAGGTACATATGTGGCAATGCCTTCTCGGTGCAATCCATGGTTTTGTTTTTTGGTGGAGATCAATGTTTGTATTGTCGTCCCGAATACATTTCAGCATTGACCGCAGGCTCATAATAGGTACAATTTGTGTTTCATAGCCGTCGATGACACCGGTGAGGTGACATGGTTTTCTTTGGAGACATTGCCGGCGTATCATTGGGAAACCGTGCGGCGGCTTCCCCGAGAACGTCGACAAGTGCTACTGCATATCCAGGTGACATAACAAAGCTTGTCAATCTTAGATTTACTTTTGCGTTAGATTGACCCAGCAGAGCTTCTATAGAGCCAAAAAAGACCTATAATGTTGTCTCCCCGGTGACGTCTAATGGTCCGTGAAAATCCTTCTCGCAGAAAAGCTTGATTTTGATCGGATATGCACAAACCTCCTAAATTATACATGGTTAGCTTTTCTGCGTATACTTTGTTTCTTCTTGTTTTATGTCCATGACGCATCTCGTCTCGGTGGACAAATATGATTCTACAGATAGTTGAGGACACTGGACTACCTTCGATGGGTAACCCCACATGCTTTTACGTGGCTTATCTTGTTTGCCCTACGTCTTCTTGCGGCGCCTGGTGACAATATCCGGGCTCTAGAAGACAAACACTCTTACGTGGACCGTTCTTCCGCTCAGGCGAGCGGCTAGATAGGGTACATCCAACAATTTTCTCCATGCGCCATCCTCTCTATCAACAGATTTTGAATTTGCATCCTCATACATACGCTTCTTTTGGTTGGATAGAGTATGCAGTTCCGAGGCTTTTGGTTGGGTGGCTCACGGCGGTGCCGTCCGAGAGACCTATTTTTGGGTGGTGTGCCGTCCCTGCGCCGGCAATTAACCTGTGGTGTTGTGTTTGTTTGTTTGCTCGGCCCGTGTATCGGCCTCGAGGCGGGAAGAACTTCTCACTTTATTTGCCCCTGTAGATGGCCGAGTATGTAATTGCTTGCCTTGTTCGCTCACCGCTACTTAGTAGCCCCGCGCTCAACAAAGTGTGCTTCTCTAGATTCGGTTATCGTAAGATTGTGAGGTGGGAGAACTATGATGCCATGATCTAGGTAGGCGATAAAAACTGGTAGAACTCTAATTCAGCAACCTATGTGGTACGTTTGACGTGGCGTCTTTGTATGTGCCCCGATCTAGCTTGCCAATTCAGCCGCTTCGTTAGTCTCTTATGCCGTTTCGTACCTATGCGTGGTGATTCGCACCCATGCGGTGACTTCCATGGCCTCGGCAATCCATGCTGGCCAGCAAGGCCACCGTATATTTCCTTCTCAAAAATAAAACCAAACACTCATAATATGTGCTGGACCTCAGCAGTCCATTTTGTTGCTCAGCTTTGTTTATTAAAGGTTGTGCTTGACCACCGTTCAATGCTGATGAGCAAAGTAGATATGTACTTTCATGTCTCGCAGCTATTCACGACTATTTTGCAACTATGTCTTTGTTGTTCTATTCCCGGATGCAATTACGGCCCCTAACTCGTGCGCATGGGCGCGCACAAAACACTAGTAAATATCATTAGATTAGTCATGAATATATTTTATAATAAATTTAGTTGGATATACTATTTTTTTATAAATCTAGTTAAATTTAAGAATGTTTGACTTGCATATGACCCTAAGAGCGTTATTTTTTTTTGTGATGGAGTAGTTACTATGTTGCTAAAAACGACGAGAACTAAGACACCTGAAGTTGTGTTTCATCAAGTTCTTCTTTGTTAAAATCACATCCTTATAAATTCAAAAAAAAAAATCACATCCTTACATTGAAACCATAAGAAAATATTAATCATAAAGGCACCTATACATTTCCATGCAATATTTCTTCTAGACCAGACATTTTGGTGAAATACTCAAATCGCTGGAAAATAAATCAATTTCTAAAATTACCCTGAATTAAACTATTTAAAGTTTGACAAATTTTATATGAAAAGGCAACAACATTTATGGCGTCAAATAAATACATTTATAAAAACACAGTGTTGTGATATATCTACTATCTAGTGATACTAATTTGGTATCATAAACATTGGTGCTTTTTTCTTTTAATTTTTTTAGTTTGACTTAGGATCATTCGAAGAAATTGATTTAGTTAGGGATGGTGGTATTTGTTTGGTCACCATCTAAGGAATCACCCTGGTCATTCACTTGCACAAAAATAAATATACTTTTCTTTTTGTTTTCAAAAATGAAAAATAATGCTGTTTTATTATAGTTGCCAAAATATTCCTTTTGGTCGACAAATCTCCTGCTACGGCTTACTTAAAACACATGCCATGGAACACTATTCCTAAATCATAACTTGTTCAACTCTCACATTTGATTTTCGCAGGGTGAGCATTAATGTTCTTCTACAGTTGCATATCCATCCAATCCACTTTACCATATCCTAGATCCTATTTCAGATCCATTATTTTAGGTACTCACACACAGGGATGAACGAATGCAAAAGGAAATGTGATTACATATATCTTTACATTCAGGCGGCGTGACGCAAATGGACTCGTTTCTGAAGAAGTTCTTCCCTGAAGTGCTCCGGGGGATGAAGAGCGCAAAGCGCGACGCCTACTGCAAATACGACAACCAGCTGCTGACGGCATTCACGTCGTCGATGTACATTGCCGGCATGCTGGCGTCGTTGGTGGCGAGCAGCGTGACGCGGAGGGTGGGCCGCAGGGCCGTCATGCTGATCGGCGGCGTCATGTTCCTCGCCGGCTCCATCATCAACGCCGGGGCCATCAGTATTGCAATGCTCATCACTGGCCGGATCCTACTCGGCTTCGGTGTTGGTTTCACCGCGCAGGTATGCTACTGCATAGCAGTATATGTTTTAAACATATATGTGCCTGTAATGTTTGAAATAATGCATAGCAGCATAGCCCTGTATTATTCTGAAAAACATTTCCATGTTACTCCATTAATATTACAAAATCATTGCCATTCAAAGTTTAAATAACAATCAAATCAACTAAACACAGCCAATTACTGCTGTATTTAAAAATAGAGGAAACAGTAAACTCGAGATATCCTATCCAATCCTCTGTCACTAAAACTTTGCCATGCATCATTCAGGCGGCTCCGCTGTATCTTGCCGAGACATCACCCACGAGATGGCGCGGCGGCTTCACCACGGCCTACCATTTCTTCCTCGTCGCCGGCACACTTGTCGCCAACGTCGCCACCTACTTCACCAACCGGATTCCCGACTGGGGCTGGCGCGTCTCACTGGGCCTCGCCGCCGTGCCAGCCACCGTCATCGTCACAGGCGCCCTCTTCGTCTCAGACACGCCCAGCAGCCTGGTGCTGCGCGGCGAGCCAGACAGGGCCCGCGCGTCGCTCCAGCGCATCCGTGGCGCGGACGCCGACGTGGAGGCCGAGTTCAAGGACATCGTGTGCGCCGTGGAGGAGGCGCGGCGGAACGAGGAGGGCGCGTTCACGAGGCTGCGCGGCAAGGGGTACCGGCACTACCTGGTGATGATGGTGGCCATCCCGGCCTTCTTCGACCTCACTGGCATGGTCGTGATCTCCGTCTTCTCGCCGGTGCTGTTCCGGACGGTCGGGTTCAACAGCCAGAAGGCCATCTTCGGCGCCGTCATAATCAGCCTCGTCAGCCTGTGCGGCGTGGTGCTGTCCACTCGCCGTGGACCGCTGTGGCCGGAGGTTCTTGTTCCTCGCCGGCGGCACTGCCATGTTGCTTTTCCAGGTATGTGTAAGTTGTCGTGCCACTACTCGTCGTCTTGTATGTGCTTGCGTTCTCTAACACTAACATGGACCGTGGGTTTTGGATCGACCAAGGTGGCCGTGTCGTGGGTACTGGCAGACCACCTCGGCAAGCACAACGCGGTGACCATGCCCAAGAAGTACGCGGTGGGCGTGGTGGTGCTCGTGTGCCTGTACACGTTCAGCTTCAGCCTGTCGTGGGGGCCGCTGAAATGGGTGGTGCCGAGCGAGATCTACCCCGTGGAGATCAGGTCGGCGGGGCAGGCCATCACCCTGTCAGTCGCCCTCACCCTCTCCTTCACGCAGACGCAGGTGTTCATCTCCATGCTCTGCGCCATGAAGTACGCCATATTTCTCTTCTACGCTGGATGGGTGCTGGCCATGACGGCCTTCATCGCGGCGTTCTTGCCGGAGACGAAAGGCGTGCCGTTAGAGACCATGCGGTCGGTGTGGGCAAGGCACTGGTTCTGGAAGAAGTTCGTCGTCTAGCTAAGCGTGGACGCCAGGTAGGAGGTTCAGGTGAACCGTATGTAACAAGACTACAAGAGTCATATCACCGTATATGGTCTGCTGTGAGAAGTCGAATATAATTGAGATACGTATCATGGTATGTGATATACGTCTGATGCTGTGCTTGTGAGCTGTGACAGACTATGTACAAACAACTTGTCTGAGATCGGAGCTAGCTCTAGTAAAAAATAAATGAAGTTCGTGTGCCTGCTGCATGAAACAAGGTGGATCAGTGTGGGTTAATTTCATCCACCTCCCAACGCGCAAAAAAACAACACTGTCTCCACATGCCAATTCTTTGGAAGGAATGGAAGAGGGTATTTTGACCAATGGTGGAGCGTGATCTATAGTTAGGCCTTGTTTGAATGCCTATGTATTATCCTCAATCCATGTGTATGGGAGTGGATTGAGGTGTATATTTTTTTTGTAATTGTGTTTTACACATACCCATACAAGGGACACACCAATCCGGCCCAATTCGAGCGTGCCGCATGCCTAAATAACTAAAACTGATGGACGGACCTGACCCGTGCTGAATCTACCCAATGCACGCCGCACGCGTTGCTCCGCGCCCGCTCCTCCTTATCTCCATCGACCACCCCACCACTTGCTCCTCCTCCTTCCCTTATTCCTCCTCCCACTCCTCCACTTTCTGATCTCCTCGCGTGCGCCGCGCCTCCATATGACCCTCCCCGCCCTCCCACGTCGTGACGGCCGGCGAGCTACCCCCTCCCTCCCTCCCTCCTTCTGCGCACCCGCGTGACCTCCATGAACCAGAGTGGTGATGGTGGCGGTTTTTGGCAAGCCCCCTCCATGCTCTCTCTCCCTCGCGTTCCACGAGCTCCATGCACAGCGGCGGCTTCGAAGAGGTAGGTGAGATCCTCGTTTGGATTTCATCCTTCCTCCTCCTCCTATAGATCTCATCTCTACTCTGCCTTCTCCTCGATCCTCCTCCCGCTCATACTCCTCTCGGTTTGAATCAATGGTATGTGGCGGTGGCTAGGGTTCCGGCGAGCTCTTTCAGTTGATGTTGCAGTAGTACTGCTTTGAGATGTATGCAATTTGCTTCAATTTTGAATATTGTAGCAGTTGTTACATGTTTGTTGCACTAGTTGTTGTGATAATATGTTCACGATGTTTCAACAATTTTCAGCATAATGTTTTCAGCTATGTTTCTTCTGTTATTAGAATAATACGTTCCAGGTGTTTCAACTTCTTCATCCCAATGTGGCAGTTGTTGCCCCTTCAACCTATATTTGGGGTGCTAGAAGTGCTAGGCTAGGGGCGTGTTGGAGTCAGCCGAGGTGCTGGGGCGGTGAGGTTGGGAGGCGGGTGGATCCCGTGCATGTGGGGGCAGTGTGGGTTCATTGTGCAAGCAATGAAGGAAGGGCGCGAGTTGTGTTGCGTTCTCATCTACTTTTCCTTTTGTTCTACGTGGGACGGGCAGGGTGCGCCCCAGACGAACGCCGCTTCCAGATGTCTAGGCACTAGTGCGTCCGACTTTTTTAGAGGAACAACAGGTGCTCTGCCTTTTTATTATAGAGTTGGGAGAACAATATTTACACACTTATCTCAACGTTAAGAACTGCCAAGATAAAAAAGAAGAAGAATGAAGAGTAAATGGGAAAACACAACACTACATCAACCCTGAACAAACTCCTAGCCTTCTAGATGTCCATCGTCTCCACGGCGTGCCTGAATGTCGCCACTTTCTACCATATCAATGTCGCTAGTTGTGTTTCTGTCATTGCCTTGTTGTCGTAGACTCGACAACATCGTTCTTTCCAAATGTTCCATGTTGTGTAGGTGATCACTTGATTTTTGTACTCTGGATCAGGCGACACCGTGCTCACAAGATCTGACCACCGTGATTTCAAATTGGTGATGGATTGTCGAGGATGAATGCTTTGCTAACCTATTTGCTGCTCCATTAGGTGCCATACTCTCTTGGAGTAAGAAAAATTGGCCACCATGTGCATCATCGATTCATTCCTTGTCCTGCATAGTCAACATACCAGATTCGCTTGTCCCGCGTGCTTAATTATTCGATTTGTTTTTAGGAGCTTTCGTTGCAGTAGTAACCATAGGAAAAACTTGCATTTATTTTCCACCTTTGTTTTCCAAATTTTGTCCCATTGGTAATCCAGTATGGACCCTGTGAACTGCATCATGTATGCTCATCTTGAGGAGTATTGGCCATCCTGTTCTGAGTTGAGTTAAATCCTTCTTAGTTGATGCCCCAACTCGAGAAATTCTCTAATCTGTGCACTGTTTGTCATCCGCCGAAGCCCCTGCACCAAATTTTTTGGTCCATAGGAGCCGAGACCGTCTGATTCTTACGTCATGCTAGAAGGTAGCATAGGGCAATGTCCTTTGGTGCTGATCCATTGAGTCATCGATCATGCCAAAAACTAGTCTTCAAGCCAGTGTCGACAGTGATCTTTATGCATGCTCGGAGCAGTGCGTGTTCTGTTTGGTCATTCATTGTGCAGTAGTATGCATGGTTTATTCTCATTCGTCCAGCTGTACCACGTCCATCTTAGGCATAGTGCCCCGTCCAAAGTTGTTGAGATCATGTGTTCCTAGCCCGCCTAATTTTTTCAGTTGGTATACCCTCCTCCAATTTACCTGGCAATCACTTCTTCTTGCACAATCATCTCCATTCCATCTGAAATTCCTTCGAATTTACTCAATTCGCTTGACTGCCCATTTGGATAGAGCGAGCACAGAGATATAATAGGTCGGTACCACAAATAATACCGAAGTAACCAATGTCAACCTTATAGCTTTGTTGAGCAGCCTCCCCTTACATCCTGGTAGTTTAGTTACAATTCTGTCAATAAGAATTTGCTCTTCAGCCATCCTTGTCCGGTGAAGGCGGCCTAGCGGGAATGAGGTGTATACTAGTGTTCAAGGCGCGCCCTTGCGTGCCCATGGCCCTGTCCAGGGGGCCATGTATTGGGCCAGCCCAATATATATTGTGAAGTGAGTTGGGGCTCTCGTAGAAGAACCGCAGCATGTTGTAAATGATTTGGCCTGGAACATTTGCTGGTATCGTGGACTATTGGAACTCTACAAAATTATACAGTTGGTGACTATTGAACTCCTCTGTTGTGCCAACAGACAACAGTCCCCTCTCTGTGGTGCCAACAGACAACAGTCCCCTCGACGTCTTGGCACCCCTAGACGGGTCAAGCGAGGAGGTGCTCACTTTGTGGTGCCGCCATGTTGGCCTGTCTGTGCTCACCGTGGAGATGTCTCTTGTCGTGCTCGCTGAGGACGCCCTCCCCCCCCCCCCGTTGTTCGACAAAAATCCTAGGGAGGTAACCATACCAATTTGGAGAAGAGATGACGGTATCAAAACAATGATAATCAAACATACCCTAAGGCTAGCTTGATTAACATAGTACTCCCTCGGTCCGGGAAAGCTTACAATTCTAGTTCCCCGAGGCAAACTTTGTAGAGCTAAGAAATCTCTCCTTTACCCCTACTCTGCTATTCACCCTGTCACTTGCAGTCTTTTTTTTCTCTGAACTAGTACTATTCTCAGACAATTGTGTGGACAAAAATGAATGAAGTACAGCTCGAACCCACTACACAGCTAGCCTATGAAGCTATATTTGCATTCTTTGCCGGACACGGTAACGAGGCTAGAATTGCATGCATAAGCGGACGACAACCAGGGTTTAGTTGCTAGGGACATGCTTGTGCTAGCCTAGTTTAGTTTTGCTAACTAGGCTTATCTTGGGAACGAAATAAACTCACCCATAACTACTTGTTAGAGCCTTAGACCGGACGTAAGAATAGTTTCCGCATCCCGTCAGTTCCATTAGCATTGAGCCGGTTACTTCAACATAGGAATAATACACACAATAGATTTCTTATATGTATTTTGGATCCAGTTTGGCCCGGCTTCAAACAACTTGTGTTTTGCTACATGCAGTGTGTGAAGAAGCCAAAGTTTCACCATCTTTTAGTTCATTTTAAGAGGAAAAGAAATGGATCCTCACTATAAGGCACATATAAGCTAGCATCGTCTGATATGCTTTGTGTCAATTAATATAATGGGATAATGGCCACTGACCAGATAACGAACGGATTTTATTATATATTATTTGTTGGGGCGGATCACCAGATGCTCTGTGTGGCAGCGGCACCTTCGAACAAAAATACAAAATCCACTTGATCCGAAAAGTGAGAGATGAAGTCACGAAGCTCTCTCATTTCGTTTGCTCAGTTTGACTAGGTCGGCGTAAAGGTTGCCCTTCATCCAATTGGAATAAAGGAGCCAAAAGATGAAACGTTTTATGAGTGAGGAATCTAATCTCACTTTGTAACACTTTTGCATAAGGAGTAACTAAAAAGCCGAGTGATCTTTCATCGTTTGAAACTTCAAGGTCCATTCAACCCATTGTCATTCGCATGCAAGATGCCCAATCTTATTTTCGGCTCTTGGCTTTCGCTTTGTATTCTCCTCCGAGGCTATATCTATATGTGCAAAGCGGGAAGCGAACCCTACATGCGTGTCAATTGATTTTAGGATCAGACAATGCATACACCTTCGCCTCAGCAAGGTTCTTGCGCTCAATCGTCTTTTAGGATCAATCTTGAAAAGAATTTCCTTTTATTTTGGCATGAAGATGTCCAGAACCATTTATATGCTCTATATGCACATGGTGATGACCAATCAAATGCTTATACGCCTTTGCTGGGACAAAAATTGGATGATCCCCAAATATAACGCCACATCATTGGTCTGACTTAACTGCAAGTTATGACGAATGATTGACAATTCCTGGAACCAAGCAGAAGCTTCATTGGGGCTATTGTGTGCTGATGGTTTCATGCCGTCCGCAATGGTTAGCTATTTGGCTATCTAGATGTGACGTGGAAAAAAGTAGGAGAGAAAGTAATCACTAGCTACATGCAAATAGCTAGATTATTTCACATAGCCCAAAAACATGTGAGAGGAGCATGTGGTCCAAGAATATAAAATAGTCTTTGTTGTTGTCTCTCACCTCCACGTCAGCCGACTATGTAGCTAGCACTAGCTATTACCATTACGGACGCTCTCATGTTTGATTTAGGATATTTCAATATAGTTTTCTTAGAGACAACCAGCCGCGATACACTATGGTTCTCAGTATTTTTCTTAGAGGGAACCAAGCATAACTCGGCTCATGATTTTGGTGCAGTGAAAGCTTTACCATGTTTGCTTGAGCTTAACTTGCCCAGCTTATTAGCCATAGTATATTGTTTTCTCTTACCACAAACAACATAAGCCGATTTATCAGCCGCAGAACCATGAGCCAAACGAGGACGTAAAGATAAGCTTGACTACACACTCTACCCTCTCAAAGATCACACCATAGAAAGCAAGTCAGTGCTGTGAATAAATTATTTGATACCTTATTCTATTTAACTTAACTTGGACAAGAAAAATAAATTATTTGATACCTTGTTCGATTTAATTTAATGCATGCATCGGGTACCAACTTGGACCCTAAAAAGGAAGAGCACCTATGATGTCCTCACCTGCTACGCATCGTCGCTTTCCCCCAGGGCCGCTCCAAGTGCAGCCAACTTATTTATTGCTCACTCCACAACGTCTAGCTAGAGGCGCAGTTGCTGGCATCTATATACGAGTATAGAACCCATAAAGTCAGTTTTTGTATGTAGAGGCGCAGTTACTTGCTTGGAGCAGGCCACAGAGGTGCAAAGCATAAAAAGAGCCCCTGGGACTGGCAGTAGAAGAAGTTGTCTGCACTCCCCTCCATCGATGGCCGGCGGCGGGTTCGCCGTTCCGGACGGCGCCGGCGACGTGCGCGACTACGGAGGAGGCGTGACGGTCTCCGTCGTGGTCACCTGCCTCATGGCCGCCTCCTGCGGTCTCATCTTCGGCTACGACATTGGCGTCTCAGGTGCGCGAGTAGTGTGCATGCATCCCTTGATTTATCTGCTGCTTTCGCCGTCCGGTTTTAGCGAAAACGTTGCGATCTAGCGTTTGGATGTGTTGCTCGCCTCATCAACCGGGGTCCGGGGACTCCATCTTTTCTAAGCTTTCCTCTTGCAATCTGCAACCAGCAAGCCTCTCATCGGCTCCTGCATGCCATCAGACAATCTCCTCCATAGATTCGGGCTTCAGGGAGGTCTTAAACAACTGTTGTCACCAACTCTATCTATCTTCAGCAGCATCATACGTGCTTCTTTGGAAGGGGACAATGTGTGTATGTGTATCTCCAAAGCAGAGCTGCAATCTTGGAGACAACATCATTTCTGTAATCTTTATTTATCCCTTGACCAGCAGTTAATTTCTCAGGAGATAGAATTATATCTTCCTGGATGGTCAAGTCTGTTTCTCCTACTCTCCTACTAGTAATTTGAGGATCCTCTGATTGGATGAGTTTGTTTTTAAGATGAATCTTGAAGTTTGATTTCCCATTTCCCAAAGAAAGCCGTCGTCTTCGGCTCAGATTTGACCTTTGAACAGAAGGCTAAAAAGCCCCAGTACGTCCTACATGCCTAAAAGATGCGAGGGCATTTAGAAGTGCTTGGAGAAAAAGCATATATGCTACTAGCTGTCAAGAACAGGGACTAGCCCATATCGATAATTTTTCTTTATTTAGATAATTCAGGTCATGCATTTGGCTATAATACTCTTGGCCAGAGAATTTTCAACCAATGATTGTCCGATATAAAAAGAATCTACTACGGTCACCATCAGGGAGAAGGGTATCTTGCATTTAGTCCTAAATTATACGTACGGGAGAAGGGTTCCACTAAAATGGTATTCGCAATCATATCTTAATCAGCCATTTACTTTTTCCATTCTTCACATTATTGTTTGTTTTGGATGGACGAGTGCAATGAGCCATGACATTCTTCACATTACATGGATGGTCTTTTATCTTTCGGGTTGTTAATGATTTAGAATTTGCCTTTAAAAAACAGATTTGTTTGCAGCAATGTGGACTGATTCTTCTTCACATTATTGTTGTACACTTGAAAGGTGGTGTGACGCAGATGGAGTCGTTCCTGGTCAAGTTCTTTCCGGAAGTGTTGAGTGGGAGGAAGGACATGAAGCACGACGCCTACTGCAAGTACGACGACCAGCGGCTCACGGCGTTCACCTCGTCGCTGTACATCGCCGCGATGCTCTCGTCGCTGGTGGCGAGCCGCGTGACGAGGACGGTGGGCGGTCCGCCGTCATGCTGATCGGCGGCGTCCTGTTCCTCGCAGGCTCCGCGATCAACGCCGGCGCCGCCAACGTCGCCATGCTCATCATCGGACGGATGCTGCTGGGCTTCGAGTCGGGTTCACCACACAGGCTGCTCCTCTGTACCTCGCGGAGACATCGCCCGCACGGTGGCGCGGCGCGTTCACCACGGCGTACAACATCTTCATGGTGCTGGGCGCACTGGCCGCCACGGTCACCAACTACTTCACCAACCGCATCCCGCGCTGGGGCTGGCGCGTGTCGCTGGGCCTCGCTGCCATCCGGCCACCATCGCCGCCCTGGGCGCCCTGCTCGTCCCGGACACCCCCAGCAGCCTCGTCCTGCGCGGGCGACACCGACGGCGCCGGGGGCCTCGCTGCGGCGCCTCCGTGGCCCCGGCGCTGAGACCGACGCTGAGCTCAAGGACATCCCCAGCGCCGTGGAGGACGCGCGGCGGAACGACGAGGGCGCGTGACGGGAGGCTGTGCGGCGCCAAGGGGTGCGGCCACTACCTTGTGATGGTGGTGGCCATCCCTCCTTCTTCGACCTCACCGGCGTCATCGTCATGGCCGTCTTCTCGCCGGTGCTGTTCGGACGGTCGGGTTCAGCAGCCAGAAGGCGATATTTGGATCCGTGATTCTTAGCCTCGTCAACCTGGCCTCCTCATTGCTCTCCTCCTTCGTCATCGACGCGCCGCCGCAGGTTCTTGTTCCTCGCCGGTGGCGCAGCGATGATGATTTGTCAGGTAACCCAGATCAATATCCGATCAAACAGTACATGTACTTACTCCTGTTTTAAATAGCCCGCTATAGCGGACGCTATAGCGCTATTTAGCCTTTCTGGAGGAGAAACGCTAAGCTATGATAATTTTAGCGCTAAACGCTATTTGCCGCTATTAGCTTCTAATAGCGCGCTAACTTCGCTAAATCATAGGTCGTTTAGCCCTCTATTTGTAGTTGGCTTGTCATTTCCGTCGGCCGGTCTCGGCCCAATTAAATGCCAGGCCCAAATCGCCCAACAACCCTAGCCATCCTCACCCGGTGCCCTGCCAAATCCCGTGTGTAATGTGTTAGCAAGACTTTGATGCATCATGTATGTCCTTTTCATAATGTTTTCATCTTTATTATGTGTAAAATTACCTGATGTTTGTCATAGTTTTTGCTTAGCCGCTAAATGGCTTTTGCCGCTATTAGCGGCTATAGCCTTTCTTAGCTTTTGGAGAGGCCGCCGCTAAAGCGTCTTAGCCCGCTATTTAAAACAGGGGTACTTACACATTTTGTAGTGTTTGAGCTGAGAAATTTCTTGCTTTCGTTTTCACTCGTCAAATTAAACAAGCTGGCCATGTCGTGCATCCTGGCGGGGCATCTCGGCAAGCACAACGACGCGGTGGCGATGCCGCGGGAATACGCGGTGGCCGTGCTGGCGCTCATGGGCCTGTACACGTTCAGCTTCGGCGTGTCGTGGGGGCCGCTCAAGTGGGTGGTGCCGAGCGAGATCTACCCCGTGGAGATCAGGTCGGCGGCGCAGGCGCTGACGGTGTCCATCGCGCTCTGCCTCTCCTTCGCGCAGACGCAGGTGTTCGTCTCCCTGCTCTGCGCAATGAAGCACGCCATCTTCCTGTTCTACGCCGGATGGGTCCTGGTCATGACGGCCTTCGTCGCCGCGTTCCTGCCGGAGACCAAAGGCGTGCCGCTGGAGGCCATGCGCTCAGTCTGGGCGGAGCACTGGTACTGGAGGAGGTTCCTCAGGGATGCCAAGCAGGTGAACTGCCTGTAGTGTAGCTTACAGGGAAAAGAAATGCCAAGCAGGTGAACTGCCTGTTGGAGGTTCGAGCAGGTGAACAACAACCAAAGTGAAAGTGTTGTAAAATTCAAGTGTTTGCTGGTAAATTCTGATGTTTCACTGTAGCCATGCAGCGACTGCGCGGGAGCTCTCGCTTAACATAACTGGGCCACAACGGACTGGCGTGAGAGCCCAATTGAGGTTTAAGACCGAGCGGTAACGATTGGAGGTTTCTCTTGATTTTTTGGGCCGTTTTCTTATACTCCTACTAAACACCAAGATATGAAAAAAAAAAAAAAAAAAAAAGACTCGAGCAAAACCCTCTAGTTACCTCCAAGGATCGTAACATTTGGTATTCTGAAGTGATGATTGCATCTATTCTTAACAAGCTGAAATTAGGTCATCTTGGCTGTAGTGACAGTGGTGTTTCTAGTGTGCATATTCTGGTTGATCCCACTATAGCTTGTCAGCCATGGCACTCAGATCCAATAGTGATAGCCTGCAATTCTGGAGCTCCCAAGAATATCTGGAAAGCATACTGATGTCAGATGGCCTTGTCGTTTTGCTTGGAGTCAGTATGGTGGTGCAATCGGAGGTATGCATCAAGAAGATGCACGCAAGTAGCATCAATGAAAGCATTCCGTATCAGTGGATGATAATTGTTGGGTTACTCACACTCAAACTGATTGGGTACACTACTTCTACGTGCTGCACGGAGTTGAAACCATGGCCTAATTGGCATGGATATCAGGGCAGTCTCATAGTGGCACTTGTCTGTCCACATTAAGCATAGTTTTTTCAACATCGTTGCTGATATGCTAGCTCTTCTTATTAATAGAGCGAAAGCCGATGATCAGATAAAAGGTGTCATCCCTCACCTTATAGATGACGGGTTATCTATACTACAATAATATGCGGATGACACTATTCTATTTATTGATCACGACCCGGAACAAGCACAAAATCTGAAATTGTTGCTTTGTGCCTTTGAGCAATTATCGGGCTCAAGATCAACTTTCATAATGAGAGAAATCTTCTGCTATGGTGCAGCTAAAGAGATGGAAACCTTCTATACCAATCTCTTCGGATGCAATATTGGGGACTATCCATTTAGATATCTAGGAATCCCAATGCACCATAGACAACTCCTGAACTCTGAATGGAGAAAGGTGGAAGATCGTTTTGAACAGAAACTGTCCTGTTGGAAAGCAAAATACGTGTCTTACGGGGGAAAACTAGTTCTGCTTAATTCAGTCTTAAGCAGCCTACCTATGTTTATGATGTCCTTTTTGAGATACCTAAAGGGGTGATTAAAAAACTTGATTATTATAGATCAAGGTTTTTTACGGTAAGGCTCTTGAGATAAACATAGATATAGACTTGTCGGATGGGACATCTGTGCCGCCCTAAAGACCAAGTGGGACTAGGTATCCTAAATCTAGAGATGCAAAATAAGTGTCTTCTAGCCAAATGGTTGGTTAACTTGATGAACACGGAAGGCATATGTCAATCTCTTATAAGGAATAAATACCTAAAATCCAAATCCCTAACTCAAGTGACAGCCAAACCTAATGACTCTCATTTTTGGAGAGGCCTCATGCATATTAAAGAGGAGGTGTTGGCTAAAGGTTCTTTCGTTATCAGAGATGGAACCACCACTAGATTTTGGGACGATACATGGGTAGGAGATAATCCTCTGAAAGCTAGATATCCATCTTTATATAATATTGTGCGAAATTCGCACACAACCGTAGCTAATGTTATGGCTACTAGCCCACTAAATATCTCTTTTTAGAAGGGCTTTGGTGGATAATAAACTTACTGAGAATGGCTAAATCTAGTAGCACGGATCTCAAATGTCGAATTGGTGGATGGGTCGGACTACTTTAGATGGAGTCTAACCAAATGCGGGTTATTCTCTGTCCACTCGATGTACCTCGACCTTATGAATACACGAGACACCTTTTCATCATAAGAAGATCTGGAAGATAAAAGTTCCTCTAAAAATTAAGATCTTTCTTTGGTTTTTACAAAGAGGAGTAGTCTTGACCAAAGACAACCTTGCCAAGAAAAATTGGAAAGGGAGTCAGAAGTGCATATCTTTGTAATAGGAATGAAACTATCCAACATTTATTCCTAGACTGTCCCCTTACCAAAATGATCTGGAGGATTATCTTTTATACTACTAGTCTAACTCAACCTCGATCAATCAGCCATATGTTTGGGAATTAGCTAGCTAATCAAAATAAAAAGATTAGAAATTTGATTTGGGTGGGGGTGGCTGCCATGTGTTGGGCTATACGGAGATGCCGTAATGATGTTATTTTTAATCAAATGAAATCTAACTCCATTTTACGGATAATTTTCAGAGGAGCGTATTGGTTACGCTCTTGGGCCCTGCAGCAGCGTGATGAGACAGCCAAAGGAAGCAATATCAATGATTAGCAAGAAATTAGAAATTATTGCTTTAGAGATTTCCAATAAAGGATGGAATCACTTATATTGTTTGAACTAGCTTCCCGGTCGATCTATAAGACTATGGCTTTCTCTTTTCTTTCATTGAAAGTTTGTGTAATAATTGGTTGTGTACATCTTTGGATGTAGAGGCCGGATATGTTTATCCATTATCTAAAAAAAAACATTCAAGCATAGTGATATGGGTTCAGTTTAGCTACTCAGTGCAAAAGCTCCAGTCTGGCCTCTCCATTGCGAGTCTCGGTGTGAATGTTGTGCTGATTGTCTTCAGTTACTTGCAAGTGCAGAGCAAGTTGATTCCATCATAATGAAGGCCTTTGGGTTGATTTAGTTGCATATTGCTGTTTCAGATTGTCTGTTATTCACTTGCTACCATCAGCCACCGCTTGTTTTCGTTTGGTTTGTCCTGGGGTCTGCCATGGGAAGTCGAGCCGCTGGTTGCTTTACAATCATGCTCGTCAACGATGACTCATGGCAGTGGTGTGCTCTTCCGCGTTGTGTGGGTGGGTTGGCCCTTCGTGTGCGTTTGCACCATGTTTGGTCACCTTTCTTGTACATAAAATTCTATCGTCTTAATTGAGCGGCAGAGTTCCTGCCTTTATTCTAAAAAAAACATCAGCCAATGGATTGGAAGCCCCCATGGATATCTCTGGTATACACATCAGTAACATACCCTATATGTTGCCTACTGCCTCAGGATCAGTACACCCACAGTGCCTTATTTGTTCAGGTATCTAGCGAATCAGTTGCTGCATCATGATCACGTCCTACCAAGGCTTATTTCTCAAGTCAGTAGCATGTCGGGGAAGTCAAGAAAATCTCTCTCATGGGAACTTGGTGTTAGCTATTTAGGATCGACAAGGTGGAGATCCAGTGGGTACTTTCAATCTTGAATCGTGATAAACAATGTAGATCATGTGTATCCAGAGAGGGAGATGGGGAATGGCAGACACATACCGTGGCTTGTGTAGAAGCAGTGGTAGCAGTGAAGTCCGGCGGGGATGTCGTCCTCAGGGACGTGGACGCCTCCGGTGGAGCTTCCCATCGCTTGCAGTGCCGCCCTCTAAATCGGTCTAGGGTTAGAACGGTGGGGAGTGGCGGCTAGCAGTGAACCTCGTGCTATGTGCCGTGGCCCCCACCTTCTATTTATGGCGTTGTGCGACAGGGGCCCATCAGTCGTCTATTGGGTTGGGCGTCCCCGATCAGGACGCGAGTCAAGGGCCCAGTTGGCCGTTGAGCCGACTAGTGGAGATAATCTAACACTTGGTTCTTGCAAGGCATTTGAGTTGAATATCAGTGATGCAATTACATATGTACTCTTGCTTAGTAATCAGAGAAGTTATGGACTGTTCTGGAAACCACCATGGCCTCCTTCAGTATGCATGGTTGTCACTTGGAAATTTCTTGCTGGGGTACATGATCTGCAGAGCAGTAGAACCATGGTTGCAATGTTTCTGGGGCTCAATGAACTAAAATCTGTGCTACAATGGCCAACACCTGCACAGAATAATATCAAGAAATATGTGCACTATTTTGAGCTTCATATCCTTTGTGGGTCTTTATTTCCTGAAATGATGGCTGTCTGCATGTTTTGGAATCATCCATCTGAAGGTTCAGGGCTCCTTTTGTTTTGCAATATTAGTGGTGGTCAACTATTGGTGATCAGTATTTGCAAGAAGCACAATTTTATTAAGCTATCTATTTGGCAAGTTTTTCTCAGTGAGCAACTCTTGAGCGTAGTTGGTCACCTACTCTATTCTGGAAGGTCACTATATTCTAATGAAGAGATAGCTGTCCTCAAGTTTGCCAACCATTTATGTGAAAGCTCAAGAATCTATGAAATGTTTCTACATCACAAAATTACTTCTGTTGCTTGGGATGCTGGTGATGTGCAGCTGAGCCACGGAATCTACATATTCAGAGAATGGACTGTCACATTGGATTTTGGTGGCGAAGTTATTTTTCCATGTGTCTGCAAAGTGAGAAAGTTACTAGGGACAAACCAGATTGATGCCAAGATGATTTGGCACTGGGCTGAATACAACTGGAATCAAATTTGCATATCTGGAAGTCAGCCTATTTCTTTGGTTACCTCTTACTGGAGCACTAAAGGCAGATTTCAGATAATCGTGTGCATGGAGTATTTTTGCTGCAGCTCTCTGGGGTTATACCACATAAAGATTACAGATCAACAAGCTGGAGTTGATGACTACTCGTGTACGCAATCGACACTATCACATCATATTATCATCAAGTGTGTGGAGTGCACAAGTGCAAGTTCACGTGTAATTACATGCATCATTTTTCACAGCGAGTTCACCACTATACAAGTCATCACCTACAAGACAATGGCTGGTTGTTCCACCCTTGAGCTCCAATTCTATCATCTGATGATTGCAGACTCCTGATAGATTGAATTGAAGAAGTGACAATCGATTTCAAAGTCTCTGCTATGGCCAAGCAATGCATATCTGACATTATCTGGCAGTTGAGTGCATCACAGCTTGAGGGCAAGCTGTCGCTTAAGGAGGGGAGAATGTCATGACCTGAGCAATAGGTCGTCATAGGAATAGCTAAGTGGGTTTTGCATTGGGCCTGCGTGCCTTTTTCTTGCTGGGCTGAGCCCATGTAACAGCTACTTATACTTTTTTTTTAGGAACAACAGCCACTGATACTGTGAACATCAGAATGGATAGGATGGATGAATCAATTAATCAAATTACCCCAAATCCTTCCTCTTCTATCTTCCTGCTCGAGACGGCGTCGCCGATCTCCCCCGCCGTGCGTGTTCATCGGCAAAACCCTTTAGTTATCTACAAGGATCGTAACAAAGACCAGCGAGCGTAACGATTGGAGGTTTCTCTTGATTTTTTGGGCCTTTTTTTCTTATACTCCTACTAAACACCAAGATATGAAATCAAAAAAAAAAAAAAAAAAAAAACAGCAAGACTCAATAACTTAAAGGCAGAACTGAGAAAGTAGGTACCAAATATGTTCTTGGCAAATGAGTGTGCAGAATACCTAAAATTCCGCAGCCCTATAAATATCCATGGAACAATGAATTTTCACTAATTAGTTAAATTTTACACTACCCAATTATGAAACAATGAATTTTAGCTACTATGACAATACAAAATAAAAAACCATGGAACAATAAAAAATAACCGGTGAGACAACTAAAAATAAACTACCCAACAACGGATTTTCATTGCTGAGGTTACGGTATGTAGATCAAACAACGAAAACCAAATTTACTACTATGTACTACTAGGAACATATTGTATCTCAGGTTTCGCAATTTACTACACGGAGTTTTAAATAGCCCACTATGACTGCCGCTTTTTGTGTTCATGTACAGTTTAGCCGCTATAGCCGATATAGCTCCGCTATTAGCTATTTTAGAAACAAACCGCTAAACATCTTAGCCCGCTATTTAAAACCCGTCACAGATGAGCCTCCTAAGCCAATTCATTCTAAACCAACACTTTAGTCATCACAGAGAGATACGCACACAATATGTATTTCCCTTATCATATCATAATCTACTACTGGTAGTAGTATACCCATGAGTACCACCAAGGGTGGGTGGGTACGTTCGCTGATTCGCTTAGGTGGACTCCTCGCCAAACTTGTGGTGGTCCTTGACGAACCTGCCCCAGTACCAGTGTCGCGCGAAGACGTGCGGCATGGCCTCCAGCGGCACGCCCTTGGTCTCCGGCACGAACGCGACGGCGAAGGCGGTCATGACCACCAGCCACGACGCGTAGAAGAGGAAGGTGCCGTACTTGAAGCAGCACAGCATCGCCAGGAAGAACTGCGCCTGCAGGAAGTTGAGCCCCAGGTTGAGCGCCACCGCCGCGCCCTGCCCCGCCGACCGCACCTCCACGGGGTATATCTCGCCGGGGATGGTCCAGTACAGCGCGCCCCACGACCAGCTGAAGCTCGCCGAGAACACCAGCGTCACCACCAGCACCGTCACCGCGTACCCCTTGGCCATCTTGCTCCCGTTGCCCAGCTGTGATCCGATGATGCTCGCCATCGCCACCTGCCGTCGCCGATCGAGAAGAATATTCAGCAAAGAATGTAACATGCATGTGTGATGAGCAGCTCAATTTGTTTGTCTGCATGCATGCCTGGCAAGTGAACATGAGCGCGCCGCCGATCATGAAGAGCAGCTTGCGGCCGTAGCGGTCCATGGCGAAGCCCGACGCGAGGATGCCGCCGATGTTCATGAGGCCCAGGATGACGGCGCCCATGAGCGCGGCGTCGCTCTCGAACCCGACGGTCCGGAACAGGATCGGCGAGAAGAAGGCGGTGACGGCGACCCCCGTGAGGTTGAGGAACACCGGGAACGCCACGGCCATCACCAGGTACGGCCGGTACTCGCGGCGCAGGATCCGCCGGAACGCGCCCTCCTCGTTCCGCCGGTCGTTCTCGGCCGCGGCGAGGATGTCCGCGAACTTGGCGCCGATGTCCACGCCCTTGCCGCGCACACGCTGGAGCGCGGCGCGCGCGTCGTCGTGCTTCCCGCGCAGGACGAGGCTGCTGGGGGTGTCCGGGATGAACGCGGCGCCCACCACCATGACGGCGGCGGGGACGGCGGCGAGGCCGAGCGACAGGCGCCAGCCCCAGTCGGGGATCCTCGAGGTGCCGTAGTTGATCAGGTTGGCCACCAGGTACCCGACGCTGATGAAGAGCTGGAACGCCGAGATGAAGCCGCCGCGCCAGCGGGGGGGCGACACCTCGGCGAGGTACACGGGCGTGGCCTGGCCGGAGAACCCGAGGCCCAGGCCGAGCAGCATCCGGCCGACGATGAGCATGGCGAGGTTCGCCGCGGCGGCGTTCACGAGGGCGCCCGCCAGGAACAGGCTGCCGCCGATCAGCATCACGGCCTGGCGCCCCAGCCGCCGGGTGACGCGGCTCGCCAGCAGCGTCCCCACCATGCCGAACGCGTACAGCGACGAGGTGAAGGCCGTCAGCGCCTGGTTGTTGTAGATGCAGTAGACGTCCTTGCTGCCGCCGCGCGCCGTCCTCTTGAGCAAGCCCGGGAAGAACTTCTTCAGAAAAGCCTCCATCTCCGACACACCTCCTGATCGTACGTTGTTGGCCACACATGCATGCATGGAGCAACAGAGTAAATCAAGTTCCGGCGAGATGATTTTTCAAAAATCATTTACTACGTTTTAGTTACTGGCAACTTATGCTAGATTTACACTTATCTTGTTGAGATGAAATTTCTAGGTAGAATTTGACAACACATTTGATCTGATTGTATAACTCGTCTAGAAAACCTTTTTTTTTTTTTTTTTTTTTCCTTCTTATACCGTGCTCATAAAGTTCGGGACACAGGAGTGGCCTTACTCACTTTGGAGGGTTGTTTTGTTGATGGCTTCTATGGCATACTCCCTCCGTCCCTTTTTAGAAGTCGTTTTTGGGAGTGCGTGCGGTCAAACTTTTCCAACTTTGACTACGTTTGTAGAAAATACGTGCAACATTTATATCTTCAAATAAATTTATTAAAAACTAGACTTTAAGATCTTTCCGATGATACTAATTACTTAATGTAAATATTTATATATTTTAATATAAAATTACCGGTAGTTTGAAAACGTTGACTTTTAGGGAAGCGAGAATGACATCTATTTAGGGACAGAGGGAGTAAGTCGTATAATGTTATTTTGTTGTGAGAGAAATATACCATTATAAACTGGCCTGATAATTTGAAGCGGACATATTTATATGGTGACATAAACATAAATAGCAGATACTTTACTTTTGGAAGTATCGGGGCTAGCTATGGACGGGAAGCAAAGTATGGAACAGGAACAGGAACAGAGTGAGGAACCTAAGTAAAACAGTGGTAGAACAGAGCTGAGAGTACGACAAAATACGGAACAGGAAGCTGAACAGAGTCGATTGGGCCACGATGCGAATTGAACGGCTGCGGAATTTCAACTTTTTGCTCGGAACAATTTCTAGGCGATTTGCTTTCAGCCTACACCCTTTCTTTTTCTCGTACCATTATTCTTTTTCTACTTCAAAAAAAAGAAGTGGAAAATATTCTCCTCTGATAAATAACACTAGCTTTTTACACGTCGTATTCATCGTATCAACATCATCGTGTCGATATAAAAACAAAATGCCCTTCTTGTCACTCACTCACTGCTTCATCACGCGCGAAACGACAGGCGCCTACTACTTCCAAATCCCATAATTTTTCGCAAAAAAACAATGTTTTGACGAGATTACCATCGAGTAGCCTACTTATACTACGACCAGCAGGCAGCCTAAGCCTACCGGTAGGTATCAAGATCGAAATGATTTTTACCTAGCCCTATAGTAGAGTAGTACCAGCCAGTAGCCACCATGTCATGTGTTGCATCTGCCAAAGCAATCCCTTTTCCTCCGACGAGAAAGAAAGAGATGCTACTAGCTCCTGAGCCGTGTGAGCCAGCCGCAGCGCACGGGTGGTGGTGGGTGGAAAGAAAGCTACGCAAACACACCGAGCAGAGCGTGACGTCTCCCGCGCGCGCGCGGCGGATTACGTCCAAAACCGTTGACGTCTCTACCAGCAGCCAAGAGCCAACGGCAACGCCACCACGCGCAGGGCGGCAGCCACAGCCGGCACAGCGGCAACGGCGGCCGACGAGCAGAGCAGGTGACCCAAGCCTTGACCGAAACCGAAGGCGACGCGTGCGCCACGAGGCCCGGCACTGTGCCTGTGTGCCCGACTGCCGGTGTGGTGTGCCTGCCGTGCAGGCACGAGGTATCGGCACCGCACACCCTAGCCGATCGAGATCGATGGACCACGGCACGGCATGGCACGGTCCAGCTCCAGCAGCAGGGAACCGGCCGGCGAACGAATCCCCGCTGAGTGGCCGCCATCATCGAATCGTATCGTACCCTACCTCCCCTGGCCCCGAGCGGTGTACGGCGGCGCTAGCTGATCTGGTGCCGGTCGGGACAGTGACACGACGCCTTTCCGCGATGCGCCCGCCACTGTACCTCCACTGTTGCCGGAGTACGTTGGGGTTAAACTTTCCGGGCACAGGGCACTGTTCCGTAAAACAAAAGTCAGACCGGCCGGACGGACGGATAGGACAGCAACTCGTCAGGAACTCGACACGAACTCGTCGTCCTCTCCGGCTTGGAATCTTGGATCTGGCTCCTCCGGCGATTTTAGAATTGTTTTTTTTAGAAGAGGGGTGGAGCCGTGGAGGACAGGACGGGCGCACACACCTACTACTACTGCTACCACGCGCGAGGATTAAAATTAATCGATCGACGATTTGGAGATCTTTGGTGTGGAACACACGGGAGAAAGCTTTCTCTCTGAAGGCTCGAATGGAAGAAGCAAGCAACCCACTTGAGCAGAAGGAAACAAACCCCGACATGGACAGGGAGAGCCTCTCTTCCCGTCAAAAGAACAAGGAGAGACACTTCTGATGCGCTTCAAAGCATGCACGGGCTTCGATTTGCCGCGGATGGATGGATATACTGGGAATCGAGTCACCTCCAATCGATCACCTCTTCCACCATGAGGCGAAGAATCCTACCATAATCGAGGGATCGACAGGGGCTACCTAGTAGTTCAATCAATCACACGAACCTACCGAGGGGGCATTTCTTGGCAAGGGCTCCACTGCTCGAGCCTTGCCGCAAGAAACGACACGGAAAAGCGGAGACGGGGGTGGCGCACCTGAGATGCCAATGTCGTAGCCGAAGATAAGGCCACCGGAGGCCGCCATGAGGCAGGTCACAACGACGGGGACGGTGAGGCCGCCACCGGAGTCCGCCATGCCGCCGCCGCCGCTGTTGAGGAGAGAGGCGCCACCGGGCATTTCTCGGCCCCCGGCTACTGCTGCTGCTCCCGCGACGCCGGCGCGGAGGAGCTCTTGTTATGCTCCGGCGAACTACTACTACTACTAGTCTGGAGCGGCGGCAGGCAGGCAGGCTGCACGAGGCCCGAGAGCTATATAGCACAGCACCTGGGAGTGGAAGTGGCAGTGGCAGTGGCAGGGGAGCAGAGCACCCGAGGTTGATGCTGTTGGGAAGGAACGGCTGCTGGTGCTGGCTGCTGACTGCCAAAACGTTGTCCGGGAGTCGCTGCTTTATATTTGTCCCCGTCTGGGTTTGGTCTCAGGAAATTTGGAAATGAATAAATAATAATAAACTGGTGGTAGTTGGTACTCCTACTCTACTCCGTATTTCAGAAATTCGCAAATTGCTCGGGTGCTGTTTCGGCTTTCAGAAATTCGCAAAATTGCCCGGAGTGCTGTTTCGGCTTTCCTCTTCTGCCCCCACAAGGGCATCCGAGGAATTATATATAAGCCGACAAATTTGGTTTCCCTGCAGATTAGTCAAAGGGTGCTTGTGCTTGTACTCTTGTACTCGGGAGGTCCTCACTGTACACTGGAATGACTGGATCTTTTGGAGGCGATGTCATGTTTGGTTTCTAGGGACTAAATTTTTTTTTTTTTTTTAAGTTCTAGTGACTAACAAAAAAATCATTTCAAAAAGAGTCTTTTAGGGACTAATAGAAGAAAAATCTCAAAAAAAAATCTCTCTTGTTTGGTTTGGTAGGGACTAAAAGGGATTTTTTAGTTCGAAAGACTAAAAAATCCCTAAACCAAACAGGACCTTATTTTAAAGGAAAATCAGGTGAGTTTCACGCATTTCGGTCTTGTTAACGTTCTGATCATGCTTTCTGAACATTATTGCTCTTTGGTCAATAAGGCCACTTGTAGTTGCTCCTCGAGACCTCAACGAGTTATGCACTTGAGTCTTGTTGAAATGAATGTTGTGGTCAGTTTTTTTTTTTTAATAAAACGAAGATTACTGTGATTAGAAAGCTTTAAAGAGGTACTCCAAATTAGCACCCAAATTCAGAGATATAATACTAAGAATAATACCGTAACGCATCTTACCTCTCCAAGGATTGCAAGAAAAAAAGGTGCTCTTTCTGCTTATGGTACTACTTCACATAGTACTGTGCTATATAGCACCCATAAAATTTCCTGTTTTTCCTTTTCACAAACTAAGGAGCAGTGGAGTAACACCCTCCCGCATTTTACATTAGAAAGTTTGGACCATATTTGTACTGTATGCAACAGACGCAAGATATATCTGGACAGGCAACCGATTTAGTAGGAAAGTGACAGCTCTTTTTCTCAGCTATAAGAGCAAGACTAATTATTTAGCCGGCTCCAGGTTGTAAGTCAATGCTATGTCACGTGCAACGAGTTATATAGCCAACTTGTATTATGATTTAGCTACATGTCTAGCTGCACCGAGGAATATAAGTATTCCCTTAGTTTCAAATTGTAGTTATTTTTTAGCTTTTCTAGATTCATTTCTTTTGCTATGTATAACTAGGTGCATAATAAAATCAATGTATCTAGAAAAGTCAAAATAAACTATAATTTAAAACGTATGGAGTATTTATTACTCATATATGTGCATATAATAATCTAGCATTGTTGTGAAGGGAAAATGTCAGCTTCTCGCCCGCTACAGGCTGGGAACATGTGTTTGTCTTTGGGTACACTGTGTGTTGTAGTTGGGCGAAATGTTTAACGTCAGCGGCTCATTCTCTCTCGTGATGTACGTGGTCAATTTTATGCTGATGTGAAACCTTTTCACCAGCTCAAATCAGGTTATTATACCTGCTCTAAGTTGTTTGTATATATGTTTCATGCACTACATTTCAAAATTTTAAAATTTCCAAATAACCTGGGGCGTATATACCAAGATTCTAAAACTTAAAATATTTTCTTTAGGGACCCTTTCTTTTAAGTTTCCTAATTATTTTTGTGGGAGATCGATATTTGGGATACCCGTAGCGAGCTCTCGGCCCAAACATAACCCCGAACCCCGATCGCGAGAAAGGAAGGACGTCCTACCGTGGCACACGAAGTCTTCACCACACATGAGCTCTCCACGCAGGACAGGGTCTCCGCCCGCTTCGGGCTCTCACAAATGAGCTCCTCGGACGGAGATCCGTCGTTCCGCTCTTTCGAAGTCTCTCAACGACGAGCCCCCCTGTCTTCAACGCGCTCAACCTCGTCCTGGGACCTCTTTCCGTCTCGCTCGAGCTCCCTCGCGATGAGCCTCACGACGACGACTGCCGAGAGCTCGTCCCGCCGCCTTCGAAGAAGCTCCGCGGGCACGGAGTTGGCCAACAACTCTCCGACAAGCTCAACCACTCCCCCGACGAGCACGCGGGCCACGTGAGAGCTACAGCTACGAGGAGAGGTCATTCGACCACCTCGCCATACCCCGTCGGCTCCAACAGCTCCGCTTCAGCATCGCCGCACACACGGGGTACGCCTTCCCATCGACGATATGCGCACGCCCATACCGGAAGAGACGTCTTCCAACTCGCGATTAGAGACAAGGCGACGCCTGACCGCCGTCCAAACCGCGATTCCCGCGTACGACGACGACCAATTTCAACGCCCAAGACGCTCAAGAGCTCGAAGGGAGCCCTCGACCGCGCCAGGAGCTCGCCTGAGAGCTCTTCCACATATCTACTACCCCTCGCACACGTGTTCTCATTTCTCCAAGTCCTCGGCCCGAGGGGAGCTCATGTCCCCTACCCCCCTTGCGACTATAAAAGGGGAGGTAGGCCTCCGGGTTGGGGCAAGAGAGAACAACAAGGTTCACTCTCAACACGCACACCCACTTGATATTGGCACTAGCCTCAATCATAGAGACTTGGGAGCCCTCTCCCTCTCTCGCCTTGCTTGTGTACCGAGCCCCGGTATGAGCGTTTGAGCTCAGATAGTGATTACTTGGACTAGGGAGCCCGATTTGCCCCGAACCGTATAAATCTTGTGTCATTGTCTCTAGAGCTAGGCCATCGGAGCACGCATTAGTCGACATTCCGTGATGGTGGTATTAGACCACCTACGCTGGCGCGCGAGGTAGGGGCAGCATTAGTGCGACATTTCTCCACTCCGATGGCTTCCCTCGGCTTCGACGACAGCCGCAGCGCTAGCGATGCGCTTCGGGCACTATCGATTTCTCTAGCGCCGTGCGGGAGGAGTCCTCACCGGAGCTGTCTTCACCCGCCCAATGCGGCGTGAGGACATTCCCGGCCGCCCCGAGGCGCCACCGACTCCGCCCCGATGAGCATGGGGCGGATTCGACTTCCGCGCCGGCCATCCCCGGGCCGCGCCGCCGCGGATCGCTTCTTCGTCCTTATCAAGGACCCGCTCCCGAACATCCCGGGGACGCGAGCCTACGCAGGTTTCAGGCTCGCTGATGTGACCTTCTCCACCGCCAACGCCGCCCCACAGCTTGCCGGAGAGGAGGTGTTGCCTGGCCGACGAGTTCACGGCAGCTCTATGCCGATGTACCCCGACGGGCAGCGGGCCTTCCACTTATCGGGCGACGAGCTCGGCGCACCAGCGTCCATGAGCTCGAGCTCACCCGATGGGATGAGCCTCATGGATTTACCCCACGTTCGGCAAGTTACATGTGCCACACCCCGAGGGTGTAGAGGAAGTCCACTCGAGCGACGCTCCCAACACACACACCGGACTCCGCCCGACGCCGCGAAAGCCAATTTGCCGACCGCCAAGGCTCTACTGGAAGAGCTCGAGGAGCCTCGAGCGCGCCAGCAGCCCAAGAGCCGAAGCCCTCCCCCGCCGAGCAAGGTGGAGGGAGACAAAGAATCACGAGCACGAGCTCGAGCCCGCGAGGTCCACGATCGCATCAACCGGACGAGGGCCCGAACAGCCTCCCGCCTGCCCGGGAGGGCATCTCGTGACCCGGGGGCGGCCGCAGCGCTACCCTCCGACGCTGTCCCCGGCCCCCGAGGGACCCGAGGCACGCAGACCCACGAGCAACTCAAGAGGCTCCCCGGGGCGTGCGCGCGGTCCAAAGCCAGCGGCGAGCTCGGGGGGTCGCACCGCCGACCGCTAGAGGAGCACGAGGCCTCCTCGCATCCCGGGAAACCACGCTGCGCCGACCAGTCGGCGAGAACCGCGATGCCGTGGACACCATCAACGCCCAAGACAAAGCGGAGGCTCGGGCCAAGAAGAACGTCCCCCGGACGACGACAAGTACCACCGCGACGACCACAAGAAGCGGCCCCCGCACCTACAAAGAAGCGACGCGGTGGGGGGCGCCCACGACAAATAAGAAGACAAGAGCCGCAGCCCCACACACCTGCGCCGTCCGCGGAGCCCCGCCTCCTAAGCGAGACCGCCTGGCCCCGGAGCTCGAGCTCAAGGAGGCCGAGGGGGGGCGTTCGGCTCCGCGATCCACGACACCCCATTCCTTCTCATTTCCGAGCCCGACCGTGCGTAGTACAATGGGGAGACCGACCGCCACGGCCGAGGATTACCGCCTGGCCGCCAGCCGGGGCGCCGACAACGACTACTTCATCATCCGCAACCTCCCGCTTTATCTTGTAGATTCCGCACGGTCGTGGCTTGAGCACCTCCCGGAGGGCACCATCCGCAACCGGGAGGACTCGCGCGACATCTTCGGTCGGCAACTTCCGTGGCACCTACACCAGGCCGAGCACGACGTGGGACCTCCGAGGGTGCAAGCGTAAGAAGGGGAGGGCCCCGCGACTACATCAGCGCTTCTCCAAACTCGCAACAACCTCTCCGAGGCCTCCGACCCGAGGTCATCACCGCCTCTCACATTCGGCACCACCGCGAGACCCTCATCCACGAGCTCCGGCGCCCGAAGCCCAAGACCGTGAAGGAGCTCTCAACCCCGCCACCCGCCATGACGAGGGGAGAGGACGCCCGCCTCCGCCGGCCACGGGCAAGGGCAGGCCCAAGGTCGACGATGACGCCGCCGAGGATATGGCTCCCGCGCCGCAAGAAGAACAAGAAGAACAAGCGCCCCCGCGACAACGACGACGACGAGTTCGTCCGGGTGCGGGTAGACAAGCGCAAGGCTGGCTCCCCGACGAGTTCGACGGAGACCTCTACATCGGAGGGCGGCGCCCGTCAACGTGGTCTTCGGGGAGCTCCGGCCACGAGTCCAAGCTGCCGCTAAAAAGCTCACCCCCGCGCGAGGTCCTCTTCACCGAGCCCGCAACGCCCCGCCTACCTCAAGTGGTCGAGCTCGGCGATCACCTTCGACAAAGCCGGATCACCCACGACACATCCCGTATCCGGGAGGTACCCACTTGTCGTCGACCCCATCATCGGCACCAAGCGCCTTGGCAAGGTGTTGATGGATGGTGGCAGCGGTCTCAACCTCTTCTACATCCACGCGCTCCAAGCCCTTGGCATCCCCAAAGGCACGACTCCGTCCCTCGCCGAAACCAACCACCGGCGTGGTGCCGGGAAACAAATGGTCCCGCCGGGCGGATCGATCTCCCCGTCACCTTCGCACCCCGACAACTTCCGTAAGGAGGTCCTCACGTTCGAGGTGCTCCCCTTCAAGAACGCCTACCACGCGTTGGGGCGGCCATGCTACGCGGTTCATGGCCGTCCCCAACTACACCCACCTCAAGCTCAAGATCCCCGGGCGAAGGGGGTCATCACCGCCGACTCCACCTTCGAGCACGCCAGTCGCCGCCGGCCGCTGTCCCAAGACGCCGACGCGCAATCGAGATCGAGGAGATGCTGCCAAGATGATGGCTCGGCCACGAGGACTCCCGAAGCTCAAGAAGGTGGCCGGGGCCAAGCGAGCACGGCCGACGAGCTTAGTAAGCCGGGGAGCGCGAGCTCTCCCAGGCGAGGCGACAAGGTCACCGGCACGTTCGAGCCCGAGAAGGACGCCAAGGAGGTCAAGATCGACGGGGCGACGGGCGCACCCCCCGGCGTGGGGTCCGAGCTCTCTCCCAAATAGGAAAGCAAGCTCGCCGACTTCCTCCGCGCGAACCTCGACGTATTGGCGTGGAGGGCCTCGATATGCCCGGCATACCGAGGGAAGTCGCCGAGCACTCCTTGAACATCAAACCCGGCTCTCGGCCGGTGAGGCAAAAAGGCTCAGACGCGTTTCGACGACGATCGACGCCGGGGGCAATCGCCGAGGAGATAGACAAGCTCTTAGCCGCTAGGTTTATCAAGGAGGTGTATCATCCCGAGTGGATAGCCAACCCTGTACTAGTTAGGAAGAAGAATGGGAAATGGAGAATGTGTGTTGATTACACGGGTCTCAACAAGGCATGCCCAAAGGATCCGTTTCCTTTGCGCGCATCGACCAAATTGTTGACTCCACCTCCGGGTGCGAGGCGCTCTGTTTTCTTGGACGCTTACTCCGGCTACCACCGGATCGCGATGAATGAGCTCAATCAGCTTGCCACCTCCTTCATCACTCCGTTTGGCGCGTGCATTGCGTAACAATGCCCTTCGGTTTGAAAACGCGGCGGCGCCACCTTCCAAAGGTGCATGCAGAAAGTCTTCAAAGAGCTCCTCGGAAAGCTCGTAGAAGCATACGCCGGCGACATATCGTTGTCAAGACAAAGCGCCGAAAAGAGCTCATCCCCCGACCTCGAAAAGGTCTTCGTCAAGCTCCGAGAGTTCGAGTCAAGCTCAACCCCGAAAAGTGCGTTTTCGGGGGTCCCCCGAGGAAGTTGCTTGGCTTTATCGTCTCCGAGCGTGGCATCGAGGCTAACCCAGAGAAAATCGCCGCCATCACGAGCATGGGGCCGATCAAGAACGTCAAGGCGCGCATAACGGCTCACGGGGTGCCTAGCCGCTAAGTCGTTTTATAGCTCGACTCGGGGAACGGAGCCTCCCACTCTACAAGTTGTTGAAGAAAACCGAAGCGCCCGCTGGACCGACGAGGCCCGGCAAGCTCTCGACTCACCGGGCAACTCCTGCCAACCCGCTAGTGCCTGCCGCGCCCGCGCCCAACGAACCGATCCCCTCCTCTACATCTCGGCCACCTCGAAGGTGGTAAGCACCACGCCGTCGGTCGAGAGGGAGGGGAAGGGCACGCGCCAGCGTACGCCCGGTACTTCACGAAATCCTCACCGACACCAAGACTCGCACAAGCACCGAAAGCTCAGGTGGGCCGCGCTGTCGATCACCCGCAGAAACCAGCACTACTTCGACTCCCACCCCGGCCACGGTCGCCTCCGGTACCGCCGGCAGATCATCCATAGCCCGAGGTTATGGGCCGCATGGCCAAGTGGGCAATCGAGCTCAAGGGGCCGACATCACCCACGCCCCAGAGACGCCATAAGTCTCCAGCCCCGGGCTGACTTCATCGGGCCGAGTGGATCGAGGTCGAAAGCACCACCCGCACCGACACGATCGGTACCGACGCCAGACTCGACCGGATCCGTGAAGAAGTATGGCGCCGGCGGTCGGGCTCATCTTTATCTCCCGAACAAGGTGCGCAAGAAGTACTCGATCCGCCCACGCCTCCCGGCGCCCAACAACGGGTCGAGCACGGGCTCGTGAATGGTTTGCGTATCGTGCACCGAGCTTCGGCATCCGGCACCTCAAGGCCGGGCGACTCGAGCTCGTGAAGAACCAAGTCATGAAAGAGGTCGTCATTGCGTCAACCCAAAGATGATCGCGTACCACGGAAGGTCCGAGCTCGAGGAGCACTTCCACAGCTCGAGGTCAACCACGTCCATCGCCACCTCAACAACGACGCCGACGCCCAAACCGCATCCGCATCGCTGCGGTTTACGGCTGCGCGTCTTCATGCACGCAGCGGCACAAGCCGTCGATACGGCTCAAGGGTGAGGCCAGTGGCGGCGACGCGGCGACTCCTCGATCGCCCGACGACGCGTTCGAGATCCTATGGAGTTAGGCGCTCCCGCAAGCTCGCCCAATCACGAAGGCACGCTCGGGCGACGGCTCCGCCCGACCGCTCGGAGATGGCTCTGGGCCGGGTCAACCCGACCACGACGACCCCAAAGCCCGACCGGCGGATCCCGCTGCTCAAGTGGTTCAAGGAAGGCAAGCTCCCCGGGGCAAGAAGAGTCAAGACGCCCGGCGCAAAGAGCTAAATCTTTCATCCTCGCGGAGAAGAGCTCTACCGCCGCTGAGCCTCCGACGCCCTCCGGCGATGCATCACCTTCGAGCAAGGGGAAGAACTCATCAAGGAGATCCACGCCGGCGAACGCGGTCACCACGCGCGCCACGAGCTCGTTGGGGAAAGCATTTCGTCAAGGCTTCTAACTTGCCGACCGCCCGTAGCGCACTGTTGGTATTTGTTAACCTACGGGAATATTATGATGGATAATCCGCAAGTTTAACGGATACGGTGAGCACTTCACCCGAATAGGGCTTTAAATATCGAATCCACGGGGAGAAGGTGAGAGAGCATGTCGAAAGTGTATAGCTAAATCCGAGTGGCTAAAACTAGATTAAAAAAGAGAGGTAAGGAGTTCCATTAGGAAGGTCTTGTTCTCACTTCAAGTAAATCATTTGCACATTGTTCTTAAGAGGGTTGTCATGAAGAAACTCTTAATAAAGGGAATCTACGCTAACAACGCAGGGGCTCCTACGATTTCTAGAAACGGGCAAAGGCGTAACAAAGGACTCAATTGCTTGCCACCACCACGATCGGCCTTAACAAGTGTCTTCACCCCGGCCTATAGAAGGTATTCGTAATAAGCTAGTCAATCTAAGCACCACGCTTACATTAATCTAACAACTTCAACTCAAGAGCAACCAAGAATCAAAGTAATCTTATCAAAGAAATACGAACCTTAAGAACAATAGAGACAATACCACTTACTCGAATGGAAGTCGAACAATCCACAAGATCTCGAGTTGAGCTCCAATGGCACCAACTCCAGAGGAAGAAGAAGATGGAGGCGCCGACGACTCAGGGGCCTTCCTTCAACTCCGCCTCAACCGCGCTCTAATTCTCTCAACTTGAAGCTCTACTCTCAACTCTAATCTAAGGCTTCTAGTTCTACATCTTGTCTAATCTTCTACTTCTAGTTCTTGAACTAGAGCTAAGGCCGTCGACTAGAGTTGGATCTCGATCCGATATGATGATGAGTTGATCCGAGATTGATTGAATCGGGGCCTGGGGGCTTGCTTATATAGGGGTCTTCTTATGTCTCTTCAACCCAAGTGTGTGGTATTTAATCTTCATGCATCTCGTGCTTAACCGACGCCCTCGGATCAAACCGACATCAAACGACCCGGATTAGATTGCGTCTTAGAGGCTGGTGGAGGAAGCTTCAGGAGACAGGGGCAACTTGCCGCCAAGCCGGGCCGATCGGCCCATTTTATTGGCCGATCGGCCCGTGGTGGGTCCCACCACGGGCCCCGATGCGTCGTGGCTTCCGAGTCTTCTAGATGATGTTTTCTTGATTGTCAAGTCTCGTTCACGTCGGGTGTAATCCGGAGCCTTCTAGACTTGTTTGGAGTTGGATTGCGTTACGTATTCTATCGTTTTTCTGTTAAGTCCCCCGCAAATCACAACTTTACCAAAACTCATGGAAATCATTAGTATAAACCCCTAATAAGGTTATCTAATTATATTTTAGTCCTTTTCCATGTTTAGTTGACAATTAAAAGTATACGTTAACAAGTGTCAACAAACTCCCCACACTTAGGCTTTTACTGCGTCCTCGATAAAAGGATGGTCTAACTTTTTAATGTAACCGTAGAGACAAAGGATGGATCATAATTATACTCCATGGTCATACCTGCACTTTGGGATATCGAGCATGAAATGGTTAGAAGCAGATCACCTTAAATTCTTAAACCAAGTCACTTGGAGAGATTTTGCATAAGTTTTGAAAAGAAAACATAGTTCTACTTACTCCTTTGTGACACTCTCAAGTCTCTCAAAATATATTATATCCTCACGGTTCATTTATCATATGTGGAGCTCAAGAACATGTAGCATACTTACCTTGTATTTATTGCTAAGTCAACTGTGGATCCATGGAGATAGATGTCATAAGTCATAGATCAAGATGTGCATGTGAGTCAAGATTATTATTATCCTTTGCTCTCTCTAGTTGAAAATCGTCTATCTCCCTTTTTGGAACATTTTATTTTTCAAGCGAGGTAACCGGCTATTTAGTGGAGAGGTGGGTTCTACTCACCCCGGACACTTGTCCATTTTTACTCTCTTATTTATTAGAGAAGTGGGCCCTACTCACCCTCGGACACTTGTCCATTTTTTCTTCTCTTTATTTTTGCCTTTTTCTCTTTTTTTTTTTCGAGAGGGGGGTTCTTTGACCCGTAGAACACTTGCTCATTTTCTCCTCTCTCTCACTTTTTCTCTCCACTCTTAGAATTTTGAATATTTGGCTTTTTCATAGCTGTACCTTTTTCAACAATTAAAATTATGGGAGATAGAGATTAAAACTTTTTAGAGCATGGATACTTTAGTGAAAGCAATTATACGTGATCTTGATCTTAGACTTTAGACAAATTTCAACATGGGTCGTGGTTTTGACAAAGCTCAACACAAGAAAGCAACAATTAATTAGATATATCTTTAATGATTGCTATGGCTCTATTAGGATGTATCATTGATCACAAAGGAGAAGCATAACTAATGATTAATATTTTGAAATAAATAACTCTCAAGGACAAGATACAAGAAAGAGGATCTCATTATTCTAACTTTATTCTTTCTCATGTTTTAAGCAATTAAAGCATCCCAATAAGTGACAGGTATATGTAGGAATTTAATCATGCAAAACTTTGTTCATGGGTTAACAAGACATCTTTTTCATATAGGGAAAACATGGCATAACGAGAATAGACTTATTTTATTTCGAACGGAAAGTAATTTGCGAAAATTGAAAAGTTTTAGGAAGCAAACCGAGCGGTGGATGAAACTGGGCTGAGTGGGGCGAGGCGGGGGGCGGTCGGCCTAATAATTGGGCCGGTCGGCCGCCCTGCGGGCCGTGTCGGGGGCGCGGTTCGTCGTCTTGAGTTGATGGTTCCGTCTTGGTTCAATTTCTTGATTTTGGTCGTGAAGAATTCTTTTGGGTCGCCGAGGATCTCCCCCACACTTATTTTTTACGCTATCTTGCATACAAAGCATGGTGGAGACAAAAACATATCAGAAAAAATGTGGAGAATAATTGACTCAACTTGTGGATGACTTCCATAAGAGCACTTTTATTATATAATTCTGAACCCTAATATTTAAAGTAAACTAATTTTAACTAAACCGAACTAACCGAATTAATCGAACTAACTTTAAGACTTAAACGCTAAGACTTATTAATTCTAATCAAAGCAAACATATATAATAACTAGCTAAAAGAATAGTGATACCTATCGTGATAAGCTGGGGTGCTCTCCCCCAATTTGGATCTTGAAGTAGTCCTTTCGTTCGTCCTTGGAACTTGTTCGCCGCTAAATGTTCTCCCCGCAAACATTAATTCCGCATATACCGAAGGAACAAATTCTAGGAACATGTTGTGAGCCTTCATGTGCTCACATATTTTTTGGATTTTTCTATAAAAGCGTGGACCTTCATGTGCCCACATATTTTTAGGAATTTTTCTATGCAAAAAGAATGATGATGCAAAAACATATGAATGCAATATTTTTGATTTTATTTTTATGCCACCACAAGATGAGGGAGTACTTGCATGGGGCTTAAAGAAACCGATGCAAATGCAAAGCAAACATATTTTTATGATTTTTTATGCGGGTGTAGGAAAGTAAATATGCTAAAGGAAATATGTTAATTTAAATATGCCGTGTAGAAAATAAATATGCGAGATAAATACCGAAGTTACCTCTGGCGAGAGTTTTGAGTACTTACTCCATGGCGTGCATCATCGATGGCATCTCGTCGGAGTGTCGTGGTCCGAAATGGTGCCTTCAATGATCTCGACGAGTGGCGTAGGCGAGGTGGCCGATGGAGATGGTGTTTGTTCGGGTTGATGACGCGGGTAGTGGTAGGTCTTCCGAAGGTGTACTCTTGACGCCCTCTTTAGTAGGTGATGCTTCTTTCTTTTTCCATGTCGCTTCTTCTGAGGAGACCTTTCTTGGAGTGGCAGTGCCGAAAGTGTTGATTGGTCGGGGGCGGCGAATTTCTTTAATCTTTCTTAATGTCTTCCTTGTTCGTCAACTCCGTTCCAACCGGTCTTGTGATTTTTAGCAGCGTCTCAGCGTCTTGTTCTTCTTGGGTCTTGTGGTGAGGTAGGCAATAGTGGTGGCCCTCTTGATGGAGTATGGGGATGAATGATGACCCATTGCTCTTATCAAGTGGTCTACACCTCCCAATAATGTCGTGCTCACTTTGATCTTCCCGGGTCACTCTTCAAGTGCATCATCGATCTTAATAGCCACTTGGTGATGGCGTTGCCCATGTTCTTGATTCACCGCTTGAAGGAAGATTGGATGGTGGCAATTTGGCGGCGTCTTGTTTAGTGTGCATATTTGTAGGTCGGGGACTTCCACTTGTAGGAATTGGGAAAGTAAGACTTTCTCCTCTTATTAAAAAAGTGAGTCCCCGCTTGCAAAGACAAGGTAGAGATCAAGTGCATGGGCTGTTGGTGGGAAAACACCATCGTAACCAAAATTTTATTTACTTCTACTCTAACCTTGTGGGCACATTGAACAAGATAAAGATAATGTATAAGTTCTTTTTTATGACAAGGGTGGTAAGATCAGAAGATAAATCTAGCACATAAATATTTTTAGAAAAATAATGAGTGAACAAGAAAATGATGCTAGAAAAGAGTTTTAGAAAGCTAACATGTCGAGTTAACAAGATTGAATCATGTGAAACTATAACTCTAGCATGTTTGACTTTTTTATTTATGAGAATGCCATAGTAAAGAGGAATTAACGACAACTTACCTCAAGGTGTTACCTTTATTATTGGAATATGATGGCGCTATTACACCTTGTGGTGGTCCTTCTCTTCTTCTTGAGTGGCATGTGGAGTGACAGTGCATGTCGGGGAGGAAGAGGATGGCTTAATTATCTTCAATGGACTTGGCCTCCCTCCTTGATGCTTCCATCACCCATGAATTCCTCCTTCGAGTGAGTGATTCTGATTGTGGATCTTGTCTTGTGTCACTCTTCTTCTTCTTGGCTTATCGGGAATTCTTTTTTATCCATAAGTCATGTCTCACATGTCTTGCTCCATCTCTAGTGAGTTCATCTCGACCTCCCCAAACTTGTTTTGAGTTTATTATTTTTCTGCAGGGGTTAGTCCAACAAAGATATACCAAGCATCTACTATAGTGTACTATGGTTCAAAAGTCAACCTAGACACCACGTCTAATTTGATTTAGGAAGGCGTTCTAACCTAAGCACCATGCTTAATTTAAAAAGCCTTTAGAAGAAAGATCACCACACCTTATGGTTTCAGGAATCAAACTAAACACCATGTTTAACTCGAGCCATGAAAACAATTTAAACTAAGCACCCTGCTTAATCTAAAAGGTGTATGAAAATACTTCAAAACCTAAGCATACTATAGTAAACAATGGTAGCATGAAAGCATTGCAGAGATTTATTCAAACAGAGATGATAAAGCATGATGTGTGTTTAACAGATCGAGCATGCATAAAGGTAAAGACAACCAAGCTAGTGTAGCAACACGACAATAAATGTTTCTATGTATGTAATTCAATGTTGCATAATGACTGGTTGGACATACCTTGTATTGTCATCCTTCGTTCTTCTTTACTCCAAATGGCATGGTCAGTGACAAGAATAATTCAAGGAAAAATTTTTATAATCATATGCTCATAATGTAGGGGTATATAGTGATAAGTTTTTTATAGTAATTCCCCTAGAGTGCTTGTTTTAGGACAAAAAAGCTCGTCCTTGGGAAACTTTCAATTTATGAATCAAGATGATGAAGTGGTTTCCCTTATACCGCCAATCAAAATTTTAAGCCATAGGAAAATTCATCAACAACCACCCTTTCTAAATTTTTAAGAAAGAGAGTATGAGGGGGGATGGAGATCTCATGTGCGGCAAGAATTGAGATAGCAATCAATTTAGGAGTTTTCAAATGAGCATGGACTAGGTGGAAAAAGTTCTATTTATGAAGTAGTCTTTATGCTCATTGATGTTCTCCGTAAAATGCGTTCCTTTTGGTCTTCCTTAGATTATTCATAATATTTTATGATCGTGAGGAGACACAAGAAAAGGGCACAAGAGGATTCATTGGGCTCAAGGATGCGGTTAAAGATGGGTTCGAAAAAGAATTATCTAATTTGAACATAGAAAAGAGAGACAGGAGTGGCTTCGTGATGGCTTTTGCTCTCTTCCTATGGCATGATTAGATATGCCATCCTTGAGGTTCCCTCAATGTCCTTGCGTAGCAATAAAGGTGCTTTCTAAGAGATTATCTTAAAAGAGGTTTGGATTGTATATGGTCTCTTGTGAAGCTGGAAGTTCGTGAAACTCATCATCTAAAGAAATATCCAAGGGTTTAATTTCTTTTCCCCTTAAAGGTTTTTAGCGCATTGATGGTTTGGGGTTGATAGCTAAGCCTTGGGATAGGAGTGATGGTGATATAGCTATCAGAACTTCTATTTTTTTCGGCTGGAGGATGATTCTTCTTCCTTTGGGTGGTCATAAAGAATGCTAGTATATGAGTTTCACCCGCTGAGTTCGTCAAAGCAAACCTTGCTTAAAAAGGGACAGAAAAGGTTCCTCCAAAAACTGCATGATGATCATGCGCACAACACTTTCATGATGTCGGCAAAGACTCCTACCATAGAAGATATGATCCCGCTTCTCACTCCTCGAGAAGTATTGCTTCATGATCATTTTGATCAACCGTAGGGCGTAGCTAATGGCCAGATGTAAGGATGAGATCTAAGGATTCTAGTGGCCGAGCTTCCGCTTAAGGGTGCAGTATAAGATAGGTAAATATGGAATCAATTGATCCCACGAAGATAGAAAAAGATGAGAAGATAGAATAAAAAGAAAAAGATAAAAGTATGGTACAAGATTCAGCTATAGTTTTTCAACGTGGTCTCAAACCGTTCTCCCGCAAGAACGGCGCCGGAAATGCTTGTTGGTATTTGTTAACCTACAGGAATATTATGATGGATAATCCGCAGTTTAACGGATAATGGGTGAGCACTTCACCCGGAATAGGGCTTTAAATATCGAATCCACGGGGAGAAGGTGGAGAGAGCATGTCGAGTGTATAGCTAAATCCGAGTGGCTAAAACTAGATTAAAAGAGAGGTAAGGAGTTCCATTAGGAAGGTCTTGTTCTCACTTCAAGTAAAATCATTTGCACATTGTTCTTAAGAGGGGTTGTCATGAAGAAACTCTTAATAAAGGGAATCTACGCTAACAACGCTAGGGCTCCTACGATTTCTATAAGCGGGGCGGCGTAACAAAGGACTCAATGGCGCTGTCACCACCACGATCGGCCTTAACAAGTGTCTTCACCCCGGCCTATAGAAGGTATTCGTAATAAGCTAGTCAATCTAAGCACCACGCTTACATTAATCTAACAACTTCAACTCAAGAGCAACCAAGAATCAAAGTAATCTTATCAAAAGAAATACGAACCTTAAGAACAATAGAGACAATACCACTTACTCGAATGGAAGTCGAACAATCCACAAGATCTCGAGTTGCGCTCCAATGGCACCAACTCCGGAGGAAGAAGAAGATGGAGGCGCCCGCGGCTCCGGGCCTTCCTTCAACTCCGCCTCAACCGCGCTCTAATTCTCTCAACTTGAAGCTCTACTCTCAACTCTAATCTAAGGCTTCTAGTTCTACATCTTGTCTAATCTTCTACTTCTAGTTCTTGAACTAGAGCTAAGGCCGTCGACTAGAGCTGGATCCGACCGATATGATGATGAGTTGATCTCGAGATTGATTGAATCGGGGGCACGGGGGCTTGCTTATATAGGGGTCTTCTTATGTCTCTTCACCTTCAGCGGCGATGTGGTATTTAATCTTCATGCATCTCGTGCTTAACCGACGCCCTCGGATCAAACCGACATCAAACGCCAGGATTAGATTGCGTCTTAGAGGCGGTGGAGGAAGCTTAGGAGACGGGGGCAACTTGCGCCAAGCCGGGCCGATCGGCTTTGTTTATTGGGCGATCGCCCAGGTGGGTCCCACCCGGGCCCCGCGATGCGTCGCGGGTCGGAGTCTTCTAGATGATGTTTTCTTCGGTGTCAAGTCTCGCTCACGTCGGGTGTAATCCGGAGCCTTCTAGACTTGTTTCGGAGTTGGATTGCGTTACGTATTCTATCGCTTTTTTCTGTTAAGTCCCCGCAAATCACAACTTTACCAAAACTCATGGAAATCATTAGTATAAACCCCTAATAAGGTTATCTAATTATATTTTAGTCCTTTTCCATGTTTAGTTGACAATTAAAAGTATACGTTAACAAGTGTCAACAAACTCCCCCACACTTAGGCTTTTACTCGCCCCCTCGATAAAAGGATGGTCTAACTTTAATGTAACAGTAGAGACAAAGGATGGATCATAATTATACTCCATGGTCATACCCGCACTTTGGGATATCGAGCATGAAATGGTTAGAAGCAGATCACCTTAAATTCTTAAACCAAGTCACTTGGAGAGATTTTGCATAAGTTTTGAAAAGAAAACATAGTTCTACTTACTCCTTTGTGACACTCTCAAGTCTCTCAAAATATATTATATCCTCACAGTTCATTTATCATATGTGGAGCTCAAGAACATGTAGCATACTTACCTTGTATTTATTGCTAAGTCAACTGTGGATCCATGGAGATAGATGTCATAAGTCATAGATCAAGATGTGCATGTGAGTCAAGATTATTATTATCTTTGCTCTCTCTAGTTGAAAATCGTCTATCTCCCTTTTTTGGAACATTTTATTTTTCAAGCGAGGTAACTTGACTATTTAGTGGAGAGGTGGGTTCTACTCACCCCGGACACTTGTCCATTTTTACTCTCTTATTTATTAGAGAAGTGGGCCCTACTCACCCTCGGACACTTGTCCATTTTTTCTTCTCTTTATTTTTGCCTTTTTTTCTTTTTTTTTTTCAGAGAGGGGGTTCTTCGACCCGTAGAACACTTGCTCATTTTCTCCCTCTCTCACTTTTCTCTCCACTCTTAGAATTTTGAATATTTGGCTTTTTTTTCATAGCTGTACCTTTTTCAACAATTAAAATTATGGGAGATAGAGATTAAAACTTTTTAGAGCATGGATACTTTAGTGAAAGCGAAGGTACGTGATCTTGATCTTAGACTTTAGACAAATTTCAACATGGGTCGTGGTTTTGACAAAAGCTCAACACAAGAAAGCAACAATTAATTAGATATATCTTTAATGATTGCTATGGCTCTATTAGGATGTATCATTGATCACAAAGGAGAAGCATAACTAATGATTAATATTTTGAAATAAATAACTCTCCAAGGACAAGATACAAGAAAGAGGATCTCATTATTCTAACTTTATTCTTTCTCATGTTTTAAGCAATTAAAGCATCCCAATAAGTGACAGGTATATGTAGGAATTTAATCATGCAAAACTTTGTTCATGGGTTAACAAGACATCTTTTTCATATAGGGAAAACATGGCATAATGTAATAGACTTATTTTATTTCGAACGGAAAGTAATTTGCGAAAATTGAAAAGTTTTAGGAAAGCAAAACCGAGCGGTGGATGAAATCGGGCTCGAGTGGGGCCAGCAGGCCGGTCGCCGCCTAATAATTGGGCGGTCGGCCTGCCGCTCCGGGCCGTGTCGGGCGCGGGTTCGTCGCGGCGAGTTGATGGTTCCGTCTTGGTTCGAATTTCTTGATTTTGGTCGTGAAGAATTTCGTTGTCGCCGAGATCTCCCCACACTTATTTTCTGCTATCTTGCATACAAAGCATGGTGGAGACAAAAACATATCCAGAAAAAATGTGGAGAATAATTGACTCAACTTGTGGATGACTTCCATAAGAGCACTTTATTATATAATTCTGAACCCTAATATTTAAAGTAAACTAATTTTAACTAAACCGAACTAACCGAATTAATCGAACTAACTTTAAGACTTAAACGCTAAGACTTATTAATTCTAATCAAAGCAAACATATATAATAACTAGCTAAAAGAATAGTGATACCTATCGTGATAATCGGGGTGCTCTCCCCAAACCGGATCTTGAAGTAGTCCTTTTCGTTTCGTCCTTGGAACTTGTTCGCCGCTAAATGTTCTCCCCGCAAACATTAATTCCGCATATACCCGAAGGAACAAATTCTAGGAACATGTTGTGAGCCTTCATGTGCTCACATATTTTTGGATTTTTCTATAAAAGCGTGGACCTTCATGTGCCCACATATTTTTAGGAATTTTTCTATGCAAAAAGAATGATGATGCAAAAACATATGAATGCAATATTTTTGGATTTTATTTTTATGCCACCACAAGAAGGGAGTACTTGCATGGGGCTTAAAGAAACCGATGCAAATGCGACAAACATATTTTTATGATTTTTTATGCAGGTGTAGGAAAGTAAATATGCTAAAGGAAATATGTTAATTTAAATATGCGTGTAGAAAATAAATATGCAGATAAATACCGAGTTACCTCTCGGCGAGAGTTTTGAGTACTTACTCCATGGCGTGCATCATCGATGGCATCTCGTCGGAGTGTCGTGGTCCGAAATGGTGCCTTCAATGATCTCGACGAGTGGCGTGAGACGAGGTGGCCGATGGAGATGGTGTTTGTTCGATTGATGACGCGGGTAGTGGTAGGTCTTCCGAAGGTGTACTCTTGACGTCCTCTTTAGTAGGTGATGCTTCTTTCTTTTTTCCATGTCGCTTCTTCGGAGGAGACCTTTCTTGGAGTGGTGTGTGCCGAGTGTTCGTTGGTCGGGCCGAGCGAATTTCTTTAATCTTTCTTAATGTCTTCCTTGTTCGTCAACTCCGTTCCAACCGGGTCTTGTGATTTTTAGCGGCGTCTCCGCGCCTTGTTCTTCTTGGGTCTTGTGGTGAGGTAGGCAATAGTGGTGGCCCCTCTTGATGGAGTATGGGGATGAATGATGACCCATTGCTCTTATCAAGTGGTCTACACCTCCAAAGAATGTCGTGCTCACTTTGATCTTCCTGGGTCACTCTTCAAGTGCATCATCCGATCTTAATAGCCACTTGGTGATGGCGTTGCCCATGTTCTTCGCCGATTCACCGCTTGAAGGAAGATTGGATGGTGGCGGTGGCGCCGCCTTGTTTAGTGTGCATATTTGTAGGTCGGGGACTTCCACTTGTAGGAATTGGGAAAGTAAGACTTCTCCTCTTATTGCGCAAAGTGAGTCCCGCTTGCAAAGACAAGGTAGAGATCAAGTGCATGGGCTCGTTGGTGGGAAAACACCATCGTAACCAAAAATTTTATTTACTTCTACTCTAACCTTGTGGGCACATTGAACAAGATAAAAGATAATGTATAAGTTCTTTTTTTTATGACAAGGGTGGTAAGATCGAAGATAAATCTAGCACATAAATATTTTTAGAAAAATAATGAGTGAACAAGAAAATGATGCTAGAAACAGCTTTTAGAAAGCTAACATGTCGAGTTAACAAGATTGAATCATGTGAAACTATAACTCTAGCATGTTTGACTTTTTATTTATGAGAATGCCATAGTAAAGAGGAATTAACGACAACTTACCTCAAGGTGTTACCTTTATTATTGGAATATGATGGCGCTATTACACCTTGTGGTGGTCCTTCTCTTCTTCTTGAGTGGCATGTGGAGTGACAGGTGCATGTCGAGGAAGAGGATGGCTTAATTATCTTCAATGGACTTGGCCTCCCTCCTTGATGCTTCCATCACCCATGAATTCCTCCTTCGAGTGAGTGATTACGATTGTGGATCTTGTCTTGTGTCACTCTTCTTCTTCTTGGCTTATCGGGAATTCTTTTTTTATCCATAAGTCATGTCTCACATGTCTTGCTCCATCTCTAGTGAGTTCATCTCGACCTCCCCCAAACTTGTTTTCCGAGTTTATTATTTTCTCGCAGGGGTTAGTCCAACAAAGATATACCAAAGCATCTACTATAGTGTACTATGGTTCAAAAAGTCAACCTAGACACCACGTCTAATTTGATTTAGGAAGGCGTTCTAACCTAAGCACCATGCTTAATTTAAAAAGCCTTTAGAAGAAAGATCACCACACCTTATGGTTTCGGGAATCAAACTAAACACCATGTTTAACTCGAGCCATGAAAACAATTTAAACTAAGCACCATGCTTAATCTAAAAGGTGTATGAAAATACTTCAAAACCTAAGCATACTATAGTAAACAATGGTAGCATGAAAGCATTGCGCAGATTTATTCAAACAGAGATGATAGAGCATGATGAGTGTTTAACGTGATCGAGCATGCATAAAGGTAAAGACAACCAAGCTAGTGTAGCAACACGACAATAAATGTTTCTATGTATGTAATTCAATGTTGCATAATGACTGGTTGGACATACCTTGTATTGTCATCCTTCGTTCTTCTTTACTCCAAATGGCATGGTCGTGACAAGAATACCCGAAGGAAAATTTTTTTATAATCATATGCTCATAATGTAGGGGTATATAGTGATAAGTTTTTATAGTAATTCCCCTAGAGTGCTTGTTTTAGGACAAAAGCTCGTCCTTGGGAAACTTTCAATTTATGAATCAAGATGATGAAGTGGTTTCCCTTATACCGCCAATCAAAATTTTAAGCCATAGGAAAATTCATCAACAACCACCCTTTCTAAATTTTTAAGAAAGAGAGTATGAGGGGGGATGGAGATCTCATGTGCGGCAAGAATTGAGATAGCAATCAATTTAGGAGTTTTCAAATGAGCATGGACTAGGTGGAAAAAGTTCCATTTATGAAGTAGTCTTTATGCTCATTGATGTTCTCCGAAAAATTCCTTTTGGTCTTCCTTAGATTATTCATAATATTTTATGATCGTGAGGAGACACAAGAAAAGGGCACAAGAGGATTCATTGGGCTCAAGGATGCGGTTAAAGATGGGTTCGAAAAAGAATTATCTAATTTGAACATAGAAAGAGAGAGACAGGAGTGGCTTCGTGATGGCTTTGCTCTCTCTTCCTATGGCATGATTAGATATGCCATCCTTGAGGTTCCTCAATGTCCTTGCGTAGCAATAAAGGTGCTTTCTAAGAGATTATCTTAAAAGAGGTTTGGATTGTATATGGTCTCTTGTGAAGCTGGAAGTTCGTGAAACTCATCATCTAAAGAAATATCCAAGGGTTTAATTTCTTTTCCCCTTAAAGGTTTTTAGCGCATTGATGGTTTGGGGTTGATAGCTAAGCCTTGGGATAGGAGTGATGGTGATATAGCTATCGAACTTCTATTTTTTTTCTATTTGGAGGATGATTCTTCTTCCTTTGGGTGGTCATAAAGAATGCTAGTATATGAGTTTCACCCGCTGAGTTCGTCAAAGCAAACCTTGCTTAAAAAGGGACGTAAAAGGTTCCTCCAAAAACCGCATGATGATCATGCGCACAACACTTTCATGATGTCGGCAAAGACTCCTACCATAGAAGATATGATCCCCGCTTCTCACCCCCGAGAAGTATTGCTTCATGATCATTTTGATCAACCGTAGAGGCGTAGCTAATGGCCGATGTAAGGATGAGATCTAAGGATTCTAGTGGCCGAGCTTCCGCTTAAGGGTGCAGTATAAGATAGGTAAATATGGAATCAATTGATCCCACGAAGATAGAAAAAGATGAGAAGATAGAATAAAAAGAAAAAGATAAAAGTATGGTACAAGATTCAGCTATAGTTTTTCAACGTGGTCTCAAACCGTTCTCCCGGCAACGGCGCTTTAAATGCTTGTTGGTATTTGTTAACCTACAGGAATATTATGATGGATAATCAAGTAGTTTAACGGATACCGGTGAGCACTTCACCCAGGAATAGGGCTTTAAATATCGAATCCACAGGGGAGAAGGTGAGAGAGCATGTCGAGTGTATAGCTAAATCCGAGTGGCTAAAACTAGATTAAAAAAGAGAGGTAAGGAGTTCCATTAGGAAGGTCTTGTTCTCACTTCAAGTAAATCATTTGCACATTGTTCTTAAGAGGGGTTGTCATGAAGAAACTCTTAATAAAGGGAATCTACGCTAACAACGCGAGGGGCTCCCTACGATTTCTATAAACGGGGCGGGGCGTAACAAAGGACTCAATGGCGTTGTCACCACCACGATCGGCCTTAACAAGTGTCTTCACCCCGGCCTATAGAAGGTATTCGTAATAAGCTAGTCAATCTAAGCACCACGCTTACATTAATCTAACAACTTCAACTCAAGAGCAACCAAGAATCAAAGTAATCTTATCAAAGAAATACGAACCTTAAGAACAATAGAGACAATACCACTTACTCGAATGGAAGTCGAACAATCCACAAGATCTCGGAGTTGCGCTCCAATGGCACCAACTCCGGAGGAAGAAGAAGATGGAGGCGCCGACTTGACTCCAGGGCCTTCCTTCAACTCCGCCTCAACCGCGCTCTAATTCTCTCAACTTGAAGCTCTACTCTCAACTCTAATCTAAGGCTTCTAGTTCTACATCTTGTCTAATCTTCTACTTCTAGTTCTTGAACTAGAGCTAAGGCCGTCGACTAGAGTGGATCCGATCCGATATGATGATGAGTTGATCCGAGATTGATTGAATCGGGGGGCCGGGGGGGCTTGCTTATATAGGGGTCTTCTTATGTCTCTTCAGCTTCAAGAAGCGATGTGGTATTTAATCTTCATGCATCTCGTGCTTAACCGACGCCCTCGGATCAAACCGACATCAAACGACCGGATTAGATTGCGTCTTAGAGGCGGTGGAGGAAGCTTCCGGAGACAGGGGCAACTTGGCCGCCAAGCCAGGCCGATCGGCCTGTTTATTGGGCCGATCGGCCCAGGGTGGGTCCCACCCTGGCCCCCGCGATGCGTCGTGGCTTCGGAGTCTTCTAGATGATGTTTTCTTCGATTGTCAAGTCTCGTTCACGTCGGGTGTAATCCGAGCCTTCTAGACTTGTTTCGGAGTTGGATTGCGTTACGTATTCTATCGTTTTCCCTGTTAAGTCCCCGCAAATCACAACTTTACCAAAACTCATGGAAATCATTAGTATAAACCCCTAATAAGGTTATCTAATTATATTTTAGTCCTTTTCCATGTTTAGTTGACAATTAAAAGTATACGTTAACAAGTGTCAACAACGCCATCCGAGTCGTCCGACACCGCATGGGATGCCGGTTCGCCGCCAAACGCACACATCTCCGTGCCGGCCCCTCCGGACGATCCCTCTCACCGGCCGTTCGTGGTTTGGTGGCTCGATATGGTAGGACCCTTCAGAAAACAGCCGGGGCTACACACACCTCCCTCGTCGCCATCGACAAATTCTCCAAGTGGATCGAGGTCATGCCCATCGCACGGTGTTGAGCCGCCGAGGAGACTATCAAGTTATTCACCCAAGCATCATCCACCGATTCGGGTCCCGAACTCTATCATCACCGACAACGGCACCAACTTCGTGGGAGAGGTCTTCATCGACCGGTGCAGCGATCATGGCATCCGCGCCGACACGGCCTCCGTCCGCCTATCCGAGGACCAACGGACGGTAGAAAGAGCTAATGGCATGATCCCGCAGGCGTAAAAGTCATGCATTTTCAAGAGGCTCGCAAATACGCCCCGCCGATGGCTCGCCGAGCCCCCTCGCCGTATGGAGTCTTCGCACAACACCAAGCGTAGCTACGGGGGCGGACGCCGTTTTCCCTCGGGTCCGAGGCCGTGCTCTCCACGACCTTGAGTACGGCTCGCCCGCGCCCAGGCCTTCAACGAGCACAACAACCGGGGAACCGCCAAGACGCCGCCGATCAGCTCGACGGCCCGTGACATCGCCCTCATCCACCGCCAAGTACCGCAGTCCATGAGGCGCTATCACGACCGCCATGTCAAGGGACGAGCTTCGGCGGCCGGCGACCACGCCCCGCGGTCGAGTCCGAGCTCGAAGGACAAGCAAAAGCTCGGCGCCTTGGGAAGGCCCCTTCACCATTGACCAAGTCTTTGAGGCCGGGCACGCATACAAGCTCAAGGACCACCAAGGCCGAGTCCTCACCAACGCCCGGAACATCGAACAGCTACGTCGCTTCTACCCCTAAGTGTATTCCAAAATGTTGCAGCTACGAGAGCTCAATAAAAGCACAAATTCGATGCAAAAATATGTGCAAGCATTTCGAATTCTTTCCTTAAAGCACATCTGAGCAACAACCGGCCTTCGCCCCCGGTGAAGACTCGTCCTTGCTCGGGGGCTACAAGGAGCGGGGTGCACACCCCACGTTTTTAACGCACCGTTTTTTCGCAAAACCTACAAGTTCAGAGCTCAGCGACGAGCTCAAACTCACGAACTCACACTCTCTCCTCTTAACTCAAACAATGTTCCAAAACGACTAAGTCGTGAGCTCATCGCTTTAGAGCATGGTGCGACTGCCTAACGACCTCCCGCGCCCCCGCGGCAAGCGAGGAACGGCCCACCATCCGGCTCTCGAATCATGAGCTCACCAAAAGTCAAAGTAGAAACAGAGTATGATGAAAGGGGAAGACGACTTCCATTACTCAACACATGAGCTACCATAAGTTTTTACAATTTGCCTCGACTACGAGGACTTAACGAGCTCACAACCAAAGGAGGCCTGGCCTCGAAGTTCCTATCCTTGCGCAGCGGGTCTTGGTCCATCGGCACCGGGCGGGGATGTCCCACGCAGCCTTCCTCCTCCCCTCGACGGGCTCCCTCTGCCGCCTCCGTCTCCACCGGCCAGGAGGCCTCGAAGACTCCCCGAGCTCCTCGGTGGCAAGCTTGAAGAGCTCGACAGATAGCTCCGCTAGCCGTCGCGGCAAAGCCAGCCAGCCAGCCTTCCGCTCCACATCGCATCGCCGACGCCCGGCGCCCACCCCTTCTTCACGATGTCGACCTTGAAGTAAAGGTAGTGGGTGAAGACGATGCCGTCGCCTTGTGGACCACGCGGCCTGCATCCTCCGTCACCTTGCGCTGGATGGTCGACACCCGCCGACCGGTTTACCGAGTCCGCCACCCCGAGGGCATCACAGGGCGGCCTCAACCCGGACGCGAGACCCTCACGCCGGCCGAGCTCGGCCTCCTCCACGGCCTTAGCAAAGATACTCCTAGAGGCTCCCAAGCTCTTCCTCGCGACCGATGAGGTCGTTGGTGCGTTGCCAGTCCCGCCCTTCTCTCCCCAGGGGGCGAACTGCGTGCCGAAGAGAGGCTTCGGAGGCGGCGAGCTCCCGACTCCCGCCCCGGCCTCCCCGCCGCCGTGGATTTCTCGCTTCTCACCGTAGACAAAGACAATGGATTAGACACGAGCCACAAGGCCATGGGGACGCAAAAGAGGAGGCAGCCGCCCGACACTCCACGGCTCGTGTAGAGCTCTTGCTCGTTGTACCGGTAGCTCATAATTCTCGGCTTCAAACCGAACCCGCTCCGCCTCGAGGCGCGGAGGTCGCACCACAACTCGGAAGCTTCACGATCGCAGGCTAAAGTCCCGCCGACGAGGACGATCAGCCTCGAACGCCAAACAAACAAGACAAAAAGACAAGGGCAAGGGTACTCACCCCGAGCTCGGCGTCACGGTGGCGGAGTTGCCGGGCGAGCTCGCCCTTGTCCTTCCGCGGGGACTCCGCACTTTTCAGCTCAAGCGCCGGCTCAAGCTCCTTGTTATCAAAGCGCCGACGAGAGGGAGTCGAGCTCCTCCTGCATCTTCTTGCTTATTTGCTTATGGGCGAGCTCGAGCTCCTCCTCTGCCATGCCGCCTCTGCGGCTGCCTCCACCTTCGCCCGGGCCTCCTTGGCAGCCCGCTCCTCCGCTCCACGAATGAGGTCGGCCGCCTCCTCCCGCCAGGGCCTCCAGGAACCCAGTGCTGGAGCCGCGCGAGCCAAGCTCGTCGCACATCTGCAAGACAACGTCGGTACCGCCCGACGAAACCACCGGCCCTCGGGGAGGTCTTTGTCGCGGTTGTATCCCCCGATGGCCTCCCTACGCCCTGCGAACCACAAACAATTAAACAAAGGAAGAAGGCACGAAATGAAGCCCCGGCGCCGCAACGGCGACAAACCCGGAAAGACAACGAGCGCACTTCGCGGCTCCAATGGTCGGCGACTCCCGCCTCCTCCAAGAAACGGCGGCGTCGGCGGGTGACCCCGGCGTAGGGCGGGGAATAACGATGTCCGCATACCGGCGGAGAGGGACTTCGTCGTAGCGGCGGCAAGACGGACACCTTGGCCCCGTCGACTTCCCGATCGCCCCACGGCAAAGGCGGCACCTGGACGCGGGCGGCGACGTTGGGGGTGGCTCTTCGACGGCCTCGTCCTCCGAGCCCTCATCACCGGTCCACGCCGTCCTTGCCGCCACGTCGGCATCCCGTCATCGGAGATGTCGGCGACCCCCCTCGGCGAGGATGGGCCCCGACCTCGCGCGGGCTCTCCTCGGCAGCGCTCCCTCGGTGGCCGGGGTCTCCTCCCGAACCGCCTTCTCCGTCTCCATCGCCCGCCGAGGAGCTCATGGCGGCCCGAGTACGCACGCCCGCCATCCCGATGAGGGCCGTTTCGGAGCTCTTCGACCCGAGCTGAAGACGGTCCTCCAATGACCCACGGGGGCGGTCGGCGCGCCGGGGGAGTCGAGCATGAGAGGCCCCGAAACCAGCGAGGCGGTCGACAATGTCCCCTTGAAGGAACGGCGCCATCATCTTGAGCCTTTCGCTTCGCCGTCGTCGCCCCACTCCCGCCGTCGAGCTCGCCATCACGCGCCCGAACTTCGCCCGGCGCCCGGCGCTCAGAGCTCACGGCCGGAGCTCATGATCGACGGCGCCGCCCGAGCTCGTCATCTCGAGCCCGAGCCCGTGCGGGCGCTGGGCGCGTCCGTCCTCGACGTTTCATCGGGATGCGCCGTCGCCGCCCTAAACACAGCCAGGTCAATGCGTGGTCACCGCTCTGACCAACAACGACGCGAAGGGTGGAGAGCTTACTGGCGGCCACCCTCTTGGCTTCTTCTTCTTCTGGCGCCTCGGCTGCGCGAGCACCAAGTCGCCCGACGTCGAAAGCACCCAGGCTTTGCGTCGGGGCTTGGGCGCCGGGCGGGCGAGGGCTGCGGGCGGCGCCGCCGCGCTCAAGGCCATCACCGGGGGCGGTGAGCTCACTGGGCAGACGAGGTCCGACCTCTCCGCCTGAGAGCGCCATCGGCGTCGGGGGCTCACCCCGTAGCTCGACGCGGGCTCCACCGCCTCGATCGCCCTTCGCCGCCTCGGTGGGCGAGCGCCGCCTCCTTGCTCCGAACGAGGGCTGCTGGCGGCCGGCGAGGGTCGGCCTCGCTCCACGGGAAGAGGGAGGTTGGGAGCCGAAGGGACGCACCACGCCGACTGTAGGGCTCGAGCTCATTAGAAAACCCAAGACGGCAAAGGAATGAGCTAAGGCCAGCGACGAGCACTTACCGGCGCGAGAGGTCTCGTCCCTGGCGCCCTCACCCCCGTCTTCGTCACTTGCTTCATCCAAAACTCCCACGGTCGACGGTGAGGCCGGGCGTTTTGCCGTCCCTAGGAACGGGGCCTCCTCCTCCTTCATCTCCCACATCCGGAGAGTCCGACGCTGGAGGGGCACCACCGACTTGCGGAGCCAGGCCTCGATGATGTGGTTCACCGTCAGCCCGGCGTCCCGGAGCACCTTGATCTTGCTCACGGCCGCCTCCACATCCTCCATGGTGTTGTCGTGCGGGCCTTCGCGCCCTGCCTGGCTCCCCTTGGCGAAGGTGCGGCCGGTGAACCGGGCGGAGGGTGAGAGGGGTCGTTCTTGAAATAGAACCACTCCTCCCTCCACCCGGGTTGGCCGACGGAAGTCATCCTCCGGGAAGGATTCCCCCGAACCTTCCCCCGTGCGTTGCATCGACGCAGACGATCGGAGCCGGGCCGCCTCCCGCCCGGCAATGGCTGGATCTTCGTGAAGACGTGGTGCTTGAAGAGCTCCCGGTTGGGAGGGAATCCCCAACCACCCCTCGTAGAGCATGGAGAAGGCCGAAGAAGCAAAGACTCCGTTGGGCGTCAAGTCTTTGGAGCTCGATGCCCCTGATGACGAGATGAGCCGCCGAAAGAAGTCGCCCGCGGGCATGCCGAGCCCACGCTCGTGGAAGGCCCACGAACGAGGCGACATACCCCGCCGGTGGATCGGGAGTCACCGTGCGTCCTCGGCGGGATGATCCACTCCTCCGCCGCCCGTCCGTAGTGCGGCAACCCGCCGAAGCGGTGCTGCACCGCTCGATCAACGCCTCCGTCGCCGTCGAGCGCAACCACGAGCCCATCTCTCGGTCTCGGAACAAGCCGCGGCCGGCGGGGGAGGTGGAGGATCGATCTATGGGCAGGGGCGGCGATCGAACTCTCTCTCTTTCTTTCGTGCGCGGGAAGGCAAGCGGGAAGGTGAATCCGCTCCCGATCTCCGCCTATTTATAGAGCTCGGGGCGCGGCGGAGGCGAGGTGAAACCGCCGGGGGCCCGCCACGCACCACGTTCGCCCACAACCGACACCGCGAGATCGGCTGTGGCGACACCGGGCGGAAGCCGAACGGCCGCGGCATTAATGGGATAACCCCCGCCAGCGGTAAAAATCCCAACGAAGTAAGATCTCAGCGGCTATTTTTATACAGCGGGTAAAAATCCAAGAGCTCGGCGCAAGCGGTCAAGCGCGGCCGAGCTCGAAAGCGGGCTTCAACGCCGAGCTCACCGCCTCCGGGGTTTGAAGGCCAGCTCAACTCGTGAGCCGAGCCGCCGGAGATACCACGAGTGAGGAGCACCTTGCGAAAAGCGGCATCGACGCCCGCGCCTCGAGCTCTCGAAAGGCTTCGGGGGCTTTTGCTTGCGGCGTCCCGGGTCGTCCGAGGGCTACGATCAACTCCGAGCTAACCTCTCCGATGAGGAAGCGCCTCGCCCTGCACAACGCTCGGGGCTCGAGGACCACGGAAGTCGGGCTCTCGGAACCCTCGAGGTTGATCCACCACCTGATCGCACGAACGAGCCGACGAGCTCGAGCCTCACTGGACTATCCGATGGCGGCTCACCGAGCACTCGATCTCGGCTAACGAGGCAAGATCGAGCTTGAGCTCACCACCACCGTGAACAATCACCGGAGGAACGGGTCAATGAGCCCACGAAAATTCACAAAAAAAGCCTCCCACGAGAATCTACTATTCTTCACGGAGCCTCGGGGGCTACACACGGGTGTCGCGCACTACCCACGAACGAACATCATTCCTCAAACAAGGGTCCCCGCGAAGAAGAAGACCGCCACGGCGACAAAGCGGGAGAGACCTCTTTCGCCCAAATGCTCGGGGGGGCTACGTGGGGGAGATCGATATTTGGGATACCCGTAAGCGAGCTCTCAGCCCAAACATAACCCCGAACCCCGATCGCGAGAAAGGAAGGACGTCCTACCGTGGCACATGAAGTCTTCACCACACATGAGCTCTCCACGCAGGGCGGTCTCCGCCTCGCTCGGGCTCTCAAGCGAGCTCCTCGGACAGAGATCCGTCGTTTCGCTTTGCTTTTCGAAGTCTCTCAACGACGAGCCCCCCATCTTCAACGCGCTCAACCTCGTCCGGGACCTCTTTCCGTCTCGCTCGAGCTCCTCGCGATGAGCCTCACGGCGACGGCTGCCGAGAGCTCGTCGCCTACCTTCTCGAAGAAGCCTGCGGGTGCGGGAGTTGGCCAACAACTCTCTGACAAGCTCAACCACTCCCTGACGAGCACTGTGGCCACGTAGAGCTACAACTATAGGGAGAGGTCATTCGACCACCTCGCCATACCCGTCGGCTCCAACAACTCCGCTACAGTACCGCACAGGCACATACGGGTACGCCTTCCCATCGGCGATATGGGCACGCCCATACCGAGAAGGCGTCTTCAACCGCGATTAGAGACAAGGCGACGCGACCACCGTCAAACCCGTGATTCCAGCGCACGGCAACGACCAATTTCAACGCCCAAGACGCTCAAGAGCTCGAAGGGAGCCTCGACCGCGCCAGAGCTCGCACGAGAGCTCTTCCACATATCTACTACCCTGTACACGCATTCTCATTTCTCCAAGTCCTCAGCCCGAGGGGAGCTCATGTCCCCTACCCCCCTTGCGACTATAAAAGGGGAGGTAGGCCTCCGGGTTGGGGCAAGAGAGAACAACAAGGTTCACTCTCAACACGCACACCCACTTGATATTGGCACTAGCCTCAATCATAGAGACTTGGGAGCCCTCTCCTCTTTTCGCCTTGCTTGTCCGAGCCCCGGTATGAGCGTTTGAGCTCGGATAGTGATCACACCGGACTAGGGAGCCCGATTTGCCCCGAACCAAGTATAAATCTTGTGTCATTGTCTCTAGAGCTAGGCCATCGAGCACGCATTAGTCGGACATTACCGTAACGGTGATATTAGACCACGACAATTTTTAAAAATTTTAAACAACCTCGGATGAAGACACTCTATTCTAAATTTATAGTGCTTGTAACTTTCTAGTTGATTTTTTACTTTGAAATCATTTAGGACCCAAAAATTCAGTAGAAGATGGCATGACCTAAATACCGAAGACGTGGGGGTGGGCCCACTACCACATCGTTCAAAACCAGAGTCTGAAGTTAAGAGGGTAAGTTGTCCGGTATTCGAGTTTGATAGTGTTTTTAAAAAAAAAAAAATTGCAATAAGTTTTTGGGCAGACCGGACGATCGGTAGTGCTTGATGCGGCCAGGCCAGGCTCCAAGTATTGTAAACATGCAAGGCTCGTGGCTGTCGCGTTCTACGCATATCCAGGGCAAGTTAACCGTACGGACGCGGCGCTCATCCCCTCACGCACGCTATGTTTTGGGTTAGGCAGCAAGTGGGACTGCGACATGCGTGGTGTCCGTGGGGTCATCTGTCTTTCGGTACGTGCAATCCAAATGTTAACTCGCACGAGAACATGACTTGAGGCACCCCCAAAGACGTGTAGAGTAGGGTGATGGCACTGAGCAAGTTGGGACGGCAACAAAGGACATGTAGGAGGTGCTAGTGCATGAAAAAAATTTTTAAGAAAGGATTAGGTTTAGGGAACTCCCTACGCACCCACTAGATAAAGCTAACGGGAAATATTTGAAAGCCTCCATAAGATAGGTACTTGGAATTAAGGATGCAGGTGGGAGGCAGAGGCTAATATAACCCGCGCCATGTCCGCGCAACCCGCAAAGGCATCATGGGTTCATGTGGCGAGCACGCAACAGACGAACGACGGACGCGGCAAGATGTGGGTTCCGCCAGCCCACTTAATTAGCACGCCCAAACATGGAGCAGCAACCGGCGTGCAGGCAGAGGAGGCAGCCGTCGGAGTTCCTGAGCTGGTCGGCGGTGGGCTCCATGCCCAACGCCTGCGCCATTGTTAGCACCGCGTCTCCCCGCGGTCGCCGCCGCCACCTTGTGCAGGCTGTGCTCGAACAGCATTGGGATCACTGCAATGAGAACCCAGTTCCATTGGAGTGACCAACCAATGGAGAAGATGGATGCTGGGACGAGACGTAAAAGTGAAAGTACCTTAGTGATCCTGGACGAACTGAGAGTCGCGGTAGGTAGGTGTAGTACAGGGATCGTTTGGGATGAGACGTGATGGAGCCTCCATTGGTCCCAACATCTTAGAGATAAAGAGTACACCTTAGAGATCCCGGACAGACTGAGAGTCGTGGAAGAGGCCCGCGTCGGCGGCGGAGCCGAGGGAACGAAAGAGCACGCAGAGGCCGCACAGGCGCAGGAACAAGAATCCCATGGACGCATCGTGGAGTCCGCACCGCAGTGACAACGCCAGGTCATGGAACATCCGCCTGGCCGCCGTCTGCCGCCGATGATTCATAGCAGCGGTAGCTGCTGCTACGCCGTGTCTGCCTTTGCTGCCAGCTCCACCACTCCTGCATCACTCCACCTGTGCCTCGCCACGCCTTGTCAATGCCTTTGGCGGGCTCCAGCTCTCGTTAAATTCCAGTGTGGCATCTGCTTGGATGCTTCGCTCGGGGAACAGGATGCGAACGCAGCGATGAGCTCCGCTGCATATTATTGGTCGCACCATTGCTTTCCATTAGAGCAAAGCGGGATGTGGGTTGCCGCTGGGATATGCGGGTTCCCCCACTTCAACCCGCTCTACCTAAGTGGGCTACTTTGCATCTCAACGGGGTGGCGTAGCAGTCCGCCCCACCTTGCATCTCTACTTGGAATGAGACTCTGTTGAATTACCTAATACTGCTTGGTTATTACCTTGCCGCACAAGGCTATGTCTGTTTGGACGTAGGAATTTTATAAGAATCGTGCATAAATTTCATATGCAAATTATTAGTTTAACTTTCCCGCGTTTAGACCAATAGTGTCAGGGTGTGAAACACAACTGGGATTGTTTACCGTTCATGAACAGAATTGTTGCAATATGTGAAATCTAGATTTTCTAGTTCAAAAATATTTTTTTTGAAACAAGGGCCTCCCCATTCCTATTACCAGATAATAGGAATACAACATTCAACAGAATGTTCAGATAAAAGCAAAAGGACTTCCCAGAACAGAGCTTACTTGTACCAGACTAGGCCTATTACTAGAGACCTACTCAACTGACGACCAAGCATTATTACAGAACTCAACAAAGTTTTGAGACTGACGAAAGACGAAAAACAGTTTATCAACTAGACCATCCTAGTATCAGCATATCTAGCATTGACCATAACATGATGTAACACCACGCTCCTTCAGCAGACAACCAGTGAATCAGCATCATCAGCCTTGGGGGTCCTCCGTCTTGTCCTGCAGGAGTGGCATATCTTCAGTCTTCTTCTTCTTGTTGATCACATCCAGTGCTATCTTTATCATCGCATCGACTCCAGCTTTAATTGCCTCCTCTTTTTCTTTAGAATACAAACCTGCCCAATAACTCATCAGGGCACAGGCGTGACAAATTATTGGTATAGGATTTTTGTATAATTTTTCCCTCGAAGCAAGCTTTATTTCTTGCTTTCCAGATTGCCCAAACATATGGCACCAATGCCCAAAGTATGATATTTTGATTTGTTGTTAAGCTATTTGTCACACCAAGACCAACATTGATTAAAAGAACTCGGTATATCTCTGGCTCCAAAGCGAGTTGCAAAAGTATCCCAAACTACTTTAGCTATATTACATTCAAAGAACAAGTGCTGCAAATTTTCATCAGATTCACAAAAATAGCAACATGATTCTCCTATCCAGTTCCTTTTAATCATATTATCCTTGGTTAAAATTGCATTATTCAACATTAACCATAGAAAGATTTTAATTTTGGCTGGTATAAATCCTTTCCAAATCTTCTTATGATAGCGGCCATTGTCACTGGCTGTTAAAAAATCATATACATATTTGACAGGAAGCATTTTTAGCACCAAATCTCCAGCTAACAATGTCTTCAATATTGCTAAGACTAATCTCATGGATATCAGCAACTATTTTCCTCCATTGTCTCTCCCAGCTATCCACTAGCCATCTAGTGAAAGTTATGGCAGAGATGTCATTCAGAGCTTCTTCTACAGTAATATTAGGTTGTCTTGTCATTTTGAACAGATCTGGGAATAGATTGTTATAAAACATGTCGTCGGCGCTTAGGACCTTCCCTCTCCGTCTCTCATGATCACGCAGTAGATGAAAGAAGTAGAACAAGTAGACACAAGATAGGGAGACTATTCTTTATTCATCTGAATATTGATTGATTACAACATAGAGCTCCCACACATATATATAGTCTTGCCAAGGCCTTAGAGTTTCGGTAAGAGCCCACATACAAACGGACTAGGATTAGGATTCATCATTTTCCTTTCCTTCTAGAAACGAGTCCCCTGTGTTTTACAACACTCCCCTTGGGCGATTACCACGATATGCATATGCCTCATCAAAAACTCCATCCGAAAACCCGGTGGGAAAAACGGTTCTTGGAGAAAAGAGTACATCGCATTCGTTAATTGCATTGCACATGTTATCTCATTAAAAACCTTGTGTGAGAAACCTTCGAGTAAAAACTCACATAGGGAAAAAGAGTACAACATTTAACCTTCTTGGTCATATATTCTTCAGGATATTCTATTCCTCATTAATAGATATTGGTCTTCATAATCTATGCATAAACTTCAATGTTTTAGCAAATATGATCTACTTGATCTTTGTAATTCTAGTGGTTTATCTTAAAGGCGATTCGATAAAATATGCTCCCCCATAAAGCCAAACTTTGAACTTCATTGTTCAAACCACAGTTTTCATAAAGCGTGTGTAAATAAAAAGTTGGCTCATAATTCTTCTATGAATTATATGGGAGCAATATGCTTCATGCATAATGACCTATTAGTTGTGCAAAACAAATAAATAATATCCTTTAGAGAAATAGATCCTTTCATAGGATTATGGGGGTAAATAAATTATTATTCAATATCTCCTAGATAGTGTATCAAACTTATCTTGGAGTCTGGATACTTATAATTATTCCTTAGTGGATTTTCAAATTGTATTTCCACAAATCTTCAAGATTTTGATTGTACTAAATACATCCTTGTATTTGGCATTTAGGGGATAATTCAATTGCCAAACCATCATTATTCTTATACCTTCTATGGTATATAGAGGATATCAACACTACATTGCTAGCTTTTCATACACTTTCTAAGTGTTTCGATGACACCTTCACGGTGTTTAAGATCCCTCATTTTATTTCTCTCGGGGGCTATATTCACTTCAGGGATGAATGGTGCTTATTCAAGAATTGATTTGTGTCCTACATACAAACGGATTAGGATTAGGATTCATCCTTTTCCTTTCCTTCTAGGACAGAGTCCCTGTGTTTTACAACATAGATGACTCATAGCATGGGAATATAACCATCTATCCTTCCAGAAAAGGGTCTTCTTACCATTACCAACAATCATCCTTCTACGAAAGAGATATATCTCTCTGATTTTCAATCTAGTTCAAAAATATATAACCATGATAAAATCTTGTGCGGCTGGTGGGAGTGAGACCGTGAGACGTCACCGAACGATCGAGACCAGCAGCGGATGGTGCAGCGGATGGTGACTTGGCTGGTGGAGGCGTGTGGAGAGTGCGCACGAATCCATGCACGACACTTACGGCGCCGCTCACATGGCTGCCGAGAGGCTCTCAAAAGCCAAGCGCTCGTGCGTGTGGTACATATAATAAAACCACCGGACTACCGTGCCTCATCGATTCAATCGTGGTCGATCGTGGATTGGCCGGCCGCCGATCGAGCCACGCCATCATGCCGTCGTTGAAAGCCCAGCGCCGGCGATCGAAAAAGAGCCCCGGCCGGCCGGCATCACCATCACCACGAACATCGCGCTCGATCAGCTGGCGCTCGCGGTCAACCAAAGCGTACGTGAAGCCATGATGTGTTCACTTCACATCCCACCCCCTCCATCGGACGCGTTGCCGTCAGGCTCAGTCGGGCACTAAACTTGTGTCGCTCGGGCAGTGCCGGCCGTTCGCTGCGCTTGGCCTAGCCTCGGTGGATCGGCCCCGGCTGGAGCTAGCAACAAGCGACGGCGGAGCACCGCCGGGTGATCTGGGCACGGAAACTCTCCGGATGGACCGCTTCGTCGACCGATGGATTTGATGCCGGGGCCAATCTATCCATCTCCAAAGTGAAAGTGGCGTGAGTGACAAGCCGCACTGGAGCAGCAGAGAGAGAGAGCATTGGGTATCTGTGCACTACGTACGCTAGTACTCCTACTTTACTACATTGTGCTTAGCTGGTAATCGCATATTGGTATTTAGGACTGTGTATATATATGAGTACTCTATATATATTGTGCTGGGCCTGGGTATTAATTCGGCTACCAAAGTTGTTGGACCGCGCGCATCAAAGCAGCTTTGCAATAGCGTCATCCAGGGAATCAATCGACGCAATGTCTGTTGAAGCTACCCAAAATTTGAAGGACTTACATTGGTGTGCACTATATATGTAGAACATCGATCTGACCATCGAGATTTATGTCCCAAATTTAAAATGCCCGAAGTCCCTGTTTCTTGAAAAGGTAATCCCTGATCACTCCAGTATTTCACAGCTTCACATCTTTCATGTAGTAACATGTAGTACGGTGCATGCACCACGCTGAAAAAGGATACGACCGACGTCTCTATCATGCATCCCATTATACACAGGCTACACCGTAGTGATGCCAAGTTCATTGGCTCATGTCGTGCACAGCGACAATGGATAGATGTGCGTGTCGTCGATTCATCAGCTGAAGCTGCCGGGCGAGTGCAGCGAATACTGCCAGACCAGTGTGCAGCAGCAGCAGCAGCCTGGTGTGGTGCCGCCACACTCGGGTCGCCATCCACCTCCATATGCTACGGCCGAGCACTGCTGCACCTGGCATTCGTGCGTGCGTGCGTGCAGATACGATGCCATTTGCCGTCGTGCAGGACCAGGCTCGCTCCTCAAAGTTCCCAAAACGGTGGCCACGCATTATTCCCTGACGTCTGACGACGATGCTGTCTGGTGCCTGTCAAACGGATCGGATCAGTGCATGCACCGGCCGCACCGCGCGCGCACGCGCACGCACATCGGCATCATCGTGCGCCGCCGTGCGTGGGCTCGCCGCGCGCGCGGCCGGCGGTGGCGTGCGGGTCACGGGTCAGGACCATATCCAGACGGCGTAGTACGCGAAGGCGGCGTGCTTGAGCTGGCGCAGCGTGAGCAGGAAGCACTGCATCTGCGCAAAGCCGAGCCCGAAGCCGAGCGCCGCGCCGGCCGCCTGCCCCACGGACCGGATGCCCTCGCCCGGCACGGACCAGAACAGCGCGCCCCACGCCCAGCCCAACCCGCCCGACACGGCGCACGCCAGCGCGAACATCTCCGCCGCGTGCACGCCCTTCATTCGTGTGCCGCCGACGCCGCTCAGGCTCAGCCTCAGCCCCGCGTGCGCCGCCATCATCGCCGGAACCGCCACCTGCCATGCCAGAAACAGTCCATCACGTCACGTACGTATGTAGCGGCTAGGTTGTTTTTACTGCTGCTGTGTGTATGTACGTACACGTATGTACCTGGCAGAAGACAATGAGGACGCCGCTGATGGCGCACATGGCCTCCCGGCCGAGCTGCCTGGCCGCGACCGCGGACCCGAGGACACCGCAGGTGGTCACCACCACCAGCACGGCGTCGCCGGCCATCTGCGCGGCGCTGGCGCGCCCGCAGCCCGTGGCCTGCGCCAGCATCGGCAGGAACAGCGTGGTGACGTTGGCGCGGGTCAGGCGCAGGAACACCTGCAGCGTGGCCACCACCACGGCGTACGTCAGGTACTCCTCGTGCGTCGCCACCAGCCTCCGCAACGAGCTGCCACGGCTGCTCCTGCTCCTGAAGATTGCTCCGCTACTCTGCTGCTTCGTGTGTGATCGCTGCGAGCTGTGCCTGCTGCCAACACTTGCAGCAGTAGGTGTATGGCACACGCACGGGAACACCAGGTCGACGTGGACGTGGCTCGTGTCGAGCAAATCGAGGGTCCAGAGCTGCCAGCGGAGAGCGTCGTCACCGTAGTCCTCGATGACGCCGGTGGATTTAGCTTCGTTGTGGTCGTCGTTGAGGCCATTGATGTACTGGCCAGTGTAACTTGGGCCTTCAAAGGCAATGGAGCTGTGAAGATTGGTCACCGAATCACTGATGGCGTCCAGAAATGGCAGGAAGCCACACAAAGACTGGAATATCATGGCACCGCACGCTAGATTGCCCTGTCAAATTCACAAAGTGTTTAACTGTTACTAGTAAATGTATATAGCAGGAAAAAAAACGTTCATTTAGAGCCACCTGGACCTCGTTCGAAAATATAATTATCCCCTCCAATCTAGGCATGGAGTGAAAATTAGCTTATTTTCCACTCCGATCCATAAGTGTTGAGAAGGAATGTGGTTTATAGAACAAATTGCTTGGCCTGGCCGTTCCTCCTCGAGGTGATGGAACGTGTTGGGTTCGCGCAGAAGTGGAGGGATTGGATCTCCGCTGTCCTCTCGACGACAAGTACCAAGGTCCGTCAACGGTCGCCCCGGCCTCCGCATCTGCCACGCGGAGGCTGCGTCGAGACCAGGGTGACCCACTCTCCCCGCTCCTCTTCGTCATTGTCATGGAGGTCCTGAACGCCCCTGCTTGCCAAGGCCGACCGCAGCGGCATGCTTTTCTCTGCTGCCTGGAGGCGTGATCAAGTATAGGGCGTCCATTTATGCAAATGACCTCGTCATCTTTACGAGGCCGACGGCGGCGGACCTTAGCTGCACCATGCACATTCTAGAGCTTTTTCGCGGGCGCATCAGGTCTCTCCACAAATCTGGACAAATGCATCATCACTCCGATCCGGTGCTCGGATGAGGGGCCAGTGGTGGTCAAGAGGCGTTCCGTGCAGGCTGCAGCACTTCCCCATCAAGTATCCGGGGTTCCCTCTTTCGCCGACGCGCCTAGACCGCACCGCCAAGAAAAGGCTTGTGGACAAGGTGGCGGCCAGGATCCCAACTTGGAAGGGCGGGCTACTGACGATGGCTGGGAGGAGGACCTTGGTGCATACCATGTTGTCGGCGATACCGGTCCACACCTCCATCTGTAGCGCCCTGTCCCCGTGCGCTATCGAGGAGATCGACAAGCGATGGCACGCGTTCCTTTGTGCGGGAACAAACTCGGTCGCTGGCGGCAGGTGCTTGCTGGCCTGGCCTGCGGTCTATTCCCCCAAGGAACTCGGGGGGCTAGGGCTTCTTGACCTCAGGAGCATGGGCTTCGCGCTCCGTCTGCGTTGGGAATGGCCGCGACGTTCTCAGCCGAACGTCCGTTGGACACGTCTGCCTTACGGGGCTGGCGTGCGGTAGATGCCATTTTCGGGCTTCCGTCATGGTAGTGCTTGAGAATGGTGCCCATGCGCTGTTCTGGATGGATGCATGGCTACCGGACGGGGCCATCTGCACCTTTGCACCCAACATGTTGAAGGCTGTTGGGAGCCGTCGCCGCGGACGCACCGTCTGTGAAGCGCTTTGCAACAACCAATGGAAGCGGGACATTGTCGGGGCGCAGATGGTGATGGTGATTGACGAATTCCTGCGCCTGCGAGACGTTCTGCAGGAGGTATAGCTTCAGCCGGACATCCAGGACCGCCGTGTAGAGGTGGGCGGTGAGCGGTAGTACTCGGCATCCTCGACCTACGGCTCTTCTTTGCGGGGAGGACCGTGCCTGCGGGTGCTCGAGAGGTCTGGCAGGCGTTTGCCCCACCAAATGTCAAGTTGTTCTGCTGGTTGGCCTTACGGGAGGCCTTGGACCGCCTGGACCGGAGGAGGCGCCCGCGGACTCCGGGCGTCGGCGGCGTGCACCCTCTACTCGCGGGGACGGCGAGTCCATTGACCATCTCCTCACCTCGTGCGTCTACACCCGTCCCAGTGTGGCATCTCTTGCTTTCTCGTGTTGGCCTAGTGCACCTTGCCCCGTCCCCGGACTCCACCCTTGTCGGCTGGTGGCTACGGCGGGCGTGGCCTTGCGCCCTAGCAGTTCAGGCGTGCCTTTGACTCTCTGGTGCTCCTCGTCTCTGGGAGACTTGGAAGGGCGCAACCGGCGAACCTTGAATTCTGCCTCCCTCACGCCGCTACAGCTATTTGAAGCCATCCGTACTGAGGCGGAGGACCGGATGGCGGCTGGCTTCAGGGGACCTAGCCGGTGATCGCGGTGCTTTCGGCCACTTGAGCAGACTCCTCTTCCTCTGTCTCTGTAGCACAATCGGTTTTCTCTTAGTTTACAACCTTTCTGAACCACTGTGTTAGCCTGTGCCTTGTGTTAGTGTTCTTACTTGCACCATTTCTACGACATCTCGCTATGGACATGTTGCAAGTTGTGTATGAACTTTGTCTTCTCTTAACGAAGTACGAGCTAAACTCGTTTTCGAAAAAATATAGAACAAATTGCTAGACATTTTCTGCCTATCCCACAACTAAATTGCACCATCATCCAAAATATAGCATCACCTTGTATTTGCGACATTGGTGATTCAATCTCACTAGACACCCTTATCTTAGTTTATTTTTAACTCCGTCGAGTTTTCCCACCTCATCGTTCCATTGGCCCAACACTTCCAGCTTCATCTCTGGACTCTAGCGTTTTGCAACCTTGTTTGATGCACGTGTATCCAACAGGGGGGGAGGTGAAATTTTTGTATTATTTCCACTCCAATCCACTTCAATGCACATGTGGATTGAGGAAAATATACATGTGCATCTGAACCAGCCCTAAAATGCACTGATACGTACCACCCCACTGCAATTCATATTCTTTTGATTTCATATCCTCACTCGTACCCTTCCCACGGACATCGTGGCCCAGGGCAATCCTCTTTCTCGACACTCCATTGGCTGCAACAGGTCTCTTATCTGGTCATCCTAACTCCTGAACCCTCCCTAATTAATGCGTGCACTAGGACACTAATACCATTTGCTGCTAACTCATTTTGTATCAACTCGAACTGATCGAACCAACCAAAGATACAAGTATAAATAGAGATATATATAATTGTATATAGCTAGCTGAGGCGTCAACATCTGCAACGACAGCGAAATTGGCAAAGTTCGAATACTCTTGTATTGAAAGCCTCTAACAGGGGACCTAATAACGCATAAGTCTCGCTCTGCGCTAGTGAATCCATTGATTCCAAGTCTGCAGTAGCAAGGTGAAGCTTCAACAGGCTTGCATAGTCTTCTAATGAATCCATTGATTTCAAGTCTGCAGTAGCAAGGTGAAGATTACCAGGCTTGCATAGTCTTCTAAATCCATTGATTTGAAGTCCTAGATGAAGATGTCTTTCATGGTGCGGGTTGTCGGGAACGTACTCAACAAGGAGCCATGGCCCATGGTAATGGGTGAGAGCTTGCTATGCAGGGAACGGAGTGAGCGCGCAACGGCCGGGCGGCAAAGTGGGCAGCGCCACCAGTGCCCTCACCCCAATTCACCACCAAGAGCAATGACCAACCAATACATCATATCCATTGCTAGAGAGGCTGCCCCGAACCGACCATCTGGTACAGGTTAAAAGGCACTCGAGTTCCATCAACGTGAAGCTACCGCACGCACCTACTCCAAACTGTAGCTTGTACGCGTTGCTATCCCCAAACTGTAGCTTGTACGGGCTGTACGAGTAGCACCCACACCAAAATTGGAGGTGGATCAAGTCAATTACCTGCGGGGATGCATGTATCCCGTCCGATGATACCGTGCTGCGGTGGAGCCGCCGCGCGCGAGCTTCCGTGCCCGCCGTAGTACACGCCGGCCCTCTCCGTAGCCTATAGCGGCGTCCAGGGGACTGAAAAGACTGAAGAGAGAAAGCAAGAGCTGATGAGGAGTACTGAACGTCTGAGCGCGCGCGAGAGGAGCAAGACGAAGAGCCTAACTATCCGCCAAGACAAGCAGCACACTGACACTAGCATGCAGTACGCCGGTTGGTTACGATACGTACAGGACACAGTCCGTAAGCGTGCGTGAACTGGCAAAATATCGGTTGGTTTAGGTCAGACGTCTGCTGCCGAACGGGGCCGAGGAACGCCCGTCCGTTTGCTGTGCCGACCGCAACACTGCCGTGCGCCCTCTGCATGAATGCCGCCGTGTCTGCAACTACTGCCGTAGATCTGAGCCCCAAGCGGTCAGCAAGCCGGCCATTCTGCAGCAGATAATTAACCGATGGGGCGATGGATTAAGGAAAGTCGCCCTGTGTGTGCTTGGATCATTTAATTCACGTGCTCTGGCCGATCCCAACCACAGAGTAGCTGGCCTGGTCTGCTGGACCACTCCCTCCCTCTCGCTAGACAATACAAATGGCTGGCGTGACACATCGTCATGTACTTACACAAGATACAATGTGACCGCTTTGACTAGTAACAGTGCGCGTCTTGTGTTGTTTCACGATGAACATATGCCTATGGCCACTTGGCCTAGAGGGTCCATGTCACGATAGTGGAGGTTTGTGCCCGGCGTACCACGGCGAGCGAGCACCACGGCGCCGTCCCTTGAGAAGATGCCACGAGGAAAGAGAAATTTGATTTTGTTCTATTCGCGGACCGCCTAGCGATCTCCCACACAATGAGTTCTTACCGTGTGTTTGGTTGGAGAGCTGAGCGAGCCGGGTCGGAGCGAACCCGCTCCTGCGACTGTTTGAATGAAAGATGAGAGGGTTGGGTTGGCTCGAGGAGAGAAATATTCTCTCAAGTTGCGGGTTGGGTTCGTTCCTCGAATCGCGGGGACGAGCCGACTTCGCCGGGTTCGCTTCGAGCTCCGTCTTCGTCCGTCACTCTTCCGTCTCCACCGCAGCGGCTCTTCCGTTTCTCTTCGGCGGAGCTTTCCCCTTGAGCAAGCTAGGCCCTTTCCCGAAGTTCCAATGGCGAGGCGGCCCTTCTACCGAGCCACGGGCCGTGGCGGGGGTAGAGCTTCGCCTCGCTGGCCCCCCTCGGGTCTTGGGCGGCGTGGCTGGGCGGCCAGCAGCGTCTCGGGCGGTGGCATGGCTGCTGCGCGACCTCTTGGCGTCTGCCTCGCCTTGCAGGTGGTGGCGGAGGTCGCGATGCGAAGGAGGACTTAAATTTAATTTGGTTTCTTTGCGGGGTTCCTGATGTAAAAACACGAGAGAGAAAGATTTCTGATATAGGCTTCAGCGATTTCTGAATAGTTTAGGGGTCCCGATGCAAAACGTCTCACTATCGGTGTTATCTTGTCATCCAACTAGTATTCGCTTTCCTTCAACCAAACATGAGATGGGTTGACTCCTTCCCTAAAATCAAGGGTGCAACCAAACAATGAGATGGGTTCAACCTAACACACTGGGTTGAATCCAACCCAACCCACCTAACCCTCAACCAAAGACACGGTTAAGGTTCAAACAAGCGAGTGGGCTAATAATACACCCTAGCGGCACACAGGCCGACTTATGGGCCCAATAGCTAGTGTAGCCCAATAGTGAAGCACAACATTAGGCCCAGTACATAACAATCTAACTGTTGCGCTAGCCACTGAATTAGTGACCAGAGAAGAAAAATACAGAAAAAGAGAAGTATGCAAAATATTCGCTAATCGTTAGTGTGGACGCCAGTTTGAAGAAGAACCACCTTGGCACTGAGAAAGCTAAATATCCCCTTAGGGGCATATGCTCACACCCCAAATGTAATGATCATTCTTAGTGACTCATGTACCCTCCCCACGGAAGCCGCGGACTACTCAGCTACTCGGTCGTGAATTCTCTGATCACGACCCAATAGCATGCCTTTATTCTTGACTGCAGAGCGTCTATGACTGAGGAGGCTGACCGAGAGGATGATAGCTGCTCAGCACCGTTTCTTTCAACATTTATAAGACTTTGACTTTTTGACATCAAATTTGACCACTTGTCTTATTCAAAAACTTATACAAAATATCACTTTCTTTATCGTGCCTTATTAATAATTGTTCTTCAAGAATGAGATAAATTTTACTATGTTTGCATTTTTTTAATAATACAAGTGATCAAACATAGGGTAAAAACAGTTAATCGTCTTATAATTTGGCATGGATTGAATATTTCTTTTCTTTTTGACCATGTCTGTGTATTGGACTAGTTCATTTGTGTGGTATTCTAGAACGACCTCCGGAACAGGGGCCGACTTCTATATACTGTGACTTAGGTACATGTATTCCCTCAAAAAAAAAAAAACTTAGATACGTGATCCAAGTGTAATACAATTGCTTGATCGGTTTGACTAGTAACACTGCGCCCCTTGTGTTGTGTCAAGAGGGATATATGCCTACGACCATTTGGCCTAGGCGTCCACCGGCTTCTTGAACTAGCCATTAGTGACTACAGAAGAAAAAAATAAAAAAAAGTGAAGTATGTGAAAGAATCACTAGTGAGGACGTCATTGAGACCGCTAGAGACATCGTGCTTACAGTTTAAAGAAAAAGCGCCTCGGCCGAGAAAGTAAAATATGCCCTTAGAGGCATATGCTCTCACCCCAATGTAATGACCATTTGTCCTAGAGCGTCCAACGGCCCCCTTGCACTAGCCACTGAATTAGTGACTAAAGAAGAAAATATAGGAAAACAAAAAGAAGTATGCAAAAGAATCACTAGGACACGGCTGCCTTGGCCCCTAGAAAGTTAAATCGCCCTTAGTGGCATGTGCTTTTACCCCCAATGGCACTCCTCCGGTGCCCCCATCCCCAATCTTATCCAATCCAACGTAACGGGGAGGAAGCATATGCCCTAAGGACAAACAAAATGCATCCCCTCGGCCTCGAGTTGATGCCCTGCGATGCAGGTGTAGGTTTTTGCGCCATTGAAAAAAATTTTGAAGTGGATCGTAGCAAGACAATGTCGTATGCCTCGGACATTTTTTTGTCTTATTTTGAGGGACGCCACCATGCAGGCTAGGGCGCCGGTGGCGGTGGCGGTGTCAAGTACGTTGGCGGCAGCTACGGTGTGCTCAGCCAAGTCTCAAGCCCCAGCTAATGACTCATGTACCCTCCTCCAAAAGCCGCGGACTGCTCGGCTACTTCCTTGACAATTTGTTTACCTTTCCATCTCACATGTGAAAATTTAAAAACACATAAAAATTTTAGATATTAAAAGATAGATACGTGCTCTTTGTTATTATTCGGAGACCCCAAGATTTGAATATTATGAGTTCTCTTGCCCTTTTATATGAAGATGTTTTGCATCCACGGCGGAGAACATAACACCCTGATAACATTTGTTCATCTTCATCCCAAGTAAATTTCATTAGTTGTACCTTCTTCATCTCATAGTGGAAACAACATCCTTTGTTGCAATATCTTTTTCCGCTCCTAGTGGAAACAACATCACCGTCAAAGATAAAATTTGTTGCGGGAACAAGAGAAAAATGTAAGTCTCGAAGCTTAATGAACAACGTGAAAAAACATATCACAACACCAAGATTTACAAAGGAAAGAACCAAAAGATGGCACAATAATAGGGTCAAGAAGAAAAATCTTATTTGAAAGGTCCTAATGGCTAGAGGGGGGTGAATAGCCTATTAAAAATTCTACAAACAACACTAAGCAAGGCGGTTAGTAAATAAAGGCGTAGCCAATAAGAAAAAAGCTTCATGCTATTTAAGCAAGCCTCCTAGCAATTCTAGCAATTCTAATATCTCTAATCACAAGCAATGGCTAGGTTGTTAAGTTACTCCTAGGTGGACAAGATATACTAACAATTCTACCACTAGGAGCTAACAAGGCTAACAAGCTACTCAAGCTAAGCACCCTAACAAGATATACTACCAAAGTAATGCGAAGGAGTGCTTAGGATACAATACCACCGGTGTAGTGTCGAGGTTGAAGCCAATCACCATGTACAAGAAATCTCCAACGAGCTAGCACACAAGACACGATGATTTTTCACCGAGGTTCACGTGCTTGCCCAAGACGCGCTAAGTCCCCGTTGTGGCGACACACTCACTTGACGTATGCTAAGCTTAATGGCGGTGCCAAATCCCCTATGGGAGCTCAAGCAAACGATCACAAGAGAGGGTCCAACAAGCCCACGAGCAATCCACTAGTGCTCCTTTCGCGAATCTCCCTCGGGGTAAGGAACGACCCCTCACAATCACCACCGGTGTGGCCTCAAATAAGCTCCACTTGAGCTCAACACCGCCTCTTGCTCCAAGCCACTAGGGAGCAGGGCAAATTCCCAAGAAAACAAGAATCCGCGGCTTCTCCAAGGATGAAGTGCCTCTAGATGCAACCGATGATGCAATGCACTTCTATCACTCTCAATCTCACCAAGAATTCGAGTTAGTGGTGAAGAGATGAGTGGAGAGGAGTCTCACAAGCTCAATAGCAAGTTGGAAGCTTCAAATGTGCAAGAGAGACTTAAATGAACCGACCAAAAGAGTATATATAGGGCACCCCTCGAAATAGAGCCGTTGCTCTAAAAAATTTGCCCTCTGGACTGTGACGGACGCCTTGACCGGAACCACCGGCGGGTCGGTCAAGGGTCGGTCGGTGCTTCGTCGCATCCGGCAAACCGGGCCTGGTGGCCCTCCTCCTCCTCGCGTCCGGTCGGTGCTTCGGTCAACCACGAAGCATCCGGTCCGGCTTCCGGTCGGCCAGGCGTCCGGTCAAAAGCAGCGCTGCTGAGCTCGGACCCGACCCGAACCACCCGGTCGGTGCGCGTCGGTCAAGGCCGGCAGCGTCCGGTCACCACGAAACGGCGACTTCTTCATCTTTTTCTTTGCTCTTTGCTTCAAACTTGCTTTCGCCTCTTGCCATGGGTTGCCAAGGCGTCCGAGATGACCACGTTAACACCAATGTTAGCACGTCGATAAGTTAGGCAAGATCGAAGTTAGTGCTCTCATGTCCTAAATGCAATATGCAAGTCAATTGGAACTAGAAGCACTTCATCAAAGGATTGTCGCGGGCATTCCCTCTTGATAGTCGGCTATCTATCCTATAATGTGATCACACGCTCTATCGTGTCTTGATCACTAAAAGGAAAACCCTATCAAGATACCTTTGCCTTGATCTCCGGGTTCCTCTCAAGCCGATCATCGAGCTTGACGATCCATCATGTCCGCCATCATCGTCCATGTTCATGATCATCATGCTCCTTGTCATCCATCTAATCCTATCTCAAAGTCATCACTTAGAGCAAAGGATTAGTCCACAAGTGTGTCATCAATTTCCAAAACCAAACATGAGATTTCAATCTCCCCCTTTTTGGTAATTGATGACAACCAAACTCACAAAGATTTGAAATAAAATTCAATTGAACTTGAATTGCTTGCCCATAGCATTTTGATCATGAATCAAGGATTGGACAAACATTTCAAGGTTCGGTTTTGGTAGTAGTAGCTCCCCCTACATATGTGCTTCCATGTGTTTGGATCAAGTTGGCACATATGTATGGATAGAAATCTTGGGGAGAGATACTAATACCAAAAAAGAGATGCTAAGGTTCAAGAATTCGGACCTTTGAAGCGTGAAACCAATCGGAGTCCTTAGCATCATTGTAACTAGACATTCATCAAAACTCAACATACCCCATGAGATCAACATTATAGGCTAAAATGTGAGCTTTGTCTAGATACAACCTATGCATGCTAGTTGGTCAAACACCAAACAATTTTTAAAAACTAGCATACACCAAGCAATCATGAATATTGAATTTAGATTGCCAATGCAACATCACATTATGATCATGCACATACAAATGCATAAATAGTCTATGAGCTTGCTCCCCCTATTTGTGTGATCCTTTCCAACATCTTTATGACTTATTTCTCCCCCTTTGTCAACAATCACCAAAAAAGGTGTAAATGAGAGAAATCAAGTCAATCAAAGTATCACATGTGGTCTCATCTAGATCACTTGCCTTTCCATGTATTCAAGTTTGAACCAAGGACAAGCTTTTTCACACCTCATATACATAAGGGTTATCTTGCACCATGTTAGGATACACATCAATAGCGTATTTTCTAGAGTTGACACTAGGATTGCAAGCACATAAACATGTCATATGCCACCACTAGATCATAGAACCAATCAAAGCTATAGTGGTGCCACACATACATTAAAATCATTTTGTTTTCCATGAATGAGCCTAATAGGCATGCATGATGTCTAGATGCACTAACAAGTCCTTAGCATATATGAATGCCATGACAACCAACTTTTACCTTGGGGTTTGTCGAAGGAGAGGCATGTCATATAAGTGGGGTGCATCAACTCAAGTTGGAGAAGTCAATAATGTTCAATTCTCCCTTTAGCATGCAAAACCTCTTCTCATCAAGTGGCTTGGTGAATATGTCGGCTAGTTGATCTTGATTGCCAATGCCCATGATACAAATGTCACCCTTTTGTTGATGATCTCTTATGAAGTGGTGCCTTATATCAATGTGCTTTGTTCTTGGATGTTAAACCGGATTTTTGGGTCATCTTCCTTGCACTTTCATTGTCACAATACAATGGGACTTTGTCAAATGTGAATCCAAAATCCTTTAATGTTGACCTCATCAAAGCAATTGAGTGCAACAACTTTCCGCACTAATGTATTAAACCCCGGTTAAAGAGCCACACTATTTTGCTTCTTTGAAGACCATGATACTAGTGACCTTCAAGAAATTGACACGTGCCACTTGTGATCATTCTATTTATCTTGCACCCTCCATAGTCGGAATCGAATATCCAATCAAATCAAACTTGGATCCCTTTGGATACCATAGTCCAACATCTTGTGTGCCCTTCAAGTACCTCACAATTCTTTTAGTTGCCTTGAGGTGACTTTCTCTTGGATCGGATTGATATCTAGCACACATGCCCACACTAAATGCAATGTCCGGTCTTGATGCGGTTGCATAGAGCAAACTACCAATCATAGACCTATACTTCTTTTGCTCAACCATGTTGCCACTTGGATCGGGGTCTAGGCTTCCATTGGTTGCCATTGGTGTGGACATTGACTTGGCATCTTGAAGATCAAACTTCTTGACCATGTCTTTGATGTACTTGCCTTGACTAATGAATATGCCATTCTTCAATTGCTTGATTTGGAGACCAAGAAAGAATGTGAGCTCTCAAGCATTGACATCTCAAACTCATTGGCCATCATCTTTGCAAACTCTTCACAAAATTCTTGATTGGTTGACCCAAAGATAATGTCATCAACATAGATTTGCAACACAAACAAGTCATTGCCAATCTTCTTGGTGAAGAGAGTGGTGTCCACCTTGCCCATCTTGAACCCCTTAGAGACGAGAAAATCTCTCAACCTCTCATACCATGCTCTAGGTGCTTGCTTCAAGCCATACAAAGCCTTCTTCAACTTGTAAACATGGTTGGGATACTTTTCATCTTCAAAGCCCGGGGGTTGTTCCACATACACCAACTCGTTGATGAATCCATTCAAGAATGCACTTTTCACATCCATTGGATAGAGCTTGATGTCATGAGCACATGCATAAGCAAGCAAGATTCTAATTGCTTCAAGTCTAGCAACCGTGCATAGGTCTCTCAAAGTCAAAACCCTCTACTTGAGTGTACCCTTGAGCTACTAGCCTTGCCTTGTTTCTAACCACAATTCCATCTTGATCTTGCTTGTTCTTGAAGACCCACTTGGTTCCTATCACATTGTAGTCCTTTGGCCTTTCCACCAATTCCCATACATCATTCCTTTTGAAGTTGTTCAACTCTTCATCCATGGCATTGATCCAATCTTCCTTCTTGAGTGCATTTTCAATGTTCTCAGGTTCTTCTTGTGCTACATAGGCATGGTGAGCACAAAAGATGCCAATCTTCTTCTAGTAACAACTCCACTATTGATGTCACCGACAATTTGATCAATTGGATGATCTCTTGCTATGTTGGATGGTTGCATCACTTGCACTTGATGACTAGGATGAGGGAGATGGACTAGCTTGTTGCTCTTGATCTTCATCTTGAGTACCACTAGTGCTTGCTTCATTTGCATTAATCTCAATAGTAGTGGTAGTCAATGGAGTGTCATCATCATCTTCCACTTGTCTTGGCCGAATGTCACCAATATCCATGTTTCTCATTGCATTCTCCAAGTTGGAACCACTCACATCATCATGATTTTCAACTTCATTTTGAGAGCCTTGGGTTTCATCAAATTCCACATCATGGACTTCTTCAAGCTTGCCACTACCCAAGTTCCAAACTCTATATGCTTTGCTTGTGGTTGAATATCCAACTAGGAACCCTTCATCACATTTCTTGTCAAACTTGCCCAATCTTGTGCCTTTCTTGAGAATGTAGCATTTACATCCAAAGACTCTAAAGTAACCAATGTTGGACTTTTTTCCAATGAGCAACTCATAAGGTGTCTTGCCAAGCATCCCATGGCAATAGAGACGGTTGCTACAATAGCAAGCCGTGTTGATTGCTTCAGCCCAAAAGGAATGGCTAACATTATACTCACTAAGCATTGATTTTGCCATTTCAATCAAGGTTCTATTCTTCCTCTCAACTACACAATTGGATTGAGGAGTGTAGGTTGGTGAGAATTGATGTCCAATTCCAAGCTCATCACACAACTCTTCAATTCTTGTGTTCTTGAATTCACTTCCATTGTCACTCCTAATCTTCTTGATGGATGTCTCAAATTCATTTTGAACCCTCTTGACAAATGTCTTGAAAAGCTCAAACACATCATTCTTGTCATGCAAGAAGAACACCCATGTGTATCTAGTGTAGTCATCAACTATGACAAAACCATACTTGTTGCCTCAATGCTAGAGTATGATGTTGGCCCAAACAAGTCCATGTGTAGCAACTCAAATGCCTTGCTTGTACTCATTGTGCTCTTGGTTGGATGTGCATTGCCATGTTGCTTGCCGGCTTGACATGCTCCACAAGGTTTGTCCTTCTCAAACTTCACATCATTCAAGCCTCTAACCAAGTCATGCTTCATCAACTTGTTCAATTGCTTCATTCCAACATGACCAAGCCTTCTATGCCACAACCACCCTTTGCTAGCCTTTGAGAGTAGACATGTTGTCAACTTGGCTTCTTTTGAGTTGAAGTCAACAAGGTAGAGATCACCATATCTAAATCCCTTGAAGATCATGTTTGCACCATCACCACTAACCACTTCAACTTCTTGGCTTGTGAATATACATTTATAGCCATGATCACAAAGTTGAGAAACCGACAAGAGGTTGTAATCAAGATGATCAACTAGCAACACCTTTGACAAGCTTTTCTCTTGAGTGATAGCAATCTTGCCTAGCCCCAACACATTGCCTTTCTTATCATTGCCAAATGTGATTGACTCATATTCATCAATGCCCTTGATGCTAATAGACTTGAACATATGAGAATCCCTGGTCATGTGTTGAGTGCACCCACTATCCATTATCCAATGCTCTCTCCCAGACGGTAATTGACCTATAAAATAAGATCAATTCTTCTTAGGTACCCAATGTTGCTTGGGTCCTTCAAGGTTAGTCACCAAGGCCTTTGGTACCCAAATGGCTTTCTTCTTTGAGCCCATCCATGGTGTACCAATGTACCTAGCACGAACACCATTGTTCTTCTTCACAAGCATATAAGAATGATCAAGCTTGATAGAAGAAACATTGGCTTTCTTGTTCATGCACTTTGGCTCTAAATGACCAACTTGCTTGCAAGCTTTGCAATAGCTACCATTGTTCTTCACAAAACGTGTCTTGTGAGTTACAAGGGCGGCCTTGCCTTTCTTGAGGATATAGCCTAAGCCCTCCTTGTATAAGGATGCCCTTTGGCTACCCAAGCACATAAGCAAGCGGTCCTCACCACCATAGGCCTTAGCCAAGGTGTGATTGAGCTCCTTTACTTCCCTCTTTAAACAAGCATTCTCATGAATAAGCATAGGGTTGTCATTATCTTCACTAGAGATGGATATGCTAGTGATAGAGCTAGTGGAGGTCTCACACTTGGGGATTGATTCATCAATAAGGATATCACACATGATGCTTGCATTGCATGTATCAACATTCTCAACAACTAAGCACAACTAGTGCTCATCAAGTAGAGAGGAATGAGCTTTCTCTAACTTAGAATGAGTTTTCTCAAGCTTCTTATGGTCTTCCTTTAGACTCTCATAAGATGCCGAAGCTCATCAAGTTCTTGCTTAAGGCTCTTTGTTTCCTTATGCAAGCCCTTGCATTCCTTTCTACTTTGCTTGAACATGACAACGCACTCATCAAACATGCTTTGCAACTCCTCCCTAGTTTGAGTTGGCTCATCATCATCACTATCACTATCACTATCATCATCATCATCTTTAGTGATAGATTGTACCTTAGTGGCCTTAGCCATGAAGCATGAAGAAGGAGTGTCGAAGAGAGAGATCTTGTCATGCATAGCAAGGTGAGCTTGTCCCTTCTTGTTCTTCTTCTCCTCTTCTTCATCACTTGAGGAGGATGAGCCATCACTATCCCACATAGCCACATGTGACTCATTCTTCTTTTTGGGCTTGTTCTTCTCATTCTTGGCATCATTCTTCTTTCTTGCCTTCTTGATGCCCTTCTCATCATCACTCTCATAAGGACACTCGGCAATCAAGTGACAATCATCATGGCAACGAAAGCATGTCATGTTGCCTTCATTCTTGCCATCCTTGGTCTTCTTCTTGGATGATTGCTTCTTCTTGTTCTTGGAGATGTAGTTCTTCTTCACAAATTTTCCCAATCTCCTCACAAAGAGAGCCATTTGCTCATCTATTTCACTTCCACTTGTAGAGGTGCCATCCTCTTCATTACTTGATTCTTCCTTCTTCTTCTTGCCCTTTGATGATGAGCTAGCCTTGAGTGCCAAGCTCTTCTTGTCCTCTTTCTTCTCTTCATCCTTGACCTTCTTGTTTGCCTTGTTGATGAGCTCTTGCTTTTTCTTGTCATCTCTATAGGAGTCATCGGTCATGACCTCATCAAGCAATTGGTTGGGAGTCAAATCCTTCAAATTTGACCTCACTAGCACGGTGATGAACATCCCAAACCGCTCGGGCAAACATCTCAAGAACTTCATGTTGAAGGTCTTGTCCTTGATCTCTTCTCCTAGAGCATTGAGATCATTCACCAACACTTGCATGTGGTGAAACATCTCCAGCACGGTCTCATCTTCCTCCATCTTGAAGCTATTGAATTACTCAAGTTTGATGTAGGCCTTTGCTTGCTTGACGCCTTCGGTGCCCCCATAGCACTCTTCTAGCTTCTTCCAAATCTCATGAGCAACGGTGAGTGACTTGACTTGCTCAAACACTCTATCATTGAATGCCTCATGAAAAGCACTCACGGCCACATCATTTGCATATAACTTCTTCTCTTCGGCCACGGTTGGCTCATTTGGTTTGGCCACCTCAAACTTGTTCTCGGTCACAACCCACACTTCTCTATTGATTGACTTGAGGTGTGCGGTCATCTTCACTTTCCAATAGGCAAAGTTGGTGCCATCGAAAGGTGGCGCCTTCTTGGTGTTGTTGACATGAAAAGTCATTGCCATTTTGTCACCGTAGGATGTTAAGCCACTCAAATACTTGATTGCCTAGCTCGATACCACTTGAAAGGTCCTAATGGCTAAAGGGGGGGTGAATAGCCTATTAAAAATTCTACAAACAACACTAAGCAAGACGGTTAGTAAATAAGACGGCGTAGCCAATAAGCAAAAGCTTCAAGCTATTTAAGCTAGCCTCCTAGCAATTCTAGCAATTCTAATATCTCTAATCACAAGCAATGGCTAGGTTGCTAAGTTACTCCTAGGTGGATAAGATATACTAACTATTCTACCACTAGGAGCTAACAAGGCTAACAAGCTACTCAAGCTAAGCACCCTAACAAGATATACTACCAAAGTAATGCGAAGGAGTGCTTAGGATACAATACCACCGGTGTAGTGTCGAGGTTGAAGCCAATCACCGTGTACAAGAAATCTCCAACGAGCTAGCACACAAGACACGATGATTTTTCACCGAGGTTCACGTGCTTGCCGCAAGACGCTAAGTCCCCGTTGTGGCGACACACTCACTTGACGTATGCTAAGCAATGGCGGTGCCAAATCCCCTATGAGAGCTCAAGCAAACGATCACAAGAGAGGGTCCAACAAGCCACGAGCAATCCACTAGTGCTCCTTTCGCGAATCTCCCAGCGGGGTAAGGAACGACCCCTCACAATCACCACCGGTGTGGCCTCAAACAAGCTCCACTTGAGCTCAACACCGCCTCTTGCTCCAAGCCACTAGGGGAACCAGGGCAAATTCCCAAGAAAACAAGAATCCCGCGGCTTCTCCAAGGATGAAGTGCCTCTAGATGCAACCGATGATGCATTGCACTTCTATCACTCTTAATCTCACCAAGAATTCGAGTTAGTGGTGAAGAGATGAGTGGAGAGGAGTCTCAAAAGCTCAATAGCAAGTTGGAAGCTTCAAATGTGCAAGAGTGACTCAAATGAACCAGCCAAAAGAGTATATATAGGGCACCCCTCGAAATAGAGCCGTTGCTCTAAAAATTTGCCCCCTACGCCCGGACGGGGACCGGCCGGAACCACCGGCGGGTCGGTCGAGGGTCGGTCGGTGCTTCCGGCCGCATCCGACAAACTTCGGGCCCGGTGGCGCCCTCCTCAGCAGCGCGTCCGTCGGTGCTTCCGGTTGACCACCGGGAAGCATCGGTCCAGCTTCGGTCGACAGCGTCCGGCCAAAATGCGCTGCGCAGAGCTCTACGCGACGCCTTGACCGAGCCACCGGTCGGTGCGTCCGGTCAAGGCGGAAAGCGTCGATCACCCCCAAACAGCGGCTTCTTCATCTTTTTCTTTGCTCTTTGCTTCAAACTTGCTTCGCCTCTTGCCATGGGTTGCCAACACGTCCAAGATGACCACGTTATCACCAATGTTAGCACGTCGATAAGTTAGGCAAGATCGAAGTTAATGCTCTCATGTCCTAAATGCAATATGCAAGTCAATTGGACCTAGAAGCACTTCATCAAAGGATTGTCGTGGCATTCCCTCTTGACGATCGGCTATCTATCTTATAATGTAATCACACGCTCTATCGTGTCTTGATCACTAAAAGGAAAACCCTATCAAGATACCTTTGCCTTGATCTCGGGTTCCTCTCAAGGCGATCACCGAGAGCTTGACGATCCATCATGTCCACCATCATCGTCCATGTTCATGATCATCATGCTCCTTGTCATCCATCTAATCCTATCTCAAAGTCATCACTTAGAGCAAAGGATTAGTCCACAAGTGTGTCATCAATTTCTAAAACCAAACATGAGATTTCATTCGCTCCAGGAGATAAGGTATTACTTTTTAATTTTAAGATGAAATTATTTGAGCACGGAAAAACTTTAAAGCAAATGGAAAAGGCCACTCAAGGTGGTAAGCTCTTTGTCACATGGAGCGGTAACACTTCAAAACGATGAATGTACGTTATTCAACATAGATGGCCAATGTATCAAATCTTTTCGATCCCAATTAAAATCCTGATGAATTAGACGTAATAAATTTCATTACTTTACCTTAGCATTAATTCTAGATCCTACTCTTTTTGTTTCGCGACCCAAAAGTAATTTTTTGGAGATAGAAATACATTCCACCTAAGAATGCAGGCCAACCACATTAATGGGCCAGTCGCCCATCCCAGTGCCACCTCACCACTACCTTGATGCTTCACGAACCTTCTAAGTATATTCTCTTATATTTTGGATATTCCCGATAGATTCGTCCATTCTCCACAGCGATAAGCCATTAAGATGATATTTTGACCCTTGAGACCTATATAAATAACTCCCTCACAGTCTCAAACCTTATTCCATTATCGTGTTCTTGATGCTTTCGTCAAACCCTCTTGAATAGAATAACGACCTCCAAATTTGATGTGTTTGTAATTTTGGTAGAAATAGGCCGGTGCCAGATGTTTCAGATGAAGATGCACTAAATATGATTCTTCTTTTTTCAAGATGGCATTAGAGTTCTGGATGTTTGTGTGGCGGACAGTATTCCTTTCCTTCAGGATAAAAAGCTCTCTTGGTCTCCAACGTGCCCATGGCTGACAAACAAATCATTTATTATGACCTCACCCAAACACCACCACTTGATGACTCAAAGGCTATTGTCCTAAGTACATGACGATGTGTCCTAGTCCAATCACCCCAACATACATCTGCAGTACAATATTAGTTACAAAAGTGGAAACATAAAATCTTTTATCTCCTGTTTTATCTCATCTGCACTGAAATACTTTTTGAAATAATATGATCTTCGTTAAGGTTTTTAAATCATCATCAGCCAAGTTCCACATCGAGATGGCAATGTCCCAATTGTCGCGGGGTAGATAGCACATATACAGACTATAGACAAGTTGTTATTTCCCACTCTTTCCAAGCCCCGATGTTGTGTCCCACTCTCTTCATCCTCTGTTCTTAACTCAAATTCTTACTTGTATTACTCTTGTCGATTCAGAAACTTTGACTCTAGCAGTAACACTTCAGAATGATGAATGTATGCGTTATTCTGGATAAATGGCCAATGTATCGAAATCTTTTTAGAGCCCAATAAAGATCCTGAGGAATTAGATGTAATAAATTTCATTACTTACCTTAGCATTAATCCCAGATCCTCCTATTTTCGTTTCATGACCCAAAGGTGCATTCTTAACTCAAATTCTGGTCATACTCTTTTGGCTTTTTGTAAAAGCAAAAGCAGGTAAAAGCCCAACTAAAGGACCCTTTAGCGAAAGAAGTTAATAACCTAGGCAAAGATTATGTCTCATGCTGCCCAAGAGTACTGAGGAACTTGATTGATGAACAAGAAAATAACAGATCGATTGATAAGCCGCCGATGACGATAAGACGACACAATGTTCGGTTCGTGCACCATCAAATGAATCCACAAACAACCAGACAACCATGTAAAAATTTGTTGACACTGGATTTTAGTAAGCTCAAGAGAATGACAGGTGGGCCAGTGCAAGATGCTAATAATGAGTTTTGATTAAAAGCAAGCATTCGGGAAAATACTGCTTTGGGACTCGGGATGACTTGGAGCTGAAGTTATGTTATTTTTAGAGATTGTTTTCATGTAATCGTAGTCTTTTAAGACTCGTGCCAAGACCAGGGTATAAATATAAGCCCTTGGCCATTGTAAAGTACTGTTCACAATCAAATACAACCAACCGGCCCTATGCCACCTTCGAGTCCTTTTAGTCGTGTTGTCGAGTTCTTCAAGAGGAGCCATCGATCCGTCGACCTCCGTAAGTTCCGGCAACCTTGCTATCATTTCTAGTATCATGCGGTGGATTTAGATTATGGTGCAAGTAGTCTCATTGTACTTTGATTAGTATCATGCGGTGGATTATGCGCTCGCGGATTCGGGCAAGGCACGAACACATCCCTAATCTGGGAGGCTAGTGTGGCCATGGCGGAGGTGGCTGGTGAGGCAGCTGGGTGGTGTGGTGGCTGTAGAGGAAAAGAGTGGTGGCGCGGCGGGGGGAACAGAGGGTGCACCAGCCGGCTTGCTCCCCATTATAGAGGTGGCAGCAAGGGTTTTGACAAGACGAACGGCGATGATTATCGGGAGGCGCGCCAGGGACGCGTGGTGGCCATCCCGTGGCGCGGACGCCGAGAAAGGGCACGGGGTTGGGGGCGCCCGAGCGCCGGGTTGGGGCGGCGGCGGCTAGGAAGGGTGTCTCGCCCCTAGGGTTGGGGGCGGCGCACAATGCGTGGGTGGCGGGTGGGCGGGCTGGGTGGGCGGGAGGCAGGCCAGAGGGCAAACGAGGCAAGTGATGCATTCATGTTGCTTCACTTTTATTTTTGGTGATGATTAGTTTTGACCAAATGAGAAAAGTTTTTCAAATACTTTGAAAAATTGGATATGTAAAACTCTAAAAAAACAAAAATATAAGGCCTTGTTCGTTTCGACCCAAAATGGCTTAGAATGCGGCCTATTCCACTCGAATCGATATGACCTAGTTCGGAACTAGATCAGACCAGAAACCACCGTTCGGCTAGATACGACACGGAATAAAAATGGATCTTCCTCGGTATTTTTTCCTCTTCTAGGCCTGTATTTTTTCCTTGGATTTTCTATTTTATGATTTTTCTGTGATTTGCTATGAATTTTCAAAAGATTCAGCCAAATAAATAAAAAAGAAAAAGACAAAACTTTCGTAGCAAAAACTTTATATTAAAGTATATCGTATTATATATATTTGTGTAGATCTAATCATGTGGAGTCCAACAAAATTGGATTTTTTTCATTTTATGATTTTTTACGTGATTTACTATGACTAGCAAAATTTTTTTTTGCGTTGCTACGGGTCAAGAAAATTATCTACGATATATATTTTTTTACCTTGAAACATACCCGTGCGTTGCTACAGGTCAAGAAAATCCATGTTATATTTTGTACCTTTAATAGAATTTTTTGTTTATTATTTATGTCGATACTCGTCATACATGTTTTATTAAGTTATTATTTTTATATTCCTAGGATATTGGTTTTCCTAACTGATCTTAGAGTCAATGTGGGTGTCACGGTAACATAATTGCCATTTAAAGTATTGCAACTACTCGTCTATATTAGTCTTATTACGGTCTCTACATAAGTGTTAGAAAACCAAGTTGTATTCTTTTTAAAAAACAAATTAGTTTGTCGTTTATAGGGAGGCTTATAGAAGCTATCCTCTAAAAGGAAACCCTAGCCACTTTGTTCTTCGTTCTTCCACCAAGTTGGTCAAGTTGGTCCATATAAGTATTATTAGAAAACCATGTTTGTAATTTATTGATTTGTTTGAGCCGTGTGGTCAAGTTGGTTCATATAACTTTTATTTTTCATGGTTTCCCCAACACATTTCATCCCAAGTTATATATATTCCATGGCTAACGTTGTTAAATATGGCGTTTTATTTTCTATACGCCTAATAACACCGAAAAAATGCAGTCACGGTGTCAAGTGTACTATACCACATTATAAAATTAGCATTATAGGTTATCACTAAAAATACCAAAACACGTAATGAACGGTTATTCATTTTAAAATTATAGACGAATGCACTAAATTAATAAATGCATATGTATACATGTGTTGTGGAACAAAATAATAAATAATTAAAAATTGAGTGGTTTTTTATCATGGGTGTGATTATTTGTTTGTAAATGCAAATTTGATAAGTTTGTGATGTGAAGAGGTCACGTAGGAAAGGAAAGTGGGATATATACATTTTGAAAAGGAAGAAAATAAAATAAAAAGGAAACAGATTATACACACACATACGCAACACCCCACCCAACCTACGACTCTGGACTCCCTCGTGCATATGCACGAGTCCCTCCATATCATACGTGGGCTGCTCCTCTCTCCAGCAGGCCTCGGCCCACTTCAGGCCAGGCAGCAAACACCCAGCCGCAGCACAAACGTGTTGGACGGACATTGGATTATACGCACGACAGGAGGAGGCGCGGAAGAAAGAAGAGTCCGGCTACAAGAAGACATCGGAGGCAGAAAAAGGCAGAAAAAGAGGTGGAAAAGAGAGGTGCTACTGAAATTTTCTCTCTTTATTAGTAGGTATAGATTTCTCAAAGATTCAACCGGATTTTTTTAAAAAGGAAAAGGTAAAACCATTGTTATTGTAGCAATACCGCCATCAAAACCGCTCGAGGAAGGTAATTTGTATGGTTTGAAAAGTTGAGGGAGGTGATTTGTTGGTTTTGACGTTGAGGGAGGAAAATGAACTTTCGTGATAGTTGGGGAGGGAATCTGGACTTTTTCCTTTCCTTTCCTAAAGTCCACATTCTCCCAACTATCACAGAAAGTTCACTTTTCCTCCCTCAACTCAAAAACCGAGGACAAATCACCTCCCTTAACTTTTTCAAACCATGCATTTTCCTCCCTTGAGTGGTTTTGAGGGCGGTTTTGCTGAGTAACCCGCGGGTTTGGTACAGTAACCGTGGTTTGCTACAGTACCATCACCTTTGCCTTTTTTTTTTAAAAAATTACGGTTGAATCTTTGAAAAACATAGTAAATCATAGAAAAATCATAAAATAAAAAATTCGGTTTTGTTGGACTCCACATGAGTAGATCTACACAGTGAATATATAATATGATATGCTTTAGTACAAAGTTTTTGCTATGAAAGTTTTGTCTTTTTCTTTTTCATTTATTTGGCTGAATCTTTGAAAAATCATAGAAAATCATAAAAAAATCATAAAATAGAAAATCCAATTTTGTTAGACTCCACATGAGTAGATTTACACAGTGAATATTTAATATGATATGCTTTAGTATAAAGTTCTACACGGTGAATATATAATTAATTAAAATAATTCGTAGCTGCAGCTTCTATAATTATTTTGTTGAACTAAAGTATACCATATTATATGTTCACTGTGTAGATCTACTCATGTGGAGTCTAACAAAATTAGATTTTCTATTTTTTAATTTTTCTGTGATTTACTATGATTTTTTAAAGATTCAGTCGGATTTTTTTTAAAAAAAGGAAAAGGCAAAGGTGATGGTACTGTAGCAAACCATGGTTACTGTACCAAACCCGCGGTTACTGTAGCAAAACCGCCGTCAAAACCGCTCGAGGGAGGAAAAAAAATGCATGGTTTGAAAAGTTGAGGGAGGCAATTTGTGGGTTTTTTTGGAGTTGAGGGAGGAAAAGTGAACTTCGTGCGGATAGTTGGGGGAGGGAATGTGGACTTTTTTCCTTCCTCCCACCCTTTCTTGGCTTTCGGACTGTTGGCCCAACCAGCCGGCCTGCTCTTTTCCAATCCCGCAGGCCCGCGAGCCGTTTCGTTCTGTCCCAGAGGAAATCCGAGTCGAGATTTATTATTGCAGGCGCGCATGCAACGACGACATCTGCGCCGGCGAGCCCGGTTTGACGTTCAACCCTGTGCCGGCGAGCCCGGTTTGACGTTCAACCCCAGTCAGCCCCACGATCCAAGTTCCGGCGACGAGCAAAAAGGTACCAACCACAGGCAGACAGAAATCGTCCTCCGGTCAGCCGGCGGTGGTCCGGCCTGTTAGCTAAATCTTTGCATTCAGTTATCATGTAATCTTTGTTTCCCTAGTCATGTATCCCTATATATATGAATAAAGAGACCATAAGGGCTGCGCGGTTGGCGTCCATAATCCAACAACTTTCTTCTATTGTCGATTGCATCTCGTAGCTCGGACTCTCGTTCTCGCCGCAGCTCGACGTCGTGGTCACCACCGATCACCGCGTCGTGCGTTCCCAGCTCTCGGCACGATCTTGGTTCCAACAACTGGTCGCCCTGCTCAGTTTTTGTCGCTCCAAACCAGGCAGCCGATCGAATCGATCCACGGTTGTCACAAGCCTCCACCCCGGCCCGGTGCGTCATCCTGTTACTCCAAATCCAAACGTCGCCATCCATGTGGTAGCTAGGAGCTTCTCACTTTGCATATTCCAGGAATACAGGTCCATGGGGGCTTGCAATTGAATCGAGCAATTTGTTGGTGAGGGAATGAGGGCGCTCACCTAACGACACTGCTCACGTTGATCGATCGGTTGATGCAGTCCTGTCGTCATCAGTAGTATAAATACCTACTCGGACGCTAACGCATCCATCGATTGTGGTAGCTAGCTGCCAGCTACTGTAGTAGGTAAGCGAGCGAGCGAGCAGCAACAAGGAAGGAAGCATGGCCGGAGGCGGGTTCGCCGTGGCCGGCGATGGCCCGACCGCCGACTACGGCGGGCGGGTGACGTTCTCCGTGGTGGTGACCTGCCTCATAGCGGCGTCGGGCGGCCTCATCTTCGGCTACGACATTGGCATCTCGGGTGGCGTGACGGCGATGGAGTCGTTCCTGTCGCGCTTCTTCCCGGCGGTGCTGCGCAGGATGGCGGCGGCGCGCAGGGACGAGTACTGCGTCTACGACAGCCACGCACTCACGGCCTTCACCTCGTCGCTGTACCTGGCCGGGCTGGCCGCCTCGCTCGTTGCCAGCCGCGTCACGAGGGCGGTCGGCAGGCAGGCCGTCATGCTCGCGGGCGGGGCGCTCTTCTTCGCCGGCGCCGCCGTCAACGCCGCCGCTGTCAACGTCGCTATGCTCATCGTCGGACGCATGATGCTCGGCTTCGGCATCGGCTTTACCAACCAGGTACGGTGTTGCATGCCGGCAGGCACTCCATTCTTTTCTTTGTTGACAGTACTAATAACACACAAGTACTAGTGTTACACTATCTGGAGCTGATTAACAAAACCACTACGAGCACTAATTTCCCCTACACTATATTATCAATTGCTACAAAATCGACATTGCCTCGATATTCATTTGAACATGAAATCTATCTTGGAATTTTTGTACGTTACATAATTTTTCGATAAATAAACAAAATTTAAGTTTCACAGATATAATTATGTCTTCAACAAAGAATTTTCAGTACTCTTGCCTAATGAAGTGGAGTTTTTTTATTATCTTGACTTGATGTGTGTTGTTACGTCGTTGTCGATTTATATAAGCTACAAATTAACCTACACCAACTCTGAATTAAGCCGCCCCTACTTTTTATCCACAGATGTCCATAAGATATTAGTAAGTATAGGTAGTTAGCATTCTTTTTGTGTTTGACAAGAATACAAACAGAAAAGTAAGCATGCATGTTGTTGGAGAAAAAAAAAAAAAAAAAAAGTCCGGTTGAGGTTTTGACTTTTTTGACATGGCTTTTGTTTTAAAGCTGATCATAGGATCCGGAGACTTTTTTTTAGTCATAGGACTTTTTAGAAAAAAAGTCCTCCACGGGGTACTTTTAGAGACTTCTAGGAAAACTCTAAAAAAAAAATCTTCATGTTTGGTTTTTAGGAATTAAAATGTATTTTTTAGTCCCAACTACAAAAAAAATCCCTGGAACTGAATTGATGTGAATATATTATGTTTCACAAAACAAGGATACGTTTGGTAGGATATAAAAATGAATTCCTGCAGAAGACACATGAGTGATATGCTGTCCACCTCCACCAAATGGGAGTAGTTGGCCAATGGCCAATTGGCCATAAACCAAAAGAAGCAAGCGACACTGTAGCACGAGGAGATGGGAAAGGTTGTTGCGACGTGCCGTCGTCCTGCTTCGTTTGCTCACTCACTGTCCCTGGACGACCTCGAGGTAGCTAGGTCTAGTGGTTGGTTTTGAGCCAGCACGTCGCTCTCAAAAGCCCCGGCCTAAATGGAATCGCAAGTGATGCCTCGATCGGTCGCGTCATGCATTTGAATGCTCGGTAGCTGCACTGGATTGCAACTCATGCAGGCATCCGGCTTTTTCTTGAAGTAGTTGGCTGTCCTTAAAAAGTAGTAACATGATCAGCTCTCAGCTTGTTTGATTTGATACGAATGACGCATGTTATTGCAAATGAAGTAGTGTGTGAATTGTGATACGATGATGCATTATGACGACACGACACGTACGTCGTGAAAACTTCGGCGCTCACGTCACGGTGTGACTGTGACGCGCCGCTAATGTTGCGTGATGACAAATGCATGGCTGGCTGACACAGGCAGCGCCGGTGTACCTGGCGGAGACGGCGCCGCCCAAGTGGCGGGGCGCCTTCACGACGGGGTTCCAGCTCTTCCTCAGCATCGGCAACCTGGCGGCGAACCTGGTGAACTACGGCACCTCGCGCATCCCGACGTGGGGGTGGCGCCTGTCGCTGGGCCTCGCCGCGGCGCCGGCCGCCGTCATCCTCGTCGGAGCGCTGCTGATCCCGGACACGCCCAGCAGCCTCCTTTGTGCGCGGGCGCACGGAGGAGGCCCGCGCGGCGCTGCGCCGCGTCAGGGGCGCCAAGGCGGACGTGGACGCGGAGCTGGAGGACGTGGCCCGCGCCGTGGAGGCCGCGCGCGCCCACGACCAGGGCGCGTTCCGGCGGATCCTGAGGCGGGAGCACCGGCACCACCTGACCGTGGCCGTGGCGGTGCCGCTGTTCCAGCAGCTCACGGGGTCATCGTCATCGCCTTCTTCTCGCCCGTGCTGTTCCAGACGGCCGGCTTCGGCAGCGACGCCGCGCTCATGGGCGCCGTCATCCTCGGCGCCGTCAACCTGGGATCCACGCTCCTGTCCACCGTCACGGTCGACCGCTACGGCCGCCGCCCGCTGTTCCTCACCGGCGGCTTCGTCATGATCATCTGCCAGGTCGCCGTCGCGTGGATCATGGGGTCACAGATCGGGGCCGACGGCGAGTCTGCCATGGCCAGGCCATACTCCCTGGCCGTGCTGGCGCTCACGTGCGTCTTCTCGGCGGCGTTCGGATGGTCCTGGGGCCCGCTCACCTGGGTGATCCCCGGCGAGATATTCCCCGTGGAGATCCGGTCGGCGGGCAGGGCATCAGCGTGGCCGTCAACCTGGGCGCCACGTTCCTGCTCACGCAGACGTTCCTCGCCATGCTCTGCGCGCTCAAGTACGCCACCTTCATCTACTACGCCGCCTGGGTCGCCGTCATGACCGCCTTCGTCATCGCGTTCCTGCCGGAGACCAAGGGGTGCCGCTCGAGGCCATGGGCGCCGTTTGGGAACGCCACTGGTACTGGAGACGGTTCGTGCAGCCGCCGACGGCCGAGACGACCGCCGAGGACCCCTGATGAGCTACTGACAGATCGATGACAGATGTTGTTGTGGATGTGATGACACGCTTCCTCGGACGTTCTCTTTGTTTGTCAGTGGCTTCAGTTTCTCTCTTGTGTCCCTCATCTGAGTGAGAGTTGTGTGTGTGTGCGCGTGCGTTGACTAAAGATTCAAATCCAGTGCATGTTCTTGCCGTTGGTTTTTGTATACGTCATGCAAGTTTGAATGAATAATATAAGAGGGTTGAACATTCGTTGTTAGTGATGTCTACTGGTCATGTAGGACTTAATAAAAGATGTATCAAACAGGACTCCGTGGCCCAATGGATAAGGCGCTGGTCTACGGAACCAGAGATTCTGGGTTCGATCCCCAGCGGAGTCGTCTTTTTATTTTGTCCAATTCCATTTTACAGTTAACATCAACTGGAATGTATGTTTAGAAAATTTTGGCGCGGCGCATAAATAGAAAAACAGCTGGAATTTTAATCTCCGCTTCAAGGTGTTTTGTTACCAAAATGATAAAAATTTGGCCCACGCTTTCCAACCAGATGTTTAAGAGGGCAAATAGAAGACAACGAGATTTCTTTTTTGCGTCATACATCAGCACAAGCAAAACATCCTATGATGCCATAAGCCCAGAAATGAGTCCAAAATAATTATTGCAATAAGTATAAGTTCCAGTCCGGGTGTACTAATACTTAACATAATAATGTAGCAAGAATCAAAGATGAGAGATCACACACCGGCGTATCAGATGATACGAGTGAGGTTCTGCTGACTCTACATTATATTAGACTACCCAACATAAATTATGATCCCCAACCCGATTGGAGAACCGACAGGTCAAGAAATGCACTCTCCGCGAGCTTCAGTGACAATGGGAGCTATAGCCAGTCCGGAACAATCAGATCAGGGCAATGCTGCTCTCACCACCAGGGGGCTTGCGGATGCCGCCGAGGTATTCTCTGGGAGCTGGCGTTCCATCAGCAAATATGTCACTGCCGCTCATCTCCTTCAGCTTCGCAGAGCTTAGAGACTTCTCAGCAGAGGCAGGGACGTCCTCCTTGAAGATGTTGTTACCTGTCAGCTCCTGGAACTTCTGGTTGTGGATTTTCTTTGCCGTCTTCACTACGGGCTCTTCACTGAATGAGATGTTGCTTGGACCTCCAGCAGGCTGCAGCATAAGTTTACATAGATTCAGAGGGTAAGATATTCATTCATGCTAACATGATGAAAAACATCTAGCTAACGATGGCTTTCCAAGAATATCATCGAGTCATATGAGAACAACATCAGTATCATGAGGGATTGTTCTATGCACTGCTATTAGCCTAGCTAGTGTATCTCATATGAAAGGATTACAAACATATTCTTTGTTATATAAAAAGTTAAAAACCAAAATTTCCCTTTTGTATTACCCTACAGATAATGGTACAAAGAACTCTTAAGCATATCAAATCAGTATATTATCATGCTAGAGGATCACTAAAAGAGTAAAAGCCCAGCTTTGAATTCTCGATTTCTCAGGCAGACAATTTACCATAGAAAGATTTGATTGTGTTTAATAAAGGCAGCACCATGCACTGATAATCTAACATAGTATTCAGCAAGTAGGTATGCTAAGCACAGTACCAAATTCATGCAAACACATAAAAAAGGGATCACTAGTTAAGTAGTTATGCAGAACAAAATTGTACTAAAATAGCTGGCAACTCAAATACTAGCATCATTTGAACATAAAACAAATAAAATCCATACAAATAACTGTGCAAAAATGAAATACTAGCCTGCCAATGTTCAGCCATGTACAAACCATATTAAGTTGGAGCTGAATTTGTTTCCATGACATATTGCAAGACATGAAGAGCAATTTTTCCTATATTATGCTTTTGGCTGGGTAGGGCATATATACAGCCAAGAAATAAATAAAATGCACATGAAAACATCAATAGGAAGGTCATCTTCTAATGTCACTTACATTAGATACTTTAACTGATGTGTGGACGCTTCGCTGTGGAAGTGAAAAATCAACATTTCCTTGTAACTTCATGTTACGAGCAGCCAATGGCCTGGCAGGAATCTCAGGAGGCGGACCAAAGATGTCACTCCCACTAAGCTCCTTGGTCTTGGCTTCAGAAAGCTGCTTATTGATTTTAGCATCCGCATCTTCCAGGGTACCACTAAGCTCTCGCTGCTTAGCCACCTCAGGTATTGACGATGGCTTCTTCGGTGAAACACTTCCATCAGCGCTAAATGAAATCTGGCTTATTCCAGTCACAGTATGCTGTCAGAAAAGGCTAATCACATAGTAAGAAAACAGTTCTTCTGTTATATAGAATCAATCAATGCAAGATAACTAGAGATAAAAAAATCTATAGTCAAGCATACAAGATACATAAAGCTAAACTTAGCACAACGAGAGACATATAAGCTCTGGAAAATGCGGATCCTTTGAAATATCAGTCCTAGTGCATTTTCCTTAACAGAAATGTAAGCATCAACTTGGCATTCCATTAATGTACTGGGATGGATCAGCACAGTAATGTTAACAAGGGGAGAATAGGTTTCAGTTGAAGGATCTGAATAGTGAATAAGACCAGTACCTGGTACATCCTCACGGAAGTCTTGTTAGCAGGATTTGAAGCCTCTGAATCACCGTTTTCACTCTTCTCAGTGAAAATCCCACTGCCAGTCATCTCTTTCAACTTCGAGCCAGAGCAAAATTTCCTTTCACTATAATAGGTCAGCAGGAAGATTAGTATTCATTATATTTTATCTCTGAAGAAGCGACAGAGTCAGAGATAAATTTGGAAGCAATGCTGAAAATTAGATAGACTAGAACATCCCCAAATGTTTGTCTACCATCGTTCGATGCAAACACTCCATCACAGAATAGTGAGGTAGACATTTTCATATCAAACAAGAATTTCGAATAGAAACATACAGAACGTCTGTCACAGTTGCCTGAAAATTTTCAACACCCACCAATGTTAAACAAAAATGATCAGAAATACAAAAGAAAACAACATGTTAAACAAGCAGTGACACCGCTACAGCCTACACCCAAGGACTCGGCAAGCACAGCCTGCCATCACATCATCCAGTCTGGAAATATCCAAATTTCAAATCATGCGCTTGTGTTCATCATCCTTGAAATCACTTTCAGTCCGTGCTAAAAACTTGGAGCCTAGCACCATCTACAAGACACTACTGATACCATGAAGTTGGACACTAGCAGCGTCACCCACTTGCACCGTACCCCACGCGCACGGCCCGGCCTTCACATGAACCAACCGCCTGCAAGCGACTGCTCCCCAGCAACCACCATGGGAAGGTGTCGCAAGCATTGAAACATGCAGCTACCACTCCTCGCTAAACCCCGTCCACTCTAGGATGGGCTTCTCGTCAAAACCAGAGCAAGCAGGCTTGCTACGTTTGAAACGAGACATCATCGACTGGATCGGCAGGAGCACGCACGCACGCACACAGAGATACGCATCGCTAGAGATCAGATCGGAATCGGATTAATAACCAAAGTAGAGTGCAGTAAACGACACAGATCGAGCGGATCAACACGGAATGCGGAAGGGGGAAGCCCCAGATCTCACCTCTTGCTCAGATCCTCAGCCTCCTCCTCGGTGACCGGCGCGCCGAACATCGCCGGCGTAATCCCCGCGGCCGGCTGCTCACACATCATCACCCCCAACAAGTCAGTTTCACAATCAATTCACAACACACCGACGCGCGGGTAGGGAGGGTATCAAAACAATAGGCAACAGCAAACAAACCTTGAGGCTGGGGCGGGAGGACGCGGCCGGCGAGGCGGATGCGTCAGGGCCCGTGGCCGACCAGGAGAGAAGGTCGGCCGTGTTGGTGTGCGGCTTCCGAACCGGCACCGCCCTCTCCATTGCTCCGAGCGGCGGCGGCAGCAGCTACGACTAGTACGAAGGAGATCGAGGAGGATGCTTGCGCTCGGCCACTACCGCCTGCCTGCTCAGCTCGGCACGCGATTTCTTCGGCAGTGGTAGGCTGACACCCTCGTTTCGAAAATTTTTGCCGGTGACACCTCTCGTTTGTACTGGTACCCATCCGTGCCTGTTCCCCTCGCGAAACAGTGACCCTGAGCTGACTGACATGTGGGGCCGCATAGTACTGGAGCCACCTGTCGGTGGGTATTGGGTATTGGTCCCTAGGAGCAGGTTCGAGTGGGAAGACGTCGTCGGGCGGGGAGCAGCGGATCCCGGATCCGTGTGTTTCGAAAGCTTTTAGCGTTTGATGGAGTCGTGGTCGATGATGAGTGGGCGTGATGGACCTGTAGATTCGGATGCTGATGTAGAGGATCCTGACCGGGCGGGGTGCCGGTGGGCACGTTGGCTCGCCGCTCCAGACGGGTGCGTGCGCTGCGGGCTGCGGCCATCGGCCGTGGCAGCCTCGCAGGTCGGCTCGCAGCGGCGGCACTCTCTCTTCGTACGGAAGTTACGCTCCACCGTTGACAGCTTGGGCCTACGTGGGGCCAGACTGTTAGCACAACGCCTAGAGCATTTTTGGAAAGTGTGTCAGAGGTTTTCATTGAAAAAAAAAACGCCCTCATAATTAGGATCTCTAAATATATTCTCTGAACAATGATTTTAGAGAGTACTAATGCTCTGCAACTTTAAGAGTCTCATTATATGCCTCCTAATTGACAAAAAAATAGAGATTTTGATGATAAAATATCCTCAAACAACTTCTTTAATTAGATAGATCATATTTAGTTGGTGAAAAGTGAACCAAAAAAATTGATATAGTACCTATCACATCAAATCTATTGAAGCATAACCCAAAATATTTCACCAACTAAACACTCCCATAGTCAAATATTGTCATCCTATATTTTGAATTTTCGTTAGCCAAAGATGAAGAGCGGTGTTGGCTCCCTATAGTGCTTGCAATGTATAGAAAAGTTGTTGCGGGGAATGGAGGGTAGAATAGAAAGATAAAGAGAGCCATTTTACGGGAATGTCTCTTCAAATGATGATTTAGAGAACGAGTTTAAGAAAGACCCTTGAGATGCTGATAGGTTGGTGTGCAAATGGATTTGTCCGTAAAACCGTAAATAGGTTTAGATCAAAATGCACCAGCCGCCCCAAAATTTAGCAAGTGGGTGTCATCTAGGTTGCCACTCAAAACGCACATCTAGGTGTTTGAATATAACAGAGTATATCGTCTAGGTCACTAAACTTGGCATAGTGGGTCATCCGGATCCCTAAATATTTGTATCCAAAAAGGTCAAATACCATCATTATTTGTATCCGTAAATGACAAAGTACAGTACCCTATAACATCATCTAAATTAGTAATGTGAATAATATCAGTAATAAAAAGATATTCCTCATTTAAACTATTTAAAACTTATCGCTGTGACTAGTAATATTGTTATTAATGATATATAAAGGTTAGTTGTAATATGGCTAATCATATTAATTTTATGTGTTTTAATTATTTATATAGCGGTGATATATTTTAAATCATATTGAAGTATATATAAAAAACTAACCTTTAAAGTACTATTTAAAAATATATACTTTAAAATAGTTACCAATATGTACTTTAAAAATAATTGTACTTGTGTAGCTGAAGATGTTTCAAAAATATTTGACACCTCTCGGTAAAAACGATGAAAAGAATAAAATACATTTTATGTATTGTTTTCTCATTTCTATTTATTTCGTTTTATATTTTTCTTTATTTACCAATATGTACTTTTGTTTTTTGCTTTAAAATAATTGTACTGGTGTAGCTCAAGCTGTTTTTAAAATATTTGACACCTCTCGGTAAAAACGATGAAATGTCTAAAATACAATTTATGTATTTTTCTCATTTCTATTTATTTCGTTTCATATTTTTCTTTGTCGGTGAGAAATTATGTCCGTAAGTTCGTATCCTTCTCTCTTTCTGCGTCGTTTTTTATTTCCTAGGCTCGCCGTATAAGTATCTGACCTCTTTGCTCCTCGCGTCCCACCCCGCCGCCGCCAATCAGCGATCCAACGCAAGGAGCTCAGCTAGATCCGCCTCTGGCCGTCGAAGAAGCAAATCCCTTCCCATCGATGGCGTCGGCGGTGGAGCAGATCCCATGCCCACCCACCTACAGGTTCCGGCCGACGAAGCGCGAGCTCATCGAGTTCTACCTCCTCCCGCGCGCCCGTGGCCAGGATCCATTCCCCGGCGTCATCTTCGAGGACGACGCGGCGGGGAGCACGCTGCCCTGGGACCTCTTCGAGCGCCACGGCGTGGGGAGCGAGGACGAGGCCTACTTCATCGTGCGCGGCGACGAAGCCAAGAAACCCGGCGCCCGCCAGGACCGCGGCTGCGTTGGCGGCGACGGGACGTGGAAGATGCAGAGCAGCCTCAAGAAGTGCCTGCGCGTTCGTGGCAGGAGGATCAGGGTCCACGTCAGCAACCTCAACCTGCACATGAGCAAGAACAGCGGCAGCGTGGGGTGGGTGATGCACGAGTACAGCATCGCCGCGCCGCCCTGCCCGTCGCCCGTCAAGATCTGCCACATTGCCTTCAGCGGCCACGGCCGGAAGCGCATGCGCGTGCCGGATGGCGGATGGCCAACAAGTCCGGCAGAGCCCTCTTCTTGGCAGCAGCGACTTTCAGGGGTTCCTGTCCGCAGCGTCAGAGCAGTACCCCGGGCTGGAGGCGCAGGTGCGGACCCACACAGCAGCTGGGCACCGTGGCGCCGCAGTTGATGGTTCAACAATCTACCATGCCGGTGGTGCAGCAGCTGTCTGCAGGAGAAGTGGAGTTCTGGACCTCGATAGGGATTGATGTGCTGAGCAATAACAGTTTTGAGCAGGAGCAAAGCAGCTGTGTGGTGCCAAACACCGGCGCCATGCAACACGGTTTTTGGCCTGTGCATGCTGAGCACTTATCTTGGCTGTTCAACTCGTCCTCGGGATACATGTACCCATGATCCATCTGACATTTTTTTTAGCCTGCTAAACGTAAGGTGTGTTGAGATTTCTGAAAATTGGTATTGTAGCAAACCGAAAAGCATTTCTAGCACTTTTCGTTTGTTTGTAGTAAATATTATCCTACCATGGGGTAATTAGGCTCAAAAGAATCGTTATCTAAACTATGCAATTGTCTATTTTGTTTACCTACATTTTATTTAATATATTAAATGGTTTGATGTGATGAAAATTTTGGAGAAAAGTTGGGAACTAACACACCCGTACTATACATTTGCATGTACGTACTGCCTTTCTTAACCTGGGTCCCAGTCTCTCTACTCCTCCCAGCACCATCTCTGGATGAGTAACTTTTTTTCTTCTTCCAAATTTATAGTTCTAAATAATTAATTACATGAATCTCGTTTAGTCACTCATTCTTGCTCGTTTGGCCACTCTCATTCTCTATTTTTGTTTTCTTTTTATCTCTTACAGATTTGTACTTTTATGTTGTACGCCTATCTCCTTTTTCCTTTTCCATTCTCCACATTTTTCATTAACTTTTATTCCACCTAAGTTTCTTTTTTCTTTAGTTCACTTCTTTTATTTACTAGGTGAGTGCATGTGCGTTGCAACGGATCAAACATGACAAAAAAAAAAATTGATCCAACATTATACAAACATAGCACCTGTCAAAAATCATTAATCTCCCAATTTAATAAATTTGCATTAGAGAGGAAACTCAATTTTTGGGGGCAATAAGAATTCTACCTAGTCAGTTTTGTAAAGATCCAAATGAAAAACATACTTTGTGTCTCTTTGATACACGGCTAGAACATGCCATAACCTAATTGTAGTTAACTAACCTGCATACACTCAAGTTCAGTTAACTCTATCGTAAGTTGTTCCATAATCCAAGCTTGACACACGTTGAGCCCTCATCACGTCACTATCAGAATTCAGGTCATCCTCATTAAGGCAGCACACAAGCTCAAAGAAGTCAGCCTCCATGTCCTCCTACACAAGCTCACAAGAGTCGGCCTCCATGTCCTCCTTGTGCGCCTTCTGCCAGGACCTAGTCACCACAAGTGTAGTTTGCATCACACGATGTACCCCAAGGAACCATATGCATTCCAAGTCATAATTTTGAGTTAAAATACAATGCATGGGAACTAATTTGAGTTGCAAAAACTAATCTGATCCATTATAATTTATGACGAGTAACCAGCTATAAAATGGAGAAAGATGCTTCTACTTATGTATTGTCAGTGAACAAACCTTACCTGTGATACTTTCTTTGGAGGCACAAATCCATTCCATTCATATGTTTTGCCATCAAAGTATCATACCCTGTGCATTCATTCCCAAAGACCTGGATCAAAAATAGCATCATTTCAGTCCTAAACATGGAATTATCTTCGACAATAATTATGCAGCAAGTTTGGGCTAGCAAACCTGACTCTATATACTCAAATTATTTAGAGGAACAACTATTCTCTAGCTACACATAAGTTAAACCATTTGTAGAAACATTTGGACATAACTCGATGCTAATGAGTTATCATTAAAGCATTCATCTTGTACATTTACTGACCTTGAATAGTTGTTCTGCCCCTAATCTTGTATATTTCTTGCATTCATCATTAAACCCTATTAAAGCATTCATCTTGTATATTTATAGCCAGTTAACTACACATAAGTTGACAGAAGAAGGCCCTTCCCACACTTCCAATGGTTTTGTATAAAGAAGAAGCAAGGAACAAAATTGTCGGCAAAAAGAAATAGACCTATAAAACTGCTGTTTGTGTTTGTAGTGTGGGAAAGTGATAAATGTGTCGACTTTGTAATTTTTTCTAATTAGGGACAAACACCGACTCAAAACTAACAACAAAATTTAGGGGAAACATGGACAAAAAAAGTAACACTCAAGGCACTAAATTTCGAAAACTATTATATGTTGTTGATCAAGTCACGAGAGAAAGATATGGTCGAACACCGAATTTCTAAAAAAACCGACAGTTCACATGCGCAACATTGATAAAATGAAGTGTCACAACATGGTATAATCATTTGCCGTTGCAAAGGTTGAGACATACTTGAGCCTTCACGAAAAAAGACCGAGAAGGCGGCTAGAAGGAACAACAAGTTTCTACATGTGAAAAACCGATTATGGATATCAAAATGTATTTTAAGAAAAAACTACCAAAACTTTAGTCTTTCATAATAATGTGATGTAAATGTATTTTTTAGAGTGACATAATAAGGCAAAATACTTAGACCAGAAGAGAATGGAATAAAGCTAGGATATAATTTAAACATATACTCACTATTTGGTATTTGCTAAGCCCACGAAATATTTATAATTTGTATAATCCAAAAGCGCACGGATACGGGGTGAGCACTTCACCCGGGAGAGGGTTTAAATATCGAATCCACGAGGGGAAACGGGTGAGGGAGACTACGATCTAATCTTAACCCCGAGTAGCACAAGACTAAGAAAGTTGAGGGTATAGAGAGGTTTACTAAGATAGCTAAATCTTAATTTGGTAAGTGATGTTGATAATATTCTTATGGGGATGTACTTAAAGGAAAGTAAGGCCCGAAACTTACGATTCCCCAAAGTAACTTGTTCCTACTTAGTCCTATCCAACGGGATGTGGAATCCAAAGGAATCAATGGTAATGCATCACTACTACCACGAACTACCACGCTCAGGAAGGTAGGGTGTATCTACGAGATACCCGAGCCTAAGCACCACGCTTACACTACGAATATTACCTTAACCTAATGCCTTAGATTAAAAGTACTCAAAGAGAGACTCAGTAGACCAATAAGAATAAATATAAACAATATAACTTACTAAAAGAAGAAGAAGATTACGAGTAATTCCAAATGTAGATTAACTTCCACCAAGGTACAAGTATGGAGATAGTACAGCCAATTGTGTCGGCACTTCCTCCGATTCCTTCCCTCTCTCTATCTCTCTTGTTCTAAAGATTAGAACTAATGAGTTCTAATCCTCTTATACTAACTCTTCTAATTATAGTTCTAATATGCTTCTAATTACATTCTAATTCACTAATCCCTTTAGAGAGATGATCCTTACATGGGACCCCTCTACAACTAAGAGATAATGAGATAGAATGAATTGATAATGAATTAGGGTTTCACCACAGGGGTCGAGGGGTCTTCTTATATAGGCCTTGGCGATGAGCGTGAACCCTTGGATCAAACCGAGCCTTGGCAAGCGGTGTAGATACAACCTCAAAGTCGGTAGTAAACCGACCTAGAAAGGAGAGGTCGACAGGTGGGTCCCACGGCGGCCGGCCTAAATGGGCTTTGCGGCGGCCGCCGGTGGCCTGTCTCTCCTCGACCTACGGTTCCTTACGGTGTCTTACGGTGTCTTCTAGAATGTTTTAGTCCATTTTTCGGGTTGAGTTACTTCACGGTCAAGTCTTGTCATCATATTGGATGTATATTAGAACTTTCTCCATTCTTCTACGCATTTATCACATTAAGTCCACGAAAATGTATAAATCACCAAAGCTCGTGGAATTATGTTAGTTAAACCCCTAGACTTATGTTTATATTTATTTTAAACCTTTATTTCATGTTAGTTGACTAGTAATTTTATGCTATAACAAGTGTCAACAAGCTCCCCCAAGCTTACCCTTTGCTAGTCTCTAGCAAAGCCAAACTTAGCAATGGATCAGGAGTTGCTATAACGCTTTCACGCCTCAACAGTACACATGCTTTCAAACAAAATTTCTCCTCCAGATAAGAATAATTTGTTCATTGTTCAACTTACCCATATTACCTTTAACCATGGAGCTTATAGCCTTTTTTTCTTTGATCTTGGGCAATTGAAAGATAGAACAATCAAGTCAAGCACCATATCTCAAACTCTTTGTTCAAGCTGTCCTTACGGAGTTTTTGCAAGTTTTCAAAATAAAACTCAAAGTTCCTAGTATGACTCTCTCAAGTCTCTCATTTGTGGTATTTGTGGATCCTCACTAAGGCATCAAGGTTGTTTTGCCTTTCTCTGATGATATGTAGTATTTTTAGACTAAGGCAGTAGCACACTATGCCTTCTTCTCTCTCACCCTATATATAAGGTTTATATCTGGAGCTCATAGGTGGGAGAAGACTAAACTTACTTACTAAGCATATATTGTAAATTCAAGCAATGGATCCAAAGTTACAAGTCACACTGATCAAGTAGTGCATGTGTATGAATTTGGTGGTAGGTGATGGTAAGGTGGAATGAATGAGGAGAAATCTTACTTTTGCTCCTTGAGGAATCTTCTCTCTTTTGGAACTTGAAAACTTTGAGAGAATATATTTTTGGGTTTGTCTCTTTTTTTTTTTAGAGAGGTGGGTCCTACTCACCCTCGGACTTGTGTCCATTTTTTTCTCTTTCTTTTATTATTTTAGAGATGTGGGCTCTACTAGCCCTCGAACACTTGTTCATTTTCATCTCTTGTTTTGGGAGGTAGGCTCTACTCGCCGTAGGACACTTGTCCATTTTTCATCTCCCCTTTATTCTTTTTTTCTTAGGGAGGTATAGCCTACTCGGTAGGACTTTTGTCCATTTTTCATCTCCCTTCTCTTTTTTTTTAATGTATACAACCCAAGCCTCTTTTGCAATAACTTTTGAGAGATAAACAAATGTAATGGAGCTTTTGTAAGATATTGGCTAGCAATGAGTGGATGGGTATAGAAAATATTTTTGGTTGCTCTCTCCTAGAATAGGAGTAGAACATTTTTTTGGCTAGAGTGAAAATGGATAGTGGTGTATATATAGTGGATGCGTACTTCGGGGTGGAAATAGCATATAGGTGTATGGAGTCGAGTGAAGTGGAATATAATGAATGGAATGAGTGGAATGATGGTGGAGTGTACATGATCGGGCATGACAAGTTTCTAAGGGTCGACAAAGATTGAACAAACTCAATGCAAAGCAAGCAGCCTATATATATCAAAGGGTTTTCCTAATCTAGGAGCATGTATATATGGCTATGGTAGGAGGTTCAACACTTTGTCACACAGGAACTTATCATGTGCACTTTTAAATTTTCAAAATAAATCTCAGAAATCTAGCATCACTAGGAATAAGATCGATAGCAGCTCGGACTCTCATATATCATATCCGTCAATTACCTAGACTTTAGAGCAAGCAATTTGCAACCCACGAGGTTTCGGGTTCAAAGTAAGTCTCAAGTCAAGGCATTTTTGCATTTAAGGCTCAAGAAAAATTAAGCTTGAAAGCTAGGCGAAAAGGAATTACGACGGAGACAACTATTCATCATTTCCATGCATGAGATTTATCTTTAGAGATTATTTTATATAGGTGGAAAAGAAAACCTCTGGTACACTCCTATTTATTTATTCTCAAACTCTAGCAAAGAATCTTAAAACAACTAGACATTTATGAAACTAGACTCCTAACAAACCAAGCAAACCAAGCAAACTAAATATTTAGTTAATAATAATAATACTATAGTAGAGATACTTATCGGGATAGCTGGGGGTGCTCTCCCCAATTTGGATTGAAGTGTAGGGTCTTTGATGATGAGGAAATTGAGGTAGATGGCGATGATGTCGACCTATCATGTCTCTTTTCCTTCGAATACTTTGAACTCAAATAGACAACAAAGCTAGTGGAACTTGATTAAGCATTAGGAGTTAGCCACATTAGCTTCATGTGTCTAGAGATGGATCATGATTATTCTATGTAAAACTTCAGCAGGAAAATATTTTTGGAGTTTTATAAATTTATATGCATGCAAAGAATTATGATGCAAATGTAACTAGATGAATGAATAATTATTTTTTATGCCACCACGGTAAATCTCCTTATGGGTTATTACACACCACAAGATTATTCACATGGGGCTTTAGAATTTTTAATGTAATGCTAATGTAGAAATTAAATATGCTAAAAGAAAATGATTATGCAAAGAAGTAAATATCTGATGTAAGATGCAGAAAGATAAATATGATATGCAATGCTAAAAATTAAATATGGATAACTACCAAGTTACCTTTCGGTGAGGGTTCAATGTTTTAAGTCCTTTGAACAAGACTACTTACCTTGGTTACTCCTTGAGTGTATCATCGATCTTGATATTTTGTATCTCCTAAGATGGTGATTCTGTAAATTTTGTCACCCATGTTCTTTTCTTTGGTCCAATATTTTGAAGTGAAACTTTGATAGTGAGGGTTGGCAGCTTCTTGTTTTGTGTGCATGCTTTGTGAGTTCAGGACATTCACTTGTAGAATTTAGGGAGAGTGCGAGACTCCTCCACATTTTGCTCGAAGTGTGTCCTGCGTGCAAAGACAAGGCGGAGATCAAGTGCATGGGCCCTGTTGGTGGGAAAATACCAACAGAACCAAAAGTTCATTCTTCTCTAAAACCTTAGGCACATCAAACAAGATAAAGTTAATGTTTATATGTTTCCTTTTCTATAACAAGGGTGATAAGATCAGAAGATGGAACATGAATGTTGCAACAGATTTGTTAATATGATTAGGACTATGAGATCAAGAAGGTGGTGTTAGGAACAACAGCAGAAACAAAACATGTTGAGCTAATAAAGTCAAGCAAGGGTGTCACTCTAACATGTTTCGTTCTTTATTTATGAACATGCCATAATTAAGAGAAAGCTTATTTAACAACTCACCTCAAGATGTTACCTTATTATTGGAGCATGATGGCACTATAGCAACTTGTGGTGGTGCTTTCTTTTCTGCTTGAAGCTTTCTTGATTTGGCCTCTTGTGTAGCTTTTCCTAACTTGTCTTCTTCCTTTTTATTCCATAAGGTTCTTCTATGTATGAGCGTGTCCTCCTTGTGAAAGATTTATTGTGTCTTGCTTCTTCTCATGGTTTTATCTCTGCATCGTTAGTTAACAACACATACCCGAAGGAATATGCAAGTAATACCAAGATAGTGTTGTTACAAGGCTTGCTTTTCTAAAGGAATGATCGATAGTGTTGTTACAAGGCTTGCTTTTCTAAAGGAATGATCTTATGAAACCTTAAGTTTGATTTTCATGCATCAAAATCGTTCAAACTTGTAGAAAAGAGCAATAAGGAATTAGAGAGGTTGCAAACCAGTATGTGGGATGTGATGGGAGCATGTGAGGAGGAAGAGCATAATTGGATTATCCTTGGTGGAGTTGGTCTTCCTTCTCCATGTGCCGATCATCCTTAAGTTGATCCTTGAGCAAGTGCTTTTGTTTGTAGATTTTGTTTGTGGCACTCCTCTTCTTTCTCTTGCTTCATCTTTAGTATGAGTTTATCTCAGGACCTCCCCCAAGCTTATTTGAGAGTTTCTCTTTTTATCTCTGCAGGGGTTAGTCCAACAAAAGTATACCAATGTCTACACAAGTAATTCTTAGTTCAATAACCAAAATAGACTCCATGTCTAATTCAATTAAGGAAGGCTATTTAACCTAAGCACCATGCTTAATTTAAAAACCTTTAGAAGTATAGCTAGTACTTCCAAACCAAAGCATACTATGGTAGACAAAAGAATAGCATGAAGGCATTATAGAAATTAACTCAAACAAGAGAGATGAAGAGTATGATAATATTTTTTAGTAGATTAACATATCTCAAAAGGTAGAGGCAACCAAAATAGTGTAGCAACATGGTAAGGAAATATTTCTATGCATGTGATTTCATGTTGCATAATGATTGGTTGGACATACCTTGCATTGTCATCCTTCGTTCTTATTGCTCTAGATCTGAAATGGTTAGCAACAAAATACCCGAAGGAATATTTCCTTATTCATATCTCTATACTCATTTCACAAGGGTATTATAGCAATAAGGTGAACACTCATGTTATTTCTCAAGAAGTGCTTGTTTAAGGACGACAAGCTCGTCCTTGGGAAACCTATCGAATTAAGATTCATGATGATGAAGTGGTTTTCCTTCCAACATCAATCTTCCTTAAGATTTTATGCCAACGAGATCTATAATATTTATTATAGATGTATGCATCTATAACCACCCTTTCGAAATCTAGAGGAGGAGGAGAAAGAATGAGGGGGTTGAAGATCTCATGTGGGATAGTGATAGAGAGACTAGGTGATTTAGGAAGGTGATCATGTGAACATGGAGTAGATGAATTGTCTATGAAGCAGCTCTCATACTCATTGATGTTGTCCTCCTTCTCAAACTCCAAGGTTAATTTATCATGGCTATCTAAAGGATTTCTTGGGTTTGTGTCTCTCAGTGATAATATCTAAGGTGTTGTCTATACAATCAATGGGCGTGACACATAAGTCATTAACATTCTCAAGCCATTGTTGTGGTTTTTCTTGGTGGTCTTGATGATCCTTATGCTTAGGTTGTTGTGGTGAATTTCTAGGCTCATCATGAGTTTCAAAGAAGGAAGCATATGTGGATTCATTGGGGACAAGGATGGGTTCAGAGATGGGTTCGAATAAATTATCTTGTCTAGGCATAGAAGGAAAGATAAGATTGTCTTCTAGATAGCTTTGCTCTTCTTCTATGGCAAGATCAGACATGTCATCCTTGGGTTCTTCCCAATGTCTTTTGAAAGAATAAGTACATTCAAATATAGACTTCTCCTTAAAAGAATCCGAATTATAATCACTTGGAAATCTCTTATAAACACTTTCAATAAGAGACATCTCCTTAAAGGAATCTGAATTATGGTCACTTAGAGGTCTGTTGTTTGGATGAGAATTTATTACTCTCCCAAAATCACTAAAGGTAGGTTCACAAGGTTTTTCCAAAGGTGGAATTTCTTCTTCCTTTGGGGGATTTTGGGATGTTGGTGGTTCAGGATAGATAGCTAAGTCTTGGGATTGGAATTGTTGTGAATTAGCTATCGTGATTTTTTCTTCTTGATTGGAGGATGATTCTTCATTTTTCTCGGGAAAAATTCTAGTGGGGGTGGCATATCCGCAACATCTGTCAATGAGATCTCTTGCTTCTATAGCGTGAGAGAAAGGAATGCGCCTCCTGAAGCCGCATTAAGGTCCCTTGCATCTTTCTTAGTAAGACCCGGATAAAAATGTTGAAGAAGGATTGGGTCTGGAATACCAAGGTTTGGGCCAAAGTTGATAAGGTCATTAAAACGATCCCATGATGCTTTAAGAGGCTCTTCTTTTTCTTCTTGTTTAAAAGTTAAAAGTTCTATACGAAGATGGGCTATTCTGGGGGTGGGAAAGAAATAGGTACAAAAATTGGACATTAATGTTTCCCAATCTCCTTTCACTCTCTCTACGTTCAAGTAATACCCTTTGTTTAGCTTTTCCCGTCAAAGAGTACGGAAAGAACTTCGGCGTAAGGTATTATCGGATATGCCTTCCATACGAAAGCATCCCATAATTTCCTCAAACTTTCGTAGGTGTGAGTGTGGGTTGGCCTCACCTTCTCCCGAGAAGGCTAGTTCTGAACCATTCTTATATAACCCAAGCGTAGCTCATAGGACTTTGCTAGGATAGGCTCAAGATTAAGGTTGCCTAAAAGCTTTCGCTTGAGGGTATAAGATATTTATAGATAGGTGTGGAATTCATAATGAAAAGGAAAAGAAAAGAATAGATGAGTTAAAAAGATAAAAGAATAAAAGAAAAGAATATGATACAAGGATAAGGTAGATTCAAAGTCAATCTCAAAGATCCGTTTCCCAAGAATGGCTTTAAATGCTTGTTGGTATTTGCTAAGCCCACGTAAATATTTATAATTTGTATAATCCGCAGCGCACGGATACGGGTGAGCACTTCACCCTAAGAGGGTTTAAATATCGAATCCACAGGGAAACGGGTGAGGGAGACTACGATCTAATCTTAACCCTGAGTAGCACAAGACTAAGAAAGTTGAGGGTATAGAGAGGTTTACTAAGATAGCTAAATCTTAATTTGGTAAGTGATGTTGATAATATTCTTATGGGGATGTACTTAAAGGAAAGTAAGGCCGAAACTTACGATTCCCCCAGTAACTTGTTCCTACTTAGTCCTATCCAACGGGATGTGAAATCCAAAGGAATCAATGGTACTGTCACTACCACGAACTACCACGCTCCGGAAGGTAGGGTGTATCTACGAGATACCCGAGCCTAAGCACCACGCTTACACTACGAATATTACCTTAACCTAATGCCTTAGATTAAAGTACTCAAAAGAGAGACTCGTAGACCAATAAGAATAAATATAAACAATATAACTTACTAAAAGAAGAAGAAGATTACCAGAGTAATTCCAAATGTAGATTAACTTCTACCGAGGTACAAGTATGGAGATAGTACCGACAGGTCGGCACTTCCTCCGATTCCTTCCCTCTCTCTATCTCTCTTGTTCTAAAGATTAGAACTAATGAGTTCTAATCCTCTTATACTAACTCTTCTAATTATAGTTCTAATATGCTTCTAATTACATTCTAATTCACTAATCCCTTAGAGAGAGATGATCCTTACATGGGACCCCTCTACAACTAAGAGATAATGAGATAGAATGAATTGATAATGAATTAGGGTTTCACCCTGGGGTCAGGGGGTCTTCTTATATAGGCCTTGGCGATGAACGTGAACCCTTGGATCAAACCGACCTTGGCAACGGTGTAGATACAACCTCAAAGTCGGTAGTAAACCGACCTAGAAAGGAGAGGTCGACAGTGGGTCCCACCGGCGGCCTAAATGGGCCTGGCGGCCGCCAGTGGCCTGTCTCTCCTCGGCCTCTGGTTCCTTCTGGTGTCTTCTGGTGTCTTCTAGAATGTTTTAGTCCACTTTTCGGGTTGAGTTACTTCACGGTCAAGTCTTGTCATCATATTGGATGTATATTTGAACTTTCTCCATTCTTGTATGCATTTATCACATTAAGTCCCCACGAAAATGTATAAATCACCAAAGCTCGTGGAATTATGTTAGTTAAACCCCTAGACTTATGTTTATATTCATTTTAAACCTTTATTTCATGTTAGTTGACTAGTAATTTTATGCTATAACAAGTGTCAACAGCTACAAAATATGTATTCAGCACCGATCCTACAATTAATTGAAAATAGGCGACCAACTAACAATTTGTGTTCCTAACCATACCATCAGCCTAGCCAGCACAGATCACACCGAATTTGTGATCAACACAATCTGAATCAGAACTACAAATGAGGACACCAAGGTAGGATACAAACCCAACGGTGTTGCTCCTTTGCAAAAAGATAGAACCTCCGTGCTTTGTTGGTGCACATTGCTCGATCCTATTGAAAATTGAATGGTTATTAATCTTCTTCATCTCGTCCCGCACCACTGACATTAGGACAACATCCTCAATCACTGGTTCTCCAGCAAACTAATGAAAGAAACTCAAATTCACAAACTACGCAGGAAAATAACAATTTCTTATACAAAATATAATAGTCTATGCACTCAAGCAGCCTAAAACCCTAGAATTTTGTAAATCTGGAGATGCCACAAATTATTCACCCAATAAATTCCAAGCAAGAAAAAACAACAACAAAGAGTGTCAAAAGGAATTGTGAAGCTTATGAAAGGAACAGGAAACTCCAGAATTTTCCCCTTTGACCCTTGTTTCAATAGGTCTATTTCTATATAATGAAGCAACAATGGTAAACTAAGTCTAGCCTTTGAATCGGGAATACCGACATGGGGTGTGGAGTGTGACAAAAGAGAGCGGGATGTGATCTTGGGACACAAGCGTAGAGATGACGATGCTAATAGAACCATCATTGTAGAAATAATTACCTAATTGATTGCAATATCAAGAAACAAAAGCAGTTAAACAAAAACCTGTTGTTTAGGTGGCAAGGGCACCAAATATTATGGGCTTATGTGTTTGGTAGTCCACTCCATCTAGTCACATGTTAAGAAGATACACAGGGTATTATAAAGAATGAAACTTATGCTCCACTACTAATAATGGAATATTAATAAACCGATAAAAGGACAATCGACATGCATGTAAAATCCCTCAAAAGAAATTTTCTTGCCATCTGAATATTACCATTTCAGATGTGAATTTGAGAAATGAAATTAAAGAAGGCCAGCTAATGCTCTCTTACTATCCCAATCACACAAGCCAGCTAGTGTATTTACTTTTCAATCATAAAGCCCAACGGGTAACAACAACCCTTGTGTGAGAATGATGGTACGAGCATGCTTTGTGTGGGTTGTATGGAGGATGAGGACTGAATTAGCGATCATCGAGGCGGTCACGAAAAGCTCAAGATTGCAACGAAAATGGATGGATCGAAACCAAATGAACTCATTGCTAGAGTTGTCTTAAGTCAAACATTTAAACACCGCCAATTTTCTAGACCCGTTAAGATTTATGATATCAAATTAGTAACATTACATTTAATATAATTATATTTGTCATAAAATATATTTTTCGGATTAGCTAACTTTACATCATAGATATTGTTACCTTTTGTGTACACTTACTCAATAGCAAAAAAAAGTTTGAGAGATACAGATTCTAGGAATTGATTTACTCGAACACGAAGGGAGTATTTTGGGATGCATGGAGCATGTTAGTGACCAAGAGTCTTGGTCAAAGACCTACTAAATTAAATATTTACTATCAGAAAACTGGGTAAAATAACTGAATATGAATTGTACCTGAATGGACAAAAATTAACTACGTGTGGTACAATACATGGGTGATCTAGGAGGGAGCACATCTGCACCTAGGCGGGCCCCAGACGGAGTGGTGGTGCTTCTATACTACGTTGTTGGCACTGCTGTACTGTGTACTGCTGCTCCGTCACTCCTTGTAATACATTGAAAAAAATAGAAATATGGATGAAACACAGAATGACACACATATCGGGAACTTTATTAACGGTGGGGACAGATGCTGCTCAACATGTAGATGTTGCTTGGTATTTTCAGGTGTAATGGCAACAGGGGTCCAGAGCAGTCTTGGCAGCAGGAGACCAATTGTGCGAGACCAATTGTGCGGCATCGGACTTCGACAAGATGGCTACTGGAACGTTGGGTAGTGGCTGCTCGTTGATCTGCATGTAGAAGAGTACTTTCTGGTTAAAAACTAACTCAGGAATCATTCAAAGCCTTGGAAATATGCTCGGTTAAGAAGTTGTTTGGAGATATGCTCAAGAAGCTGTTCGGAGATATGCTCGGGGCTGCAACACCAATTTCTTGTAGCTAGGACTAGAATGTAAAGCAGCTTGCACTCAAGCAGGTGACTTGGGAAGTTTATTATTTAGTGGTGGAGAGAGCCACCCTCTAATTTAAGCATTACTTATACTTATGTACTACTCCAATAAAGATAAACCATACTAAGATATTTCTCTCAACATACAAGCTATCCATATCACAATCTTTCACGATGATGCGTCAAATCTTTCACCAAAATTTAATTTCAGATAGTTTCAACTATAGATAAAAATTGTCTAATTTCTTTAAAGTTATTTGTAATCCCTGCAACAACATGCAGGGTATTCACCTAGTTTTGTAGTGGTATAGCCCTATCCTTGTAGTATCATTTTGTAGCCATGGAGCATGGGGCACTAGTTTCTATCATTTTATAGCCAACCACAAATGGAACCATCACATCACAAGTACCTAAATATATGGGTCCATGTATGAATATGTTCCAAATTCATTATTGGGTCTGTCAACTTCGATAGAGCGAAGCGGAGGCCCATTCAAAGCCGAAGGTGGAGCGACACCAATTAGTGCCATATTGCTAGTTGATATGGGGGTAGGGAGTTTTCCTCCCTATATATTTATACCAATCCTTCTAAGAAACAACACAACACCATTACTCAAAACAATCTTTTGTAAGCGTACCACGTTGTAACCCGACTCTTAATAGTGAAGTGTTGTTGGTCTGTTGCCGTGTTTTTTTCCCTCTCGCATTAGGAGGGTTTCCACGTTAAATCTTGTGTCCCTGCGTGCTCCCTCTCGTATTGGGAGGGTTTTCCACGTTAAATCTTGTGTCGCTGTGTGTTTTGATCTTTATTTTATTTCATCGTTAATCGTCACCGATTACAACAGTCTATATATGTAATATTAAGTTCTTACCTATAATCTTTTGTTCATAATTGCCTAGGAGTTTGTTCCGAAGTCCAATGAGGCCTCAGGTAGGAATCTTATATTTAGTAATGTTGTCAAATTCTCTCCAGTCCACCATTAAAAATGATTCTCATCAAGCCAACGACTCAATATCATGAGGTGTATAATATGATTAGTACGAGCCTAATCTTATCTTAGTCCCTAGTCATTCAAAACTCCCTTTTTCATAAATTAGAGCAATTCACCTATTGCATGATTTTGTACACCTGTCAACAGATAAGATAAATGATTCATAATTATAAGGACATTGCAACTCTTATCTAAATTGTGTAAACCGACTATTGTTGAACTCACCGAAAACTGATCATTTTGTTGGATTTTATTAGTTTGGATTTGTATAGGTTCACATTAGAATTTGAGTTTTCCCCCTCAAATAAAATTGTTCCAAATATAATAAAGCAAATAAAGCTTATGAAACTTTCATCTACACCCTTATTTAATACTAGTAGTTAATTACAAATATATTGTTTTGAAAAATAACAAAAAAATTTCATTCAAAGATGGAAGTCTTTGGATGAAGCACTTGACTCGGGTTGTTCTTAAGAAACCAAGTCGAAGCCCCGATAAAAAAACCAATTGGACACCGCCTGCGTACTATTCGGCTAATGAGATTCTAGGCCCCTCTTTCGATTACACCCCTTCTTGGCTTCTATGGGAGCTGCGAGAGATATTTTGTTTGGTTGGTCGATGAACCATTGGAGTGTTTCCAGCATGTGTTGTGGTCGTTTTCGATTATAGCCGGGGTTGCACCGGATTGGGGACGAAATGAGGCCCGGTGGATTCAAGATCGTTTATGGGCTGCAACAAGATGTGGAGAAAAGTGGAGTTTCTCCTAGAGTTGCTGCAGTTCAGGTAGGGTTCGTCGAGACCATGGTTCCTTTGCGGGACTTCAATATGATCTACTAGTTGCGGGATGAAAACAATGGTCAACTCGATCTCCCGGGGTATGAGGAGGTTTAGGGCCTTCCTCGATCGTGCACAGCTGGAGGAGCTCAACCTGGTTGGGAGATTATTTACGTTGTCCAACAACTGGGAGCGTTTGAGGCTGGAGCGTATGGACAGGTTGTTTGCCACGGCCGACTGGCTGGAGTTATATCCGAAGCATATCCTCAAACCTGTCTCCACCGATTGCTCTGATTACTACCCTCCTTCTGTTGTAGCCGTGTCCACGCAGGAATGCTAAGTCCCATTTTTGCTTTTGTGGCCTTTTGGGTCAAGGTTCCAGGATTCGTAGAGGTCGTCCAGGCGGCTTGGTCGTCCTCTTTGGCCATTGCTGACCCTTTTCGGGTGCTCGACCATAAGCTGCATAAAGTGGCCAAAGAGCAGCATCAGTGGAGCAACGCGAGGGTTGGAAGCATCAAGCTGTAGTTGGCAATGGCACAAGAGATCATACTCACGCTTGAGGAGCAGCAGGATAGGAGAACGTTCCGGTCCTAGGAGGTCACCATGTGCCCCTCACTAAAATTCTAGGTGCTCGGTTTGGCTTCTATATTGCATACCATTGCACACCTGTGTTCATGGTCTTTGTTCCTAAAGGAAGGCAACGCTAACACATGTTTCTTCCACCTCCAAGCGTGCCACCATCATCATTTCAACAGGATTGATTCGCTTTTGGTGGATAGTGCACAAGTTGTCATGGATTAGTCCATGGCAGAGGCGCTTTTTGAGCACTTCAGTGCCATCATGGGCTCCTCTTTTGAGCGCACGAGGTGGTTCAACTTATAGGCTTTGGGAGTGCCATTGATGGATTTGTAGTACCTCAAGCTATTGTTCACGGAGGAGGTGGTCTGGGCCATGATACAAGAGATGCCTGGTGACAAGGTAGCCGAGCCCGATAGATTCTCTAGCTATTCTACAATGTGGCTTGGAAAACAATCAAGAGTGATGTCATGAATGCCTTCAATGCATTTTGGGCCCAGGACCCGAGGAGCTTTAATCACCTCAACGATGCTTACATGATTCTCATGAAGAAAAAGGACCAGCCGGTCCAAATTGGGGATAATTAGCTAATCAGTCTAATTCACAACTTTGGTAAATTGGTTACCAAGTATATGGCTAATCAACTGGCTCCGTCTCTAAATGGCCTAGTTTAGAAGAATCAAAGTGCATTCATCAAAGAAAGGAGTCTGCATGATAATTTTTGAGATGTCCACCTTTTTCCTGCAAGGCAGTGCACAAGCACCAAACACCGTGCATTCTTCAAGATTGATGTTGTGAAGGCCTTTGACTTAGTGTCATGGCCTTTCCTATTACAAGTGCTGCATCATACGAGTTTTGGTTTGAGGTGGAGAAATTTGATTTCGCTGGTACTTTCAACCTCAAGCACGAAGATCCTCTTCAATGGAAGGCCGAGAAGGAGAATTTGCCATGCACGTGGTCTCCGATAGGGCAACCCGCTATCTCCCATGTTGTTTGTATTAGTTATGGAGGTCCAGAACCACCTTATATGATGGGGCGGAGCACCACGGGCTGCTTAGCCCTGTATAGGGTATTGTTGGTTCGAGGGCAAGCATGTATGTAGATGATCTGGTACTGGCGTCGCAAACTTTTGGCCTTGCTTTCGGGCTCTTCTCGAATCTAGAGAAGAGTGTGGCGATGTAGATGCATTGTTCGGAGATGGATATGCAATGGGTGACTACGTATTTTGGAGTGTAGGGTGGAGTGCTTTCCTTGCATATACCTTGGCATACCATTGTCTGTGTGCAAGCTTAAAAGATCAGAGGAGCAAACCCTGGTGTAGAAGGTTGCAGCAAGGATCCCAGGCTAGAAGGGTCAATTGCTGAACATTACAGGGAGAACCACGCTAGTTCAGACAACGCTATCCGCGATTCTGATTCAAACATCAATTGTGCTTTGCCTATTGCCATGGGCTCTAGACATGATTGACAAGCTGTGGAGAGATTTTATTTGGACTGGCACTCAGGAGGTCTTGGGAGGGCGGTGTAAGGTAGCATGGGTCTTCTTGGGTAGACCCAAGGAGCTCAGGTGGCTGTGCGTCGCTGATTTGAGGAAATTCGATGACGCCCTCCCTGTGCGATGGGTGTGGCGCGACCGCACTAATGTAGTACTACCTTTGACAAAGGAGTGAGTGGTCCTGTCTCTCGTCCAGGAGGCTACAATAGTCTCCTTGGGCAACGGTGAGTCCACTTTTTTCTAGACAGATCAGTTGCTACAGGGGGACAACATCAAGAAGTTTGCACCATCGGTGTTCGAATCCATCAGCACTCGGAAGAAAAAGGCACGGGTGGCCGAGGCTCTACCTGGCTTCGCCTAGGTGAGGCATATCACCGGGCCAAGGATCATGTAGTTGCTGGTCGAAGTCGGTGAACTTTGTGATCGCCCAGAGGGGATTCACATCTCCTCTAAGCCAGATACATTCACCTGGGGCCTCTCGAAGAACAGATGTTACTCAATGGCATCAGCATATGGCGCCATGTTCCTAGCATCCCCTTGATCGGGGCCAAAACAGACCGGAAGACGGTGGCTCTACCTCGTATCCGGTTCTTCTTCTCCGGCTAACCTTGCATCGGGGGCGTGGCCCATGCATGTGCAAATCGGTTCGGTGGTACAGGGCCATCAAAATATGAGGGCCTAAAAAAGCCCATTACTAGAAGGCCTAATATGAATTAGAGTTAGTTACCATCGTCCAAATGGCCAGGTGTCTCGTATCCATCACCATGACGCCTCGTATTCTCCTCTACCGGTGACGGGCGCTCTTGTGGGATGATCCGGATTCCGAAGTTCGGAGGAGGCCCGCGGGGAGTACAGATTAGCACAAGCAAGCAAGCCTGCACGTTTCAGAACTCAAGGCCAACGACAAGGAGGAGTGCAGGTAATGCAGTTTTTTCTATTCCCGCCGTGATTAAAAGCTAGAACTACTACTACTGATTGTATAATTTTAATTTTATTGTTTACATTTTTTGAAGCCATGCCTTCTTCAAATCGAATTAGAAAATTTGAATCTAGTTCCCAAAAGCGTAATAAGAAACAAAGAATTGAGATATTAACTCAATCTGAGAAAGGAGTTGTTGACAAAGAATTAGGGTTCCACGCCAAGCACACCGGGAGGGCCTTCGACGCCCACGATGGTTGCAATCAACCTTGAAGGGGTGAACACCACAGCGTGATCGACCACGAACAATCAAGAGATCTCTAAGACCGATGTAGAGCTCGGTGACGGCTGGAAGAACCTCCGAACGCACCTCCGGGAAGACCCGTCGGGAGGACGCACGCGAGGGATGACCTAGGATAGGCAAGGCCACCTAGAACGTCGATGAAATTCGCGGAGAACGCCGCCGAATAGCAGGGTAGAGGGGAAGTTGACCTACAAGCAAGACGGTAGTAGATGTGTTTGTTGATTAGATGTAGATGGGATCAAATCTGCCATGAACCTCTTTATTATATAGAGGAAGGTGGTCTTATCCTTTTAGGAAACCGTCCTTGGACGTTTCCAATCTCCAAAACTGACCCAAACACGATTAGGAAAGAGATCGGTTCGGGATCGCACGGACACGGCCCGTCACGAACTGACCGGACGCTGGATCAGGCCTGACCGAACACTCCGGTCTCTAGAGTCTAGTTGATTCTAGAGAGCTCTAAAACACACCGAAAACGCCTGGTGACGGATGCACGACCCGGACGCTCCCAAAATTACCGAGCGTTTGGTCGCGAGTGTCCCGATCATTTCAGAGAGCTCGAAAATGCACCTTCTTGACCGGACGACTTGTGGTTGCCGGACACTCCGTCGCCGGCGTCCGGTCACTTCAAATAAGCCCGTTTTGATCTTCCTCCAAAATTTGGCTAAGTCCGAAATTTGCCATGTCTTAGACCAAGCCATTTTTAGGTGTCAACAGGAGCAATGGATAGATTTATTATAAAAGAATCAAACATGCTTTCCGGTAACGAGGTAGTTGATCTACATCAAGGTCCTGGACTTGAGGTTCAAGAAGTTCCTATTGATAACACAAATGATGAAACAGATAATGATGGTGATAACAGTGAGCAGGGCCCTAACAAAGGAGAATATTGGTGATTCTTTTCAGCCGATATATATTTGATCCAAGATATTGGGATTCACTTACTCCTAAACAGATAGATATTTTAGCACAAAAGGGCCCCAGAAGAGACTTGTTAGTTCATAAAGGTCCCAAGGATAGATATTCTAGAAGGTTTTCTACATTATTCTATACTAGAATTCTACCAAATGGAGAGCATTGTGATAGAGATTGGCTTGTCTATTCTAAGGAACTTGATAAAGTATTTTGCTTCAGTTGTAAATTATTTACAAAAGGGCATAGAAAGGGTCAATTAGCAAATGAGGGGTATAATGATTGGATACATCTCGTTACTAGGCTTAAGAGCATGAGACAAGCACAAATCATGTTTTGAATATGACCACTTGGTATGAGTTACGTAGTAGGTTGCAAAGTGATGAAGCTATTGACAAAACTGCTTAGCGACAACTTGAGAGAGAAAATGACCATTGCAGAAAAGTATTATTTAGAATTGTTTGCATTATTAAATTTCTTGCCAAGCACAGTCTAGCATTTCACGGTACTAACAACAAACTATATGAAGATAGCAATGAAAATTTCTTAGGTTTGATAGAGATGTTGGCAGAATTTGACCTAGTTATCCAAGAGCATGTTCGTCATATTACAAGTGAAGAAACTCATCTTCATTATCTTGATCGAAAGTTGCTTTCTTCTGCTATTAAGTCTGAAATCATAAGGAGAATAAAGAGAGCCAAGTATTTCTTTGTCATACTTGATTGTACCCCTGATGCAAGCCACCAAGAACAGTTGTCTTTAATAATAAGATATGTGCATTCATCTTCACATAATATTTCCATAGAAGAATCCTTTATAGGATTTATAGATGTAAATGATACATCCGGACAACAACTTTTTGAGGTGTTGGAGAATGAACTAAAGTGTCTTGATCTTGATATTGATGATGTGAGAGGCCAAGGTTATGACAATGGGTCAAATATGAAAGGAAAACATCAAGGGGTGAAAAGGAGACTTTTGGATGTAAATCCTAGAGCTTTTTATTCTGCTTGTGGTTGCCACAGTCTTAATTTGACACTTTGTGACGTGGCCAAGACTTGTGGTAAAGTTAAAGACTTCTTTGGAATCATCCAACACATTTATACAACTTTTGCTAATTCCACTAAGAAATGGCAGATTATAAAAGATATCATAACAACATTGACTCTCAAGTCCGTGTCAGCTACATGATGGGAGAGTCGTGTTGAAAGTGTTAAAGCTATCAGATTTCAGTGCGCTGATTCTCACCACCGATGGCTTCTGACGGCATCAGCTTCTCCATGGCGCTCAAGCAACTCCTCGACAAGAACTTCCTCAAGATCAATGGCCGCCGACGAGATTGAAGCTCGCCTTTAACGGTCGCCGGCGAGATTGAAGCTTCGCCTTCGTCGCATGGATGCGTCTACGCCAACCCCAAGATCAAGTTGCCTCCGCTACGCTCCATGACGACGCCCGAGGATGACCAGGCCATGGCTGTTGCCGCTGTCCAGGGGGCGCCTCTAGGCGCCACCATGGGCGCCACCCTCGCCCCTGCCGACGCCATCGACGACGACACCGATCTCGTCATCCAGAGCGACATCGATTAGCTCACCACTCCCACCATCCTTGACATCACCATGGAAGACAACTCGACTCCCTCACCTGCTGTTGCTAAGGAGACGACACACATGGCGCCTGTCCCGGCGTCACCCCTGCCTGCTACACCTCCAACCCCGCAGATCCAGATTCGTTTGGAGGCCACGAAGTACGACGACAGTGATAATCCTAGGATCTGGCTGAACAAGATGAGGATGTTCTTCGAGCTCCAGCCTGGGATCGACCCAGAGTTCCATGCACGGTACGCAGCTTTCCATCTGACAGGCAATGCTGAGCTTTGGTACATCCGGCTGTCCAAGAGGAGGCCGTTAGTTGATTGGGAGGTCTTCTCGCGCTACCTGTGGTGCGACTTTGGGCCACACATCACCAACGACACCACAGGCGATCTCGCACCACCTGGAGAAAACTACAATAATGAGAAGGTGGGCCAGCGTTTTGATAGCACTGGACAGGCTGGGTCTCGGTCTGTAATACACAAGTCATTGATGTCCAACACATGCAGCACCTACAGTGATGTCAACATAGAACAGATAGTTATTTCTGAAGATGATGATAGCAGTGCACTGCAGTTTGAGCCACAAGACCTCCATGTTGAGATGAGTCCAGAAATGGACGACATAAATATGGCTAAAAACTCACAGGGAATCAAGGCTTTCTACTTTGTTATGGACAGGGTGCAGTCACTGCAACTGCATAACAATTATTCCATCTCTTCTATTATCCCTAAGCAAATTACATCTGCAAGAGAGGAAGGATTTGGATACCGTGCTCTAAAGTGGCGCCGTGTGGAGAAATGCCCCAAACTGGACACAGTCTTCCATACTAACTATGATGGCGCTCCTCACTACTGGTTTAATGAACTGGAGACCTTTTGGGCAGCTGATCTCTTGATGGCTCGTTCTATCTGGAGCAGAGGAAGGGCATTCCATTCTGTGGACAAGTATTCATTTGCAAAACTGCGGGTTGTACATCTGTATCGTTGCCCGAGGCTCAAATTTGTTCTCCCTTTGTCATGGAAGAATACCTTGTCCAGCCTGGAGACTCTCCACATAATCAAATGCAGTGATCTCAAACAGGTTTTCCCAGTAGAGGCAGAGTTCCTAAATGAAATAGCTACCAAGCATTCAAACGGCATGCTGGAATTCCCAAGCCTCAAGGACTTGTGTCTGTATCATCTCTCCAGCCTGCGACAGATATGTGAGGCAAAAATGTTTGCTCCCAGGCTTGAGACAGTCCGTCTCAAGGGTTGCTGGGGCCTGAAGCGTCTCCCAGCCACCAGCCGCCGTGACCATGGTGCTCCCCGTGTCGTTGTGGAGTGCGAGAAAGACTCGTGGGATAGTCTGGAGTGGGACGGTCTGGATGTCGGCCACCACCCCTCCCTCTTCACGCCAAGCCACTCATCATATTACAAGAAGCGAATGCTGAGAGGTCGAGTGCTCCGGTGAGTAGCCAACCTCGGGTGTTTGCTGCTGATCAGTTGCATTGTCCAGGTACATATACAAGAACAACATACTCTCTTTGCTTTGTAATTTTATTTTTCTCTCATTTATCTTCCATTTTTTGTCCCAGTACTAATCATTTGTATATGTATATATCATCATCGACTATGTAGATTTGATGATGGGATAATCGAGGAGACGACTGGAGCTGCTGGCTGCTTTCTGCCTCCCTCGTGTTTGCTTGACAAGCTTCTCTTCACTGTGTTTTCTACAATAATAATAAGTTGGTGTGGTGCTACTGCATCTACCATATTCAATCGGTGTGCTACTGTATCTCTTTTGGAACAAACCTACCGTCTGCTTGGTCTTACATGCTTGTGTGTGTTCCTGAAATAAGAGGGTCTGATGGGGCTGATGTGTTGTGTGAGTGTGCGTAACAGTCCCCCTAGTCCCTAGAACATGACTTGTTACCCTTTTTGTGAGTGTGAATTATTTGTATTCCTAATAATAACATTGCGGACAAAATTTGTGAGCAATGAACCTGAAACTTGTTACCATGTTCTATTTGTGAACGTATGTGTGCATCATTAGCAGCAGTCATTGCTGGCAGATGACAGTATTAGTCACCCACTGGTCGCCAATACATGCTTGTTTACGTAACGTATCCTGTTGTACATCATTTAGAGCAGGTACAATAATGGGCTATAAGCCAACCTAGTCAGCAATTTCGATGACGTGGAGGGGAGAAGGGAAGAGAGAGAAGAGAGCTTGGCTCTTGTTCTAGCACCAAGCTAGGCACGGATGCATAGGTATTAGTGGATCCCAACAGATATGGATGTGAGGAGGAATAGAAAGAGAAGAGAAACAAATAATAATAAAGAAACTTTGCAGCCAATTAAGAGACTAATTGTTGTATAGCTTGGCTCTTAGTACTTGGCTTATAGCCAAGCACTTGGCTCTACTATTAGCCATGCTCTTAAAGTCTGCAGAAAATGCAGCAGTCACTGGTGGCACTGGCAGATGACAGTATTAATTAATTAATCCAGAAGGAAGATGGCCATTTCGTGCATTCCAAATTATGACGATCAAACCACCAAAGACATCCAAACAAAACATTATTGGACCATTTTACAAGTTTCCGTGATTAGGTTTTTGCAACGTACATAAAATTGCAGCCTAACCACATGCAAATGAAAAAGAGGATGAAGTTACACATGCTTGTATCTTTATTCTGTCGCCCCAGCCTGAAGCAAAGAGCAAATAAAGAGCCTCTATCTTCATTCTGTCACTCCAGCCCCGAGCAAAAGAAGAGTTGTTTGTTCTTTTATCTAGAACTAGACGGCTGCTGTTTTCTCATTTCAAGAATAAAAAATGAAGTTTGTGCGAACACATGGTTGATTTAAGTTAAATGTGTTTAGTTGTGTGATTGAGTGATTGTCCGGTCAACATTTTACTTCTATTTTCCTTTAATTTTTATGCTTCGGCTATGTTCACCGGCACACGTGGAGTGTGTCGAAGACGTATCTTTTGGTTCGTGTTGTACAGGTGTGGGAGCTCGGAGATGGTAGCAGACGGCGAGGTGAAGGGGCCAAGGAGGACGTGCTGGGCCGATGGACAACGGATGTGAAGGACGGACGTGAGGCTTAGACCGAGGGACCGGATCGCTGGGTGGCTAGCCATGATGACTGACATCGGGGACGAATGCAAGAGGGCGTGGAAGGACCGTGTCGATCGGGTCAAGACGACGAGTGTGTGCAAGCAGAGCGGGCGGCTTGGATGACTTGGTGACTTGGGCAGTCAAGACCAGTGGCATGCGTTGGAGGTTTTGTGGTTTGGACCTCAAAACCATCGGTGGCAGGTTTGGCGGATGTTCCGGTGGACGGAAGGACGGCACATGACGGCTTCTGGGAGAGTGCATGGAGCAATGCTACACATGAGGAGGTGTGGTGGCCGTCGGATCAGAAGATATCAAAGCATGACCATTATGCCCTTGGCTAAGTGGTTTCGGCAATTGTATCAGTAGGGGTATGATGGTCCTTCAGAGCAAGACTATAAATAAATTACTGATTTTGCATATCATAAGAAGAAAAACAACTGTTTTGAGACAGTGCTAACTTTATTACTCTTAATCCCATGGTCACAAAGATGGACACAGATAAGAAGAAAATTGTTTATTCATATGATTTTTCACATATAACAAAAAAGAATTGAAGAATATATGCCTATATGGAAATAGTAACCATAGTGTTTGGCCACTTAAATATAGTCTCACCAAAATATTGTAGTGATCGATCATCATTGCAATTAACCCCGCAGCAGTTGCTATTCCCTCCGGAAGAGATAAATATGCCTAGATATGCCACATAATAATTTTGTACAACAAAGCATATATAGGAACATAATTCATAGTTGTGAATTTGGCAGAAAGTTATGAGACCAAGCAAATCAACCATTGCCCATTGCCGGTCTAGAGAAATTTAGTTTATCAAATGGAATGGGAGCAGGTGTATAGCATGACCAGCCAAATATTTACCTTTTTCATATTGTAAAGAACCTTCACCATGTTAGATGTTCTATCGTGGATAGCAGCAGCCACCTAAAAAGTGGAATGAAAAATCATTAAACTGAAATAGGTATAAGAGTAGATAGATCGACTTTTCCACAACCATCTTTGAAACACGATTGAGGCTGTCTTCGTGTTCCCATAAAATGATTACGGGAAGTAAACATACATTTCAAACCATCAAAGCAATGGAAAATGGAGTTACTGAATACTGCCTATTAGCTGAATAAACCAACAAAAATCGATAGGGAACAATGGCTTAACAACTGCAACCAAATTAAATAGACAAGACAGGTATAGATTAAACTTAAATGGGGTTGTGGTCCAGCAAAACTTTTCACGGCCTGTTAGCACCAATGACTGAAGGAACCTCATGTCTGTGATAGAAACGTTTGCATGGCAATAACCTTCTTGCTCATGGCAGACAATAGGGTGTGAATCTTCTCTAGAAAGTGCTACCCCTTGTCGAGTATCGATGCATATTAACCTTAGTTGTTGCATCCCATTTTTTTGGCCAAATAATAGAACGGAGATCATCACATCCCATCAACAAGATTCGTTCAAGCTTTGCCACTTGAACCTCCTTTTCCAGGTTTAGAGTTTTCACTGCTGTGCATGAGAGGTCCAACTCCTCAAGATTTGGTAGGGATCCAAGCAGTATGAAGTCCACCAGTTTTGCACAACCTGCTAAGGTGATTCGTGATATTGTAGCCGTACTGTTGCCATCCTTCCCTGCTCTGCCATCTAAACTGAATGACTCTAGTGACGTTGGTATTCCTTCTGGGCCAATATGATCCAACCCAACACAGCCATCTAGGACCAGTGTTCTGAGTCTAGTTGCAGAAGATAAGCTTGGCAAAACTTGCATTTTACTATTACCAGACAAATCTAGGAGCTCCAACTTTGCCATATCAGTGAATTCATCTTCTTTGCCTGTCTCCCAAGAGCTGGTAGGCTCAATCACTCGAAGCTTGCGAAGGTTTTGTAGTTGTCTCCAAGCAAGATGGCTGCACCAGATACTCCCCTTCTTTATATGAACCTCCCTAATCTTTGATGCCTTCTTCTCTGTAAGATCTTGTGATAGATCAAATTTCCAATCAGTGTGGCTTATATCCAGCACCCATAGGTTCTCAAAAACTTCCATTATTGGTTTCCCTTGCTTCTCCCCCTCTTCTTGCCCTTGATCTTCACAGTGGTCTAGTCCAAGGAATCTTAGGCTACGACAACAACAGAAAGGAGGCCAAGAAAAGCTAAATCTGCATCTAGAGAGCTTCAACACATGCAGTCTTTCTGACTGTTGAAACATTTCTTGAGGTAAAGTTGTGTCTATCTTATCTTTGAAAACTAGGAAAAATGATGTTAAATTCTGAGGTAGCATTGTTAAGTTCCCCTTTTCTCCAGCGTCAGATGTAATGGTGACTGACTTCCAAACATCTCTGTATTCATGACCCCAAAACTGTACTGGACGAGAGGACAATTCCATTCTTTGCACTTGATTATGGAGAGCGGCAGAAATCTCCCAGGATTCATCCTCTAACTGACCTTCTTGTCCAATAATGCCATCACAAATCCAATAGTTGGAACCATGGGTAGCCCAGTTGTAGTCCATGTTACGGCCACCCATTTCATGTAACCACAAGATATATGTGATACACTTGGCAGCTATTTCTGGAGTGATGCTCTGCTTATGTTGCATGTGCTTGACAACTTCTGTAGCCTCCTCCAATATTAGTTGAGCAGTGTCAACATCGAACGGCCAGAAAATACTCTTACTCTTATAAATATAGAGATGTGAACTGTCCACCTTTTCTTTTATTTCTGGGTTGACCCGAAGCCTTCCTTCTCTTCTGAAGGTCCACAATACTTTATTATTCCTATTACTAAACCAGTCTTGTCGGGGGAAGCCAAAATCTGCTATGTCAATTGTATGATTGCTTCCGTTGTGAAAAACCACCAAACAACTGAGGTCCCTAGTGGTTTGATAGATCTCTCTAGCTGCCTCTGCTATCTCAGCTCTAGAGCCTTCATCGACCCCACTGAAATCGTCTTCCATGTCTTGCCTATCAAAAGCAGCCATTACACTCTGCCTGTGAGGAAGCTTGAGTTGGTCAACGATTTCCCTTTGGAGTGCCCTTCGGCTCTTCCACTTAGAGCAATCAATGTGGATGATCCTATCAAATTTGTTCCTCAGAGATGGTGGAGGGTGCTCTGCTATAGATCGGAGCACAACAGAAGCAGCTAGTCCATTGAATCCATCGAAATAGATGGCCTTGTGTGCATTCCTTCCCGTATCTTCCAAGTAAGGGATTATTTGTTCTACTGCTCGCTCGACACTGTACCCATCAAATGCCTGCATTATTAAATTATTTGATGTCAATTAATTAGTTGGGAACACAAACGTACTAGTATAATATCCATACTTATCGCTGGTAGGTACATGCCACGTGCTTATCGTAAACGTATACGGAGACCCGAGATGCCTCTTGCCATGCGTACTACGATTCCGAAAATGTTACGCTGCAGGCGTCCGGCTTAATAATCCTCAAAATAACCAACTGTCTGTGAAAATTGAACAAGCGCAAAACAAATCATCTTAGCTTGAAGCGAGTTGATTCGTCCGTTTGCATATATGGTCAAAACAAATCGCCTTGTTTGTCCCGTCGGTCCTTCCTTCGTCTAATAATAATGTCTCCGCCATATTGTATATCGACTATCGATCAGTTTAGAACAAAATTAAAGGAGATGTTTTAATAATTTAATGAAAGATTGAGATAAATAACGATTTGCATGTGTCTGCAACTAACATGTCTTCCGAACTTTGCGCTACTAATACATTATTAAAATATAATTTAGTGTTTCTAGCTCTACTGTACGGTGCAATCGTGTAGGCTTCCAAAGAAAATACAGATGCGATATACAGTGCCATAATTTTCGGCTCTGGAGCTCCGGTACAGGAGCTGTCGGAGCCGCGCAAAAAGCAATGTCGTTTGTAGCGCACTTTCAATGGAACTTATCGCCAATGGTCGAAATCAAAATGATTTTTGCTTTTTTTGTCTCCACAAGCCTATTGATCATGGAGTCCTTGTACATAGGAGTGTCCCAATAGTTAAGGGCTGGATTGAATCCCTCTATGATTCATAAAATCAGATTATTTTTTTGCTATTTTTTTGGTTTTATTTATAATTTCTTGAAAAAATTTATAGATGTGGTTCGATTTCTGATCAACCCTACAACAATTTTTAAGGCCACTAGAGATACGAGACACCTCAACAAGTCGATTTGTAGAGGCTCAATCGTCTCTACAAATCAATTTTCTAGGGGCTGATAGACTGCTGCCTCTACAAATCATTGATGTGTAGAGGCGGATTTGTAGAGATAGCTAGGTCAGCTACCTCTACAAATCCTTTATGTAGAAGTGGTACCCAGACTCACGGTGTTGTACCTCCCACTATATATGGCATCTTTTTTTGGCAACAATCAAGTGTTCTCGTCGTCGAAAAAGATACAACACTGTTTCTTGTTTTGGTGCAGAGCGGAGTACCACTTCATTGCTGCCGTCGTAGAGTATTGCTGGCTTCATCAAGAGCTCCACATCTTGATTGTTGGATTGATAACCCTTTTATTGTGATAATGTTAGTGTTGTCTACATGACCACCAATCCACTTTATATCATGGTTCGAAAAACATTGAGATCTGCATCCACTATTTTCACGAGAAGGTAGTTTTGGGTTAAGTGTGCGGGCTGCATACGGCGTCCCGTTCACAAAATACCTAAGACCAGGGTAGCTTAAACCCTTAACACAATCATGACACAAATTAGCATCAGACATCAATTAATTAGAGGCTCAGGGCTAAAACCAACAGGTGCACTGGACCCCGACTAAAGCCCTTGAGGCCTGGGCCTCCATCGCCTAGGGGCTTCGACCGAGGTTAGCTCGTAAACAAGGTTGGAGCCTAAGTCAACCTGAGTTCCTGCTGCTCAATGGGTCTTAGCAGTCTTGGCTCAGATGTACATCACACTTAGACCAAAAATAGAGGGCATATGTTGATAGCCAAAATGTGACTGGCAATTGAAGACGGATTGGAAAATCACATGAAAGAAAAGCGATCAAAATTTGATCAAATTAGACAAATATATTGAAATTTTTGGAGAAGCTCGGTCTAGACCAGTTTATGGCAACGTTAGGACCAACCTAAAGAACAGTGCACGGTGGCTTGTAGAATCCAACCTTGGCAAGTTTTGCCACATTCGTGTCCAATATGAATTTTCCATTAAAATGTGATCCGATCTTGTGGGGAAATACATTAATGTCCATCCTTACTAGCCTTAAGATAAATTTCATTTGTATAAAGTTTTTCTTGGCTTGAACCTGCCTTTTTATCTCTGGAGGTAAACATGCTATCTGTCCATAATTGACTGTTTAAAAAGGGGACAATTTTGTACTACCTCAGTTTCAAATTATAGTTGGTTTGACTTTTTTTTGATTGAAAGTTTAAGCACTCCATCTTATTCAAAAAATATGTGCAAATATACGCAAATTTAAGTCATATTTGAAGAACCATTTATAATAAAGAAAATCATGACAAAAGATATAACATTTTACACAAAAAATTGAATAAGATGAGTGGTTAAATATTTGGTCAAAAAAAGTCAAACGAATTAAAATTTGAAATAGAGGGAGTATTAAAGATTTTAATAATTTCAGCCAAGATCCTATAGGTTCTCCATGGATGACCTTGTCGATGGATAATTTTTCTGTTAGCACTTAAAATTGGCTCGGATCAAATTTTACGTGAACCCGAATAGTCAAATTTGACATATTAAATTAAATTATGTTGGCATATATGCACTAATTTGATTAATCCAGATGTTATCTATATCATTAATGTTCTTCGGTTGATTATTTGGGTAAAGTGAATAATACATGCTACAACAATGTATTCAAATCGGCTTGTCTGAAATATCACGTCAAGCTGTAAAGGATATAACTAGCGTCGTTTATGCATGCATGCATGTCACGGCAGTAAGTTGGATGCTATACCTGAGCACGCCACAGCCCGTTCTCCTTCGTGTCGGGGCGGGCTCGAAGCATGGAGCAGGCCGTGCTTGGGCTGACCCCTCAGCCCGCCGGGCAGCATGACACAACCCGATTTATAGGGAGGCCCGAGGCAAGGCCGATGCAGGGTATGGCTTGCTAAAGGCCTGTACTCCTAGCTCCTAGACGCCTCGACATTCTCCTACAAAGGCCACCAGCCCACCGGCTCCTCAACCCTAACATTTCACCTCCCCACGGACTCCTCCCTTTGCTGTCACGCAGGCCCCTCACTCGCCTCCTCCCGACGCCGCTCCAATCCCGCCCTTGTCGGCGCGCGCAGGCCAACAGCTAGAGCTCCTCGTCACACACCTCTACCTCGGACACCTCCACCCCACCTCGGCCGCCTCTTCCACCGCTCCACAACAGCGTCTTCCTCCACGGCAGCAGTGCGGGAGGAGCAGCGGCCGCCGCCGCTCGAGGAGCAGGTTCGGTAGGCCGCTGCGGAGGTGCGGCGTGGACACATGGTGCGGCGTCGTCGCGAGCAACGAGGTCGTCGCCACGGGGCTCCAAGCCACGTCCACAAGCCGCCCTGGCCCGCCTCCTCGTTATTCCTACGACCTCATCCTGTGGTCGCCACTCGCCCATTGCCGGATCTGGCAGTCGCTGCTCGGCCACCGCGGCTTGTGTAGCTCGCGCGGCCTTCCTCCTCGCCTCGCGCTCGCTATGGTTGCGGGCCTAGGGCCAACCCAAAGCACTAATTGGCCCGTGCTCTTTGGGCTGGCACGACCCAATAAGCGGCCCACGTGCCGTGCTTGGGCCGGTGAGTAGGCACAGTGGCCTATGGAGGCACGGCCTGGCGGCACTCTGACGACAAGTGATTTCTCTTCTTTTCTCCGCTTTTCGTATTTGATGCCAAAGGGGTGAGGTTGAGAGACGTTGAAAACTCTATTTTATGTAATAAGTGCTACTTGTTTGACTCTATTTGTATCGGATCTGCAAACCTTGTTTGCTGTTTAGTATTTCTTGTCATATCCTGCTTAGTTTGATGCTTTTATATCATGAGTATTGCTGCGAAAATTTCATGTTGACCTGACTGAATAATGGACCGTGGCAATGCCGCGCCCCTAGCACATAAGTGCTCCGCTCCATTTACTCAGTCAAGTTCTGTGTGCTCTATTCTGTCACATGTTGTTTTGCAGCACGATTCTACCTATGACACAATCACTTGTACACCCACAGCAGGCATGGACATAGGGGGCGGCCCTTAACTACACCTAAAATGTGAATATTGACTTCTCATGTCAATTTTGGAATTCAAATCCAATTCACATATTTAGGGGGAGGCTCCTACATCCATGACTCAAAAAATCTCAAATTATATTTCATATCATTTATAAGCTCTAATTGAGTTGTCATCAATCACCAAAAAGGGAGAGATTGTAAGTGCAATCAAGCTCTGTGTGGGTTTTGGCGTTGATGACCATCTATTTAGGGAACTAATGAGATTTGTCGAGATTACATGCAGGAAATTAGAAAGGAGGATGATGTACAGGTTGGAGGACCCCTCATTATACTTTGTAGGCACCCTCGACTCATGAAGGCCTAATTATTTTATATTTTAAATATTAAGTTTAGGAAATGTCGTACTATTAAGAGGGATCTGATGGTAGCTGGTCAAGTGTCAAATCAAATGCTCAAACCAATCTTAGTTACGTCACCTCTGCTACCCAAAATAGCCAGCAAAACCATCCAGTTCGTTGTTTTTGGACCGCGGCACTGCGCTGGCTCTTGGGTTGAGAGGAGCACTGCTCCACTAAATCTCACCGTTGGGCCCGAGGGATATAAATACCCTTTCTGCCCCTCACTAACAGGTATATTCTTCCCCCAATGTCTCATTTCGTGGAAGAACAGACCAGAGCTCTTTCTATCTCTCTCCTCCATTGTTGGTCCCCCACTTCCCAAGCTAGATTGTGATTTCCACCATCAAATCTTGAGGGAAAGGGCAGCGAACTTCGATTGGAGACCGGATCTACAACTTCCCCACCTTGAAAGAGCATTTGGTTCGGGTTTGGCCAGAATGTATCCTAGGGTTCTTTACTCTTAGAGCTTTCTCCTAGACGGCTAGGCATCGCCCTTGAGCGTGTCAACTTGTGTGGCAGCCTTAGGAGGTTTGTAACCTCGTTCTAAATTAAGAAAATCACCCCACATCTCTAGGGTTTAGTCCCTAGGCTTATGAACGAGGGAAAAAGCAAGCTTTGTGGTGAGCTAAGCCTTGTGTGGCAACCTCAACAATGTGGAGTAGGCTAGCTTTGGTGGCGACGGCTGAACCACGGGTCAAATCTCTTGTCACGCGTGCTGTTTTATTTTATGCAGTTCATATTTGTTGAGTTAGGGTTTCAACCCTAACTGTTGTCCCTGTTCTATTTGTTCTGTATCTGTGGTCTGTTATCCTGCAGGAGGAGTAGAACGCTATCTATTAGAGTGTTCCAGAGCCAGTTTGCGCTCAGCCAGATTCTTTTTATTTAGAGCGCAGTGCCGCTCCTGGTGAGGAGCAGTGCCGCGGTCCATTTTCACATCTGCCTGAGTTGAGTTTTTGCAGGGAGTTTTAATAGGTCACGCCTATTCACACCCCCCTCTAGGCGTCCAGAGATCCTACACTACTTCATCCATCTATGGATGGCCTTGTCGATGAGCGACACTGTATGAGTACCTATATATTGGAAACCAATGGCCTTGGCCGTACTTTAAGCAGGTACAAAATGTTGCTGAGCACACAAGTGAACATGTCGATCTATGTTTCGCAAGATAGTAATGTATCTCCCAGGAGGGGGGAAAAAGACCATACCTGCCGAGGCATGACGAATTTCTGTGTATATGTAGGAAGGACCACAAATTAAGTGAAGACGTTCCACATATCGGTTACATCTCTGCACATAGTATAGCCACCTGTTATTGAGGGAATAAAACAAAAGGTGCAACTAGTAACTTCTATTAAGCACGTAATGTACAATTCAAAATAGTTAGTTACCTCTGGCAGGAAGATAGCTTCAGGATATTCAGAAACTGGTGTGTGGTGTGTTGTCCTGCAAGCTCTCTTTGATCGATTGCAGGTGAAGTGAGAGCTTCAGGTAAGAGCCTTGGGCATAGCTAGCTTTCAGAAAAGATATCTCTTTGCTTGGGACTGGAGAGAAGAATAAAGACGGATGCAGCTGTGAACTGTGTCGTCCAGCGCTAAGTAAAGTAGCTCAGCAAATCACCGTATGGACCCAGAGAGAAACCAATCTATGTAGGCATGATTAGGTGAATGCAGGAATAATTATTCAAACAAATTCATCATAAAAACAATGGGGAGGAAACCTCACCTTTTAAGTTCTAAGATGGCTAGTTTTGTGATATGTTATTGAATTGAATCTTGTGATGAATAAAGAACCATTCCTAAAATTGTCCAACCTTGAGTCCATTTAATTGCTCTGTTTCAGTTTCGAGGTGACCTTAATTGATATGGGATGAAACCATCCCTAAAAAGAGGGATGAGACCATCCAGTCCCGAGTAGTATCCTAACCAAAAACATGCTTCTTTTGTACAGAAGGGGCACACAAAACACACAGAAGACGAGGTGCAGCATGGGCAATAAATATATATTTATGTAGTCTGGTAATCATGAATATCCATGTGTATTGTATTTTTAGTAAAAAATCTAATAGAAATAAGAGTTAATGATAGGTACAATAACTCAATAAGCATTAGCATTTGGACTTAACGATCGAGTGCATAAAACAATTCATAAAAATCAAGAATCCAAATCAGTAACATGGCTGCAACAAAGAGCTAGCATAATTTAATATAAGGTTTAAATAAACTCACTTATTGAAGGTACAAATTTATTTTGCGTATAGTTTTCATTTCTTAAACGTGACTTCTGATTCATGGCTGAAAATATAATACATTATCTGTCCAAAATAATTGACTGATTAATAAGGGGACAATTTTTCATTTAAGATATTATATTAATAATTTCAATCAAGATCCTAGCATCTATAAGAACTCTCTAGCAGTTAAATTGGTTTGTGTATACACATATATACAGGAACAAGTTGGTCATGACACAAGTGGCCACATGTCAATGGCCGTAATTTAAGCAGCTAACAAAAATAAGATGTTGCTAACTACAGAAGTGACTATATGTCGATCTATGTTTCGGGTGTACTGTATGTATCTGTATGGGAATAAAAAGGAGGAACCTGTCGAGGCTTGACGAATTTCTCTTGATTATTGGAAGGACCACCAAATTAACCGAAGAAGTTCGACATGTCTGTTACATATCTGCACCTCACACCAAATACGAATCCTATCCGAGATACAGTAGAACACAGATGTTAATCCATATAGTATAGCTACCTATTATTGAGAAAAACTAAACCAATAATGATGCAACCAATAACAGTTATTAGGCAGGTATTATATTCAGAAGAGTTACCTCTCTTCCGGCACTGCAGCTGCAGGATATTATTCAGAAACTAGTGTTTGGTGAGAGGATTGAAGTGGTAGAAACTGGTATGTGGTGTGCTTTCTTGCAACTGAAGTGAGCTTCAGGTAAGAGCTATGGACATATATCTAGCTTTCAGAAAAGATAGCTCTTTGCTTGAAGCTGGAGAAAGAATAAAGACGGATGCTGGTGTGAGATGTCGTCCAGTGCTAAGTAAAGTTCCGCAAATCGTTGGATGGATCCAAAAGAGAAACCAATCTATGTGGTCCATATAATCAGATGAATGCAGGAATTATTCAAAAGAATTCATTATAAACAATAACAGGCGGAAATCACACCTTCTAAAACGGCCCTTTTTTTTGGTATGCCCAAGTTTAGCGATGTATAAAGAACACCTCCAAAATTGTGCAATCTTGAGTCACTAGTGCTCTGTTTCACTTCCAAAGTAACTCGGATTCAAGATTTGCAGGCTTTTTTACTAAGCCTTTATTTGGAACAAGCTCCTTCTTTGTAACAATAATTCTCTTGGCCAAGGTATTCTTCTACTTATTTTTGTCTCCTACACGGCATTGGTTGTTGCCTAGTTGCATCGAACACCGTGCTCCTTTCTCAACCAAGCTCCATTGGGTATTAAAAGGAAGGAATTTAATAGATTAGCCTTCCATCAAATAATCCTGCAATGTCGGTGCCTCCTTCTCCTACTAATGCTTAGGTGACACCAAATACTCTAATCTGATTCTCTTCACAAAAAATGAAAAAAGTTCTGATTGAAGAAGGTGCAGACTGTGGGGCACGTTGAAGAAGATCCACATGTGACCTTTTTTTTGTGTGTGTGTGGTCCTAAGCTGTCATGCTTTGGGGATTGGTGTACTCTGTACCTTACAATTACAAACACTCTGTTTCATGGCCTGACCTTTTTCACCTTGTTAAACCTGAAAAAAGTAACATGCATAAAACAATTGCCCTAAGGTCAAGCTCCCTCCATCTATTGGATAAAAATAGATGTGCCTTAGTTAGATGCTATATTTATATATCTTTTTTTTTCGTTCTTTGTTATAAATAAGATTGTAGTAATTTCGTCATGCATTGTTTCATCAAAAAAAAAAAATTTCGTCATGCATTTTCAGCCTGTCAACAGGGTTGATCCGATAGGCTGTCATAGTGTTTCATCTTTGTTTGAAGCACCCACATGATGTGTTACCAATTTACTAAGGCACTAATCCCATGATGGGGACTTGGGGATTTGCATCAGAGTACCATGCTGTCACTATCTGCCACACGGAACAGAAGAGGAGAACAGAACGCGGTGGCCGCAGGGGCGCTGTAGTCGGGACTCTCGGGAGCACCGCGCTCGTCGGTCGTGGAGACTAGAGAGTCGAGGCAGGCAGAGCCGCGGAGAAAAACGTGGTCACGGCTTCATGGAGGACAACGTGAACTCCAGGAGGAGCTCGCCGGCGCCCAGTGCCAGCCATGGAAGAGGAGAAGGGGAAAACAGAGGAGGTGCGCGTGCGGCGGACGGAACCTCGGCGGCGGGGGATGTGGCCGTGTGGAAACGCTGAACCTCAGGATTGGCGGCGTTGGGTCGGGCTGAACCACTACTGAGGCCCAACCATGGAGTCGACACGTGACGTCGTAGCAGCTGCAAAGATCTGGAAGTTGCTTGGTGAACGCCTGCTGCAGCTCAAGGGAATACCTGCAGTGTCCATCCACATGAAGAGAGAACAAAAAAAAACCACGGAAAAGTAAAGGCCGTTACAGATTCAGTGAGAGAAATTGGAGTCAAATTGTTATGATTGTGTTGTTAAAAACATTAAACTTATCATTTGTGCAATGACTCAGCTGTAATTATAAAGTGTTGATCAATGCAAAAATGGCTGGAACGTTGTTGTTTAGAAATTCAGAGCCAAATGGGACATGTTGTAGTCAATAAAAGGATTCTGTTTGGACTGGGTGCCTTGTTTTTCTTTTTGTGTGTGGAATGGACCAGGAATGTTATCTATCATAATATATCACTGTCATCATTTATCAGGCAATTATGGATGATAAGTACAGGAGTCCATGGACTCCTGATGATGCTATGTTTTGAAGATGCCGTATCTGGTTATATGCAATTCTTACTTTATTTCATAACTAGGTGAGTGCCCGTGCTTTGCAACGGGAGAACACTCTACATGGTATTATATTTAGCTGTGCTACACAAAATCAATTCAAACAAACAAATGTTAAACTTTATGAGGGTTCTTTTGTTGTATAGTATCATACAAGCGTGTGTTTTTGTTCAAATAAAAAATGTAGCATCACTTGCCTGACTCCTTCATATTATAGCAACTATACAAGAGACCTAATGAACACTCAAAACATGTTGTGCTACATCAAACCAAACATGGCCCGTCTAACAATTATTACTTAATAAAAAAAGAGTATACTGCAAAATATATTACATGTATTCTAAGATGACTTGCAATTACCAATTAAAATATACTAATAATCTTTTTTCTTTAACTGGAGAGAAACCTCATTTATGATTAGCTAGTCGTGGCACCTGCGGTGAATTGAAATAAGAAACTTTTTTCTTCGATACCATAACATCATGAGTCTTTTTGCTTGACTGCAAGTAACAGAACAAATTGCAACAAACCTAGTCTATTATTATGAATAAAAACAAGTCAAAAACCATGTTTGGAATTGAAGTAAACTCAGTGTAAAAATGGACAGGCAAGGTGACACAAGGTTTGTTTAGAACTTTGCAAGCTAAAAGTAAAGGTTTTGAATGAGATACCAAATCTCTGTTATAGCAGAAACACCATGGTTCCCTCCCTCTACTTTTGGGTCATTGAGTGTTTGACACCACTGCAAAAGCTCATCACCATCCTCTCAGACATCTTCAGCATGCTCTTCCTTCCCTCCGTGCTAGTCACCACTGCAACAAATGATTTTCATAGGGATCTGAAACTTTTGGGGATTCAATTGGATAGAGAGAAAATGGTACACGGTAATGTGTTCCATCGATGTAACCTGATCAGAATGTTGTTGGTCATGACGCGCTGGCAAAGCTCCTGCACTGGTGATCCAACCAATGTGATTGGTCATTCCATCCAACCAATGTGCACCGAAGGGCGAGCCCCAAGTTCACCTGTAGCGTAGATATTGTGCACCAACCTGCTGTCCACTTAGACGTGCTCCACCCAGCCCACTTGCCACAATACAAATCTCATTTCAGATAATATTAAGCCCAGATCGCACGATCAGTCTCTGAATAACCATCGGCTGCTGAGGATGTATGAAACATGAAAAATCCAATCATGTACAAATTGCTGACCTTTGGCTAGCCACGATCTGATCCCACCTCCTGAGCCTTGGCTAGAACACACCTGGTACGCATCAGGGCGAGTATTGTGCATGGCCAAACGGGCAGTAACACTACTACAGAATCGCTCATCACTACCGCCGGCATCACTGCCGAATTTAATCCACCGGCGGTGTTGAACCTCGCCCGGTGGTGATGAACCGTTCGGCACGGGGAAACTTCGAAACTCCACGGATACGACCAATACCGGCGGTGAAGATTCAGATCACTTGGGTTGAATCGTTCCCGGTAGTGGTCTTGATGGACACAGATCACTCGCGGGTTTGAATTAGAACCGAAAAGCGATTTGAAGATTGACACAACCGGGTTGAATTAGAACCGATAGCGATTTGGGAGGGGAAGCAAATTAAAGGAACCGATAGCTCACGGGGTTGAATGAAGAAGGAACAGTAAAACAAACGATAGAAACAGAGAACGGAGATGAATTAAAAATGACTTGAGAGTCATTATATATTACTACATAATATATTTACAAAACGAAAAAATAAAAAGAAAGCGGCGGCCGCCATTGCCTCCGCCGCCCTGGCCATACGCCGCCATTGCCTCGTCCGCCGCCAGCCGCCTAGGCCTCGTCCCTTTGCCGGCCGCCGTCCTCGCTGGGCAGCGTTCCGCCGCCCGGCAGCGTTCCGCCGGCGGCTGCACGGAGCTCCGCCAACCTCGCCGGTATCCCCTAGCGAGGATGTCGGCGATGGCCTCGACCTTGAAGGCGTAGAAGTTCGCCTTCTCCACCAACGGCCAAGGCACCGTTGGCAGGCCGAGTTCTTCGGCGGGTGGGTGAGCTTCGGAGGGCGCCGTGGAGGCGCGCCCACGGTGAACAAAAGCTCCTCGTTGGTGTAGACGCCGGCCATCTTCGTCGATGAAGAAGAAGCTAGCTGCCGGGGTTTATGGAAAGAGAGAGGCTAATTAGCGATGGAGATGGTACCAAATCAGAGAGTTGTTATATAGTAGCAAGCCATGGAATGCATGCAGTCCATTGTCATTCCCAAGACGCTGCGCCATGAAAAACTTGATCCAACGGCGCCACGACGGCTCATCCAATGGCCGCCGCGATCGGCCCATCTCCCCCACGAAAGGCCGACCGGCCACGCGTTTCTTGTAGCGTTTCCAATGGCCGCTTCCTCGGCCGTGGCACGGCGTTTCCCAACACCCAATCTCGAAATCCCCGGTTCGATCCCCAACAAGCCGATTTTTTGACCATTTTTTCAAGAACGATGATCGAGTTTAGCATTGTTATTTTGAAACAAGGAATACATGCTTCACATTGCTTACCATTGCTACAAGATCAACCACACGTACCTTCGATGCCGACGGGTGAGGGAGCAGGGAGGGAGGGAGGGTGGGAGACGAGAGACTTCGCTGGCTGGAGCACAAAAATGACACACTCAACAAAGCTGTAGCATGTCCACAACACCGTAGGGCTATTTAAAAATCAAACTTTGTACCGCCCAACGGATAGCCATCACTATTTTTTTTTCTTTTTTACCACAATACGAATTTGTCATGTTCACTTAGCGTGTTCCACGATTGGCCTGTGGCTGCATGCATGCCGCCGCTGGAGAACCGTCGCCCAGTAGCATTCACCGCCGGTTAGGAAACCGAAGCGGTGTCTCCGGAATCGATGAGAAAAGCCTCGTGGCACCACCGCGGCGTCGACGGGTTAAATCAATGTCGGTTAAAACACGCCGGGTGTAGTTTCACACCCGGCGGTGATGTGTAGATCGCGCCGGATGCGATCTTTTCGCGGTGGTATTCGACATCACTGCGGGTGAAAACTTAGACCCGGCGGTGATTTCAAAAAATTCAACGGCCGCCACAGGTTCTCAACTCGACCGGTGACCATCGCACCAATCTTTGGCTTTGCTTGCCACGTCCTCCGTGACAGCGGCGGTCGACTCAACCACACCATCTCGTCTATTTAAACGGCAAGGGGGACGCCGTGTTTTGCACCGATTTCTCCTCTGTTGTTACATTCTTGGTTAGATCGGTAGTTCCTAACCCTCTCCTCAAAATCTGAGAGGGCTTAGTTTTGAATTTTTTAGTGTCATGGGTTTTGGATCTAGGAAATCTTTTTCTTCTTATTTTCCTTGTTCTTCGTCCTCGATCTTCTTTGCTAAAGGTACTTTCCAGTTCCACATACATATGGCCTTTCTTTGGGAGAAAGCCCTCCACATCTGAGATATGCCTAGTCAAGAAAATGGTTTTGAGAAAAGGTGCTAGAAGAGTCTTACCGATGAAGGAGAGACAGGGGCTTGCAGCTTACGTGGGTGCCATGATTCAAGATCGAACTCGGACTCATATTAAGAGTCCTGAGTCCTTGTGCTTTGGGGTGCTAGTGTTCAGCCAATATCCCGGGCACATGGGCATATAGTATATCGAATCATATGGTGCATCCATGGAAAAACAACCCTCATTGGACCAAGTTCTTTGTGATTTCATCCTTGGTCCAATGGTCAAGTTTGGGCTGAAGATGAAGCTCGGTGAATCTCATCCTCCAACCTCCTCAATGAGTGCACGTAGCAGCCTCGCCACTTCTTCGATCAGGAGATGCTACAAGAGACTTCTTGAGGTGGTTAAATTTTAATGTGTTTGTACACTTTGATTGTAGCATTGACCTATCTGTGAATTGGTCTTTGTTACCATATATTTAGTTCTATGTAAGGTCTTTGCTATGGAAATATATGTAATGTAAGGTCTTTGTTATGGAAATATATGCAATCAAATTTCTTATCTGTTGTATTTCATTTTGATATGAATCTTGATTGTCTCTTCGATACCTTTGAGTTTCCATTTTTTACCCTTCATCGAGCGTAATAAAGGCGGTTGCAATAAAGGCGGTTCGTCAATGAAATATGCTGCATATTGTGAGGAAAATTCAAATGAATATATCCAAATCTAATGTGAATGAAATAAAGTTATATATGTAACAAAAAACAAAGAACGAGATAATAAATTTTATTCACATCCATATCCCCTTAAGAACAGAGATAACCAAAACCTCAAACTGGCGTGAAGCATCTACTCGTACATATGCAAAGAACCTTTGCAACAATGCATGCATGCAAACCGAGTGAAGTGACAACACTGTGAATTCACCGCCTGGGATACATACAAACAACCGGTAGTGATATTGTATTCACCGCCGGCTCCAATCAAATAATCTAAGGTATGGTATTTCCTTACGTTGGTATGTCATGTGGGTTACATCGCATTCTAGATAGGTATCGGCCGGTAGTCATGTTGTTATCACTACGGGTATATCTTAATACCCGGCGGTGATGTATCCAAGACCGATCAAACTGCTATAAATCAATGCGCCCGCCGCATCCACACACATACCCAAGCACGCACCCACAAGCTCCGGTCGGTTTGCACGAAATCCACTCGGCTCTCTTTCACTCTCTCTCTCTCTTTCTAGGAGATTTGTTCATGGCTCCGGGATATTACATTGGTAAGGATATTTTTTTCTTGTCTAGAATTCCTATATAATATGCATATAAACAATACATATATATATATACTATATATATTTATGAGCTTTGTCCTTTTTTTTCCTTTTTTTTATCAATTTGGTGGCGGTCCTCCGCCTTTGCCGCCACCACAAGAACGAGGGTTTCCATTTCCACGGGCGATGAGCCATTACCCCCCTAGTGTGGACACAAGGCCATTCCCTTATCCGACCATCGTATGTAATTTTTTCTAACATTTTTTATTTCTTATTTTACTATAACAAATACATGGACAATTAGTTTAACTTAACGTCATTTTGTTGCATTTATATGTTTTCACGAGACTTTATCCCCAATACAATGGCTAGAAAGCAAAGACTTAGCCGTTCTCTATCTCTGGTTTTGTGGAGACCACAACATCTAGAGCATCGTCACCTGGTCATCAACTATATCGTGTGAAATAAGTTTTTACATCCCTTCGAGGATTCGAGACACAACAGACCACCTAATCCACGAGAGGGGAAACGAGAGAGAAACGACGTGCAAAGCGCCGAGTACCATGCCGTTTTCTTGTGCTTAGATTCTCTTCGATGTGTTTGCTACATTGTGCACGATTTCGCACTTCAAGATATTTGCCTTGTCTGGCGATAATATCCCCCATGGCAAATATAGCGAATATGTTGGGAGTTACAACCATGATGATGTGGTAATAAATTAAATTCATCATTTTGGCAATGCATATTAGATAGATTCACATCATCCTCATTCATTTTCATTCTCCCACTTGCAGATTTTGCTCCACGATCTTACTTATCTTTGCATGTGGCTTGGCGGCCGTTCTCGACCAAGCTACGGACACCGACCCTTTCGGATGCGATTGGGACCTCAGGCACACCTTGGCCAGCAAACTACGGAAGGGCGACAACTGCGCATAAGGTTTACTAACTTAGGCAATCGGGTCGATTCAAGTAGGGTTATATCTATGGTCGAGCATTTTTCGCCCTTGCGAGGGGCGAGAGAGTGCAATCATAAGGGCATTGACCTTCATCGACTCAGCGGATACTTAATCCGTGACATCAATTACCCCGATATTTCTACAATCCTACATTCGTGTGCATGGATCACAATTTGGACCCAATATTGATCCCGGCGGCGATGATGATGATTAGTGTGTTTTACTATGTTAATTATTTGTAAGGTTGTATGGTTACTTCCTAATTAATTTGTAATGTTCTTGTGGCCCATGTGGTCTCAAACTTTTTTCGAGCCTTTCACATGCAAATGGGGAAGCACCCACGAAGTTTGAGATTTTTCAGAGTTGGTTTGGTACTTTTCCCGGTTTATTTGAATTTCTCAGCGGCATGACGCCACCTTGTAATTATAGTTTGAACTGAAAGCGTACCTAATGAAAAGAGATGGAATGCTGCTAGACTTTTCCACGAGGGTCTCATGTGCCCTAGGAGGCAAATCACCGTGGAGGTCCAAGAAAAATTCTTGTGTTTCCATGGTTTAATTAGCCCTCTTGTCGCCCGGTTTAGCTCGAAGAAAATCATAGTAATTAAAATATTTATCGAGAAAAACCTAAGAACTTGTGTGGGGTCATATTTTGGGTGTACATGGCTGGAAAAAAAAAATTCAAGCCATTTCCACCAAGGAGGATTACACATCCTTCATAGAGGCACATGATCCCTACCATCGAACCGGGACTATACGGTGTAGTTCTTGTGCTCCATGTGGTTCATATGTTTGCCGGTGTTGCAGTGGTCTCAAACTTTTTCTGAGCCTTTCACATGCAAATTGGGAAGCACCCACGAAGTTTGAGATTTTTCGGAGTTAGTTTGGTACTTTTCCCGGTTTATTTGAATTTTACGGCGTCACCTTGTAATTATAGTTTGAACCGGCGTACTGAAAAAAAGAGCCGGAATGCTGCTAGACTTTTTCCACGTGGTCTCATGTGCCCTAGGAGGCAAATCACCGTGGAGGTCCAAGACATATTCTTGTGTTTCCATGGTTTAATTAGCCTTCTTGTCGCCGATTTAGGTAGAAGAAAATCAAAGTAATTAAAATATTTATCGAAAAACCTAAGAACTTGTGTGGGGTCATATTTTGGGTGTACATGACTGGAAAAAAATTCAAGCCATTTCCACCATGGAGGATTACACATCCTTCACAAAGGTACATGATCATCCATGAAGTGGCGGCATTTGTTCCCCGCCGGTTGCGTGTAATAACAGGAAAGCGAATAGGATTGGGGTGAAATTTTCCAAATCTATCTCGAACCTCCCGCCATTTCGTTTCCCCACCGCGCCCAAACCCGGCCTTGCCTATATATATAGGTGAGTGGCTCGGAGCGAAATTTTGGCAAGCCATTTGAACACATCGCGCCATTCTCGTTCCCCACAGTAGCCGAAAGAGCACCCCGGATTCGCCGACGGAGCGCACCACCAACTCCAACGTCGCCGTTCCGTGCGTCCCCTACTCCGCCCCGGCCGTCCGTTCGTGCATCCCCGGTCGTTCGCCCAAATGGAATCGAGGCTTGACGGCGTTCTCCACGCCGGCGCCCTCCCTCCTCCGGCGTCCCCAACGCCAGCGGCATCCTCGCCCCGGCCCCTTCCACGGTGAGAACTAATTATCCCTTTAGGTGGACGAGTTTTACCTATGAGAATGAGAACTAATTTGCCGCTGTCCTAGCCTCCCTCGACGCCCCTTGGTCTTCCTCCACGCCCGACGGAGGACCGCCGCCACACCTCTCGTCCAGTCCGCAACCTCACGCGCCGTCTTCCTCTTCACCGCCCGGCCCCGCACCGTCGCGACCTTGTCCTCCTCAAATCCTCCAAGACAAGATAGGAGCGCCGAGGCGCCTTTAAAGCTTGGTGAGTGCGCCGGTCACGCCCTTGAGGTGTTCGTTGAAATGCCCGTCTCGGTCACCGCAACCTTTGTGCTCGAATTGTGATTGAAATTCATGAGTTAGTGTTGTTCAAATCCAGTTTGGATGTTTTAAATATATGTCTGCTGCTAGCGTACAACTTTTATGAATAACATAGCAATATCATCCTATTTTGGTGACATGTATAGGCAAGCATGGCGTGGTGCACGTGAGTGTTTGTTGGTCGCGTGCGGGGATCTATCTAACCTGGGAAGATTGCTATGCTCAAGTCCAAGGCTACGCTAATAATTATTATGTAAAAAATACAACACCAAAGGTGAAGCTATATCGCCTACAATGGTGCAAACTAGCCCGCCCCTCGAGATTGAAGAGAAGCCACCCCACATACTTATGAAGATTGCGAGAATTGCCGCTTAATTGGTTACGGAAAGATGTCATGCTTTTATTTATGTCTATGACTCTATGGTCATTGGTGTTTTTATTTTTAGAAGTTCATGTAGACTTAGTTTCTAGAACATTAGGTGGATTTTTGTTGTATGTAACCATTAAATCCTGTAATGTTTTGACGATATTAATGTATGATGATTTTTGGATTTAAAAGAGCTGAATTCCACGAATAAATTCAAAAATTTAAAACAAAAATCTTTGGGTGGCATGGGCCCCGGTGAATGAGCAACAAACCGGTAGTGTAACTATACCAAACACTATCGGTTTGAATTACTAACCGTCATAAACGGCGAAACATCAATGCCGGCTGCATTAACCAACCGATAGTCTCCACTCTAATAACGTTGTCGGGTTGAGATCGGTAGGCGGTGTTCACGTAAAAAGTTCAGACGCGGGTTCAAAGTAAGCCGCCATTGTTAGCTCTTCGATACACTATTGGCTCGGTCTAACCCGATAGTGTTATCCCCCACAGTTGTCGGTTCGTTAACGCCCGACGGTGCTCCCTAATATCAACTACGCGGTGACTTCCGAACTTTGCATTGCTTGGATCAAAAATCTTTGCTTGGGTGGTGGAACACCCGGCGGTGTTCGGTGGCACCGATGCGCTGCGGTTCGATATCAAACCCGGCGGTCTTATTGCCCGGTTCCGCATCACCGCCCGGTGTTTTGACCCGGTAGTGTTTCAAACCCCACATCACTACCGCTATGGTTCTGCAGGTTCAGTTTTCGGCGGTGAAGGGTGTTGGGCCGGCGTGATGGACAATTCTGTAGTAGTGTAATCCCCATCTAAGCATTGCGTCCAACACACTACTACTAATAGCTCTATAGGGCGGCTCATTTGGAACATTAGGGCGGTTTTGAAACCGCCCTAACTCTCGTTCCTACGGTGACATCCTGCAGGGCGGTTCTCGAGCACGCCCCTACGTAGTCCTTTGTAGGGCGGCTAATAAGACCAACCGCCCCTCTTGTGGCTTTCATTGAGGCGGCTCAATATAAAACCGCCCCTACTCAAAAAAAATCTTTGTAGGGGCGGTTGTTTCTAAAACCGCCCCTAAAAAAGGAAAGATCGTAGGGGCGGTTGAATCTAAAACCGCCCCTAATTTGGATTTGGCGCCAAAAAATTCAAAACTGAAATATATATAGCCGCCTCTATAAACATCTATAATTCACAATTCTCACAATATATGTACATATTATATTCAATAAACATATATAATTCACAATTCTCACAATAATATATATACATATTATATTCAATAAACATCTATAATTCACATAACTCACAAAGTATCATCTCCATTATTCAATCTTACAATAAACATTCATTATTCACATAAGTTACAAGTTCAATCTCATCTCTTAGTTCACCTCCCTATTGATAGCCTTTCCCACTCACGAAAATGTTGGAGTTGTGGATTCTTACGCAACTCGGAAGTACGATCAAGGTAGCAACCTTTTGGATGTATAGCATGATCTAATATGAAGTCACAAAGGCAAGCCACGAGTTCCAATAGGTCATCATCTAAAGAAGGGTCCCCTTTTGTCCCTACCGCGTCTCGCCTACACAAATAGGAGATAATAAAAAGTTAGCCTATATATAGAAACACATAGTGAGCATATACATAGAGAGAAAGGAATGAGCATATACTACTACAAAAGCTTATTGTAAGAACCCCCCGTTTACATTAGGGGCGGTTCATTTTTCGAGGCGCCCCTACGGCGTGCGGGTGCTTGGTTACCACCGCCCCTGCCCAGCCACGAAGGGGCGGCCGGTGTTACGAACCGCCATCTGTTATTGGGGGCGGCTCGACATCCGGCCGCCCCTAATGAAGGAACAGTAGGGGGCGGCGGGTGTGAACCGCCCTATTTGCAATAACGGTAGGGCGGCTCGATCTAGAACCTCCCCGGTGGTGGTACATGACAGATAAGGCCGAACCGGCCCCCTTCTTCCACCTCGGGACACCACTCAAACTCGAAAAAAAAGGTTGGGAGGCCTTGGGCTCCTCCCAAAAATAACTCTACTAAGGGGAGGTTTTCAACTCAAATCCTTTGGTGGGGAGGCTCAAAAAGGTAAGAAAATGCTAATCCTACCACTTAATTCGATTTTTAATGGTTAGTTGTGGAGTAATTTAAATTTTGCTTTTCCTCTCACTTTCTATGGTGCTTGAGCTTTATATGGAGCAAAGTAGAGCTTAGGTTTGGAAGTGCTAGTGGAGATTAGTAAGAGTATTGAATTAGACCCATTTTTAGTGGCTCTTACATGTGATTTTAGTGGAGTAATAAAATAGGTAGGGTTTCATGTGTTCATGGTTGATGAACATGTGTTTTTAATTCTTAGTTTAAATTTCTAACAAGTTTTTTTCTCTCATATATGATGTGCAAATGCGGTTATTTTTTTCTAAAATTGTCTAAAATGATAACCTTTTAGTGTGTGCTACAACTTTGATATTAATGCATTTATTAATTTTAACCATTTAGGGTTTGCCATGCATATGTACTCATATATATGAATAACTACACATTTCATTTTTTTTTTTTCTTTGTTGTATTAAAGGATGGAGTACGGGAATATTTGGATGTATGGCATGTTAAGGTGGAAGGATGGTTTTCGTGATGAGGTGAATAAATTTATTGAAGCCGCTGAGAATCATGCGAAGACATTGAAAGAGGATTCAATAATATGTCTATGCCGTGATTGCAAGAACGAGATAGCATATAGAGATGTGAAGACCATCGACAACATTTGATTACACGAGGATTTATTGCAGATTACACAGTCTGGATTTATCACGGTGAAAATTATGTTGGTGAAGACGCCGACTTCGAAAAATCTAGGAGATGACCCCCGAAACCCTAGAGCGCTTCTCTCGGTATGTAGATAAGCTTCAAAATAAAAGGAACCCCGAAAGCATGATAGTCAACTACGCGATGATGATGGTTGGCATGGTATGGACACAAATGTCGTTGATGGTACGGGCAAAGGTGATGTTGATGATGATGTCGTAGCACGTGAAGGGGATGAAGATGACGATGATTATTTGGAAGACATGCTTAATGCCCTTGGACCAGAAATATTGCGGAAGAGCATGAAAGGTATAGAGAACCTAGAGAGAGTGAGAGCAAAGATCGAAGAAAAACGTGTATGGTGTTGAAAAAGGTTGTCCGAGACATCGGACGCTAATACATTTTGTGCTTGAGCTATTTATCTTGAAGGCTCAATGCGGTTGGTCGGTTGTAGTTTCAATGATCCGTTGTGTGTTCTTGTCATGGTTCCGCCACAACCAAACTTCGCACCACCAATACCTACCAAGCAAAAAAGGTTATAAGTCCATTAACAATGAGTGTTGAAAAGATCCATGCATGCCCGAACCATTGTATCCTTTTTCATGGTGACACGTTCAAGGGGCTAGATAAATGTCCTAGGTGCGGAGCTAGTCGGTACAAGAACAACAATCTATACAATGGGGACGAGACCTCCATTGGAAACAAGTGGAAGAAGGGTGGGAAAAAGCCAGTACAGGATTCTAATCTCGAAAAGGACACTTCGTTAGGAATTGATCCGAAGCGGAGAAGAGTTCTGCCTTGGTAATGTGGTATCTGCCAGTGACCGACCGCTTGAGGCGAATCTTCCTAAACCCCAAAGAAGCCGCAATGATGACATGGTGGCAAGACGAATGCAAGATAGATGATGATAAGATTGCACACCCTACGATGGTACTCGGTGGCAAAACTTTGATAATAATCACAAAGACTTCACTCAAGACCCGAGGAATGTACGGTTTGGGTTAAGCAATCGATGGAGTGAATCCCTTCAATGAGAGGATGATGACCATAGCAGTTGGCCGGCTGATCTTGACCATGTACAACATCCCAACGTGGTTGTTCCAAATGCTGAAAAGTACCTTTTTCCTTCTTGTTCTCATCTCGGGTCCGAAACAACCGGGCATTGACATTGGCGTGTTTATTGAGCCCGTGTTGCAAAGAATTCTATAAACTATGGAAGGAAGGGGTGCTGATGTATGATGCATTCCGAAAGGAGGAGTTCTTATGTCGAGCCATAATCATTGTTTCTATCAATGACTATCCCGCGATGTTTGCTTTGTCCGACAGATCAAAGGGAAGACTGGATGCGTGGTCTGCTTGGATGGTACTATATGGGTGTATCTAAATGCATCTAAAAAGGTGGTTTACTTGGGCAATCGACGCCACTTAAAGACAAATCACAAGTACCGAAGCGTGAAATACAAACACCTGGTTCAACAACTTTGTAGAGGATCAAGACCCTCGGGAGAGCGTCGGTATGGACAACATGTGTTGAGAATGGTAAAAAACTTGCACATTGTCTACGGAAAGAAGAATCTAGATGGGACGAACAGAGATCGAAGTACACCTCCTATCGAAGGTGTACCTTTCAAGAAACAATCCATCTTCTTTCAATTATCTCGAATATTGGCCGAGTTCGAGGTTCCCCATGCAATTGATTCTATACACTTGAAGAAGAATGTCTTTCAAAGTACCATGGGTCCGTTGATGGACACGAATAAGTCGAAGGATGGTCTAAATTCACGAAAAGACATGGTGCGGCTAAATGTGAAGCCCGAGCCGCCTCCGTACTTCGGAAGAATGGAAAATACACCACCCGCGGCTAGCTTCAACTTGACCCTATAAGAGAGAAGGGCTATATGCGCTACCTAAAGGTGATCAAAGTTGTTCGACCGGGTTTTCAAGCGAACATCAAGAAGCTAGTGTCCATGAAGGACATCAATAACACACCGCAAGGCTCATGATTGTCATGTAATGCCGATGGTGTTCCTACCTATTGTGATCGGGGTTATAAAGCCGAATTCTTGAAAATGGCCATCACTCGCATGTGCTACTTCTTTTCGAAGATATCCTAGAAGACGATTAATTGGAAAGAGCTTGCTGAACTACATGATTTCGCGGTGGAGACCCAAAACCAGCTAGAGATATGTATGCCTCCCGCTTATTTCGATATAATGCCACATCTCATGCTTCACATGGTTCATCGGATAGGCACCTTTGGGCCCTTGCTACTTGCATGAAATGTGGTGCATTGAGCGATTCATGTCGATTCTAACTTTCGATTCGTGCATAATCGAGCATATCCGAGAGGGCTCCATGATTGAGGGTTACAATACTAAAGAAGTCGCCGAAAGTCTTTGTCAAGAGTGGCTAAAAGTACAGAGAGGGATTGGTAAACATGATTCACGTCATACGGGTAGGATAGCTGGGAAAGGCATCAGCGGGAGGAAAGTATTCATTGACCAAGAATACAAACAAGTGAGTCAGCGCATTACGATTGTGTTAAAGAGTTCAGCGCTTATGCGACCGTACGTTGATTACCACTTAGCTCTCATTCGGGAGCGGAGGAATGGCCGCTCGGATGACGGGTCACGAAACAAAGACAGGGGAACAATTAACTTCATGGTTGAAGGACCAAAACATACCGTCTGGGGAAACCAAGGATGATATTACCAAGAACAAGGTTAGCATTAGGGCCATCGAGACAAGTCACCGGTGGCAAGCATACGACATTAATGGGTACACATTCTATACCCATGTGAAGGATAGTAAATGTGTGAACCAAAACAGCGGGGTTCGAGTACAAGCTATCAACGACAAAAACCGAACGATCACATACTTTGGCATCATTGAAGAAACATGGGAAATTGACTATGGAATGGAAGTGTAGGTGCCCGTGTTCAAATGTCATTTGGATGAAACAACATGAACTGAGCGAGATCGGGTTGAAAGTCGTTGACCTCGGTGATTTAGGCCACCAACGGGACCCCTAGGTCGCCGCTTCGGATGTAGCACAAGTTTTCTATTTACCCTACGATCGATCCTCGACAAGCCAAAGAGGAAGAAAATCAAGCATGTCGTTGTCCCCGGGAAACAACGCATTATTGGAGTTGATGGCATCGAGGATGTTGATGTTGACGAGCACAATGGTTATCTTTGAAATACGATTATTCACGGACTTTCCAAACAAGATCGAGGCTGTTGAGAAGAAGTTACCCAAAGACATATTGCCATGGGAGCGAAAAGGAGTCAAGGGGAAAGAGGTCACTGGGAGTTAGCTAGTTGTTATATGTGTGTGTTTGAAAAATTTATCGATGTATGAGTGAGACTACATTTATGTATGTGTGAGACTACCTTTATGTATGTGTGAGACTACCTTTATTCGTATAAGAGTCAAACTTTTTCTGAGGCGTCTACATGGCATGTGTGAAGGCACCGTCAAGTTTGAGAATTTTTACGTAATTGTTTGGTACTTTTCTCTAATTATTTTAATTACCGCGCGAATTCTCCTGGTAAATGTACGTTGAACTACGACCACCCGAAAAGACCCAAAACGGTGCCAAACTTTGCCGCTAGGTCTCTTGTGCCCTAGGAGTCAAAACTTGTGGAGGTCGGTGCGGAATTATTTTGTTTTCAAAATGTAAATCACCATATTTGGTCGCACGCGCGTCACGTAGAAAAATACATAAATCCAAAAATGGCTAAAAAACCTAGAATTTTTGCGTGGGGCCATATTTTGGGTGTAAGTGACCACAAAAAAATTTGAGGAAGTTTTGAGTTAGGCGGAGCAGACGTGCTTCACGCGAGTGGTATACTCAACCTTTCACGAAGCCTATCCTTACACTTAGGTTTCTTATGGTTGTGTGGCCGGTGCGCTTTCCAGTGTGCTATCGGCCTCAAACTTTTTCTGAGGCGTCTACATGGCATGTGTGAAGGCACCGCCAAGTTTGAGAATTTTTCTGTAATTGTTTGGTAGTTTTCTCTAATTATTTTAATTACCGCGTGAATTCTCCCATAAATGTATGCTGAACTACGACCACCCCGAAAATACTCAAAACGGTGCCAAACTTTGCCGATAGGTCTCTTGTGCCCTAGGAGTCAAAACTTGTGGAGGCCAGTGTGGAATTATTTTGTTTTCAAAGTGTAAATCACCATATTTGGTCGCACGCGTCACGTAGAAAAATACAGTAAATCCAAAAATGGCTAAAAAACCTAGAATTTTGCGTGGGGCCATATTTTGGGTGTAAGTGACCACAAAAAAATTTGAGGAAGTTTCGAGTTAGGCGGAGCAGACGTGCTTCACAGTGGTATACTCAACCTTTCACGAAGCCTATCCTCACACTTACGTTTCTCATGGTTGTGTGGCCGGTGCACTTTGCAAGTGTGCTATCGGCCTCAAACTTTTCGAGGGCGTCTACATGGCATGTGTGAAGGCACCGCCAAGTTTGAGAATTTTTCAGTAATTGTTTGGTACTTTTCTCTAATTATTTTAATTACCGCGCGAATTCTCCCGGTAAATGTATGTTGAACTACGACCACCCCCGAAAATACCCGAAATGGTGCCAAACTTTTGCCGATAGGTCTCTTGTGCCCTAGGAGTCAAAACTTGTGGAGGCCGGTCAGGAATTATTTTGTTTTCAAAGTGTAAATCACCATATTTGGTCGCACGCGTCACGTAGAAAAAAATACAAAGAAATCCAAATAGGTCAAAATTTGTCGAATCCATGGTTTTTGTAAGATAAGAAATTTTATATTTATGATTTATTTATTTATAACTATATTTTTATTTTTTATTTGGCGAGATAATATGCCTTATATATTTATTTTTTAAATTTGTAACATGGACTATAGGGGCGGTTCCCGATCCAGCCGCCCCTAATGAGCCTCACTATAGGGGCGGCTCTATCGGGGAGACGCCCTTCTCGAGGTCGCAGGTATATATACCTGACCGCGCCAAATCGGCTAAGTGCGGGCGCGAATCGATAAAATTACGCCGTATTTGCTGAAATTTTTCACCGCACGCGCCGCCGACGCCGAGATCCGTCTCCCCGTCGCCGCCGACCAAATCCGTCCTCTCCTTGGCGCCGCCGCTGCCATCCTTCCCCCTCCTCCCACCTCTCCCTCCTCCCCCTGGGCGCCCGGCCCGCGGCTGCCGCCGTTGAAACCCTAGCCGCCGCGCCGGCCGGCCGCTGCCTCGCTTATTGGTGCCTCTTGCCTCCCTCCTCTCCCTCCTGCCTCCCCCCCCCTCCCTCCTCTCCTCCCTCCCCTGGCCCCACGGCCACCGGCCGTCGCTCCAAGCCCTAGCCGCCGGCCGGCCGCCTCATCTTGGCTGGTGCCGGTGCGGCCCCTGCGCCGGCCTCGTGCTCACATCGAGCTCCCGCCTCGCCGTCTTCGAGCTGGTCCGCCTCGCCGTCTTCTACCTCGCCTCGCCCGGCCTCTTCCTCGGGGGTCCGCCTCGCCGGCCTCGCCTCGCCGGCCCGCCTCGCCGGCCTCTTCCTTGCCGGTCACCCGCTGTCCACCTGGTACCGCCCGCCGTGCACTTGGTACTGTCGCCGTCCGCTTGTCTTCTTCCCACGCTGGTGAGCTTTGGTACTGCCCCTACGAGCACAGGCAACTCGAGGGCTTTCTTCTCCTCTATCCTAAGAAGCTTCTTCATCCCCGCGGTGAGTTGGGCCTGTGATGCTATTTTTTTCGACCTATATGTTGCTATTTTTACTACCTATGATCTTTTGTGATGCTCCAATTTTCTTTAGCTCTTGCCACGCCTAAGATGCTATTAGTTTCAACTTTGAGATGCTATTTTTAAGGAATGTGGGATAAGCGTGTTGCCAAGTTTACTATTGCTGCCTGTGATGTTATTTTTCATCATTGTTGGATAAGCGTGAGGCAAAATTTGTTGAGCTATTGCCACTACCCGTGATCTTTGCCAAGTTTGTTCTTTGCCTATGATGCTATTTTTCATCATTGTGGGATAATTGTGATGCCATTTTTTTGGCATATAAGATTTTGGCATAAAAGTTTGAAAACCAATTGAAGTCCCTCCATTTTGGCACTAACTTTTGAATCATCAATTTTGAAATGAAAACAAATTGAATTCATTTGTTTCTTTGTGCTGAATTCTTTCGCTACCTCCGAAAACAAATTGAATTCCTATTGCTAATATTGTCCTATGTTCATCCTTTTTTTTTAACATGCTACTATTTAACACTTGGTATTTGGGGCTGTTTTTAACATGTATTTGGAGCTGTTTTTCTTCCCGTTGATGGGGTCAATTAATTAGTGGCATTTTAATCCATCTTACTACTTGTCCATCTTGTCCTAATTTGAATTGAGTCGGGTGTGTGAATCTATCTCTCTTTGACAAATGATGCCTATGTTAATCCTGTTATTAGCTATCTCATACTAAAACATGAGTTTGATTAACATTCCTATCGCTAATATTGTCCTATGTTCAACTAGTTTTTAAATAACTAAAACATGAGTGTCTCATACTAAAACATAAGTTTGATTAACATTCCTATTGCTAATATTGTCCTATGTTCATCCAGTTTTTAAATAACTAAAACATGAGCTGTCTCATACTAAAACATAAGTTTGATTAACATTCCTATTGCTAATATTGTCCTATGTTCATCCAGTTTTTAAATAACTAAAACATGAGCTGTCTCATACTAAAACATGATTTTGGCTGTCTTCTTTGCATTTTTAAATAACTAAAGCATCTTTGGAGCATCACTTATATATTTTCTTTAAATGTCGGCCACAGTTCTCTCTCTCTTGCCGGGCCGTCTTCTTTTTTGTCTTCTTCTTGTTTTGAATTCATATTTGGCCCCGCATATGCAATGATGATCTTTTATATACTTGTAAAACTAAGTCTTTGAGGCAAAGTGGCATAGGCAATGATGCAATCCCTTTTTAAGCCGAGGCGGCGACTATGATGATTGTAACGCCTATATGATTGTAACATTATAAACTTGGATGGCTTCTAGAAGCAACCAGGTTTAGAATTGATGAAATGACAAAGGGGCAAATCTGAGTCAACTTTGTACACAACTACTCTAATTGTCTTCATAACAACTCTATTTGGCATTATATTGTGCTCATGTTTTTATATGCTCACAGTCATTATATTGTGCTCATGTATGGTGCCATGGCAGCACCTATGATGCTACAACCACTATATGCTGATGATTTCCCTCTTTGTGCCATGATTTCCCTCCACTCTTCTCTCACCTTCTCTCTTGGCCTCCTCTCTATATCTTTGCCATTATCATGGCAGCAGCCTATCGCTACAGCCAGCTAAGCGCATCTCTCTCTCCCTCTATGGCCTCCTCTAGATTCTCCCCCCCACTCTTCTCTCACCTTCTCTCTTGGCCTCCTCTCTATCTTTGCCATCATGATGATGGCCCGTAGGTAAGTGACGGTCTTGTGATGAAAAATTTCGGCGGCGATGGCGTAATTTGGTTCGTTCGCGCCAAGGCATAATTGGGGTTCTCTTGGCCTTCTATGTGCTCACTTTGTTTTTATATGATAACCCTTTTTGTGTTTGTCCTCCTCTCCTCCTTTGGCCGTTGATGAAATTGTCACATTCCACAAATAATCTAACATGATGATCTTGAACTTGTGAGGAACCGGCCATCATTGGTAGCCGCCCTACATTACCTTCATTACCTTTTTCTGTTTTGATGCCCTTATGCTCCAAGTTCATGATCAAATGATGATTGACATCTATCCGAGGCCTCTAATGTTTCTACTAGTTTTTGCTCGATGATACAAAAGGGTATGGCGAGACTACATGATAGTGAACCCGCTAATTTGAGAGCAAACCACTCTTGTCATTTTATTCCTACTGGCATATCTAACGCCAAATCTTTTTTTGTACTAGACTAAATCAGAAAATGTCCCCGACAAGAGACAGTGCACCCCGTAGCCTTGAGCACGGGAAACCCATTGAAGAGGGAGAGCCTCATGCCATGACTTTCAATGAGTTCCACGCACAGTTAGACAAGAGTATAGCCGCGATGAAAGATACAATTGATCCGTTCACGGATGAAGAAGAGGGAAGAGAAGGAGAGGATGATGACAACTCTGATGAAGATGATGACGGCGAGGGTTCTGAGGAGGGATATGTAAGTCCCGAGGATCCTTTCCCACGTGAACCCAGGCATAGGCCCACTGAGGACGACCTGGACAAAGACTTTGACCCGCGGAACGAGGAGAACGAGGTAGAGACACAAAGCCTTAGTAATCAATTTTTGCTAATGCTTTTATCATGTCACTACCATTAACACTTTGGCCTCCCATGTACATAGGTCCATGATGAATCTCCTCCAAAACGACGACGTCGGCGTCCCGGACGTTCGTTGAAGGCAATGGAGAGCAACAAAGAGAAGAGGCACGTGCCACGAGGTGAACAATACCGACTCGCTCCCCGAACCCCGGGACACGACCACAACCTCGGCGCCAAAGAGGAAACGAGGAGGGATAAGTAAACCAAACCCGGTATCCTCACAAGGACGTGGTCTATGTGATAACGGAGGTCGGTCCGGGAGGGGACATCCGTCAGCCGGAGAAGATGAGGGCAAGATTCCGTAATTCGATGGGCGCCCTTGTTAGAGATCAGTTGAACCCAGCTATCCCATCATGGCCAGAAATACCGGACGAGACAAAGAGAGGCCTATGGAACAATTTGTTAGTCAATTTCGGGTTTCCATCTGGTACCGAGGAGGCCGTGAAACGTCAAGCCTTTAGGACAATGGGGGAGATATTCCGACATTGGAGGTGTGAGCTCAACACCAAATATATCCAACAGGGCAAAATGCCATTTCACAAGTATGGGCACATAACTCAGAGTCAATGGGACGACCTTGTGGCTCAAAAGACTACGGCGGAAGCATTGGCCCTCAGTGCCCGTAACAGCGAGCTAGTGAAGAAGAACATACACCCTACCCATTTAGGTTCCAGTGGATACTTTGCGGCGAAAAAGACTTTCCGGGAAGAGGGACGAAGAGGCGGAAGCAGCTGGGATTCCTGTGCAGAATTTTGGGCTACGGTCAAGGAATTGGATACATGCCGAGTACCGCATCGTCCGGTTCTTCCCTTAAGTTTGACAAACCGGAGACTCAAGAGGTAGTATCAAAGATATTGGAATACAGTCAAGGAAAGGAGAAGGGCTCATTCAAACCTTCCAGAGAGAAGGACGAGCTGACACTTGCCTTGGGAAACGCCGAGCACCCTGGGCGCACCAGGGGGCATAGGGAAAAAACAACAACACGGAGACATGGCTTTGAAGAGGACCAGCACACATACAAGAAGCATGGTAGAGACCGAAGGCGTCGGAACTTGAAAAAGAACGATCATGGCCATGGTAGGTAAGGCGCTCGAGGAAAGAGGGTGTCTGCGAACGCCCGGCCCAACTTGCGGTAGTCGGGAGCCCTCGGGACGTTGCTAGCGACCAAGGTTCCACTGCGCAGCACAACCCCCTGCCGATCGCATACGGGAACCAACTAGTTGCCAATGTGTGGTTCTCGTCGGAAGGGGCGAACAAAAGTCAAGCTTGCCGCAACGGGTGTGGCACATCCCCCAGGGGCAGGTGGCACGGTAAGCCTATCCCCCTACAGACTACACTAGGGTCGAGGTGCATAGCATGGAGCCCCATTACATGGATTATGACCTTGACCACCCGACTCCGAGCGATTGGACAAACTCGGGCAATGCATTCGATAGTTCATCCTCCGGCACAAACGAGACAACGTATTAACCGGTTCTTCGCCTCCCCACCCAATTTTCCATCATTTCCACGGCTAGAAGGAGTTATCGAGGAGGGAGATACTTTCACCAACACGTGACGAAGAAATGCCCGAGATGCCACACTCCCCTCCTCGTGACCGACAAATGCACGAGATGCCACACTCTTCTCCACGCCCTACCTGAGCAGGTGCCTTCAAAAGAAACTCAGTTGAAAGCGGAGGTGCCTCCGAAAGAAAGCAGAGGTGCCTCGAAAGAAACTTCGGGGTAAAGAGAAGTAGCAAATTCCGGACATGCGAAACTACGCGGGGGGCCTTCGTACCAAACAAGTTATGGCATCGAGGATTTTTGGGAGGAGTCGAGCTTAGGAAAAAGCATCCAATCCATTGCAGGGCCCGTCTTTGTGCCGATGAAGGACGTCTCGTTGGTGTCCAGGTGGTTCGCCCATGATCAGTTCAAGCCACGCAGAACCAAGTCAAAGAAGTAGCGGGGACGGACTTCCGACCCTTGGTCACCAATTACTTTCCGGCCAAAAAGTATATCGATGTTGGAAGAATCGGATGGTCAAGGAACCGCCCGAAAAATTATGAAAGAGGCAAGATATTCCTACCAAACGATGTCATGCGAGAAGATGCCCGTGGAATGAAAAAGTTTCATGATTGGTACTTGTTGGTATCCGAGGCGACAGACATAACCGAGATAACATTGACCTACCCCGATGGCCTTCTCGGTGGACACGGTGGTGAGATTGCCTTCACTTTCGGCGACATGCATGCATTGTATCACCTCGGTGAAATGGACATTAATCTAGTTCACATCTTGCATGTAAGTCCTTTTCTCTCTTAATATGGTATGATTGCGATATTTTGATAACGTTGTAACTAACCTAATTGATCTCTTTTAGTATGCAAGCGCACCTTGCGCGAACAGGTTCAGTGTCCGAAACATGCATACATGGATCCTTGACAAATAAGCGCAAACATGCTTTGCATTTCCTAAGCGATGGAAACCGGATAGCAAATACTTAGCGGGTGGAGAGGCCGTGGAGGAGAAAAAGAAAATCCGGCGAGAAGGCAATGAAGGACGCGGCCATTAACATGGCGGCATACTTAGCCGTGTCTTTCAAAAATCTCGAAAACAATCATAGTATATGGCTACCATACCACCGGGTAAGTTCAATACTGTATATAAAGGTTGGTTAATACATATTATACGCAAATGAGCTTATCGTTTTCCTCGATTGAATTTATGCATTAACCATCGGATCGCTATATGTGTCGATGTCGGGATCGGCGTCGCGTGGGTTTTGGATTCACTTTGCACACTCCGGCCGCATATTATTCCGACTTCATAGCGATTCTCAAATCGTATAAATAACGACAATCCTCTTATATGATTCAATATAACCTCCTAACTTTTTTTTTTTTTGTCACATACTAACATGTTGTATTTGTGAATATCAATTTCAATAGGGCATACCGTTGGTATGTTAAAAAGTTGAATGGGAGACATCTTCTCGAATGAAGGGTGAGCTGTGCGTCAAAACGGATACTTGTGTAAGTATGACCTACCTCGATCTTTGCATAATCTCAAATGCATTTGCTAACAATTTTATATACACGGTGTGCCAAGCAAAAGCACGGAAGTGTTCACTTTGTGGATATTACGTATGCATGGCGATGAGTAATGACCTTTCGTACACTGAGACACCCGGACTTGGTATATATGCTCATTCCTTTCTCTCTATGTATATGCTCACTATGTGTTTTCTATATATAGGCTAACTTTTTTATTATCTCCCTATTTGTGTAGGCGAGACGCCGGTAGGGACAAAAGGGGACCCTTACCGAGATGATGACCTATTGGAACTCGTGGGTGGCCTTTGTGACTTCATATTAGATCATGCTATACATCCAAAAGGTTGCTACCTTGATCGTACTTCCGAAGTTGCAGAAGAATCCACAACTCCAACATTTTCGTGAGTGGGAAAGGCTAGCAACAGGGAGGTGAACTAAGAGATGAGATTGAACTTGTAACTTATGTGAATAATGAATGTTTATTGTAAGATTGAATAATGGAGATGATACTTTGTGAGTTATGTGAATTATAGATGTTTATTGAATATAACATGTATATATATTGTGAGAATTGTGAATTATAGATGTTTATTGAATATAATATGTACATATATTGTGAGAATTGTGAATTATAGATGTTTATAGAGGCGGCTATATAGATTTCAGTTTTGAATTTTTTGGCGCCAAATCCGGCTTAGGGGCGGTTTTAGATTCAACCGCCCCTACGGTCTTTCCTTTTAGGGGCGGTTTTAGAAACAACCGCCCCTAAAAGATATTTCTTGAGTAGGGGCGGTTTTATATTGAGCTGCCCCTAATGAAAGCCACAGTAGGGGCGGTTGGTCTTATTAGCCGCCCCTACAGTGACCACAGTAGGGGCGGCTCAGAGAACCGCCCCTACAGTGATGTCACTGTAGGAACGGAGAGTTAGGGGTGGTTTCGAAAACCGCCCCTAATGTTCCAAATGAGCCGCCCCTATAGAAGCTATTAGTAGTAGAGCTCCCGGGTGCACCCAAACCTGCATGCTTTTGTGGCCAAATTGGGCACCATTTGGGAGAGGGCGGTGATGAACACGCTATGACGGGGGTGGGAGAGCAGAGAGCTGGAGGTGGACAGAGAGACGTGAATTGACATTGGCGCCGGCAGCTGTAGCATTGGAACTCCGGCCTGGGGAGGAAGAGGAGACCTAGATCGGATGAGGAATTTCGTCAATCGTTACGTTGTGTGCCTCTCCGTTCCACGGCAGCACCCTTGTTCCTACAAGACGCAGGTGCCTTTGTCGATGGGGGAGAAGAAGAGTGGCAGCAGATGTGTAAAAGATAGAGAGACGATTAGAGAGCAGGGGCGTCGGAGAAGAAACCCGGCAGAGAGTGCGGCGGCGACAGGTAGGCCCTCTTCCTCCTTCCCCCGTGGCAGAGTGGTGGCGCTGCGTGCACCTGCTCTTCCTCCCGGCGTCTGCATCCCCTCGGTGGAGGAGGCCAGCCATTATGGAACTCGTGGCGCTCTTGAGGAGGAGATCGACGTCACCATGGATGAGGCCCCCATCTGTGCGGAGATCATGGAGGAGGCCGACGTCATGGGCAGTGGTAGGTCGTCGTGGGAGCCTTCTAGCCGCCACGGTCGCAGGCAGCGAAGGATGACAGTTTGCCGGGAGGAGGGAGCGGGTGCCTTCCAGCGCATTCGTCGCGGATGGGGGCGGTGGACATGCGGTTGTGTAGACGGGAGGAAGGCAGCGGGGGCGAGTGTGGGCGTCGTCTGGCGCGGAGTGGCGGCAGTTCCATGTATGGTATCTCGGTGATTGGAGCGCCGGGCGGGACTACTCGCGTCGCTGGGGTTAATTAGCCGGGCGGACGGATTAGCCTCCGGTGACGATAACATTTGAGGCTTTTCAGTAGTAATAAGTAAGATAAGTAAGATAATGATGGTCATGTTGAGCTAATGGACCAATGGTCATGCTGAGGTCACAAATCTAATTTTTGCATGGTACTTGTGTTAACTGTTGTGATTACCCAGTTTGTTCTTAAGTAAGATAAGTAAGATTTGATTGATGCAATTATGTAGACACGAGACTGAAATCAACCATATGTCAAAATTCTAGCATGCTGCCTGAAGCTCTACTCTGGACACAAGTTATCTGAACCAGAGCATGGAAGAAGGAAATAAAAGGGAAAACAGAAGGTCTCCGGACTAGACTATCCAAAATTACAATGTTTCTTTTTTTTTAGGCAAACAGGAGGGGTTTCCCCCTACTTACTTTATTTATAAACATGGAACGGGCACACGGTCTCTTTACATGAATCAAGAAACATGAAAAGATACAAAGAAAATAAGCAAAATCAAACAAAGCTGTCTAGCCATAACTGCGACTGATGTTTAATATCTTCCATGACCCGGACCTTAACTATAGATAATTCCTGCTTGAAGATGAATTTGAAGGACTGGTTTCTGAAAATAGCATCATTTGGCAACAATGATCTCCAAAAAGAAAGACTTATTAATTTGCACTCTTGTCAAGGGCCTTGGTGTCTAAGGTAGGTGGCCCTCGGCTACGAAGGTCGTAGCCGCGGTCCGTCGTCTTCTCTGGCGTGGTTATCCCCCACTGCCGTAGGCTTAGTTGAGAGAGAGAGGTAGAATAGGAATAACTTCTTTCTTAATTCTCCTTCCTGTCTCCCGTACAGCATATGAGGCCACAGGCCGGCTAATCCTGGAGTCAATCGCTCCTTAATTGAAGGCATGCTTAACAAATGCTTAACAAAGTAATAAACTAATCTATTTCTAGTTTCCTTTCTTAGCCACTAGTTGCCTCCGGCTCCTGTGGATCTTCCTGGACCAGCTCCATGCGCTCCGCCATGCGCTCCTGGCGCTCAGCGCGTTCTGGGCGCGACGCTGCACCGGCGTATGTGCGTCCGCACATGACATCTCTCCCTTCGTCAAAGACCAGCTCGCCCTTGAGCCGGAAGGCTGGGGCTCGGGCGCGGAAGTCGTCGAACTCCTCCCAGGTGGCAGATGTGGCTGGCTCTCGCGCCCGGTGGGCGAGAACTCTGCCGCACACCACGCGACAAGCGCAGCGCCCGCGACCCTCGCGGGGTTCGGCACCACCGCACCATTGAGCGCAGGCGGCGGGGGCGGCGTCGTGGTGGGTGGCGAGCCCACGCACTTCCCGAGCAGCACGACATGGAAGACGCCGTCGTGCGCGCGCACCGGCGGCAGGTCGGCGAACAGCCACTTCATTGATGATCTCGGTGACGCGGTAGGGTCCCACGCGGCGAGGCTTGAGCTTCCCGGTGGTGGTGCGTGGCGGGGATGCCGCCATACGTTGGCGAGGCGAAGGAACGCGTAATCCCCACCGCGCAGGCGACCTCCCGGTGGTGCTTGTCGTACTGCAGCTTTTGGACCGCCTGAGCCTGCTCGAGACGGTAGCGCACGTCCGCCAGGAAGGCTTCCCCGCTTCCATTTCTTGGGCCACCGCCGCCACCCGTGTGTCGCCAGGCTCGTAGGGAGCGAATGGACGGCGGATCATGGCTGTAGACCACCGGAACGGAGTGTCGCAGAGGGACGACGGTAGGCCGTGTTGTAGACGTACTCCGCCCAAGGAAGCCAGCGTAGCCATTGCCGAGGACGATCCCCCGTGAGGCAGCGCAGGTACATGACGATGACGCGGTTGGCCGCCTCCGTCTGGCCATCCGTCTGCGGGTGGAACGCGGACGACATGAGGAGCTTGGTGCCCATGAGGCGCATCAGCTCGCTCCAAAACGTCGAGGTGAACACGGGGTCGCGATCGGAGACGATGGACTGCGGTATCCCATGGAGGCGAACGATGTCGTTGAAGAAAGCTTGCGCCACAGACTCCGCCCGTACGGTGCGCCTGGGGATGAAATGGCCGTACTTGCTGAAAGCGGTCGACGACGGAGAGGATGACCGTCTTGCCGTGCACCGGGGCAGCGCTTCCACGAAGTCCGCAATGTCCGCCCGGACCGCCGAGGGCACGGTAGCGGCCGCGGCAAGCCGGCCGGATGTAGATGTTCGACTTGAACCGCTGGCAAGTCGCACACGCCCGCACAAAGTCTTGCACTAGGCACCTCATGTTGGGGAAGTGAAAGTCCCTGCGCAGGCGGTGAAGGGGTGCGTGTATGCGCCCTCATGCCCGTCGTCATGGATGGCGGCCATGATCTCCGCGGCGATGGCGACACCGGGGAATGTACAAGCGCCCGTCGTAGATGACCATGCCGTCGGCCACCCCCATGGTGCAGCACGTGTGCCGGCCCGGACTCCATCGTGGATGGCTGCTAGGGCCAGGTCCATGGCTTGGGCTTGCGCAGCGGCGCGCGATGAAGTCGGCCGGGCGCTGAAATTGCCAGCAGCTCGCCCCTCCTCCGTGTCACGATGAGAGCGAGCATCCGCGAACGGCGTTCGTGGCGCCCGACCTGTACTCCACAGTAAAATCAAAGCCCAACAACTTCCCGACCCAGTGATGTTGCGGGATTGTGGCGAGGCGCTGGTCGAGGAGGTATTTGAGGCAGTAGTGGTCCGTCTTGACGACGAAGCACCACCCCCAGAGGTACGGCCGCCGTCGTCGGACCACCGACCAAACCCGATGAGCTCGTGCTCGCAGGGCCGCCAGTGCCCGGTGTCGAGGAGCGATGGGACGGCTGAAGAATGCCACTGGGTGGCCCTCCTATACGAGCACGGCGCCAAACCCGTGCGACGACGCGTCACATTCGACCACGAAGGTCTTGGTGAAGTCGGGCATGGCGAGGACCGGCGCCGAGGTGACGGCAGCCTTGAGAGCACCAAAGGCCGCCGCCGCCTTGTCATCCCAGGCGAAGCCGTCTTTCTTGAGGAGGGCCGTGAGCGGGCGGCGATCGTGCCGTAGTTGTGCACAAACTTGCGGTAGTAGCCCGTAAGCCGAGGAACCCGCGTGCCGCACGCGCCAAGCGAGGCATCGGCCAGTCGAAGATGGCCTGCACCTTCGCCGGGTCCATGGCCACGCCCATCGCCGAGATCACATGACCGAGGTAGGCGACGGACGGGGCTCCGAAGGCGCACTTGGAGCGCTTGACGAAGAGGTGGTGGCGCTGCAGTTCCTCGAGGACCAGCCGTAGGTGGTGCAGGTGCTCCTCCCAAGTCTTGCTATATATCAAGATATCATCAAAGAAAACAAGGACAAACCGGCGCAGGAAGGGACGGAGTACATCATTCATAAGCGCCTGGAATGTCGCCGCCGGGCGTTCACGCCCCAACGCCATCACCGGGGAACTCGTACAGGCCGCCGCGGTGTACGAAACGCCATCTTGTGCACGTCCTCGGTCGCATGCGCGCACTTGATGGTACCCGAACGCAGGTCCAGCTTGGAGAAGAACCGGGCACCAAGAAGCTCATCCAAGAACTCGTCGACCACCGAGATCGGGAAGGCGTCCTTGACGGTGAGCGCGTTGAGAGCGGTAGTCGACGCAGAACCGCCATGAACCGTCGGGCTTCTTTACTGAGCAGGACCGGCGACGAGAACGGCGAAGTATTTGCGCCGCCACGATCCCTCGCCGATCATGGCAATAAGACCGGGCGTCTAGCTCGTCCTTGCGCCGCCGGGTACCGGTATGGCGGACCGCCCCACCGGCGCGCCCGCTTGAGGATGATGCGGTGATCATGGGCGCGCAGCGGGGCGCACCGGCAGGCTCGGCGGCGACGGTCGCTGAAGCGAGTCCAGCAGCAAGGCGAGGAGAGGCTCCGCCGCGGTGGTGGTGGCGCCCAGCATCGTGGTGCGAGGACGGGCACGCCGGCCCGGCGAGACCGTAGGGTCCTCGGGCTGGAACGTCATGCGGTGGCGCGAAGATCCCACATGATGGGCCCGGGCGCCCGAGCCAACGAGTGCCGAGGACGACGCCGTGCGGCCAATGGCATGACGAAGAGATCGGCCAGGAACGCGTGTCGCCATCGACGGTGAGGGGCGCGTTGCGGATGACGCCCACGCAAGTGATGTGCTTTCGCCGTTGGCCACCATGGCGAGAGGCGTGGCGGCTGCCGCCGGGAAGGCCGGAACGCCCGCGCCGCCGTCTCTCGGAGATGAAAGTGTGCGTGCTGCGGAGTCGAGGAGGGCGACCGGCGGGGTGGCCCCGAGCACGACGGCCACCGCATGGTGTTGGCCACGGGGCAGCCGAGACGGCCTGCGAACGAAAAGCATGGCGCCTCGGGTCGAGGGCGTCGGTGTGGTTAGCGCTGTCGTCGTCGAGATCTCGACGCCGTCGACGAAGAAGATGCGCCTACGGGAACCTGTTGTGACCGAGAAAATTTTTCGTTACAATTGAAACATAACCGGCGGCGACGCCGGCCATCTCCCTCCGGCTGAGCCGTTTGCCGCCGCCACGGCCCCTGAGCCGCGCCCACCGCGGCGCCGGGAGTGCCTGAGGACGTGGGCGCCGGAAGCGCCTGGCGCCGCCGCGGCGGTGGGGAGGCTGGAGGCGCGCGTGGGTCGGCCGGGCGGGGCGGGGGCCCGGTCGGTTCCATCGGCTCCACTTGCCGCGCCGGGCTCATAGCCGCCGCGGCGGCTGGGGGTTGTGGATGCGCACCGCGTGGCTGAGCGGCGGCAGCAACCCGCCCGTGAAGAGTTGCACGCGCTGGAGTTCTTCCAGAGGCCCGGCGCGCGGCAGCAGCTCCTGGAAGCGATTCTGGTACTCCTCCACGGTGCTGGTACGCCGACACTTTCGGCGCAGCTTCCGAATAGCGGTGCCGGCGTAGGGGCGGCCCGGCGCAACTCGAGGATGTCGCGAAACGGCTCCAGCGGGAGTCCCTTCATCGTTACGTAAGCTGGATGTACCACGACCGGGCCACGCCCGCCGAGGTGGTAGGAGGCCATCGGACCTTCTCCTCCTCCATGATTTGCTGCTGATGGAAGTAGGATTCGCAGCGGTTGACGAAGAGCACGGGGTCCGACTTGCCGTCGAATCGCGGGGAAGTCGATCTTCCGGAACCGGTGGACGATCGGTGTGGTGCTGGCCGTCACCGCCGCCGCCCCGCCCACCCGGACAATGAGGAGGAAGGCGCCTTGTCTTTCTTCAGCCGACTCGACGTCTGTTTGGAGGCCAGAGACTTTGCCCGTGAGCTTCTCGATCATGGCGGCCAGATCGTCGATGGTTTTCTCACCCATGGCTGGAGTGGTGGAGGAGGCCGACGGGGGGTGAGGGTGGAGGGTTGGGTGGTGGATCGGCTGCTGGTGGTTGGTTCACGTCATAGGATTGGTCGGAGGCGTGGGATCGAGAGGATGAAGATCGCCGGACTCGTGATACCAGGTTGTCAAGGGCCTTGGTGTCTAAGGTAGGTGGCCCTCGGCTACGAAGGTCGTAGCCGCGGTCCGTCGTCTTCTCCGGCGTGGTTATCCCCCACTGCCGTAGGCTTAGTTGAGAGAGAGAGGTAGAATAGGAATAACTTCTTTCTTAATTCTCCTTCCTGTCTCCCGTACAGCATATGAGGCCACAGGCCGGCTAATCCTGGAGTCAATCGCTCCTTAATTGAAGGCATGCTTAACAAATGCTTAACAAAGTAATAAACTAATCTATTTCTAGTTTCCTTTCTTAGCCACTAGTTGCCTCCGGCTCCTGTGGATCTTCCTGGACCAGCTCCATGCGCTCCGCCATGCGCTCCTGGCGCTCCGCGCGTTCCTGGGCGCGACGCACGTCACGGGCGCGACGCTGCCTGGCGTATGTGCGTCCGCACATGACAACTTTGAACTGAGGTATTGTGGCTAAAATGTTGTGCACTCAAGAGCACTCCAATATTAAACTCTTATTATGCACTTCAAACTCACGGATTGATGGATATAAATTAGGAAATAATTACCTGTAGATATGCAAACAAAAAAAACTTTGCAGAGTCCATAAATGTGAATCAATCAATCAAATTCGTAATCTAAAGAACATGTGAATCAATCAAAAGCCATCTTTTACTGCATACAGAGTTTGATGACAAAGTAGGCAAACGTTTCCTTAAGCAAGTCTTTGAGCAATCCATGCTCAACACACGTGAGGAACATGCATGCACATCCCCCTTATTTCAAATCCAAGCACACATGCACACACACAACCACAACCCAATCAATAATATCCATCTCTTGATCGATGAGATTCGACGAGAGACATATATAGATTAAGTCTTAAACACACAACCAGTTTGGTGGATGCATACAAAGCGAAACCACCAGTTTATTCTTTAGAAAAATAAACACTCCTGCAAACACAGTCCACCAAGCAACAAATCCTTGATCATCCATATTGCAGCAGCAACAGCTTGCAGTCGGATTGAAAGCGACAACATGACTCATGACGGGCTTGGCACCCCCTGAGCCTACACAAAAACATGGCATCACAATATATCCGTATGTGAAGTAAAGAGAAAGACATGACAGCTAATGTATGTAGAGTACATACGTTAGTATACATACATACCTAGATAAATGATATATGTGTCTTTACCGAAGAACTGTGGCCCTGAGGAAGAGCTTCTTGTAGTAGGCCGACGAATAGTGTGGCTCGTAGAGTGATGGATCGTGGTTGGCCTGCAGTCCATCCCACTCCAGCTTCATCCACCAGTCTTCCTCGCAGCGCACGACTGGCCGTCGGTGGCTGTTGTTTTGACGGCCGACCACCGGGAGGTGCCTAAGGCCCCAGCACCCCCTGATCCTGACGCTCTCGAGCATGGGTGCGATCATCTTGGCCTCATAGATCTTCTGCAGACTGAATAGATCATGCAGGAGGATGTGCTTCAGATTGGGGAATTTCTTCACCGGATTAGCTTCTCTATATTGTTGAGGCACGTTCACATCATCCCATGGGAAGACCTGCCTGAGGTTACCACACTCAGTGATGTGGAGAGTCTCCAATCTTGGCAAGTATGTGTCGCATGACAATGGGAGGACAAACTTGAGCCTTGCACACCTATGCAAATGTATGCTCTCTAGTGCTCGAAAGCTTCCGCTGTCGTTAGCAATTGATCCTTTGCTCCAAATGCAGGCAGCTACAGGGAGGTCTGACGCCCAAATAGTCTCCAAATAGGAAAACATATAGAATGGCCTATTACTTTGGGAAGAGCCAAACACTGCCTGTAACTTTGTGCACCTCTCCACAAGACACAATTTGAGTGCATCAAAATACCAGATGTCTTCACGTAGGCGTTTGGGTGTGACATAAATGATGCATGAATTATCATGCACATGCAAGGAGTTAATGCGTTTCAGCATCACATATTCAATGGCTTGAATTCCCTTGACGTTCTCCACATCGGTGAGGCTAATACCCTCACCAATTTCCATATGGCGATCCAAGGGTGGATGCCATTTCATCTCATTATCATAAGCTGAGTCCCTCTCAAGCAAGACATCACTGTAGCAGCATGGTTTGGGGATAACCTTATCCTTGCTTGGCCCTTCAGATTTCCTACTGCTACCAGCAGGTCGTACGTGTAGATCTAGATAAAGGCTTCTAGTTATCATGTCATTTCCATATACATTTCCTTTGATTACCAAGGATTGAATGAACCTCGCATCTCCTATGACAACATAATTTCTTTTTTGGATGTGTGAGGGGTCAAAGACAGAGTAATGGAGACGTGTGTCCTCTGTTTCAAGGGTGTCAATACATAGCACTTCCAGTTGCCTTGTTCCTTCCCACCAAAGTATTGCACGAAGCTGCTTGCTGCCCATCAAGAGCACCTTTTTCAGCCCTTGCACCTGCACAACCTTATCACTGAGGTCAACTCTTCTGATTGATGTGCCTGATAGGTTGAGCTCCTCAAGGCCTGGTAGTTCTCCATGCAACATAAAACTCTCTAAACGTGCATAGCCAGACAAAGATATCTTGGAAAGTTTGTCCGACCTTGCATCTAAGCGGAATGTTTCAAGCGCCGGAGGTAGTCCTTCTGGGCCTACATGATCCAATGCAGCACATCCATCTAGGACCAGAGTTCTGAGGCCAGTTGCAGTAGATAAGCTTAGCAAAAACTTGTATGGTACTATTACCAAACAGATCTAAGAGCTCGAGCTTTATCATATCTGTGAATTCATCTTTTGTACTGGTCTCCCATGAACTGGTAGGCTCAATTACTCGAATCTTGTGAAGGCTCTGTAGTTGTCTCCATGCAAGGCTACTGCGCCAAATCTTTCCCTTTCTTATATGAATCTCTCTGATATTTGTAGCCTCGTGCTCTTGTGTTTGTTCAGGGAAAGCCAATTCCCAATCCATTTGGCAAACATCTAGTACCCATAGCCTCTAGAAAATTTCCATCGCCAGTGCACCGTTCTTCTCATCCCCTGCTGGATTTCCTTGGTCCATGCATCTATCCAGTCCGAGGAATCTTATGTTGTAACAACAATGGAATGGAGGTGATGAAAAGTTGAAGGTACAGCCACATAACTTGAGTACACGGAGTTGGTCTGCTTGTTGGAACATGTCATTAGGTAATGATGCCAATGGTTGACCAGATTCTCTTTGGGGTGCTAGGAAAAGGGATGTGGTCTTTGGGTGTGCCTTCTCTTTCATATCAGAGCTGGTTTGCCAACGTCTTGGTGGTGGTTTTAATTTATCTCCAAAGTCAGGCAATCTATTGGATGAGTAATCCTCTAGCCGTATCTCCTGATGCAGAGCACGAGCAACATCCCAAACTGCTTGGCTGTCCCTGTCTCCTCCTACAATCCCATCACAAACCCAATAGTTGGAAGCATGGGTTGTCGGTTGTAATCTGTGATGTAACCTCCTAATTCTTGGGCCCACACTTTTTTTGTCATTGTCCCAAAGACCTCCTCGGCAGCTATGCAGATGCACCCAATAACTTAAGAAGTTCGTCGGGTGTCATCGGAAACACCGATTACACCTCATACTACAGGATCAACAAAGGAGTAGCTACAACATTACAACATTTGTTACAAAAATATAGATCAGAGTGCGGAAGAAACAATAACATTAATTTTATAAAATATGAATAAGTTACATTTGAGTAAACTTAACTTAATTGCGGAAGTAGAACAAAACTATAGGGGATAACTAGATCATGTCGAGCCCACCGACATAACCTCGGTTAGCAAAGACGAAGTCAAGCACCGCAACAAGGGTCAAAGAACCCCGAGTGCGGGAGTACTCAACAAGACTTAACCGACCAAGAAAAATAGGAGAAGACTTCAGGAATGCAGGCTTTGGGAATCAAGGTAAGGTTTTAGCAAGATCAAGGACTCATTTTTGCGAAAAGCTTACTAATAGTGGATCCTTACTTTCAATATTTTATTTCAAATTAGTAGCTCATATACTCTAGGTGATCCTACACTAGAGCAAACACTTCTCAAACAAACCATCTTCCACTTCCTTAGATCCATCATTCCATCACTTAGTTCCACTTGTTAACTACGATGAATGGTCGAAGAACGGTCTCCATATCCGAGAAGCAACGACGATCCGCCGAATCGATTCAAAAACCAAGTTCGGGGATTCCCTTCCACACGATATATGTAGCACGAAGCTTGCATATATCAACCATCTCCCGTTCGTCCAAAAGCGGGAACGAGGCCTACGCCACCCGAGAATCTGATGCGCCCAACACGGGACTTTAACCCACCGAGGGTATCTTGTACTCCCGCCATCTCTCCACTCCCGGTGCGTGGTTGCCATTCCCGATTTGGCACACCCCGAGATCAGGAGCTTACGAAGCATGTGGTTGGTACTGGGTTTCGACTTATCCGGGGTGACAACCGGATAATCGTGCCTTTGACCCAACGGTCTCCAAGCACATGTGTTCAATAGTCCCGAACTTAACAAACCAAACAACGGACGGTCCTTGATCGACACGGTAGGAAACACTACATAGAGACTCTATTCTCATTGCAAGTTATCCGACCGGTCTCAAATTAACTATTATTCCTCTCATTACCACCACCGGGTTGTTCTCTTTTTCTAAAGCAAAACCGAAGAGCAAAGATAAAACCTATATCTCGCGAATGGTGAAAACCACCCTTCGACTTCTACCGAAGTCTAAGCTTTGCTAAGCATAAAAGATATCGACCTATTGATACTAGTGGGGTATCATTTGGAAATAACGGAATTCAAGGTAGTCATGCAAAAGAACGGTTGCAATCAACTCCTATGCACTTAATGCAACATATTATCATCATAAGTGATATAAAGCTTTTTTGAAAACATCAAGGGTTTAAATGCATCAGGGGCTTGCACGTGTTGCGTGGAAAGTCGATTCCAAAGATTGTCGAAGTCAAACTTGATATTATCCTTGTCAACCGACGGATCTTCTCTCGAAGCTTGATCATCGCGAACCATATCAACACCTTCTCCAAAGCTTCATCAATTCGATCCGACTCACTCTCGTATACTCTACACGTAGATGATGATGCATGCTTTAGCATGATGGAATGGTAAACATGATGCTCGATGAATGCATGAAATGACAAACATCTTGAGTACAACTTTCCTTCACGATAAAGTTATAACCCAACAAAACCAACTTGTTGAACTACACTACAAGATATCATCACCATTGCCTAAGGAGTTCTCAAGGACCATTTGAAAGGTCATGATCCAAGATTCACAAAACAAACTCAAGAACCACACAAAATCTAAGTCATTATCCACAAAACACTTAACCTTTTCTAATAAAAGAATAAAACAAAAACAATAAATAAATTAAGCATCTCAAAATGGCCCCAAACTTTTTTCTGCAAGTAGGTAATATCATAAAAACAGCACCAAATAAAATTTCATGAATTTTGGAAATATATTTTATTTTCTAAAAATCATAGAAGATGCATTTTTCAATTAAAGAATGTATTTTTAAATCATGTAAGAACTACTCAAAATCAAAGTTTCTAATTTTTCATGGGCACACATAAACATAGGAAGGCTCTACAAAAGTTTCAGAATTTTTGAAGCTATGTTAATTTCTATGAAATTTGAAAGAAGCAAAGACTATTCACATCGAAATAAAAAGAAAAACAAATTTCTAAAGGTAACCGACCATTGGGCGGATTTGGCCCGACTCGCCCAAGCTCCAACAGGCGGCCCAACAGCAGGTAGGCCAGCCCAAATTGCCGCCCTCATACGACCTCGCCGGGCGCCGGCGGTTGACGGGCCGTTTCACGCCGGCAGGTGAGGTCCCCGGCGACGCCGGCTTAGCCCCTACGTACTCCCTCGACCTCCCGCACATGATGACACCCAAAACGCGTGACACCTAGAGCATGGTGGCACCCTCGCCGATGACCATGGCCGACATAGCAGCACGGCGGACGGCGGAAGGGCTCGTCGGAGCTATCCCCGGCGAAAACGAGCATGGCAATGCCTTCTGCACCTCCAGGCGACTCTATCCCCCCAACAAATCGAACCAAAGCCGGTCCCTATCGGACACGGCCATGTGCGCGGCGCACGGCAAGGCAGCGCTCACCGGCGGCAAGCGCGTTCCGGCGGTTATGACGCGTGAAACGGAAAACCAATGACTCGGACGTGACCAGGAGCTCACCCTGACTTCGGTGCTCGCTACCGGGTTTAAGCTGGGATGGGGCGGAGCTGGTACGACGGGCGGAGACAACGGCGGGGCGGCGGACTCCGGCAGCAAGGTCCGCGTCCGGCGGTTCCTACGGGCAAAACACGAAACGGTCGAGCCGACCATGACCGTGACATCGAGGCGATACAAAATGTCTAGCCGGTTTTTCCACTAGGCTCACCGGAGAAGTGGGACGACGGTGAGGCGGATCGCGGCGGCGCCTCGACCCGGCAATGAGGAAGACGACGCGCGCGGGCAAACTAAATGAAGCGAGGCAACACGATCGGGCTCGAGCATAGCTAAGGATGTTTCGGAGATATTGGCATGGTCATTTTGGGCAGATAGGGCCGGTAGCGGTGGTAAAAGCGGGCGGAGTGAGGTCGTCGGCGGTGGCGGCGAAAAGAAGATAGGGACGACGGCGGTCCTCCTATTTGTGGGTCGGCAAGAAGACGAAAGCGGGCGAGGACACGCAAGAGCTCTCCCTCGACACGCCAAGCAACCGGCCGCACACGCGGCGCCGGAAACGCCGAGAAGAACGACGACGCTGACGCCGCAAGCAACCGCGTGGCGCCGCCTCGTTCTCCCTCCCCAATCTACATGTAGCATCCAAACCCTAACTTTGAATTTTCAAAATTACTTTCAAATTTTGAACTGAACTCAAAAATCTCCAAGAATGAAATTTGCTCAACTTTTCAAGATCTTCACATTTCATAAAAGAAGCATTTTCAAATTCGGCCTCGAAACATGACTTTTGAAATGGGGTCAAAAAGGAAGAAAATTTGAATTCAAAATTACTTTTAAATTTATATAAAAACATCAAAAACTTTGTATACATATTTTGTACATCAAAACAAGATCTTCAAACTAGCTTTTGAAAGTTTTGTCAAATTTTGCATGGATTTTGAAATATGGAAAAGGGGGTAAATCTAGGGTTTGAAACAAGGGTTTTCGAAATCCAATTCAAAATGGAATTTAATAAAATTTCAAACCAACATGATATAAATATATAAACAACCAATCCAATGTTGGGAATATGCCTAGAGATAATCATGGAGATGATTGTATCACTTGTATCCATGATATATTATGTGTTCATGAATATCCATTAAAGACAACTTTTATCGATTGGCAATTATGTGAATTGTTTTGTGAGACTCTTTACTTGTATGGTTATTCAATAATTGTCCCTCGATCGGAGTTCATGTGAGAACACACATGAATATTAGATCAACACATGTATTAGTTGATGACTATGTTTCACAAGTCATAGACATGGAGATGTCAAACTAATAGTGTGGGCACATGTATGACATGGGGTTGGATTGACCCGACATGAGATGTTATTATTATCTCTTTACACATCATTTATGTTATGTCCTTAGACCTGAGATTGTCGTATGTACTCAAGATGTGAAACGACCTACTTAGGGACTATCAAACGTTACTCGAATTGGGTAGCTATAAAGGTGGTCTTCGGGTTTGTCGGGAAACATGCTATGAGACATAGTCAATCAAGATGGAATTGCCCCTCTCCATGAGAGATATATAACTGGACCACTCGAATGATTGGATCAAGAAATGCATGGCCGTGCTTGGGTTAAGTGTTAACTCACGAGTTGGACCGGATATCGTGTGGCAAGGGAATAACGAGTATATGGTTTGTGTGGTTCGCCCGATATGATCATTGTGTACACATGGGAGTTGGCACGTCTTGCTAGAGGTCATTGCCGACTATTGGTCGAGTAGGAGTACTCGGGCCATGTCTATGTGTGCGTGAGCCCATAGGGTCGCACGCTTAAAGGAAAGGAGGCCCAATTCGGATTTGATCCGAATTGGGACGAGGCTTGGGGTTTTTTTCTAATACGACTCCAACTCGAGCCCGTTAGGGACGCCTATATAATGAGAGGTGGGCGCGGGGCTGCGGATGAGAATCCAAGCCACGTGACTTTTGGTAGTCGCCGCCGCCCACGCTCTCGCCTCTTGCATCTCGCGGACCTAGCGGTCGGGAGGCGATCGCTCCTCCTCCCTCATGCGTGTGGGATACCTCGGAGGTGCTGCATCTGGAGCACAAGGACGAACCGCACGGAGGAGGACGGGCGTGACGGACGACCACGCGAATCGCTGACGCAAGACGCCGGCGCTGCGGCCCAGCGCATATCTCGTCGAGTCGGCGTTTTCGCTGCACTGCTTGGCGTCTAGAGGTAATCCCGTGATCTATAACTAGCGAAGAGATCCTTGGTTTATGGGTAGAAAAGTTTTTGTTTTCTAGCTAGCGTAGCGATCCCATATCCCTTCGGTGGTATCGACTCGCTCTTCGCGGTCGTTATAGATTCGGATATGTGCCTATGGTGATATCTTGGCGGTTGTAGATGAGTCTTTGATCTCGGTTCGTGATCTTGCCGCACTAGTCTTGTTCGATCTACTCCTACCGGGTCGGAATTCGCCATCGGAGTTAAGTGATACATGTAAACCCGGTCATAGTGAGTTAGAGATCAATAAGATTGATCGAATCAAACCTAGGTCATGTCACTCGTCGGGCGCATGTGATGCGAGTTGCGGTGGTGGTAGATTTGATCTTCCACCGATCATCGGTTCGAGTTTGACTAGGAATAGGATTCTTCCTTCTAAACGGACTAGGAATAGGATTCCTCCTTCTAAACGGACTAGGAATAGGATTCCTCCTTCTAAACGGACTAGGAATGGGATTCCTCCTTCTAAACGGACTAGGAATAGGATTCCTCCTTCTAACGGACTAGGAATAGGATTCCTCCTTCTAAACGGACTAGGATTAGGATTCATCCTTCTCTTTTCCTTCTAGGAAAGAGTATGTGTATGAGATGCATGTGTGCAATTAATTCATGACTTGCACAACGTGAGGATGGCATACTTGGATCATGGAGATGGAGATCATCATGATGAACAGAGATTGGAGATGGAGATCCCCAAATGTGATAAGTCACAACTATTTTATGTCATTCTTATCGTGTTCTACTTTCACTAGCGACTATGTTTTTTTGTCTACATATGATAGTGAAGTAGAGCGATCCCTCGACCAATGTTTTAAGTTTTGATGCTCCCCAAACCTTGACCTTTGTCATAAGTCTTGTACAATCGATGGTGGGTCTATGAAAAATTAGGGTACCACCGGTTTTCCAAGACTAGGCGGTTCGTATCGAATACTTACTGCGAGAAGGTTTGGTTACTTGAACAAGATCATCCTAACGGTTAGGGATCTTGGAGCATGGCAGGTTGGCGTTAGCATAGAGATGCTGCCCAACAACAATAGTCATATGTGATATGATTAGCAAGGAGTTGCTTACCGATCTACCATGTCTTCTAGCGGTGATGCTAAAGCTCACTAGTTGACTTGTTAGTTGTGGGTCTTGAATCACTAAGTTTCAATTGAGGGATATTGATTTTTAGTGGGAGTACATTCTATTAAATGTTAATATGTTTTACTCTATCTTGGATACATTGTCAATAGTATTTTGCATTATTCCTGTTGTAGATAAATGGCACCTAACAATCAACCATTTACTTTGTGTTCGGTTCTTGAGAAAGATAATTTGAATGGAACAAACTATGCGGATTGGATCCGTAACCTGAGAATTGTTCTCAGGGCTGAGAAAAAGGAAGATATTCTAGACACCCCCTTACCAGAAGAGCCTACTGATAATGCACCTGCTGCTGAGAAAACCGCTTACAAGAAAGCATGTGATGCTGATCTTGAAGTGAGTTGCCTTATGCTTGCCTCAGTATGGAACCCGATCTGCAGAATACGATTCGACAACAATCATGCAAAGACGATATGATCGTGGCGCTTGAGGATATGTTCCAAACTCAGCGAGAACTGAAAGGTTCAATGTCTCAAAGGCGCTTGTTGAGAGCAAGCTAGCGAGAGGGTGCAGCGGTAGGGGCCACACGTAATCAAGATGGTTGGTTACACTCAGAGGTTGAGAAACTGCAAGTCGTACTTAGCATCCAAGAAGGATAGCGGTGGTAAAGGTACTCCCGCTGCTTGTACACTTGTTGTTTATGTTACAGACATATTCCTCGCTGATTCTTATATCAATTCTTGGGTATTTGATACGGATCGGTTGCTCATATTTGCAATACGATGCAATGAATGATAAGAAGTAGAAGCGTTGGAAAGGGAGAAGTTGACTTCGCGTGGGCAATAATGCAAGAGTCTTTGCCTTGAGCGTTGGGACGATGCAACTCCACCTCCGTCGAGGATTTATTTTGGAATTGAATAATTGTTATTTTGTTCCTAGCTTGAGTCGAAACATTGTGTCACCTTCATGTTTGATGAAGGATGGTTATTCTTTTAAGAGTGAAAACAATGGTTGTGTGATCTCTAAAGATGGCATGTTTGTGGCTTCTGCATCCATTGTGAATGGGTTATTTATTTTAAATCTTGATGATGCACCTCTACGTAATATAAGTGCTAAAAGGCCTCGGCTTAATGAGTTAAGTCCTACCTATATGTGGCATTGTCGTTTGGGTCATATAAGTGAGAATTGCATGAAGAGGCTCCATACTGATGGGCTTCTAACTTCGTTTGATTTTGAATCATACGAGACATGTGAAGCTTGCCTTCTAGGCAAAATGACCAAGGCACCTTTCAAGGGTTTTCCTGAGAGGGCAGCAGACTTGTTGGAACTAATACATCTTGATGTATGCGGACCAATGAGTACGGCGACAGAGGCGGATTCCAATACTTCATTACTTTTACTGATGATTTCAGTAGATATGGCTATGTCTACTTAATGAAGCATAAGTCTGAGACTTTTGAAAAGTTCAAAGAGTTTCAGAATGAAGTAGAGAATCAACGTGGCAAGAAAATTAAGGCCTTGCGATCTGATCGTGGAGGTGAATACTTGAGCCACGAATTTAGCAATCATCTGAAGAGTTGCGGAATTGTTCCACGACTTACGCCGCTGGAACACCTCGGAGAAACGGTGTGTCCGGCGGCGTAATCGGATTTTGTTGGACATGGTTCGGTCAATGATGAGCCAGTCAGACCTACCTTTATTGTTTTGGGGATATGCTCTAGAAACAGCCGCTTTCACATTAAATAGGGTACCATCTAAGTCCATAGTTAAGACACCATATGAGATGTGGACTGGTAAGAGTCCTAGTTTGTCTTTTCTAAAGATTTGGGGTTGTGAAGTTTATGTCATACGACTTCAATCGGATAAACTAACACCCAAAGTCGGACAAGTGTTTTTTTCGTGGGATACCCGAAGGAAACTTTGGGTTATTACTTTTACAACCGATCGGAGGGCAAAGTGTTTGTTGCTCGAAACGGTGTTTTCTTAGAGAAAGAGTTTCTCAAAAAGAGACAAGAGTGGACAAAGGGTGTATCTTGAAGAAGTTCGGGATGAGCCAATAGGTCAAGACTCTACGAAAGTGATGCTAATGTAGCGAGAACAAGTTGAGATACCTGTGGCAAAAGGTAACACCGCCACTACCACGAAGATCGGCTAGACTCAAGTGAGTTGCATGGGGATGTGCTATTGTTAGACAATGACGAACCTATGACATATGCGGAAGTTATGATGGACCCAGATTCGAGAAATAGCAAAATGCCATGAGATCCGAGATAGATTCCATGGGAGACAATCAAGTTTGGAACTTGGTTGATCCGCTGATGGGGTTAGACCCATTGAGTGCAAATGGATCTATAAAAAGAAAAGAGATATGGACGGAAATGTTCACGTCTATAAAGCTCGACTTGTCGCAAGGGTTTTCGGCAGGTTCAAGGAGTTGACTACGACGAGACATTCTCGCCAAGATAGCGATGCTTAAATCTATCCGGATCATTCTAGCAATTGCTGCTCATTTCGATTATGAGATATGGCGGATGGATGTTAAAACAGCCTTTCTAAATGGAAATTTGGAAGAGGACGTGTATATGATACAGCCGAAGGTTTTGTTGATCCTAAGAATGCTAGAAAAATATGCAAGCTTAAGAAATCCATTTATGGGTTGAAGCAAGCATCTCGGAGTTGGAACATTCATTTTGATGAAGAGGTCAAAGCTCTTGGCTTTCATCGAGAATGAAGAAGAACCTTGTGTATACAAGAAGGAAAGTGGGAGTATTTGTTGTATTTCTAATCTTGTATGTGGATGACATCTTTTCGTTGATTGGGAATGACATTCCAATGTTGCAATCCGTGAAGACTTCATCGAATAATATATTTTCTATGAAGGATTTGGGAGAAGCATCATACATTTTGGGCATAAAGATCTATAGAGATAGATCAAAGAGGCTAATAGGATTATGCCAAGATACATTACATTGACAAGGTGTTGAAACGGTTCAACATGGAACAGTCCAAGAAAGGGTTCCTACCTATGTCACATGGTATGCGTTTTAGCAAGAAGCAGCGTCCTTCGACTGCTGATGAGCGAGAGCGCATGAGTAAGGTTCCATACGCCTCCAGATTGGTTCCATCATGTATGCCATGATATGTACACGCCTGAGATGTCTCATACGCTCTAAGTGTTGAAAGCAGATACCAAGTCGATCCGGGTGAGAGTCATTGGACACTTGTTAAGAACATTCTTAAGTACTTGAGAAGGACTAAAGATATGTTCCTAATCTATGGAGGTGAGGAGGAGCTCGTTGTAAATTGTTACACCGATGCTAGCTTCCAAACCGACACAGATGATTCACAATCTCAATCAGGATATGTGTTCACAATAAATGGTGGTGTTGTAAGTTGGAAAAGTTCCAAACAGAGACGGTGACCGATTCTACAGCGTAGGCCGAGTACATAGCAGCTTCTCGAAGCCGCAAAGGAAGGTGTTTGGATGAGGAAGTCCCTCATTGAGCTTGGTGTGTTCCCGAATGCAAGCGCCCATTGAACCTTCATTGTGACAATAGTGGCGCGATTGCAGTAATGTGCTAAAGAGCCGAGGGATCACCATAAGAACAAACACGTCGTCTGCGGAAATTTCACCTCATTCGAAGTTCATCAAACGTGGTGAAATCAAGATATGCAAGCTACATACGGATTTGAATGTTGCGAGATCCTTTGACAAAGGCTCTTCCACAGCCCTAAGCATGAGGCGCACATGAGAGATATGGGTATTAGATACCTTAAAGATTAACTCTAGTGCAAGTGGGAGATTGTTGGGAATATGCCCTAGAGATAATCATGGAGATGATTGTATCACTTGTATCCATGATATATTATGTGTTCATGAATATCCATTAAAGACAACTTGTATCGATTGGCAATTATGTGAATTGTTTTGTGAGACTCTTTACTTGTATGGTTATTCAATAATTGTCCCTGATCGGAGTTCATGTGAGAACACACATGAATATTAGATCAGCACATGTATTAGTTGATGACTATGTTTCACAAGTCATAGACATGGAGATGTCAAACTAATAGTGTGGGCACATGTATGACATGGGGCTGGATTGACCCGACATGAGATGTTATTATTATCTCTTTACACATCATTTACGTTATGTCCTTAGACCTGAGATTGTCGTATGTACTCAAGATGTGAAACGACCTACTTAGGGACTATCAAACGTTACTCCGTAATTGGGTAGCTATAAAGGTGGTCTTCGAGTTTGTCAGGAAACATGCTATGAGACATAGTCAATCAAGATGGAATTGCCCCTCTCCATGAGAGAGAGATATAACTGGACCACTCGAATGATTGGATCAAGAAATGCATGGCCGTGCTTGGGTTAAGTGTTAACTCACGAGTTGGACCAGATATCGTGTGGCAAGGGAATAACGAGTATATGGTTTGTGTGGTTAAATGCGATATGATCATTGTGTACACATGGGAGTTGGCACGTCTTGCTAGAGGCCGCTGTCGACTATTGGTCGAGTAGGAGTACTCGGGCCATGTCTATGTGTGCGTGAGCCCATAGGGTCGCACGCTTAAAGGAAAGGAGGCCCAATTCGGATTTGATCCGAATTGGACGAGGCTTGGGGTTTTTCTAATACGACTCCAACTCGGGAGCCTGTTAGGGACGCCTATATAATGAGAGGTGGGCGCGGGGCTGCAGATGAGAATCCAAGCCACGTGACTTTGGTAGCCGCCGCCGCCCACGCTCTCGCCTCTTGCATCTCGCGGACCTAGCAGTCCGGAGGCGCATCGCTTCCTCCCTGTACGTGTGGGATACCTCGGAGGTGCTGCATCTGGAGCACAAGGACGAACCGCACGAGGAGGACGGACGTGACGGACGACCACGCAACTGCACGGCACTGCTGCGACGCGTACATCTACGTCGAGAGTCGACGTTTCCGCTGCACCTGCGCGTCTAGAGGTAATCCCGCGATCTATAACTAGCAATAGATCCTTGGTTTATGGGTAGAAAAGTTTTATTTTCTAGCTAGCGTAGCGATCCCATATCCCTTCATCCAAACCATAATTGAGATCAAACACATGTGATCAAAATAAATTCACACTAAACCCTAAAGCACATACAATTTCTAAATAAATAAACTTATTTTTATTAATGCATTGAAAAGTTATCCAAAATGCATGCTTTGCAATGTAATGATGACATGATCAAAATTTCAATTATCCATTAACATCTAGGATGTTACATAATCCATGATATTGCCACCATGGTAATTCAATGACAAGAGATACATGCAACAATCTCTAGCGACCTCAGGGGTGATGCCAAGGCCATGTTTATGTGCATACAAAGAGATTTCTCTAGCCTCTTCCTTTATTAATTCATTGTGGTTGGTAATAGAATCTGAAGCGTCAACAAAAAGATGTGAACTGTCCACCTTTTCGTGAATTTCTTTGTTCAGACGAAACCTTCCTCTAAAGGTCCATAACACAGGACATTCAAAATAACGAACAATGCCGAAATCTGCCATGTCAACCATGTTGTCACTTCCGTTGTGAAAAACCACCATATAACTGACGTCTCTCAGGGTTTGATAGATCTCTCTTTTGACATCTCGTATCTCTGCTCTAGAAGCTTTCTCTACCCCGCTGAAATCATCCTCTTCGTCTTGCCTGTCAAAATGAGACACTACATGGCCAGGGAGCTTAAGTTCATCTACAATTGCCCTTTGGAGTGCTCTTCGGCTCTTCCATCTTGAGCAGTCAATGTGAATAATCTTGTCAAATTTCTTGGTCAGAGATGGTGGAGGCCTCTCTGCTATTGCTCTCAGCACCGCAGAAGCAGCCAGTCCATCCCATCCGTCAAAATAGACGGCCTTGTGTGCTGTGCCCTCCAAGAAAGGAATTATTTCATCTACTGCCCGCTGGACGTTATACACAATAATATCCTGCATTAAATATTTGATGCAAATTAGTAATAGTCGAGGTAACACCCAGCATATAATCAATATTTATTAGCAGTACTAGAATAGCAGTTCAATCTGACCTATATGTTGGATCTGGACGTTATATACAATAATAAGCGATCATCTTACTTGATTTGCGCTAGCTGTTTACGTGTCTACGTTGCAGCTCCTAGGTAATACGACTTTTTAGTTTTACGACATACGTACATCCTGGATGAAATACGAGTACACGACATACACTCTGGTCTCTAATAATATCAACCGCCATGTTTGCCTTACTTCACTAAAATTGGAGGCCCTATAGTAAAGTCTCCACCTTTGTCACCAAATGCGCTAGAAAAAAAAAAAAGATAAAATCCTAAAAATTCTTACAGAAAATTAGAGGCATAGGGCCATCAATCTTATAGTCTCTAATAATAATAGCTATTAGATGTATTCCACTTTCTTAACAAAAAAATACCACCACAACTATTATGCAGCAATTCTTAAAAAAAATTATGTAGCAAATACGCACTAGATTCCATCTAAGTTACCAACCTATTCAGAATTATAATCTAAATTAATCCTCCAAATTTGTATCAAAACTACCCCTCATTATCATTGAGACTACAAAGCTTTATATTCAAATATAAATACCCATCTCCGCTATTATTAGAAATAAACTAAATATTTGATCAATTCCATATCAGAATTAATCAACATATGCTATATTTGAACAATTGAAATAACCAAAATGTACTACCACTACGCATGAATGATCAATATATATATTTCTATAGTTGAGATCACGAAAATACACCTTAATGGATCACACAACGATGACACTAATAGTTTATTTTGAACTTTATTAATAATCCTTGACAATGAAATACGTTACGATATTTAATAAATATATAAATTTTGACACAAATTTTATAGCATATAGACATTGTAACTTGACATATGGATGAAACACTTAATAAAATCAATAATTGAAATCCAAAATCTATATATCATATACATGACGACACAAGCTGCAACAAGAGTTGGCATAATTTAATCTAAGGTTTTACTGAATACAATAATTGAAGGCACGAATTTGGTTTGCATAGAGTTTTTCTGAAAGTGCCATCTGATTTCATAGTGCAAAAAATATAATTTACTATCTATCCATAATGATTGACTGTTTAATAAGAGGATAATTTTCCGTAGGAGTTACATTAATATTTTTAACCAAGAGCCAACAATATACACAATCGATCTCCTACTTCTTCATCCATCTATGGATGACCTTGTCGATGATGGACTATTCTTCCAACTATAGTACAGTAGTTAATGTGAGAGCGAGACTCTATGAGTACCCATATACAGAAAATCAATGGCCTTGGAACACAAGTGATCGTGTCGATCTATGTTTCGCAAGATAGTAATGTATCTCCATGGAAGGGGGGGAGGTGAAGACCATACCTGTCTAGGCATGATGAATTTATGTGTATACGTAGGAAGGACCAACCAATTAAGTGAAGACGATCCACATATCTGTTACATCTCTGCACATAGTAGCTACCTGTTATGAGAGAACTAAACCAAATAAATACGAATTCTAGCCCATATATAGTAAAAATACATGTTAATCCACATATAGAAACTTCTATTAGGCACGTAATGTACAATTCAGAACAGTTAGTTACCTCTGGCAGGAAGCCTTCAGGGTATTCAGAAACTGGTGTGTGGTGATCGAGGGGATTGAAGTGTCGAAACTGGCTGGTATGTGGTGTGTTGTCTTGCAAGCTCTCTTTGATCGGTTGCAACTGAAATGAGCTTCAGGTAAGAGCTTTGGGCATAGCTAGATTTCAGAAAAGATAGCACTTTGCTTGGGACTGCAGAGAAGAATAAAGATGGATGCAGCCGTGAGCTCAGCAAATCGTCACGTGAAGAGTACAAAACTACGAAAGTACGTAAACGGAAGAGGGCACACTAAAACACAGCAGACGACGTGTAGCATGGACGCTAACTATATATTTATGTAGTCCAGTAATCATGAATATCCAATTTATGTATGTGATATTGAATACTAGCGCTAGCTCGATTGGTTCGTTCCCAGGAGTGGATACGGCCGGTCGTGGGTTCAAGCCTCGCTCGTCCACGATTTTCCCACCGGTGGGAACAGTGGTTCCCAGTTATTTCCAGTTGCCTCTCACGCAGACGTGCCCCAATGGTCAAGTGACGTGCCCGCCACACAGCTCGGAGTCAGATGATTTTCGAGTGTCTATCAGCTGCGTTCTAGTTCTAGGTGTAGTTGTAGGTTTGTTCGTGTACAAGGTGGCGTGTGTGTGTGGTGTGCGTGTGTGTGGTGTGTGTTTGTATCCGAACAGATACTCCAGTTGTACTTAGATGAGAGGTCGCTTAAAAAAAAAAAAAAAAAAAAAAAAAAGGAATACATGCATGCGTCCTGGATGTAAAATACGGGCATGAACAGGGAATCATCTCATCTTACGTACTTTCTCTACTACATATAATTAGAGACCCCCAATGAAATCTCCACATTCCTCACAAGATGCGTGTGGAAAAAAAAAATACTATCACAATTCTAACCAAAAGTTAGAGACATCCGGCCTGCAGGTACCATCTGATAATAATAGTCATTAATCTTTTCCATTTTCTTAAAGAAAAACTACCCACCACTGCCATTGTGTGTAGCAAATACTCCTAGATCCTAAATTTTTATTTAATTACCCCCACATTGTCATTATAATAGAACTAAACTAAATATTCGATCAATTCTGTGTCTAAATTATCAATATATGCTATCTTTGAACAATTGATGATGAATAACAAACAATCCTATGTAAGAATGAAAAAAAATATATTTTTATAGTTCGGTAATCATGATAAATGTACCTTAATGGATCAAGCCCTGATGACACTAGTAGTTCATTTTCAACTATATTAATAATTCATGAATTGAATTATGTAAGTTGTTACTTCGATAAATAATAAATATATAAATTTTGACTAAAACATTATAGCATATTCTAGAATAGTTTAATTACAGTTACTGTTTACAAAAACTACTAGAAATGTTAGTTAATAATATATACAATAACTCAATGAGCATTAGAGATTCAACTTAACACGTGAATAAAACACTTAATGAAGTCAAGAGTTGAAATCCAAAATCTCTCTATATATGATGACACATGTGAACAAAGAGATGGCATAATTTAATATAATGTTTAGCTAAGCACACTTACGGAAGGCACAATTTTTGTTTGCACAGAGTTTTCTCTTTGTTGAAAGTGCCTTCTGATTTTTTTGAAAGAAAACAATATAGTATACTATCTGTCCATACTAATTGACTGTTTAATAAGGAGACAATTTTTTTGTTTAAGACCTACATTAATAATTTCTACCAAGACCCTACCTATATCTCCTAGTTCATCCATCTATGGAAGGCCTTGGTCGATAGGCAATTCTTCTAACTACAGTACAGTAGTTATATGAGAGCGAGCCGCAAACCAGAGTTCGAAAGTTGTATGAGTATCCATATACAGGAAACCAATGGCCTTTGCCATACTTTAAGCAGCTACAAAATGTTGCTCAGCACACTAGTGACCATGCCAAATTGCCAATATATCTCCCTGGAGGATTAAAAGGCTGTACCTGTCGAGGCATGACGAATTCTGTGTATATATAGGAAGGACCGACAAATTAAGTGCAGAAGCTACACATATCTGTTACATCTCTGCACATAGTATAGCTACCTGTTATTGAGAGAATTAAACCCAAAACGAATTCTAACCCACATATATAGTAGAAAACACATGTTAATCCATATAGTATAGCTACCTGCTATTGAGAGAATATAACCAAAGGTGCAACTAGTAACTGCTATTAGGCATGTAATGTACAATTCAGAAGAGTGAGTTACCTCTGGCAGGCAGCTAGCTTCAGGATATTCAGAAACTGGTGTGTGGTGAGGGGATTGAAGTGGTCGAAACTGGCGTGTTTTCTTGCAAGCTCTTTTGATCGGTTGTAAATGAAGTGAGCTTCAGGTAAGAGCTTTGGGCTTACCTAGCTTTCAGAAAAGATAGCTCTTTGCTTGGGACTGAGAGAAGAATAAAGATGGATGCAGCTGTGAGCTGTCATCCAGCGCTAAGTAAAGTAGCTCAGCAAATCTTCACATGGACCCAAAGTGAAACCAATCTATGTGAATATAGTTAGGTGAATGCAGGAATTATTCAAACAATCTTAATAACAATGGGGAGGAAACCTCGCCCTGCAAGACGGCAAGTTTTGCGATATGCTATTGAGTCTGGCGACGAAGAAAGAACGCTTCCTAAAATGATCCAATCTCGAGTCAATTTAATTGCTCTGTTTCACTCCCAAGGTAACTTCAATCCAAGATTTCTAGGGTTTTTACTAATTAAGACATTATTTGACACAAGCTCCTTAATTGTAACAATTCCCTTGACCCTAGTAACCTTCTCATCTTAAATTAAAAAAAAAAAAAAACAAACCTAGTAAACTTCTACTTTTCCTTATTTTGTGTCCTATATATGCTATGTACTGCCTATTGCCTAACTGCATCCAATACTCTGCTCCTTTGTAAGCACGTCGCGACTAATTAAGCACCTTTCTTAATCATGAAATTCAGCCAAGGTCGATAAGATATTCCAAAAGAAGGAATTTAATAGATTAGCCTGCCATCAAATATAATCCTGCAATGTCGATGCCTCTTTTTCCTACTGACACTTAAGTGACAATAAGTGACAACAAATACTCTAATCTGGTTCTCCTCACGAAAACGAGATCGAAGTTCTCGAAAGTAGCCTGTGGATGAGTTCTGAATTAAGTCCTGATTCATGCCTCCCAAGCTCAATGCTAGCAGAATGATGGAACTGAAAAAAATGTGCAGATTGTGGGCGTTGATGGAGACAAATCACATTTGCACAATGTAAGCATCCATATGTGTCCATACTACCCATATCAGCATGTTTAGACAAGTTTATTTTTCCTGAGCAGAAACAGTAGGGGGAAGCGTCTACTGTTCTAAATAAATATTTTTTATTGGAACGACTGGAAATGAACAGTCTCCATCTGATATATTAACCACAGAACCAGACAAGCTGGAGGTGGAGGGCAGTAGCCCTGGCACAATGTGCCTATAGTTGAGTTACACCGGAATAGAGAGGAGGAATACATGGAGAGCATTTCACACCACAGGAATCAACAGCCCGAGAACAGATTTGCAGCTGGCCTCTAACAGCCGCTGAAGATCCCCCAGAAGACAATGTCGTTCATGTGCTTCCATAATTCCCAGCAGCAGTGAAGCAGCAAAGTAGAACTGATTTGGGCCATCATATTTCCAGGGAGTCGAGAAGACCATAAGTCACAGGCAGGCACTATTTCGGCCATCTTTCCTCCAATAGAACTCCCAGAAACTGTCAGCAAAAGTGGCATGGTCCGCCCATTCCTTCTCACCATGACAAATTTCACACGGAGCATCCTCCACAATATGTTTTCTCTGCAGGTTATCCCTTGTTTGAATTCGGTTTTAATTTTGCGCTAGAAGCCATCCGAAGAACTTTACGCTAGGGGCGCATATAGTTGTGCCACATAAAGAAGTGCATCTCACTTCCCTCACCTTGGCTCACCGAAGCTTTGTAGGTGGTGGATGCAGAGAGAGGTTTATATTTTGGTGGTCCTCAAAGTAGCAGGTTGTGCTATTCAGCCATGAGGTTCGCATTCCTGTAGCTCAGGTTCCAGATCAGCGAGTTCCTCCCCCGGCAGCCCTCATACCGCCTGGGCTGGAGATGTGATTGTGACCGGATTTTAGTTTTTTAGCTATGGTTTCTTCAACTGCACGCATCAACAAAAATCTCCACCCGATAATCTGCTGCATATCAGTAAATTGATAACTTATTGATGTTTTCGTGTCTTGCAGTATCTTCTAGCTCGGGACTCTATTGCTTCGATTTTTATTTTTGGAAAGTTTGTGATGTGCTCAATGACTTGAACATCTCCAATTTGACCAATTAGGTCATGAGATAGGTCCAATTTCTTTCATCTCTAAAACCAAAGAAAACTTCTGAAGGCATATGATTATGCAACTATACGATCCTTGCACCAACTTTCCAAATTGTGAATGCTTACTACCCAAAAGATCCATTGCTATCGTCCTTATTAGATAAATAAATAGCGACAGCAGTCAAAATAACACGGACCACAAGACGACCAACCCGGTTCATAGTTATCATCTGTTTTTACAACTTTGCAATCTTATATGTCTATTAGGGATCCAAACGGGCCCTATTGATTTTGAGTTGATTCTATACAATTTCACGATCTTAATAGCCATATTCTTACATAGAGAGATTTGCAATCTTAATAGCCTCTCTAATCTTACGATTTGCAATCTTACTTTTTTAGGGAATTGCAATTCTTATTCTTACTATTAAAGCTCCATTTCAGGACAACAATTTTAACCTTGGCCAAATTCATTACAGAGGCTTCCTATACCAGACGATTATGTGATACCTACTCTAAAGAAGTGTTCAAATCGCAGCTATGCAGTTGTCTAAAGTACAAGCACAATATTATACTTACAATAACAGGCATATATAGCATCTATATGCGACTACTGCAGCTAAATATCACAAATAGAATAAGTAAAATATTGTAAAAACATTCTCTAATTATTCTTAAGAGACGCCCGGACATCGAAATACATAGTTCCAAGAAAATCACAAAACAAGTTCAGTTTCAAGCTCTGGTTGGAAGAACTATTACTGCCAAAATTTCATCGCATCATTCCCTCCACCGATTACCACAATCTGGACTGCAGCACACAAAGAACAGGGTCATCCCCTCCCCCCTCTTGCCGTGGCCTGCAAATGATAAAAACACAACTGAGCTCAAGACTGTCTCAAAACATTTAAGCAGGATCAGTGCCATCAACTGCAACTATTGAAATATAAATATCGCTTAACTGCAGACACGGTAATTTTGAAGAATACAGAAAGAGACATGAGTTATAGGCTCTATGCCTCTAATGGCATTTAGTAGTATTATATTACTGCACCAAAGTGGACACTTATTCTGGTACAGAACAATAATATGTGGTCGCATTTTCTTGGGTCTGACTCCTGACTTGACAATTTGAACATGTTCGGATATAGATGCAGGCCGATACTGCCAAAAAAGGAATGCAATATCCTACTTAAACATTAACGAGGTGCATAATTTTGGCATGCTATTCTGTTTAACAAGTCATTCAGATTGCATAACAATGTCACATGTGCAACCCATTAAAATGCAACAAGGCAAAACAAGATAAAACCTGGAAGAAAACAGCCTCTCCATGCCCACAGGCAGTGCAGCGGACAGTCTTGGTTCTGGGAAGAGTTGGATCAGAAGCTACATCCTGCAAGACCTGTGTTCACTCCCCAGCCGTGTGGTGCACCTCGTTCCGATAGACACAGTTATTGTCAGCGACCTCCTGAATCGGACAAGGAATAGTACTGTTAACTTGTAAGCTAAAGAAAGGATGTTTCAGAGATGGCAAATTATTAAATTCACCATTCATTAAAACAGAGATAAAAAAGCACTATTTTTCAGTGTGGACACAAGCGTGTTTAACTTTTTGCTACGCACATGCAATAAATGAGGGAATTAGGTAGCCAAAGATGGAAATGAAGGGCACACATACTATTGGCATGACACCATGACACTACCAAAATCTTAGAATAGGGGGTGCGGGCGGAGTGACACCCCCATCCTGTAAGCATTTTAGTTCTCATTCCAACCCTATCATCCGAAAGTGCCGTGCCCAAATGCCATTCTCGTAGCGATGCACTAATGAGGGGTATAGCAAGAAGATTGATTGGATTTGTTGGTGGAACAAGGATAGAGGTTGACAAGTTGTACCTGGTGCTCGCAGTTGCGACATGCAAAGAATAGGGTGCGTCTGTCCCTGTCCTCCTTGGGGTACAGGATGTTGTTGCTGCACATCCATCCATCATAAAGAACTGTATGATCGATCTAAAATGCAAGAGAGAGGAAGATGATTGATGTAGAAGGGTGCATACCACTCACGGCAAAACTTCATGGTGCTCATGGTTGCAACAGTAGTGTCTTCTTAAAGCCCTGAATAGAGATTTTAGATTGTCCGATACAATGGAAGAAACTAGAAACAGAACAGCTACATTTACCGTGTATCTCTATACTGAATTACCATCTGATTATTCTTGATACAGTGACTTACTAATCGCATTGCTATTTCAATGTGCAACTTGGAGATTTGATAGATACAGAGACATTTATTAACCTCATGGTACCAACAGGGGGAAAGATTTCTACTACAACCTGCTAAAGTTGTGATTTGTACATTTATGCTCAACATCCAATGTTTCGATAACCTAGTAGCAACTGATTGGAGGTTCAGGTTGCGGGTGACAGCCACAACAATGATCATCAGCACCCAGTTTGCATCTATCATTAAGAACTTAAAACTGAAACATATATCAGGCATAAAAAGGAGATCAGGCGCTTCATGAAGCTCGTCAGAAATGAGATATCAAATATGTACTGAAACTGACCAAATAAACGGATACAAATGTTGGACAGATGGGATAAGTAAACAGAACAAAGTTAAACCTCCTATTTTCATCCCTTACTGCTAATTAAGTGAAAGCTGAACCATTATATGGTGATCCTATGCACTGAAATATAAAGGACAGGATGTACACAATTGAAATAATCTCTCCTACCAATACCATACAGTCTGCCTTCAGCAACTATTACCAGGGCATGGCGACAGTTGCATGTAACTACTAGTATTGTGATTCAAATTTATTGTGGACATGCAAAAAAAGAAGAAGAAAAAACTGCGTCGTTTCAGGAAGGAAAATAATTTAGTACAATAGTTCCTGCAGGCTACCATTAAAGAAAAGAATAAGTGCCCAGCTTAGGTGAGGAATACAAAGATTGTGGCACAAGAAGAATGGCATGTGTACAGGATACTCCCAAGGGAGAAATAAGATAAATTGTATATTCACTAAAACATTATACTAGTAGAGAACATTTGGATTAATGCAGGTGGAAAAAGACACATTCACAGAACCAATAATTACCACACAGTATTTTCCTTTGTCAAATGAGCAAATCATCAATGTTGGGTGGTTTGTATAGCATAAGATTCAAGGAACAAATAACAGTAAATTACTAAATACCAGAAGAAGGATCAAGCAAGTATATATGATGAAAAAAAGAGCACTAGGAAACACAGAGAGATTTAGTGCTAGTAATTGAGTTTTTTCTCAAACTCGGAGGCGTCAGATTCCAAAGTGAGTTTTGTTCACCTTGGAGCACAACGCATCCAAGAACCTACCAAGAACTCACAAAACCATCTACCTCTAATTGTTGATTCAGTAGGCTAGCAGTCGGTGTAGGGCAAGGGGACGAGGGTGGAGAGACGCAACTGGCCGTGAAGCCTCCAACGAATCGCCCCTAGTCAAGCACGCACCTGTGCTTGTAGAAAACTCAAAACCCTAGCGAGAAGGGGTGGATCAGGAGGGCAGCGGGAGATGGGGAGGCGGCGGAAGAGGAGATTGGCAGGCAATGACGGCCTTGGATTTGCAGGGAAAACGGGATGAGGAGAATCCAGGGGAAGGAGGAGATGGAGGCAGTATACCTTGATTGGCGCAAACGGTGGTGGCGCTCGTCTCCGGCGGCGGAATCGGAGTCGGGCGTCACCTACGGCAGCGGCGCAGGGGAGGCGGAAGTGGTGACGACGAACGGGAAAAAGGCCACCGCCAACGGAACGGAAGTCGGTCTCGGCTTCTCCGACTCGGTCACTTGTGTGAGGGCCCCACCCCAGGGGTCACGTTTTCTTTCTTTCTTTTCGCAGGTGGCAGATTTGATTGGTGCGAAGGGTGCAATTATCTGAACCATAAGCCACTGAATCACTGTTGACTAGTGCAAAGAACCACCGGGTCAAAATTCTAGCATGCTGCCTGCCTGAAGCTCTCCTCTGGACACAAGTTATCTGAACCAGAGCATGGAAGGAAGGAAAGAAAAGGGAAAATAAAAGGTCTCTACCTCTCTCGATGCTATATCCAAAGTTACAATGTTTCAACGTAGCACTCTGATATTAAATTATTACTATGCACTTCAAACTCACGGATTGATGGATACAACTTAGGAAATCATTAGCTGCAGATATGCAAAGAGAGTCCATGCATGTGAGTCAATGAAATCCATCATTTACTGCATACATAGTTTGATCACGAAGTAGACAAATGTTTCCTTAAGCAAGTCTTTGAGCAATCCATGCTCAACAAATGTGAGGGACATGCATGCACATCCCGGCCCCTTATTTCAAATTCAAGCACAAATGCACACACACACACACCGCAAACCAATCCATCTCTTGATCGATGATGAGACTCGATGAGAGATGCATACATATTAAGTCTTAAACACACAACCAATTTGGTGGATACACACAACGCCGAACCACCAGTTTATTCTTGATGAGATAAATAAACACTTGCAAACACTGTCCACCAACTAGTGAAGAAGCAACAAATCCTTGATGATCCATATTGCAACAGCAACAGCTTGCAGTAGGATTGAAAGTGACAACATGACGCATGACCGGCTTGACACCCCCTGAGCCTACACAAAAACATGGCATCACAATATATACGTATGTGAAGTAAAGAGGAAAAACATGGCAGCTAATGTATGTAGAGCACATATGTCAGTATACATACATACCTGGATAAATGATATATGTGTCTTTACCGAAGAACTGTGCCTCTGAGGAAGCGCTTATTGTAGTAGGCCGACGAATAGCGCGGCTCGTAGAGTGATGGATCGTGGCCGTCCTGCAGTCCATCCCACTCTAGCTTCGTCCACCAGTCTTCCTCGCAGTGGACAACTGGCCGACGATGGCTGTTGTTTTGAGTGTTGATCATTGGGAGCCGCTTGAGGCCCCAGCAGCTCCTGATCCTGACACTCTCAAGCATGGGTGCTATCATCTTGATTTCACATATCTCCTGCAGACTGAAGAGATCGTGAAGGAGGATGTGCTTAAGCTTTGGGAATTCCTTCACTGTATGGTCGACTCCTAGAGGCACAACGACATCATCCCATGGGAAGACTTGCTTGAGGTCACCGCACTGAGTGACGTGGAGAGTCTCTAATCTAGGCAAGTATGTGTTGCGTGACAATGGAAGGGCAAACTTGATTCTCGGACACTTGTACAAGTGTATGCTCTCTAGTGCTTCAAAACTGTCGCTGTTGTCATAAATTGATCCTTTGCTCCAAATGCAGGCAGCTACAGGGAGCTCTGATGCCCAAATGGTCTTCAAATAGGAAAATATATAATGCGTGCTAGTACTTTGGGAAGAACCAAACACTGCATGTAACTTTGGGCACCTCTCCACACGACACCATTTGATACCAAATGTAGCGTACCAAGGACCAGGTGGCTTTTTTGGTGTAACATCAAGGATGCATGAATTGTCATGCACGTGCAAGGAGTCAATGCACCGCAGTGTCACATAATGAATGGCTTTGATTCCCTTGTCGCTCTCCACATCTGTGAGGCTAATACTCTCGCCAATTTCCATATGGCAATCCATGGTTGGAGGCCATTCAATCTCATTATCAGAAGCAGAGCCCCCCTCTAGCAGGACATCACTGTAGAAGCATGGTTTGGGGACAACTTTAGCCTTGCTTGGGCCTTTAAATTTGCTACTACTAGTAGGTGGTATGTGCAGATCCAGATAAAGGCTTCTAGCTATCATGTCCTTTCCATATATATCTCCTCTAGTCAAGGACTGAATGAACCTTGCATCTCCTGTTACAACATAATTTTTGTGTTGGCTGTGTGAGGATTGAGAGTAACGGGGACGTGTGTCCTCTGCTTCAAGGGTGTCAATGCATAGCACTTCCAGTTGCCTTGTTCCTTCCCACCACAGTATTGAATGCAGCTTCTTGCAGCCCATCAGAAACATCTTCTTTAGTCCTGTCACCTGCACAACCTTATTACTAAGGTCAACTCTTCTAACTAATGTGCCCGATAGGTTGAGCTCCTCAAGGCTTGGTAGTTCTCCACGCAACAAGAAACTCTCTAAATGTGCACAACCAGACAAAGATATCTTCAAAAGTTTGTCTGAACTTGCATCTAAGCTGACTGTTTCAAGTGACGGAGGTAGTCCTTCTGGGCCTACATGATCCAACCCAACACAGCCATCTAGGACCAGAGTTCTTAGGCAAGTTGCAGAAGATAAGCTCGGCAAAACTTGTATGGTACTATTACAAGACAGATCGAGGAGCTCTAACTTCTCCATATCTGTGAATTCATCTTCTTTGCCTGTCTCCCAAGGGCTGGTAGGCTCAATCACTCGAAGCTTGCGAAGGTTCTGCAATTGTCTCCAAGCAAGGTGGCTGCGCCAGATACTTCCCTTCTTTATATGGACCTCCCTAATATTTGATGCCTTCTTCTCTGTAAGATTTTGTGATAGATCAAATTTCCAATCAGTGTGGCTTATATCCAGCACCCATAGGTTCTCAAAAACTTTCAATATTGGTCTCCCTTGCTTGTCCCCCTCTTCCCGCCCTTGATCTTTGCAGTGGTCTAGTCCAAGGAATCTTAGGCTATGGCAACAACTGAAAGGAGGCGAATAAAAGCTGAATTTGCATCCATAGAGCTTCAACACATGCAGTCTCTCTGACCGTTGAAACATTTCATGAGGTAAAGTTGTGTCTATCTTCCCTTTGAAAACAAGAAAAAATGATGTTAAATTTTGAGATAGTGTTGTTAAGTTTTCCTTGTCTCCACTGTCAGATGTATAGGTGACTGACTTCCAAACATCTGTGTGTTCATGACCCCAAAAGTGAACTGGACGAGAGGAAAATTCCATTGTTTGCATTTGTTTATGGAGAGCTATGGAAACCTCCCAGGATTCATCATCATCTAACTGACCTTGTTGTCCGATAATGCCATCGCAAACCCAATAGTTGGAAGCGTGGGTAGCCCAGTTGTAGTCCATGTTACCGCCACCCATTTCATGCAACCACAAGATATATGTGATACACTTGGCAGCTATTTCTAGGTTGATGCTCTGCTTCTGCTGCATGTGCTTGACAACTTCTGTAGCCTCTTCCAATATTAGTTGAGCAGTGTCTCGTTCGAACCACCAGGAAATATTCCTATAGATACATAGATGTGAACTGTCCACCTTTTCTTTTATTTCTGGGTTGACCCTGAAGCCTTCCTTCTCTTCTGAAGGTCCACAATACTTTATTATTATTAGTGCGATTACTATACCACACAGGATACTCAGGATAATGGAGGAAGCCAAAATCTGCCATGTCAACTGTACTGTCACTTCCGTTGTGAAAAACCACCAAACAACTAAGGTCCATGATGGTTTGATATATCTCTCTGGTGACCTCTGCTATCTCAATTCTAGAGCCTTCATCTAACCCGCTGAAATCATCTTCCCTGTCTTGATTATCAAAAACCGCCATTAGCCTCTGACTCTGAGGAAGCTTGAGTTCGTCAACGATTGCCCTCTGGAGTGCCCTTCGGCTCTTCCACCTGGAGCAGTCAATGTGGATGATCCTGTCAAACTTGTTCATGAGAGAAGGTGGAGGGTGCTCTGCTATAGCTCTGAGCACAGGAGGAGCAGCCAATCGATCCCATCCATCGAAGTAGATGGCCTTGTGTGCACTCCTTCCGGTATCCTCCAAGTAAGGGATTATTGTTTGTACCGCCTCCTTGATTGTATACACGCCACTAGGAGGGAGCGCCTGCATTAAATTAATTATTATTTGACGCCAATTAATTATGGTTCACTTGAGAGTCCACAAATGTACTAGTAGGTTACTCCGCTGTTCTGATTAAATCGATTAATATGTGCTAGCTGCACATGTACGTAGCCGGTAGCCGCAGTTAAGTTCTGGTTATAGCAACACGAAATACGCCTCTTGGTTTTCATTATTATTTATACACACCAATGGTCAGGCAGGCTACGCGTGTTGGATGGTGGGCATGCGATGACAGTTGCTACTCCATTCGTGTGCTACATCCAACGCACCTACTGGGCTTCCAAAGAAAATGTAGATGTGATGCAGCGCCACAATTGTTGGCTCTCTAGTACTGGAGCCGGCGAAGCCACACACACCAAATGCACACGCCGTTGGAAGTGTGCACTTCCGAGCTATCGTCAATGGTGGAAATCAAAATGAGGTTTCACTCTATTTTTTTGTCTCATGCCAATTGATCCTGGAGTCCTCGTACACGCGAGTGCCCGAATAGTTAAGGGCCGGATTGAATCCCTCTATGATTCTTAAAATCAGATTGAATTTTTGTTATATTTTTGTTCTATTTGTAATTTCTAGAAAACTATTTATAGATGTGGCTCAATTTCTGAGAAATAGAGACACCTCAAGAAGTCAATTTATAGAGGCTCAGTCGTCTCTAAAAATTCAATTTTCTAGGGGGCTGAAAGACTGTCGCCACTACAAATCCTTCTCTACACATAGCTAGGTCAGCTACCTTATGAAGAAGTGCTACCCAGACTCATGGTGTTGTACCTCCCACTATGGTTTTTTTTTTTGGCAACAATAAAGTGTTCTCATTGTCGAAACGATATAACACCGTTTCTCGTTTTTGGTGCAGAGCCGGAGTACCACGTCGTTGCCCATGCCGCTGTAGAGTATTGCTTGCTTTATCAAGTTCTCCTCGTTTCGATTGTTAGATTGACCGCCGTTTATTTTGATAATGTTAGTGCAGTCTATATGACCACCAATCCGGTTTATATATATACCAACGTACGAAGAACATCAAAATCACATCCACTTGTTTCACGGGAAGGTAGCTGTGCACAGCCGATTTTCACTGGAAGCGCACGGTGGCTTGTAGAATCCAACCTTGGCAAGTTTTGCTACATCCGTCTCCAATACGTGATTTTCGTTTAAAATGTGATCCGATCTCGTGGAGAAATAGATTAATTATGTGGGAAAATACATTTGTGTCCATCCTTACTAGCCTTAAGATAAATTTCTTTTGTATAAAAGTTTTCTTCGCTTGAACCCACCTTTTTATTTCTGGGCGTTGTAAGTGCAATCAAGCTCTAAGTGGGTTTTTGGCGTTGATGACCACCGAATTAGGGGACTAATAAGATTTACGAAGATGACATGCAGGAAATAAGATAGGGAGTTGATGTTCAGGTCCAAAGGCATCCAATGAGCTAGATGGTGGTGTTTCCGGATCAAGACGTTTAAATTATTTCATATTTTGAATCTTGAGTTTAGGAAATGCCGTACTATTAAGAGGGATCCTAGGATTCTTGGGTACCTGTGGACCAAGTGCTCTAAACATCAAATCAGACACAAATCATCACTCCAAGCCTGACCAACCAACTCTTTTTCGAGGTTTCACCCTTTTGCTGTCAGGTTGGCGCGGCAGTGCCGCGTGTCCGTGCGGCAAAGGTGCCACACTTAAACCCGACCGTTGGGACTTTGGGGTATAAATACCCATCCTACCCCTCCCACAACGGTCACCTGGCTCACTCTTCTTCTTCCTCCCGACCAGAACAGCCAGGGGCACCTATTGCTCTCTCTCTCACCTCCATTGAAGCACCTTGAGCTCCCCACTCAATCTCTCACTTCCCACCAGGGATTTTTGAGGGAAACAGCTGCAAACTTCGATTAGAGACCGGATCTACTACTTCCTGCACTCAAAAGAGCATTTGGTCCACGTTTGGCCGGAACCCTAGGGTTCTTTACTCTTGGAGCTTGCTCCTAGACGGCTAGGCGTCGCCCTTGAGCTTGCCACCTTCATGTGGTAGCCTTGGGAGGTTTGTAACCTCACAACAACAGCAATACATTACCCCACATCTCTAGGGTTAACTCCCTAGACTTGTGAACGAGGGAAAAAGCAAGCCGGTGGGCAAGCTAAGCCTTGTGTGGCAACCTCAACAACGTGGACGTAACCCAGCCTGTGTGGCGACGGTGAACCACGGGTTAAATCCTTGTGTCACTCGTGTTCTTTACATTCTTGCATATTTTGTCTTGTGAGATAGGGCTTCGACCCGATCTACCTTGTTGCAGGGTTTCAGTCACCTCTGGGTATATTTCTGTGAAGTATTTGTGTGCAGGAACTAGGGTGAATCACAAGTGCAAAGGGCTCGCTCTCGATTCACTTTCGAAGTCACCTCTGTCGGGTGACCCTTGGATTTGCCGCCGTGGGACGCGGCAGTGCCGCGCCCCCGCCGCCGCCCAGGGCCTCGCCTTCTTCGTTCTCGTCTCGTCCGTATATTTTCACGCGGTGCGCCGCGCCTATACGCGCTGCCACGCCCCCCCTGACCGACAAAGGCGCTAAAGTTTCAACAGTCGATTTTAGGGGGTCAGCCTATTCACCCCCCTCTAGGCTTCCATCAGATCCTACAAGTGGTATCAGAGCTAGGATACTTCGTATACGCTTCACCGCGTGAAGTATGGACGCGCCGGAGGGATCGAACAAAGGAGGCAAGACCACCGTTCCCGTGGAGGAGGTGGAAGCTAGCAGCAGCGAGCTTTCTCTTGGTATAGCCAGCGAGAGCACCATCAAGGGTGATGCCACCGATGCCGAGAGAAAAGCTACAAGACTAGCAAGATGAAACACAAGATGGTAAGAACGAGAAAAGAAGAAGCTTGAAGATCAAGCTAGCATCAAGCTTGCCGAGAAGCTTCAAAGAAAAGATCAAAGAAGATTGATTCGTGAGGCAAGAGCTACTAGAAGGGCAGCTAGAGAAAAGCAAAGGCAAGAAGAAGAAGTGGAGTCAAGTGAGCTATCAAGTAGCTCGAAGATGGAGATGATGATATCTCCTACAACAAGAACAAGAAGAAGAAAGAAAAGAAGAAGGATGAGAGCAAGCGTCAACAACAACAAATTTCTTTGCTATATCCTTTAACTATTCTTCTTATTTGACTAACCGCGATAAGAAGTCATTCATCAATGTGCCCGCGGGAAAGTTGCCCCGTTTCGATGGGACCAACTATGCCAAGTGGAAGCACTTGATGAGAGCCTATCTTAGCGCCCTTCACCCCGGTCTTTGGAAAGTTGTGTGCAGTGGATTTCAGCCACCAGGTGAACCCCAAGGAACCAACAAATGAAGAGCTAGCAGCTGCCCACATCAATGGTCAAGCCACAAGCATTCTCCTAAGTGCTCTAGAAGGCAATGAGTACAATAGGGTGATGAATGTCAATGAAGCAAAGAAGATTTGGGACACTCTAGTACTTGCACATGAATGTGTAGACAAAGTGAGAAAGGCCAAGATTGACTTGTTGAAGGCCAAGCTCAACCGATTTGTGATCCTTGAGGGAGAAGGAGCCCAAGAAATGTTTGATTGGTTGATGGTGCTAGTTGGCAAGATTAGAGGATTTGGAGATGAGGATCTAGATGACCACACCGTTGTCAAGATTATGCTTGAGGCATACACACCTAGAAATGACATAGTGGTCACCTTGATTCGTGATAAGAAGAGGTTTGAGCACTTCACTCCAAATGATGTGCTTGGTAGGCTGCTCACCTATGACATGCAAAGAGAGGAGGCAAATGAAAGAAGAAAGCTTGGAGAGTTGCAAGCAAAGCTTGAGGGAGTCAAGATCAAGGATGTGGCTCTCAAAGCGACCAAGACAAGCAAGCCAAGCTCCTCCAACAAGGTCAAGGGTAGCAAGCAAGCATCTACAAGTCAAGACAAAGAAATGAAGAAGATGTAAGAAAATATTGATGCAACCTCTTCCTCAAGTGATGATGAAGATGATGGGGCTGATTACAAGAAAATAGATGACATAGCCCTATTCTTGAAGAAGTATGGGAAGGGGATGAAGGCAAATGGCTACAAGATGGTGCAACGAAGATTCCCAAACAAGAAAAAGAGAACATGCTTCAACTGTGGCAGCACCGAGCATTTTGTTGCCGATTGTCCTTATGAAAACAAGAACAACAAGTACAAGAAGGACAATGGCAAAGACAAGAAGCAAGACTATAAGAGAAAGGGAAGGAACATGGGTGAAGCTCACATCGGCCATGATGGGACTCAACTAAAGAGACAAGTGAAGAGGAAGTTCATGTTGCAACATTTGCTATGCAAGAGACCTCTACACCCAAGCTCTTCAACAACATGACCGATGATGAAGATGAGGAAGAAAATGACTCCACTCATGTTTGTCTTATGGCCAAGCATGAGAAGGTAAAACCTAAATCCAAACCTTCTCCCTCTCTTAGTGATGAATCTAGTGATCTTAGTGAAAGCTCTAGTGATGATAGTGAATCTAGTGATGATGAGGAATATGTTAGACTCACAAAGAACCTAGATCCCAAAACTAGAGGCTTTCTTGCTCAACTAATGGCGGATTTAGAAAGTATCCAAGCGGAGTTAGCAACTAGAGATAGTCAACTTAATAGACTTGAAAAGCTCTATGTTGATAACAAGGATGCTCTTGTAGCTGAGAGAAGTGAGGTGGCCTCCTTGCAAAAGAGCCTAGCTAATGAGCAAGGAGACCATGCTCTCACAAAGAAGGCTATGGTTGCCCTTAATGAGAAATATTGTGACTTGCAAGACAAGCACAAAGAGCTTAAAACCAAACATAGCATTCTTTGGGAGAGCAACTCACAGCTCCTAGCCACAGAGGATACCTCTACTCCCTCCACTAGTCAAGGTTGTGGTAAATGCTATAATGTTGATATGAATGCTTATGCCACTAACCTTGCCAACATGAAAGCAATGGAGAAAGAGATCACTAGGCTCACTGCTTTGGTGAAGAAGGAAAGTGAAACTGTCAAGCCAGCTGTGAGCAACAAGGTTGAGGCTCCAAAGAAGCCCAACTACATTGATGGAAGAAATTCAAGAATCAAGGATGGACTTGGACACAAGCATGGAAACAAAACCAATGGTCGAAAGCTGATCAATAGTGTTGAATGTGTCAAATTCTTGAGCAAAGACATAGTAGGTACAGAGAGACCACGCACAGTCTTGGACACAAGCCAACCCGAGCTGCTCATGCGCCATACGCGGGCAAGCGTGCCGAGGAGGACGGGCGGCAAAGTGCGCGCCCCAAGAAAAGGGAAGGTCACCTACATAGCCCCAGCTCAGAATAGACCCAAGAAGATGGTCCAAAAGCCTGTGAAGAAGGTTCACAAGTCAGAAAATCTTGTGCAGGCTGTTCCAAGAGGCTACTCCTATCAATCAAAGGCAAAAGCAAGCAAGTTGGACTCCAATCCTTGCTTTGAAGTGAAGGCAAACAACAAGGGGGAGGTGTTTGCAAAGTACATGGGCAGTGAAAGAAAACTTTATTGTAACACCTCTATATGGGTTCCCAAAGTTCTTGTGACTAAGGTAAAAGGTCCCAAGAATCTTAGGGGACCTAAACTTGTGAACTAAACTTGTTTTGCAGGCATACTCCTCCGGTGGGTCAAGTTGGGTGTTTGACAGCGGCTGTACAAATCATATGACCGGAGAAAGGAGTATGTTTTCATCATATTCCCAAACCAACGATGAGAGGAACAACATAAGGTTTGGAAATGATGATGTAAGAAGCGTGATCGGTCTTGGTAAAGTTGCTATCACTCATGAGCATGATATTTCAGATGTCTTGCATGTTGATTCGTTGGGATACAATTTGTTGTCGGTCTCATAATTATGTGAGAAAGGCTACAATTGTCTCTTTACGGATGTTGGTGTGGAAGTCTTTCGCAGGAAGGATTCCTCTGTTGTCTTTACAGGCAAACTCAAGAATAAGCTCTACATAGTTGATTTCAACAAAAGTAAAGCTAAGCTTGAGACCTGTCTAATGGCAAAATCTAGCATGGGCTGGTTATGGCATCGCCGTCTAGCATATGTTGGCATGAGGAACTTGGCCAAACTGCAGAAAGACAACCACATCATTAGACTAACAAATGTTGATTTTGACAAAGACAGGATATGTGGACCTTGCCAAGCCGAAAAGCTAGTAGGTGCACCTCACCCACCAAAGAGCGTGATGACCACTACTCAACCGTTGGAGTTGATACACATGGATCTCTTTGGACCGGTGGCCTACCTTAGCATCGGGGGTAACAAATATGGACTTGTTATTGTTGATGACTACTCCGCTTCACTTGGGTTTTCTTTGTCTTTGATAAGTGTCAGGTACAAGAGAAGGTGAAAACCTTCATCAAGAGGGCACAAAGAGAATTTGGTCTACTTGTCAAGAAAGTGAGAAGTGACAATGGGACCGAGTTCAAGAACACCCAAGTTGAAGAGTTTCTTGATGAAGAGGGCATCAAGCATGAGTTTTCAATTTTGCATATACCACTCAACAAAATGGTGTAGTAGAGAGGAAGAACCGTACACTCATAGAGATGGCAAGGACAATGCTTGATAAATACAAGACTTCAGACATATTTTGGTGTGAAGCCATCAATACCGCTTGTCATGCCATCAACCGCCTCTACTTACACAAGAAACTCAAGAAGACTTCATATGAGCTCTTAACCGGTAACAAGCCTAAGGTGTCATACTTTAGGGTGTTTGGATGCAAGTGTTTCATTCTAAACAAAAGGCCCCGAACCTCTAAGTTTGCACCTAAAATTGATGAAGGTTTTCTTCTTGGTTATGGGTCAAATGAGCATGCCTATCGTGTTTTCAATCAAACCACCGGTAGGGTTGAAATCACTATAGATATGACATTTGATGAATCTAATGGCTCTCAAGTAGAGCAAGTTGATCAAAGTGTTGTAGGAAAGGAGGATCCACATTGTGAGACAATCAAGCAATTGGCTATTGGTGACATAAGGCCTCAAGAAGATCAAGCTAATGGAGAGGAGGATCCACCCGTTGTTGTTCTTTGCACAAGATTCCGCCGACGTACTCGACGACCAAGTGCGGCAAGACGCCCATTGGAAGTGTCGGTAGCGGCGATGCTGCACCATCATCGCGGCAAAGGCCGCGCCACCTACCTCGGCAACAACCGATCCACCGCATCACTGTTCAACCACTTGATCTTGCTCCAATTCTTGAAGCCGATGATGAATATGTTGAAGATCAAGAAGAACATGCGAGAAGGCATTGATCACCCACGACTACGACAAACGATTCAACGGGATCATCCCGTTGACAACATCCTTGGGAGTCTTCGAAAGGGAGTTACTACTCGATCTCATCTAGCTGCTTTCTGTCAATATTTCTCGTTTGTTTCATCTTTGGAACCGCAGAAAGTAGAAGATGCTCTCAAGGATCCCGATTGGGTGTTGGCCATGCAAGAAGAGCTCAACAACTTCAAAAGAAATGAAGTATGGGACTTGGTGGAAAGACCCAACACTAACATCATTGGTACCAAGTGGGTCTTCCGCAACAAGCAAGATGAAGATGGGTTGGTGACAAGAAACAAGGCAAGATTGGTTGCTCAAGGCTTCACTCAAGTAGAGGGCTTGGACTTTGATGAGACATATGCACCGGTGGCAAGACTAGAAGCAATTCGCATTCTTCTAGTCTTCACTGCCCATCATGACTTCAAGCTATTCCAAATGAATGTCAAGAGTGCATTCCTCAATGGTCCACTACAAGAGGAGGTGTATGTTGAGCAGCCACCCGGTTTTGAAGACCCCAAGTTTCCCAATCATGTCTACAAGCTTCGTAAGGCGCTCTATGGGCTTAAGAAAGCACCTAGAGCATGGTATGAATGCCTTAAGGATTTCTTGCTCAAACAAGGCTTTGAAATAGGCAAAGCTGATCCTACTCTCTTCACTCATAAAGTTAGCAATGATATCTTTGTATGCCAAATATATGTCGATGACATAATATTTGGTAGCACTAACAATATGTATGTTGAGCAATTTAGTAGGACAATGACCAAGAGATTTGAGATGTCCATGATGGGTGAGCTAAAGTACTTCCTCGGGTTTCAAGTCAAGCAAATGGAGGAAGGGACATTCATTTGCCAAATAAAGTACACCCATGACATGCTAAAGAAGTTTGATATGACTAAGGCGAAGCCAATCAAAACTCCAATGCCAAGCAATGGACATCTTGATCTTGATGAGGAGGGTCTAGCCGTGGACATGAAGGTATATCGCTCCATGATTGGATCTTTGCTTTACCTTTGTGCATCTAGGCCGGACATAATGCTTAGTGTGTGTATGTGTGCTCGTTTTCAAGCCAATCCAAAGGAATGTCACAATGTGGCTGTTAAGAGAATCTTGAGATACTTAGTCCTCACTCCTAACCTTGGCTTGTGGTATCCCAAGGGTTCCAAGTTCAATCTACTTGGCTATTCGTGATTCGACTATGCCGGTTGCAAAGTAGATCGAAAAAGCACTTCGGGGACATGTCAATTCCTTGGGACGGTCCTTAGTGTCTTGGAGCTCTAAGAAGCAAAATTGTGTAGCCCTTTCCACCGCCGAGGCGAGTATGTTGCAGCCGGTGCATCTTTGTGCTCAACTACTTTGGATGAAGCGGACCTTAAAGGATTACGGATGTCATTTCACAAAGATACCTCTTCTTTGTGACAACGAGAGTGCCATCAAACTCGCAAATAACCCGGTAGCACACTCTAGAATAAAACACATAGACATCCGTCATCACTTCTTGAGAGACCACGAACTCAAAGGAGATATCGCAATTCGCCATGTGAGCACCGAAAAGCAACTAGCCGATATCTTCACCAAGCCTCTCGATGAGTCAAGGTTTTGTGCTTTTGCGTAGTGAGCTAAACATTCTCGATTCTCGTAACTTGGTTTGAATTCCAACACACATGCGGTTTGTTTGAAACACTAGATCGACATAGGAAAAGTTTGTGAAAACTTTCATATTGTGTTTCAAATTTGATTTCAAATTCTAATCCGAAATTCAATGCCATTGTTTCGTATTGATTATCCGTTCTCGGAATGAATTTTGGTGTCTCGTGATCAAGTTTGAGGAGAAATAAGTCAAACGTGGTAATATATTTGCGGGACAAGAGGGATGGAGCGGCGGGTCGTGTGCCGCACTGCGGCGGTCTTGCAGCACGGGCACGGCGGTCGCATCCATGCACGGCGGTCTCGGCCCTGGTGTGTCGGACCCTTTTTGTCCGAACCGTTTTCGGGCCAAACTTTCTTCTTTCCTTTTCTACCCCTGGCCCGACCGGTTTTCTTCCTTCTCCTCTGCCCGAAACCCTCACACGCCCGCACTTCCTCTCTCTCGCGCGTGAAGGCCGCCGCCCGCTCGCTCGCCGCACGCCGCCGCCCCGGGCGCCAGCGCCGTAGCGGTGCGCGCGCCGCCGCCCCCGCCGGAGTTCCTGCTCGTCCCGGCCGGCCGTGCTCTCTCTCCTCGAGCACCTACTTTTCTTCTCTCCTCACTCCACGAAGTCAATAGCAAGGTAATCCTAACCCTAGCTTCATGGATTTTTGCCCGATCTATGCGATTGATTGATTTTAGTCATGGATTCTTGCTCCTAGATGCTTAATAGATGGTAGGAAAGTGTTCTTGATAGTTGGAATCGCTTAGTTTGACATTTCCATGACTTGAATAATTTAGGGGGAGGGCACGGCAATGCCGTCCCCAAATAGAACCTCACAGTTCTTAGCTGATTTCAACAACAAATATTCCCCAAATTATTCACCAAATAATGATGATAAACTTGAAATTTTAAATATCAAAGAATAGTTTCCTCCCTCTATTTACTTTGTGAGGATGAAATCCATGCCTAAAGTTGATTTGCAATCAAATTTGTGAATTTGTATCTGAAATTGTGATAGCCAAGTGACCTATGTTGAGTAGATGCATTAGAAAGTTTATTAAATTGAATTTTGACGACATTTGAGCAAGAGGGAGCGGCAGTGCCGCATGCTTCACACGGCAGTGCCGTGCCTCCTGCACGGCAGTGCCGCGTGGCCCAGGATCTGATCCTGGACAGCTTGTTCAAAATCATCAAAATTTATTTTTCTAACCTTTCTTGCATAGATTTGGTCATTTTACTTCCTATCCTATGCAGGTTTACGATCAAACTCTAAATTTTGCATAGATGGACCCCGGAAGTGATCCTCATGGCAAGAGGAAGATGAGGGTCAAGGTTGTGGAGAAGAGAGGCCGTGGAAGGAAGAATCTGAACAGGGGGGGCGGTGGCGACGGCGGTGGGTCGGTTGGACTCAGCGAGGAGCAGCGGAAGGCGAGTATGGGTACACCATTGTGCCCGATGGTGACCAAGGCACCCCGAGCACCTTGTCAATCTATGGCAGCAGATTACATGGTGCCGGTTGAGGGTGTATTTGAGATGGCAGCTCCTGCAAATGATCCACCAATTCCAGTTGTGAGCTACCTCAGGAAGCAGAGGGAGGTGGCCGATGCTAGAGAAGTCAATGTCTATGCTGATGAGCAGACAGAAGGCATTGATGAGAGGTTTTGGGTGGCTTTTCACTCAGACTTCTATCTCACAGTCCTTTTCCACTCCACCAAGAGCAAGATCACCACTGTGCACTACATTGACTTTGAGAGGATGACAGAGAAGGAGGAGGATGCCTTCAATGAGGCAATTGAGGCTTGTGAGAGATTTGAGCTGACAGACATCATGTCCTTCAAGCATGATTGGAATGAGGAGATTCTGAGTCAGTTTCATGCCACTTATCACTGGAACAAGTAGTCTGACACAATTCACTGGATGACTGACAGGAAGCACTATAGGTTGGACTTTGTCACCTTTTGTCAGATACTTGGCTTTGGGGCTGATCACGCGCGTATACGGATATATACATGAGATTGATGCTATTGAGATCAAAGTGATCAAAGATTCTTTGGGCAAATCCAAGGGATGCTAATGGTAAGAGAAAGGGGTTGAAGGACTTCTTCTATGTAATGAACAACCTCTACAGATGCACCATTGACCCCAAGGATGGGGCAGCCTCAGATGTGAATGGCTATGCTAGGAACCTCTTAGCCCACTTCAAGAATGATGTGACCTTCAATGTTGGGAGGTTCATTTAGAGGTAGCTAGCAAATGCCCTAGATGATGCTAGAAGGAATCTGCCATATGCTCCCTACCTCATGTTTATCATTGAGAGGGTCACAGGGAACATCTATCCCAAGGACTGCTTCCACACGTCTATAACATAGAGAAGACCCATGGCTTGGATGGAGGGAAGACCAGTGGCAGATCCACAGTAGGAGGCACCTCAGCTGGCAGAGAGGACTTAGAGGAGCCCTCTAGCTCTAGACCCAGGAGGCATAGTGGCTCTCGATCCAAGATCAAGAAGTGGATCAAGGCCATCTTTGGGCACTGCGCATATTCAGCTCAGCAGACTTATGAGATGCGCAGGGGAGGTGAGGCGGGCATTCAAGAGTGTCGAGGGGAGAAGCAAGGACTTCAGTTCCACCTGCTATTCCTAGGCCACAGCAGTACGACCTCCCAGAGCTTTCAAGGACCAGCAGCTCAGACCAGGACCTCTCAGACCTGCTTGGCTCGTTCTCTCAACAGATCCCAGCTCGACGCTCCACTCGTCGCTCCGCGCGAGCCAGTGCTGCTATTTTCGAGGAGGGCGAGGACACCGCTTCCGGTCGCGAGGACACTAGTGAGGAGTGACTCCGCTCTCTTTTCTTCTCTTTTCTATGATCTTTTTGGTGCTTGACGCCAAAGGGGGGGAGAAAATTAGAAGAAATGAGAGGGGTCAAACTTTTCGACATACGGATGTTTCGAGGGAGGATGATGCAAAGGTGATCTTCGTGTTTAGATCTTTTGAGAGTAGCTTGTTAGGTGTGAGTTCGAGAGAAACTCTATTTTATGTAATATTGCCACCTATGACTTGTTATTTTCGGATTTGGTCCGTTGAATGCTTAAACTCGTGTTAGATAATTTCTTGCAAGTTTAATTTCTTTTATCATGTCATATATCTTTGTGGATATGTTTACGTAAATACGTCGTGCCGATAGGCACGGTGTGCCGTGCCTCTGGCGCGGCGGGCCGCGCACATCGGTGCTTGCATGACAACCTCTTTGTGCTCGATCGGTTTTATTTGTCATATGCATCACGGATATATTTTTATGACACCCTGTTGAGCATCCCACGGCAACCATGGATGTAGGGGAGGCCTTGCACACTTTCTAAATGTGTGACTTGACTTTTATGTCAAAATGAGAATTCAAATATCACTTACACTTTTAGGGGAGGCCTCACTACACCTAAATATGTGAAATTGACCTTTTATGTTAATATTGAGAATTCAAAACTCACTCACATATTTAGGGGAGGTTCCTACATCCTTGGTCATCGAAATCTAAGTTTGACTTTACATCTTATGTAAGCTCTAATTTGGTTGTCATCAATCACCAAAAAGGGGAGATTGTAAGTGCAATCAAGCTCTAAAAGTGGGTTTTGGCGTTGATGACCACCGAATTAGGGGACTAATAAGATTTACGAAGATGACATGCAGGAAATAAGATAGGGAGTTGATGTTCAGGTCCAAAGGCATCCAATGAGCTAGATGGTGGTGTTTTAGAATCAAGGCGTTTAAATTATTTCATATTTTGAATCTTGAGTATAGGAAATGCCGTACTATTAAGAGGGATCCTAGGATTCTCGGGCACTGTGGACCAAGTGCTCTAAACATCAAATCGGACACAAATCATCACTCTAAGCGACCCGACCAACTCTTTTTCGAGGTTTCACCCTTTTGCTATCGGGTTGGTGCGGAAGCGCATTGGCGACTTACGCCTCCTGTGGCGGTGCGGCGTGTCGATGCGGCGGTGCCACACTTAAACCCGACCGTTGGGGCTGTGGGGTATAAATACCCATCCTACCCCTCCCACAACGGTCACTGGCTCACTTCTTCTTCTTCCTCCCGACCAGAACAGCCCGGGAGCACCTCTTGCTCTCTCTCTCACCTCCATTGAAGCACCTTGAGCTCCCCACTCAATCTCTCACTTCCCACCGGGGATTTTTGAGGGAAACAGCTGCAAACTTCGATTGGAGACCGGATCTACTACTTTCCCCACTCAAAAGAGCATTTGGTTCACGTTTGGCCGGAACCCTAGGGTTCTTTACTCTTGGAGCTTGCTCCTAGATGGCTAGGGCGTCGCCCTTGAGCTTGCCCCCTTCGTGTGGTAGCCTTGGGAGGTTTGTAACCTCACAACAACAAGCAATACATTACCCCCACATCTCTAGGGTTAACTCCTAGACTTGTGAACGAGGGAAAAAGCAAGCCGGTGGGCAAGCTAAGCCTTGTGTGGCAACCTCAACAACGTGGACGTAACCCCACATGTGTGGCGGACGGTGAACCACGGGTTAAATCCTTGTGTCACTCGTGTTCTTTACATTCTTGCATATTTTGTCTTGTGAGATAGGGCTTGACCCGATCTACCTTGTTGCGGGGTTTTCGTCACCTCTGGGTATATTTACGTGAAGTATTTGTGTGCGAGGAACTAGGGTGAATCACAAGTGCAAAGGGCTCGGCTCTCTCGGATTCGCGAGTCACCTCGTCGGGTGACCAGCGGCGGTGCGCGCCCCGCTGCTTCGGCCGGGCCTCGCCTTTGCTTTGTTCTCGTCTCTGTCGGTTATTTTCACGCGGCGATTGCCGCGCCTATCTGCGGCGAGTGCCGCGCCCCAGACCGACAAAGGCGCTAAAGTTTTAACAGTCGATTTTAGGGGGTCGACCTATTCACCCCCTAGGCTTCCATCGATCCTACAGATGTAACCATGCTTTACGTCCCATAATTGGTCGTTCAAAAAGGGACAATTTTATACTATCTCGTATCAAATTATAGTTGGTTTGTGTCACATATCATAATTGGGCCCGTCGGGATCGGGCTAGGGCAGCCCAAACCGACGACGGCCGGCCCACTAGGGTGCGTGTTTGTGTGGGGGGTGTGGGGGGCAGCGTCGCCATGTCATCATCGTTTCTGGCTTCGCTTCGTCGTCAAGATAGGATTATTTTAGGACTTTTTGGTGTGCAAGGTATATTCCAACTCTATAAGAAAAACCCTTATTAGGAAATAAATAGGATTGCTTGTAAAAGGTATTCGGCCATATAAGGAAACCTTTAGAGAGATTGCTTGGATTACAAGTCCCACTAAGAGGGCTATAGAAGTAAGAGGTCTGTAATCTCTTAGGGAGACAAGCAATAAAGAAATAATCTCGGGTTTCGGCTCCCTGCTTCCCCGGCGCCGCGCACCGCCGCCCGCTATCGGGTGGCCACCGCCGCCACCGCTTCCTCCCCTCCTCCTCCCCAACCGCCCCTCCATCACCACCACCACCCTCTCCCTCGCCGCTGAGTTCGCCGCCCCCGCCCCCGACGACGCCATTGACATGACTCCAACCCTGTCATCCTCTAGCTAGACGAGGGCAGTGATGTTGTTCAAGGTGACGCACCGGCCGTCATCGACAATATCGTGGCACCTGATGCTTCGCCCTCCCCACAGACGTCTGCAACCGCGTAGGAGCCCCCGGCAGCTCGGTGGCACCACCGCGGGCGCCCCTACCCCGGTCACCGGACCTACCACCCCTCTACATTGTGCGCCTCGATGTCCCGGAGTACGACGGTGGCGACCACCCCGACCTTTGGATTCACAAGATGGAGCTGCTGTTCGAGCTGAAGGACGACATCGATCCCAAGTTCTATGCCTGGTATGTCACTTTCCATCGACGGGTCCTGCGGCGATGCGGTTCCATAGGGCGTCCCGGAGGAGGCCGTTAGTCGAGTGGGATGCGTTCACCCACTACCTGCGGCGCGACTTCGGACCCCCCATCATCACCGACACCACTAGGGAGTTCACGCCTCCTGCTCAGGAGGGCGGGCTGAACGACTACATCGACGCTTTTGAGGGATATGCAACTCCCATGGACCTCGAGAGCCAGCTTCACCGCGTCAGCCTCTTCGTCAGTGGCTTACGCGACACGCTTCGTACGGTGCTTGAGTGGTTCGAGCCACGTTCAATGGAGGAGGCCATCAACCTTGCACGCCGCTATGGCGACAAGTTGTCGGCGCCCGGCGGCGGCGGACTCCGGTGACCACCACAACTACAACATCGCCCGATGCAGCGACATCGACGCGACTCTAGCGGACCGGGCGCCAGGCCGGCGGTAGCAGCCCTTTGCCATGGAGGCGATCGACGACCAGACATTAGGCGACCTCCTCACCGAGCTACACCTGGGTGCCACGACGAAGCAAGAGCTCAGCATCATCACAAGCGCCATCGAGCACCAGGTGACTGCACCCGAGTGGAACCTCTACAACGGCATAGTAAGGTACTTCCACCGCTACTACGTCCCTACAGCTTCTGAGCTCCTCCAGAACCTTCTTCTCGATGGTGGCATCCCCCTGTATGACGTTGCAGTGGGCTTCCACCTCCCGACTCACCCACGCGAGGAGCAGACCTTTCCGGCGAGTGTGCTTCTCCTCATGGTGCGCCCGAACGTCCGGCTTGACGACATCACGGTGCTCCTCTTCGACGACAATGGCTAGGAGTTCCTGCTGCGCCGACAGCGTCGATGTCGACGTGCGATGGATGCGCCGGCGCCTGAGTTAGCCGCCCGTCAAGGCGGCCGGCGACCTCCCTCTACGGTCGCCTCCTTCGCCTCCACGTCATGCGGTCGTTTCCACTTTCGACATGTGTTCTGCGAGCACATCCATGCTTTGGTACACGTGCCATGCACCTATTACTTCCAGCACCCCAGGCATGCGCCAGACACTAGAGTTGTCTGGCATCCTCAGTGCCTCGATCATGAGGCGCGCGTGGATGGATCGGCCCTTCGTGCAGCCCCCGCTGAGCTATAAGTTCAGCATCTACTTCGGCAGCTTGCATTTCGACTTCTGTTTTGACGACGACGACGCTACGACCTGCAACGATGCCAACGGCAGTCGGGTCCTCTCATCGTCGACTACAGACCCGGCGTGGCGACTTCCCCGTCGGCATCGCCTTGGCGCCAACCGGTGGGTTGGCGGCGTGCCGCCTTGTCGAACAGTGGGGAGATGTCACGTGCCAAAAGTGGGCCCGTCGGGATTGGGCTAGGGCAGCCCAAACCGGCGACGACCGACCCACTAGGGTGGGTGGGGGCGTGGACCGGCGGTGCCGCCGCCACCACCGCCACATCATTATCGTTTCCACCTTCGCTTCGTCGTCAAGATATGATTATTTTATGACTTTTGGTGTGCAAAGGATATTCCAACTTTATAAGGAAAACCCTTATTAGGAAATAAATAGGATTGCTTGTAAAAGGTATTCGATCGTATATGTAAACCTTTAGAGATTACGTGGATTACAAGTTCCGCTAGGAGGGTATAAGTAACGAGTTTGTAATCTCTTAGGGGAGACAAACAATAAAGAAATAATCCCAGGTTTTCAGCTCCCTACTTCCCAGCGCCGCCGCGACCGCCCGTGCGTGCTCCGCCACGTCGCCACCCGCCGCCACCTCCTTCCTCCCCTCCTCCTTCCCAACCGCCCCTCCATCACCACCGCCGCCGCCGTCTCCCTCTCCCTCGCCACCGAGTTCGTCGCCGTTCTTGTCACCGACCCCGCTGGAATCGATCCGGATGCAGTGACGGTTTGACTTTTTTGACCGAAAGTTTAAGCACTCCATCTCTTATTCAAAAACCTTGTGCAAATATACGCAAATTTAAGTCATATTTGAAGAACCTTGTATAATAAAGACAGATCCACGACAAAAGAAATGACATTTTATAAAAAAAATTTGAATAAGATGAGTGGTTAAATATTTGGTTAATAAAGTCAAAGAATTAAATTTTGAAACAGAAGAGGGAGTATTAAAGATTTTAATAATTTCAGCCAAGACTTATAGGTTCTCGATGGATGATCTTGTTGATGGGCAATTTTTCTATTAGCACTTAAATGTGTCTCGAATCAAATTTTATGTGAACACCGAATAGTAAAATTTGGCATATTAAATAATATTATGTGGTTATACATAGACTCAGTGGCGGAGCCACCTATATGGCGAGCTATGGCGGAAAGAGCCCCCACCGGCGCACCCAAGCAGAACAGAAGCCGTGCGGACCACCGGCGGCGCCAGGTGTATGCCTGGGTATTCCTTGGAATACCCAAGATTTTGGCAAAACAATAAATACATGTATCTTATACATATATATTCTATTTTCTAATGAACCAAAAGCCCACAAACGAAGTAGTAGCAGCGAGCAGTCAAGGCAGAACTCCTCCCATCGACATCCTATTCAGACTGAGACCAATCTGCAGGCAGCACTTGTACAAGCACAGGACCATGATGAATGTCGTGATTAGTATTGCATATTTGCTTCGAAATTTTGTACATTTGGAATACCCAAATGTAAATTCCTGGCTCCGCCAATGGTGCGGACGTACGAGTACGACCGCGACGCCGGCAAGTATCGTACGTAGGACGTAGGAGGAAGTAGCACAGTGGACCACTGGTGGGCTTTTTTTTCTTTCATCTTTGCCTTTTGGGCCTTCCTAACTGAGCCTAGAATATGGATCGATCATCCACGAGACAGCATACTAGACTACTGTGTCTGTGACCTGTACCGCGCCGGCATTGCAATCCGATCGTAGGCGGTATCCTAGGAGGAAAAAACACCATCTCCATCCGCGTGTGTTCCGGCGATCAGACTGTCCGCGTGACTTCGCCGCCTCCGCCTGCTGCCGGCCCTGCCGCCTCCCAGCCTCCGGGCTCTGGCGATCAGACTTGATAATGATAAAATCATGAAGCGCTTTCAAGCCTTAAACATTGAAGGATGAATCTTCCTCGCCACCTTGCCGCACTTAGTGCTTGCATGGTATGTTCAGTTAATTGTCCACGTACCACTGTTTGATATTTTTAAATAATGGTGACTTCCCGATTGCTAGTGAACTTATACATATATCCAGGGATGTTATCTATATCATTAATTTTCTTCGATTGAATAATACATGCTACAGAAATGTATGGCTTGTCTGAAATATCACGTGAAGTTGCAAAGGATATAACTAACATCGTTTATACATGCATGCAAGCATGCATCGAGATGGACGACACTAAGTTGGATGCTATACCTCAGCATGCAGCTCGTGTGCTTGTGGCCCGGCCTGAGCATGGCACGGCCCGTTCCCCCTTCATGCCCATGCCGGCCCGAAGCATGCAGCAGGCCGTGCTTGGGCCGACCCTTGGCCCGCCGGGCGGCACGGCACAACCTGGTTTATAGGAGAGGCCTGGTGTAGGCCCGGAACTAAGCAGTATGCATGGCAAAGGCATCTATTCCCAGCTCCTAGATGCCTCGACATTCTCCCACAAAAATCCACCAGCCCTCAACCCTAACATTTCACCTCGTCACCTGGAACCCTCCCTCGTGCCATCACGGGTCTCTCGCTTGCCTCATCCCCACACCGCTCCAATCCTTCCCTCGTCAAACGCAGCAGCCCGAGAGATAGAGCTCCTTCTCACGCTCCTCTACCTCAACCATCTCCTCCAGAGCTCCGCCTCCACCTCACCTCGGCCGCCTCTTCGACTGCACGATGGTGTTGTCTTCCTGCACGGCACCCGCACGAGAGCAGCAGCAGCTACAGCTTGAGGAGCAGATCCGATAGGCCGTCACGGAGGCGCACGCGCGGAAGCATGGTGCAGCATCATGCGGGCAATGAGGCCATCGCCCGTGGGGATCCAAGCCACGCTTGGCCACCACCTGGCCTGCCTCCTCGTTGTACCTGCCCGGATCCGGCCGGTTGCTACCCGCCCACCACCTCCCACGGCCGCTGGCTCGGTAGCTCGCACGACCTCCCCTCCTTGCCTCGCTCTCTCTCTCACTGTGGTTGCGGGCCTCGGGCCGACACGAAGCGTCCACATGTCATGCTTGGGCCGGCTAGTAGGCATGGCCCGATAAGTGTCCACATGTCGTGCTTGGGCCGGCTAAGCAGGATCGTGTCGTAGCGCGTCGTGCCTATCATGTGCCCGTGCCATGCCATGCTGGGTCGGCCCATTGTTCAAATTTATTGGAAGCCAAAGGTTTTGATCCCCACTGGTCATGTCGGGCTTGGTTTCATAGCAAGAAACCATGTTGGCGAGATGTTGTTCTCCGGATGGTTCAAACGACAAGCGATGCAGGTCGGCTGAAGAAGCAGAATGGCTTGCTAACATTAACAAGTGCAAAAGAAAGTTCAAAGGAGAGCTCGACCCGGTGTGCATCAAGGCCAAGCCCAGCAGAAGTGTTCCTCTTACCGTCTGTTTGGTTGGGTGAATTTCACCGACCCGGATGAGTCGGACCCCTTTTTTCGTTGTTTGGATGGGGAGTGACTAGGGATGGGTTCGACCCAGTGGGGAATATTCTCCCCGGATGCGGGTCGACTCCATCCGCCAAAATCTCGCGAATGGAGCGAACCCCATTTCTGAAACACGGGTTCCATCCGTGCGGACAGATTCCCCGACAAGCGGATGACCTCCCATCCCTTCCCCGGCGTGCGGGCGGCCTTCCCGGCTACGCGGATGGCTTCCCCGACGCGTGCGGACGGCTTCCCGGCGTGGGCGACTTCACCGGCGTGCGGGCGGCCGCCTCTACCTTCCTAGCGCGGGCGGCCGCTCTCCCTTTCCCGGCGCGGGCGCGGCGTCCCAGCGCTTCGGTGGCGGCTTCGGTTACCCGCGGCCGCCGAATGATGGCCTTCTGGCGGCGCTTCGGTGGTGGCTCGTGGACGGGTGCGGGTCGCCGGGCGGCGGATAGGAATAAAGTCCAAGGGATGCCGGCGACGCGCCGTCGGGTAGGAGCGGCGGCCAGGGAGGCCACGGCCGACAGCGCCGCTTCCGCTAGCGGGGATGGTGCGAGTCGCGTGGAAGAACAAAGGGATCCAACGGAATTTTTATTTCACTTTCGGGGTTTTATGTAAAAATACTAGAGAGAAGGAATTTTAGATCTGACCTGGTGGATTTTCGAGAAACTCTAAGGGTCCCGATGCAAAGTGTCAGAAATAATTTGTTATAACACGTTCCGTTCTTGGTTCCAATCCATGTAACCAAACACCAGATGGAGCCACTCGTCCTCAAAATTAAGATTGCAACCAAACACAGAACGGAGCGGCTCCATCTCAAAAACGAGGGTTGGAGCCAATCCAACCCAGTAATCCCCCATCCAAACACACGGTTAGTCTTTAGAGAGACAACGTTCATGTATAACTTTTTCTCTCTTTGGGTCCGTGGCCTTGAAAACCCTTGTAGTATCCAAATGTCATCGGAGTGCGAACAAGCCAGCTCACTATCGAGTTGTGTCGGTTTTGTCGGATAGAGCTTTCTGCTGTTTTTATTGCTAATGGCACCATGACCTGCGTGTCAGCCGCTTTAGCCCTAGTTTGTAATAACATTGTTTTAAAATAATTAAGCTCTCCCCTTTTAAAAAAAAAAAAAAAAAGATCGACAAGCAAGCTATAGTTTGGAATTAGAAAACCTGATCCGACGGCTTTGAACCAGTGGGTACCACAACGACATGATTGAAGGACTACTAGAGGCCGGAATCTTAATCCGAGGAAGAAGCAATCTCTGCAACCGAGATTGTTTCATATACAGGAGCAAAGACAAGACCCCGTCTGTCAGACGAGCCTTCCATGGATCGAGATGGACGACCTAGTGTGTCTATATATATACCAAGCATACTGACGTTTCGGACAATGTCCAGGCCGGTTCTTGCCGACGCTCTGCAAGCTAGGAGCCAGCCCTATGCAATGCAAGTCAGAGTTCCTAATTTCTACTAGCTATATTTGTAACATGCATACATGTGTACCGGAACCAACGGGCTTTGCCAAAATACTTGAAAGCGGGTGCAAAACTTCGCTGACTATATGTATTATAGAACCACACACAAGCATGCAGAGAGAGAAGACGTACCTTCCGAGGCATGACGAATTTCTGTGTATCTATAGCAAGGACCAGCAAATTAAATGAAGAAGCTCCACATATCTGTTACATCGTGCACTTCACACCAAATACGAGTTCTCTAGCCCATATATAGTTGAACACACATGTTAATCCATATAGTATAGCTACTTATTGTTGAAAGAATTAAACCAAAGGTACAACTAATAAGTGCTGTGTTATAAGCATGTATAATTCAGAAGAGTTACCTCTGGCAGTCAGCTATCAGAAATGGTAGTGCTATATATGGGCCAATTGGTGTGTGGTGTGAGGATCCAATTGGTCGAAACTGCCGGTATCTGGCCTCTGTATTTTCTAGCAAAGCTCTGTTTGATCTGTCGTTCCAAGGTGAAGTGAGCTTCAGCTTAGAGCTTTGGACATGGCTAGCATTCGGAAAAGAATAGCTCTTTGCTTGGGGCTGGAGAAAGAATAAAGATGGATGCACCTGCCATCAACCCCAAGTAAAGTAGCTCAGCAAAGCAAATAGCTACTTATTAATGAGTTATAAGGCTGCTTATGAACACAGGAATTATTCAGAATATTAATGAGTTCATCACAACAATTAACAATGTGAGGAAACCACACCTAATTATTCTAAATTAATTAGGAAAACACTTCATAAGAAAATCAAGAATTGATCGAATTCGATCTCTATATATTCATAAGGCTGTGACAACAGCTAGCATAATTAATTTGATAGAAGGTTAAACTGAACACACTTACTGAAGGCACAAATTTGGTTTCCGCGCATAGAGTTTCCATTTCTCAAACGTGGTTTCTGATTTATGAAGCTAACAATACAATATATTATCGGTCCACAACAATTTACTGTTTAATAAGGGGACAAATTTTCATTTTAGATTTTATATTAATAATTTCAACCAAGATCGTGGCATATATAAGAATCCCTAGCAATTAATATAGGAGTGAGCCCCAAGCTTGAGTTCCTAGCAGTTTGTATGTGTATACACATATGTAGAGGAACAAGTTGCAGACCACACAAGTGGCCCATAATTTAAGGAGCTACGAAAACAAGATTTCGCTGATGATAGAAGTGACTATATGTTGATTTATGTTTTTGGAGTACTGTCTGTATCAGTATGGGAAGGAAAAGGAGGTACCTATCGAGGCATGACAAATTTGAGTTTAGTATAGGAACGACTGGCGAATTAACCGAAGAAGCTTCACATATCTGTTAATAATTACATAACAGCACATATCTGTTAATACGAATCCTAGCCCATACAAGAAAACACATATGTTAATCTATATCACTACCTATTATTGAGAGAATTAAACAAAAGTTAATAATTGCTATTATAAGCATGTATAATGCAGAAGACTTACCCCTGGCAGCCAGCTATCTAGCTCATAGTCTTGATCTAGCTTCAGGATATTCAGATTTTAGAAATGGTGGTGCTATTCCTTCACCTTCTCCTAGTTAGAAAACTGGGGTGTAGTGAGGGGATCAAAGTGGTCGAAACTGCAGTATGTGGCCTCTGTGTTTTCTAGCAAGCTTTGTTTGATGGGTTACATGTGAAGTGAGCTTCAGCTAGGAGCTTTGAACATGGCTAGCTTTAGGAAAAGAATAGCTCTTTGCTTGGGGCTGGAGTAAGAATAAAGATGGATGCTGCTGTCATCCAGCTAGCGCTAAGTAAAAGTAGCTCAGCAAATCATCATATGGACCCAGAGAGAAACCAAAATCAACGCATGTGATCAATATAATCATCAGTTGAACACAGGAATTGTTCAGAAAATTAACGAATTCATCACAACAGCAATGGGAGGCCGGAAACCTTGTTTTGTGGCAATGAACAGAGCACCTCACCTAGATTAAATAGTCTAACCTGCTTAGGTCACTCTTTCACTATCCAAGGTTACTCAAACTTAGAATCTGCTTTTCTTTTACGGAGCCCATATTCAGTACCATTGGTACTTTAAAACAGTAGGTTCCCAAATTTCGCCTGGATTTCCAGGCCGCCTCTCTTCGTGCTGGACGTTCAACGAATATTGCGACGAACTTCATTGCCCCTTGAAGGATGCGAACTTCAAAGTCTGTGTGTAGCTGTAGGTTCTGTTTGTACACAGGTGGTGTGCTTGTGGTGTGCGTGGGGTGTAGGTGTGCGTTTGTGTATGAACAGATACTACAACTGTACCCAGATGAGAGGCGCGCAAAAAAAAACTGAGGAATAAAGTTTGGTTGGTAATTGTTCTTACCGCTGAGAATTCCTGTCACCCCATCCGGCCACCGGAATAAGTGCTCCTGGAGCACTTAGTGGTACGAACATTAGGGGTGTTGGGGTGCTAGTTCGCCGAGAGCTCACAAACGTTAGGGGTTGGGTGGTCTGCACGGAATGACAGGATGACACCCACGTAGTCCATGGGAAATTGTAGGTCAGAGGGTGTCTGGCAACGATCGGGATGAGAAACTCTAGTTACCTTCAGAACGAGGGATGGATGTCACGGTTAAATTTTCCACCCCTGTTTCACGTTTGATGATCACCTGCTGCTCTTCTGCATAACTAACGTAAGTTCCACAGGCCGAAAGTTCCCAACTGATCTACTTAATTTATGTTTACAGATAGACTTTTTTAACGTAAAATACAGCAGGGGAAACCTCCACTATGAGATTTTATATAAATAAATAAGAAATTTTCTTCAATAATTGAGGAAAAATTTGATGGCTCACATTGATCGAAAAGCGGCTGATCCGACGGCAAAAAAAAGTAGGAGGCAATGAGAGGCAATGGGATAGAGGCAATTGGACGTAATTTTTGTGTCTATGGCGGTGGGCCATATGAGCAAAAATCTCCTTCCATTGCCTCCACAAATGTGGGGATTAGGACCGGATGTTAATTGAATTCTCGTAGTTTTATTTTTAATAAGGGTAAAAGCGGTAATCGCTGTAAAACTGAAAGCTTCTTTCTGTGTTGTGCTCACGCTCGCGCTGCTCCCATTTGCGGCGGCCGGCAGCAGCGGCAGCGACCATGACAATTCAAATGTAACTTTTTTTTTTTTTCGAAAGACGGCAAAAAAGCTTTTGCCGATTTTTTTATTAGATTAGATGATAGAAAAACAAAAACACAGAAAAAGAGTTTACAACAGGGCTAGTATCATTGTCACTTCAACTAGGACTACTCTACTGCCTAAAAAAGGAAGCACTTTACATAACTCGAAAAAGGCAAACAAAATCGAAAAACAAAGAAAGGTGCTACCCATATGAATTTTTGGCCCACTGGTATTGATCGAACTCTTCCTTGCATAAACCAACAACTTCTCTTGGTTGGAGTCTCTTATCTTGAAAAGTTCTGCGATTCCTTTCTTTCTATATGTTCCACCAAAAATAGATCAATAAGCCATCAAATTTCCTCTTGTTTGGTTTGTCAATCTTTCCCCTGCATCTTCGCCAATACTTATGAATCGATCCACTTGTGCTCATCGTGTCTAATGCAGACAGGCCGTACCAGGATATCAATCAGGACCAAACTTGTGCGGTGAAGGTGCAATCTTTGCATAGGTGTGTAGGTGTTTACGGATCACTTTCACACAATTTACAAATGGGATCATGCTGCCGGTTTCTTTTCATAAGGTTGTTAGCCGTGAGAATTTTCTTATGCAGCAAGGTCCATGCGAAGAACCTACATTTTGGCTCCGCTTTGGCTTTCCAAATAGGATTTATTATCAATTTGCTAAAGGAGCCTTCAAAACTGAATAATATTGTAAGCACTTTTGGAGGTATACTCCCCATCCATGATCCATCTCAGTTATTGTGTCTTCCATGTTGTTGTCGATTTGGATGTTTTGAACCTCTTCCCATAGGGCCACATACTCATATAATTTTCGGCGATGAAATAGGCAAGATATATGCAATCCATTTATTATTCTGTAATGCCTTATGAACTGTAAGCTTCTTTCTTTTTGCCTTCTTGAAAAGAGCAGGAGCTATTGTCATTGGAGCTCTTCCATTTGCCCACGATGATGTCCAAAAATAGGTTGTTTTACCATCTCCAATTGAGACCACTTTGTTGATCTTTGCGAACAGGTCTCTATCTTTACTATCACAAAAGGAAGCTCTAGTTTGTTCCATGGTCTATCTTTGTGCGCCTAATGGAACCAAAGCCAGAGGAGCCGAAGGGCCTGCGCAAAGCGCTCAAGGTCCAAATTTTCCCGGGAAAATTTTGTAGTAATTGTGCTACCTCGTCACTGCTTATTCTTATGGGATATATTTCTGCCTTCGAGATGTTAATCTTTAGGCCAGAGCACTCCCCAAAAAATGAAGAATTCGGTGCAAGTGGTAGATCTCTTGACCATTTGGGGCTGAAAAAATGGCCGCATCGTCTGCGTAAAGCGAGCAGCGAAGGTTTGCGGCCTTTGGCAATACCGGTGATAGGATACCCTTAGAAGCAACCAGCTCGATAATGCGTTGTAGGGGGTCTATTGCCAAGATAAACAGGAGCGGGAAGAGAGGGTCGCGCTGTCCCTCTCTCATGTTTGATGTTTTTAGATGGTTGCCCGTTGATTAAGACTTGTGAAGTCGCTGTCCCTAAAATATTGGCAATCCAATCTCTCCACTTAGTGCTAAAACCCAAGTTCTGTAGCACTTCCAGCATAAAACTCCACCAGATAGAATCGAACGTCTAAGTGCCGCCTTTTTTCTTTTTTATGCAGCAATTGGATTACTCGTTGCACATAGATGAAATTGTTGTGTATGCACCTTCTTTTGATAAACGCATTTGTGCAGTGTATATCAAATCGTTCATGTGAGGCGCCAACCGATTTGCTAGCAGCTTAGTGATTATTTTTGCAATGCTATTAATTAGGCTAATCGGCCTATATAATGTTATAGAGCTGCAGCACAATTCCAATGTAACTACACAGCAGCTTCCTCTACTCCAAGGCTCAGCGATCGGGCCACCTCCCCTACAACCAGCGCGTCAAGTGGTGCGGCCACTCAGGGCTCCCTGACGGGCTGCAACAAGTCGTGGACCTGGAGGCTGGGTACTACGACGCCGACGACAACGTCAAGTTCGGCCTGCCGATGGCGTTCACGGTCACCATGCTGTCGTGGAGCGCCATGGAGTTCCGGGACGAGATTGCTGTTGAAATGTGTATAAGTGCATTGTCCACCTCTTCCCAATCGCTTAAGCTTTTTGGGTTGAACCGGTCGGTGCGTGCAACTTAACATGGTATCAAAGCCCGGAGGTCTCGAGTTCGAATCCTGGTAGAGGCAATTTAAGTCCTCCGCCCCTTTATTTTCCACGTTTGCGCCTCTCTCGGCTGCACGTGCATGGGGCTGTTGAAATGTGTATAAGTGCATTGCCCACCTCTTCCCAATCGCTTAAGCTTTTGGGTTGAACCGGTCGGTGCGTGCAACTTAACAATTGTGGCAGCCGACGAGTGGCGCCACGTGCTGGAGGCCATTAAGTGGGGGCACCGACTACTTCATCAAGGCGCACACCGACCAATACTGGCGGTAGCGGCCCAAGGTCATGACCACGTCGGCCGGCGCGCAAGGTCGACCACTACTGTTGTGGGCCGAGGTCGGCGATGGCGACACCGCGATAACCCGGCTCCAACCTCGTCTACGAGACCGCCACCGCCATGGCCGCGGAGGCATTGTTGGTGGAGCCCGACTTGGGCTCCACGCCGCCCGGACTTTTGGCGTTGGTGGCCTTGTCCCCCATGAAACCAATGGCCACGGACTCCATGCTTTGGCGGCCCGCACGCTAGCAAGAACACTTTCGCCGCACGTAGCACGCTAGCTAGGCCGTACTCCGCCTCGGGATGGGGATGGGGAGATGGAGGTCAGGGCAGTTCCACCTCGGTGTCGTCCGTCCTATGAGGTTCTTGCACCCCCCGTGCGAAGTTTGGCGGATGGCATGGTTCCGGCAAGGAACGAGCGGCGTAGCATGGGCTGCCGCGATGACGGCGGCTTCCCGAGACCGATGAGCCATCTCTCACGACACGTGGTGGGTGGGGGATCAGAGATGATGCAAAATTACTTTATGAACCTAAATAAAAAGAATGCTATTTTTGAAAGCAATGGGAGGCAGCGAGAGGCAATTTCAAGTATTACTAAAGAGCAAAGGGCTCACTAAATAAATATATTTAAAAAGGGGGAGAGAACTGTTCAGAGGAACAAGCACAAAAAAAAACACCTAGAGGCTGAGAGAGCAACTTGGCAAAACTAGGAAAGGTGTCTATACAGATATAGACTAGCAGAAACATACCTAAAGAACAAATATACAAAAGGAAATAATTAATTTATGCCAAAAAAACAGCAGCCGTCTAGTTATTAGTAGATAAAAAGAACAAATACGTCTTTGTTTGCTCTTTTGCTTTGGGGCTGGAGCCACAGAATAAAGATAGAAGCTTTTGTTTGCTCTTTTGTTTTGGGGCTGGAGTAGAAGCTTTTGTTTGCTCTTTGGCTTGGGGCTGGAGCAACAGAACAAAGATAGAAGCATGTGTAAATCATTGCTCTTTATTATTTGCATTTGTATGTCTCTTTGTCAAATTGAAGTAGCTCACGGTGGTTATTAATCTTTTCATCGGAGGTTAGGCTGCTATTTTATTTTCAATTTTTATAAAAGGATAAGGAGTGCCCGAAGCCCCTACAGTAATTTATTGAAAGAGCAAATGAAGTTTAAACGAGAATACAGGAGGGGGTGGAGAAAACAAAACACAACAAGAAAGAGCATTTACAATGGAAAAACACAACGAGAATGTAGCACACCGATTGAATTTATGGGTACATATGCAGTAGCACCATGCAGACATAAGAAAATCACGGAAGATTAAGGTTTCTCTAAAAATTAAGATCTTCCTCTAGTTTTTTTTACAAGGAGGGGTGATCTTAACTAAAGACAATCTTGCTAGAAAAAATTGGAATGGCGGTCGAAATGTGTTGGTTGTAACCTGAATGAATCAATTCAACATCTTTTCCTGGATTGTCATTATGCTAAAATGGTTTGGAGGATGGTATATCTTGCTACGAGGCTTAACTCAACCCAGATCTATTAGACACTTATTTGGTTCTTGGCTTTCTAATCAAAATTCTAAGATTAGAGGTTTGATTTGGGTTGGGGTTGCTGCTTTTTGCTGGGCCATCTGGAATACCCGCAATGATATTTGTTTTAATAGAATCAAATATAACTTTATACTGCGAGGTTATTTTCGGGGGGCACACATTGGCTACGTTTACGGGCACGGCTGCGGCGTGATGATTTAAACAAGAATTTACTATCATCGTTGAGCACCAAAATTGAGATGGTCTAGCTAGCAGGTGAGCGGTGGTTGGAAGCACCTTTATAGACTGTGCTAGTTTTTGTTTACATTCTCGAACGTTTGTTGCTCTTTTCTTTGAGCTTTTAACGCTCTACTTTAAAAACTCTGTAATAATTGGGTTGTGTACGTCTCCGGACATAAAGGCCGGATGAATCATCCTTTATCTAAAAATATATTGAGAAAACACACCGAAGACTAGCTTGCAAGCAAACAAAAGGAGGCAGAAAGCAGCCAGCAGCTCTGTTGCCGGTGCCGGTGCCTCCGATCCTACGGTTCAGGAGGTGTTGGAGGTTCAGTAGGCTACACCTATTACTTCACCAACTGATGGCATCTCGTATGTTGAGCCACCTGCCGATGCGGTGGCCTCTACTGCTTGTGTTGTGGCCTCCGCTGCTACGGTACAAGAGGAGATAAAGGCACTTGTTTGCCAACCGTTGGAGACACCTCTCCTTAAGAAGCCGCAACTGCGCCGCTCCAGGATGCCGGTGCCCGCCAACTCGCTGCGGCGTAGTGATCGCGCATTGCTGCCACGCCGCCGCAGGCGCTAACGCCACTGAGGCAGAGGAAGATGGGCATTGAAGTCGAGGACGAATTGGTGGCGAAAAAGTGAGCTCAAGGCCTTCTTACGGGACACGTCGACTTGGTCCGAACCAAAGAAGGAGCCCGTCTTTTAGTTATAATTGTTTATTTGTAATCACAACCATGTGTGAGTTGTTGTCGGGTGGGCTTCGGTAACTGCGTGTTGCCGTCCCCTCAGCCTCTCTGGTAATCAGGGTGTTACCAGGAGGTCCTTTTGTATCTGTGTTGTCAACACTCATGCCGATTTAGGTGGGCGTGGTCTCGAAAAAAAAAAAGAAATCAGTAATTTATATGCCACACGACCGGGTGAAACCAACCAGCTTAATCCTTCAAAAAAAAAAAAAAAAAAAAACCCAATCAGCTTGCAACTTTGTGGTCCGGTCATTAACTGATGCCAACAATGCAACTTGGTAGGCAGATGATACAAGTAGTATGGGACTCCATTTTTATTCTTGAGATGAGAACACAGCAGCCATCTATAGTTATAGAAAAAAGAACAAACAACTCTTCCTTTGCTCTTTTGCTCGGGGCTGGAGCGACAGAATAAAGATACAAGCATGTGTAACTTCATGCTTTTTATAATTTGCATGTCTCTTGCTCAATTTAATGTAGCTCAGGGTCGTCACGAATCTTTTCATCAGGGGGTCGGTTAGGCAGCAATTTTATTTACATTGGAAAAAAACTAATCACGGAAACTTGTAAAATGGTCCAATTATGTTTTGTTTCGATGCCTTTGGTGGTTTCATCATCATAATTAATTAAAACTGTCATCTGCCACCAGTGACTGCTGCATTTTCTGCATCTGCAAATGATGCACACGTTCACAAATAGAACATGTAGTAAATCAGGAGGACCAAGATAAAACAAATATGGGAACATATCATGTGCAGCCAACCTTAGGTGTGCAACATATGCAACCACCAATTAAGACCACGGGATCTAGATCCAACGGTTGGGATTTTTTTCACTTAAACCCTCCCACCTGGATACACACGGGTTAGATTTAAACTCCACAGGTGGAGGGGTTAAAGTGAAAAACACCGCAGCCGTTGGATCTAAATCTTGTGGCCTTAATTGATAGTTGCATAGGTTGCACACGAAGGTTGGTTGCACATGATACGTTACCAACAAATATAGGACATGGTAACAAGTCAGGTCCATTGCTCCCAAATTTTGTCCGCAATGTTATTATTAGGAATACAAATAATTTCACACCCATAAAAACGGTAACACGTCAGGTTCTAGGCGGACTGTTACACACACCAGCCCCCATCAGACCCTCTTATTGCAGGAACACACACAAGCATGTAAGACCAAGCAGACGGTAGGTTTGTTCCAAAAAGAGATACAGTAGCACACCGATTGAATATGGTAGATAAGCTTGTCAAGCAAAACACGAGGAGATAGAAAGCAGCCAATAGCTCCAGTCGCCTCCTCGATTATCCCTTCATCGAATCTACATAGTCGATGATGATATATACATATACAAATGATTAGTACTGGGACACAAAATGGAAGATAAATGAGAGAAATAAAATTACAAAGCAGAGAGTATGTTGTTCTTGTATATGTACCTGGACAATGCAAGCAATCAGCAGCAAACACCCGAGGTTGGCTACTCACCGGAGCACTCTACCTCTCAGCATTCTCTTCTTGTAATATGATGAGTGGCTCGGCGTGAAGAGGGAGGGGTGGTGGCCAACATGCAGACCATCCCACTCCAGATTATCCCACCAGTCCTTCTCGCAGTCCACGACGACACGGGGAGCATCATGGTGACGGCGGCTGGTGGCCGGGAGACGCTTCAGGCCCCAGCAACCCCCTGAGACGGACTGTCTCAAGCTTGGGGAGCAAACATTTTTTTGCCTCACATATCTGTCGCAGGCTGGAGAGGTACAAGTCCTTGAGCCTTGGGAATTCCAGCATGCCATTCTGATGCTCGGTGGCTATTTTATTTAGGAACTTTGCCTCTACTGGGAAAACCTGCTTGAGATCACTGCATTTGATTATGCGGAGAGTCTCCAGGCTGGACAAGGTACAGAACCATGACAGTGGGAGGACAAATGTGAGCTTGGGGCAGCGATATAGATGGATAGCCTGCAGCTTTGCAAATGATCCACTATCCACATATCCATATGCCCTTCCTCTGCTCCAGATAGAACGAGCCATCAAGAGATCAGCTGCCCAAAAAGTCTCCAGTTCACGAAACCAGCAGTAACTGCCATCATAGTTAGTATGGAAGACCGTGTCCACTTTGGGGCATTTCTCCACGCAGCACCACTTTAGAGCACGGTAGTTAATTTCCCCTCTGTTGTGGATGTAAGGTGCTTAGGGATAATAGAAGAGACAGAACAATTGTCATGCAGGTGCAGTGAGGAGACCCTATTCATCACAGTGTATAAAGCCTTGATTCCTTGTGAGTTAGCCACATTTATGTCGACCATTTCCTGACCCATCTCAACATGGAGGTCTTGTGGCTCAAACTGCAGTGCTCTGCTATCATCATCTTCAGAAATAACTATCTGTTCTATGTTGACATCACTGTAGGTGCTGCATGTGTTGGACATCAATGACTTGTGTACTACAGACCGAGACCCAGCTAACTCTACCTGTCCAGTGCTATTAAAACGGTGGCCGACCTTCTCGCTATTGCAGTTTTTTCCACCATTGTTGATAGAACAAGACAGGTATAGATTAAACTTAAACGGGGTTGTGCTCCAGCAAAACTCTTCACAGCCTGTTAGCACCAATGACTGAAGGAACCTCATGTCGGTGATAGAAACATGTGCATCGCAATACCCTTGTTGTTGCTGGCAAACAATAGAATGGTGTGAAGTTTCTCTAGACACTACTACCCCTTGTCGAGTATCGATGCATAGTAACCTTAGTTGTTGCATCCCATTTTCTGGCCAAACAATAGCTCGAAGTTGTTGACATCTCATTAGGAAGATTCGTTCAAGTTTTTCCACTTGAACCTCCTTTTTCAGATTTAGAGTTTTCACTGCTGTGCCTGAGAGGTCCAACTCCTCAAGATTTGGGAGGGATCCAAGTAGTGTGAAGTTCACCAGTTTTGCACAACCCACCAAAGTGATTCGTGATAGTTTAGCTGGACTTTTGCCATCTTTAGCTGTTCTGCCATCTAAACTAAATGACTCTAGTGATGGCGGTATTCCTTCGGGACCAACATGTTCCAATCCAACACAACCATCTAGGACCAGAGTCTTCAATCTTGTTGCCCCACACAAGCTTGGCAAAACCTGTATAGAATTGTTTGCAGATAGGTGGAGGAGCTCCAAATTTATCATATCTGTGAATTCATCCTTTTTACTGGTCTCCCATGAACTAGTAGGCTCAATTACTCAGATCTTGTTAAGGCTCTGTAGTTGTCTCCATGCAAGGCTGCTGTGCCATATCCTTCCCTTTCTTATATGAATCTCTCTGATATTTGTAGCCACTTGCTCTTGTATTTCTTCAGTAAAAGCCAATTCCCAATCTGTTTGACACACATCTAGTACCCATAGCCTCTGGAAAATTTCCATCGCCAGTGCACTTTTCTTCTCCTCTGCCAGATTTTCTTCATCCTTGCAACTATCAAGTCCAAGGGATCTTAAGTTGTAACAACAATGGAATGGAGGTGATGAAAAGTTGAAGGTACAGCCACATAACTTAAGTACACGGAGTTGGTCTGCTTGTTGGAACATGTCATTAGGTAATGATGGCAATGGTTTATCAGATTCTCTTTGGGGTGCTAGGAAAAGGGACGTGGTCTCTTGGTGTGCCTTCTCTTTCATATCAGAGCTGGTGTGCCAACGTCTTGGTGGAGTGTTTGTGTAATTACCAAAGGTGGATGAATAATCCTCTAGCCGTATCTCCTGATGCAGAGCAGAAGCAACATCCCAAGCTGTTTGGCTGTCATCTCCTACAATCCCATCACAAACCCAATAGTTGGAACCATGTGTTGCCCAGCTGTAATCCATGATATTGAAACCTTGGTAATTGAGTGACAAGAGGTACATGCAACAATCTCTAGCGACCTCAGGTGTGATGCCAAGGCCATGTTTATGTGCATACAAAGAGATTTCTCTAGCCTCTTCCTCCATTAATTCATTGTAGTTGGTAGCTGAATTTAAAGCGTCAACAAAAAGATGTGAACTTTCCGCAAAATTAAAAGAAAGACGTAAACTGTTCACCTTTTCCTGAATTTCATTGTTCAGACGAAACCTTCCTCTAAAGGTCCAGAGTACTGTACAAGGAAACCAATCAAATTGGAAAATCCCGAATTTTGCCATGTCAACCATGTTGTCACTTCCATTGTGAAAAATCACCATATAACTAAGGTCCTTCAGGGTTTGATAGATCTTTATTGTGACATCTCCTATCTCTGCTCTAGAGCCTTGCTCTACCCCGCTGAAATCATCCTCCTCGTCTTGCCTGTCAAGATGAGCCACTACATGTCCAGGGAGCTTAAGTTCATCTGCAATTGTCCTCTGGAGTGCTCTTTGGCTCTGCCATCTTGAGCAATCAATGTGGATAATCTTGTCAAATTTCTTGGTCAGAGATGGTGGAGGCCTCTCTGCTATTGCTCTCAGCACCGCAGAAGCAGCCAGTCCCTTCCATCCGTCAAAGTAGACGGCCTTGTGTGCAGTGCCCTCCAAGTAACGAATTATTCGATCTACTGCCTCCTGGACGTTATACACAATAATATCCTGGCATTAAATATTTGATGCCAATTAGTTATAGTCGAGGTAACACACAGCATATAAAATATTTATTAGCAGTACAAGAATAGCAGTTCAATCTGACCTATATGTGGATCTGGACGTTATATACAATAATAAGCGATCATCTTAGAGCATCTCCAAGAGACATGCTATCCGTGTTTTGTATGCTATATTTAGCTTTTTAGAGGAAAAAAGTGAACTCCAACAGATATGTTATCTTGTTTTTGTAAAATAGCATGCCGGCTATTCTACAATCTCGCATGGTAAATATAGCTTGCGTAATGCGTTAGCCATCTACTTTTGCCATAATAGAAAGACTGTTGGAGTTTTCTTGTTTTTTGCATGGTTTTTCTATTCGAGCTTGGCTAAATTATGAGTTTAGCAATTTATTTTTAGCAACTCTCTTGGAGTTGCTCTTGATTGCGCTAGCTGTTTACGTGTCTACGTAGCAGCTCCTAGGTAATACGACTTTTTAGTTTTACCACATACATCCTGGATGAAATGCGAGTACGACATACACCCTGGTCTACCTAATCAGCTGGTATCATATCAACCGCCATGTATAGACTTCACTAAAATTGGAGACCCTATAGTAAAGTCTCCACCTTTGTCACCAAAAGCGCTAGAAAAAAAAATCCTAAAAATTCTTACAGAAAATTAGAGGAATGGGGCCATCAATCTTATAGTCTCTAATAATAATAGCAATTAGATGTATTCCACTTTATTAACAAAAATACCACCACAACTATTATGCAGCAATTCTTAAAAAAACTATTATGTAGCAAATACGCCTAGATTCCATCTAAATTACCCACCTATTCTGAATTATAATCTAAATTAATCCTCCAAATTTGTATCTAAACTACCCCTCATTATCATTCATACTACAAAGCTTTATATTTAAATATAAATACCCATCTCCGCTATTATTAGAAATAAACTAAATATTTGATCAATTCGATATCAGAATTAATCAACATATGCTATATTAGAACAATTGAAATAACCAAAATGTACTACCACTATGCATGAATGATAAATATAGATATTTCTATAGTTCAGAAATCACGAAAATGCCCTTAATGGATCACACAACGATGACAATAATAGTTTATTTTGAACTATTAATAATCCTTGACAATGAAATACGTTAGGATATTTAATAAATATATAAGTTTTGACACAAATTTTATAGCATATTGCATGTGGATGAAACACTTAATAAAATCAATAACTGAAATCCAAAATCTATATATCATATACATGACGACACAAGCTGCAACAAGAGTTGGCATAATTTAATCTAAGGTTTTACTAAAAGGTATTTTTTGAAGACATGAATTCGGTTTGCATAGAGTTTTCTTTCAAATAGTGCCTTCTGATTTTTATAGTGCAAACAATATAATTCACTATCTGTCCATAATAATTGACTGTTTAATAAAGAGGACAATTTTCCGTTTAGGATTTACATTAATATTTTTAACAGGAGCCAACAATATACACAATCGATCTCCTACTTCTTCATCCATCTATGGATAGCCTTGTCGATGAGAGCGAGACACTATAGTACAGTAGTTAACATGAGGGAGACTCTATGAGTACACATATACAGAAAATCAATAGCCTTGGCACACAAGTTTTTTTTTCTTTTTTTCGCGATAACGCCAATGGCGCATTTTTCATTAAGCGAGAAGGGAATTTTGTTACAAGAAGAGGAGGAAAACGGTAGTCGGACGATTACCGAACCCCGACAACCACGAACAAAATAAAAAGATACTGAAGGCGGCGCCCTCCACTCCTAAGGACTACAACTGTGCCTGCAGAGCCACGACACCAAGATTGTCAACTCAGTAGACCATCCAACAGCCGCAAATGACGGCAAAGCATCCGCCAACGAACGGCAGTAGCTTTGCACTCTTGGCTGCTCGGAAGCTGCCCAAGAGGAGGCCGACAACACGACGGCAAAGCATCCGCCAATGAACACGGCGACAAAGCATCCGCCAGCGAACTAGGAAGCCCCGCCGTTCTTGGCAACTCAACGGCTGCCCAAGAAGAGGCCTTCCACTCACTCTTGGCAACTCAGCAGCCGCCCAAGAGGAACCGAGACCCGGCGGCAAAGCATCCGCCAACGAACCCGCGGCGGCAAAGCATCCGCCAGCGAACCACAGCGGCAAAGCATCCGCCAGCGGACAAGCAACAGCCCTGTTGGGGCGAGATCAAGTTGACAGAGACCAAAGTGCGCGCGGGAAGAGGAGCACGAAGCACGAGAGAGGGGACCCGACGGAGGCGGCAAGAGAAGAGGCTGCGGGGAGTGCCAGCAAGGCCGGGGAAGGACATTGACGCCCACGAGGCGCCAACAATGCTAGGAGCACCGCGGTAGGTCATTCGACCACGGCGAACTCGGCGAGCTTCGACGACGCCTCAAGGAGGAACATGGCGCGAACAGGCGCCATCGGCGCCCGGCCCGGACAAGCGGGCTGGTTTTTTTCACCTAGCTGCAACGTCCATGGGAGCCGCCCACTTTCGAGTACCGGCGGTGCCAGCGACAACGGTCGGTCGCCGCCACAGTGCAGCTGCAGTACCCGGCGGCGGCCCGGGATCGACCGAGGGCGGGACGGGGGCGGCCGGTCGCTGCCCGCGCCAGCGGCGCCGGCACCAAAGCGCCCGCCCGATGATGGCAAAACGCCCATTTGGGGAGAAACGGGGGGGCGAAGCCCGGCGCGTCGGTCGCCCGAGCGGCCGGCGCCCGGGGGGGCGCGAAGGGCACACGCCCGAGCGGGGGCGAGGCCGCGGCCCGCGCCATCCGGCCCGCCGCGCCCGGCGGCCCGGCCGCCGCCAAAGCGCGCGGCGACCCGTGCGCACCGGCGAGACGGCGGATCCGGCCCAGGGCCCGGCCGGCACGGCCCCCGTCGAGCGCCCGAGCTCGCGCCCGGTGGCGGCCGGAAGGGTCGAGATGGGGGACTAGGGGGGTGAATAGTCCCTTCTAAAAACTAATCGCACCGACTAACTTAGAAACAAATGCGAATTAAACTTATCCCGGTCTAGCCAAGACTTCACCCCTCTAACTAAGACTCTAAATCACCTCACAAAAGATCCTACACAAGAAGAGTGAGGTGACAAGCCTAGCTTGAGCTCCTAACCAATTCTAATGCAAGGTCACACAAACCTAGACACTAGTACTTCAAGCACGGGTGAGCTCCTACACAATTCTAGTAAGCACAAGCACAAAGCTCCTAAGCTCACTAGATGCACAATGGACAAGGCAACACACGCCTAACCCAAAGGCTCAAATTACCTAGCTACACAAGCTAAGCAAAGTAACTAATCAAGCTACACAAGCTAGATAGTTACAACTACTCTACTCAAGCACAAGCACAATATATATATGAATGTAATGACAAAGCTTGAGATAAGAGAATGCAAACCACCATGAAGTGTGGACACAAGATGACACTTAGGTGATTTTTACCGAGGTCTCGGGAAGCTTGCCAACTTCCCCTACTCCTCGTTGTGTCGACCTACACTTTAGTGGTTCCACGGTTTTGGCCGAATCACCCGGTGATGATTCTCAAGCTTAATGGCGGTGCCAAATCCCACAGGTGGGAGCTCGATCGAGACACTCACAGTGTGAGTTCTCTAGCCAATCCCTCGAGAGGGTACCGTGTGAACCCACACACAAGTGTGGTAGCTCAATGACACGCTCCACTAGAGTTGCTCTTCACGATCCCCCGAGGTGAGCACAAACCTCTCACAATCTCTTCTTGAACACCGCACAAGCTTCTTTGCGTGCTTCACGAAACCTCTTGCCACCAAGCCGTCTAGGAGGTGGCAACCTCCAAGAAAGAAACAAGCACCGGCTTGCAACACGAACACCTAGTGCCACCACGATGCAATCTCTCAAAGCAACGCACTAGAACTTCGATCTCTCACTCAATCGGATGAGCGATATCAAGCATATGTGAGTGGGAGGGCTCTCAAGCACTCTCAAGCATGGACACAAAGTCCCCAAGGTGCTAGCACCTGCCATGGCGAGGCACACCATCTATTTATAGCCCCCAAGCCCAAATAGAGCCGTTGGTGCTTCAAACCACGGTTTCACAAGGCCTCGACAGGGGGCCTTGCAGGCCGGACTCACCGGCGGAGTCGATCGCGGGTCGGTCCCGCTCCGGTCACTACGGACAAGCCTCGGGCCACGGTGGCACCCCCCTTCCTCAGCGTCCGGTCGGCAGCTTCCGGTCGGCTTACCGGAAGCTTCCGGTCCGGCTTCCGATCGGCGTCCGGTGGAATCGGCTGCGAGCTCGCGCGACGCGCTGCACGGGCGTCGGTGAGCTTTCGTGCTTCGGTCGGTCGCGTCGGTCACCGTTTTCAAATAAAAACTCCACGGAAACACCGACGCCTTCTCTTCGACATACTACCCATCAAGTATACCAAACTTGAGCACGAGAATAGCATGTTTTCATCTCCAACTTGCATCCAGGCAATAGAAAATATGCATCTCATTTTCTCGAAGGCGCCGAATCCCGCCTCGCAAGCTCGGCGGGAGGATGAGCGGTTCACAAACCCAACTCAACCCGCAATCGCCGCCGCCTTTGCAAATGTGCCAACACCACCAAGTGTACATCACCATGTGCAAGTGTGTTAGCATTTTTCACAATCATTTCAAAGGTCGGGTTCGCTCTTATCACGCCACTCGATCCTAACACGTCGCAAAGTTAGATCGCTGAAGTGGCACTAGATGGTCGATATGCAAACAAGTTTGCCCCTCTTAATAATACGGCCATCTATCCTAAACCCGGTCATAAACTTCTCTAAGCTCCAATGACCGTGAAATGAAATGCCCTATAGGTTGTACCTTTGCCTTGCGCATTTTCATTCCGCTCCATCTTCAAGTCCGATGCAACGCATGCACCAACACGATCAAGAATGATATGATCCACTCCATATCATCACATGACCTTCTTGGTCCATCGATCTCGACCTCACTTGCTCTTCACCGCTATTGCGTCGGTCCATCGGCGCCAAGTCCGGTGACTTGCCCTTCACACTTGCCGGGTCCTTCAAGCCAAGTCTTTGTCTTGATCTTCACAACCTTGGTCACATGACTCCATGTCATGTTTCATATGCAATAAGCTCCTTCATTGCATCATCACATGTGTGAACTAATCTCACGTGTATTATCTCAATCACACATATTAGTTCACCTAATGTTGACACTCAATTACCAAAAACCACAAGGGACCTCTCAAACTCCCCCTTTTTTGGTAATTGATGGCAAACACTACAAAGATATGGAATTGAAGATTAAATCTTTCTTCATAGTGGTAACTCCCCTATATGTGTGCCCAATTGATTTGAATTCAAGGTTTGCACACATACAAAGATATGAAAACTTTTGGGAGGGTTAACACTACAAAGTGATGCTAAGGTATATAGGATAAACCTTTGAAGCGTGATACCAATCGGAGTTGCAAATTTAAGTTCATCCTTAGCATCATCCATGTAACTAGACATACATCAAAACTCAAGATACCATGTGAGATCAACATTATATGCTATGGCTCTTGATCCTCGTGAAAACTATAAATATCTAGATACAACCTATGCATGCTAGCTATCAAATCATCAAGCAAGTTCTATAACTAGCATACACCACACAAGCATTGCATATAAAATTTAAATACTTATGCAAATGCAAGCAAGCACATGAATATGCACATATCAAATGCAATCAATCAAGTTCATGAGCTTGCTCCCCCAACTTGTGTGCTTCTCTTTTGTCCAAGAATGTTGATCCTCTTCTAATCTTCAATCTTGCTCTTGCTCCCTCTTGTTCTATGTCCATATTTCTCATCCCCTTTTGTCATATATATCCAAAGACACATACATATCTTTGTCCAATTTCTCCCCCTTTGTCATCAATTTCCATAAAGGGTATGTCTCTTATTGATACAAAGGTTGTGACTAGGGATAGATGGTTGATTGTTGAATCTTCATTTTTGATGGACACCACCATATGTTGGAATGACACCACTTGTAACAACCACATGTGGAAGCATGAAGACCACCTAGAAATGCCACATGTATGTCACTTGTAGGATCCTTGACCTTGATCTTGAGGTGGGCACCTCCCCTATGTCAAAGCATATGTCAAACCATTTGAACAATTTGAGCACTTCTTGGTGAGGGTAGCTTTCTTGATTTGAATTGATCACTTAAAGTTGAGGATCACTTGTGGAACCACCAATTTCATGTACTAGACATTACTTGAGTTGAATACCACGTGAAAGATACCATGAAGGAAATACCACGTGTAAAGATGATGTAATGATCTAGCCATGTCTTAAAACTTGCAATGTGGAAGCCACTTGAAAAGATTTGTCAATTGTAACCAATTCTTGAACTATATTGTTTCCATGAGCTTCTTTCTCTTTGACTTGATCTAGATCACTTGCACAAATAATCTAACTCGGTTTGAACCAATGACAAGCTTCTTCACACCTCAAGCTAAGGGTTATCTTGACAATGTTGAGTTGAAGTACTTGAATGCTCATTTTCTAGATCAAATACTATGGGCTCACTAGCTCATGAACATGTTATATGCTACCACTAGATCATATAACGCATAGAAGCAATGGTGGTACCATATAAGCATTAAAACATTTGATTTTCATGAATGATCACTATGTATGACTATATGCACTAGCAAGTCCTTAGCAAAGTATGAATGCATATGTCAAAACAATTTTACCTTGCTATGTTGGAGTAGAGGATAGTCATTAGATTCCAATTTAGCTCTCCAACTAGCATCATGAAGTCCAATTCAAAAGCTTGGTGAAGACAATATATATCAATATGAATTCCATGCTTCACCCATATGAAATGAAGACCACCAATGATCAAGTGCACTTCTTGTTGTGGTTGGCTTGCTTTCTTTTGATCTTTGCTTGCATGAGAGAATACCATTTGAATCTTGCATGGATCATCTCTCTATTTGGGTGTTGCTTGCTTCTCTAGATCAACCCATTAGATTGCATCAACTAAGCATCTCCAATAGTTCCTAGAATCTCACTTCCATGTTAGCCATCCAAGCACGGTGCTCGGTTTACCTCGTTAGGCGGCATGCCCCCAGCGGGAGAAGTGACCTCTCTCCAAGAACCATTCTTGATACTCATTTGAATTTATTTTAGTTGATTGATCCACATGATGAACTTTCTACCAAAGATATCCAATGATTATTTGGGCTCATTTCTTGCTCTCCATCTTGAGTTTGGTCTTGATCTTCAACTAGAGTACTAGATGTGTACATGGTACACTCCCCAAAATCAATGGTCTTAGTACTCATTGCTTGTCAAGCTTCTAACTCAATTCAAAACCAAACTTAGGTGCCTCAATCACTTATCAACATGATTCCAACTTGAGGACCTTTCAATGAGAGTGACTCTTGATCAATCCAATAATTGTCACTTTTTCTGGCAGATTTTGTACATCTCAAAAGAATGAACCATATCTCACAATGTACATGTTGAAATGCCATGAAATTTGGTGGAGATGTTCAACACTAAGTAATCTAGCATCCATAAAAATTTGAGCTCCAAAGTCCTTATGGATTGCTACCAGATTTCACACCTTTCCACCCTACTACATGCTGAAAACTGCTGCAACATATCTCACAAGTTCCACTCCAAAACCGAAGTATCCCTTGTTCTATCATCATGAAATTTCTACAGCATCTTGTACCATAAGTATAGAGCATGCATATCAAATTTCAAGCCATTCCAATAAGATTTGATCATCCAAATATGGCTAAGATCACAGCTCACTCAGATTTTGTAATTTTGGACAGATTTAAGCAATTGAGCTATGCTTCATCAAATTGAATCAAATTTGATGCTAACTTGTTTGAATACTATCACAAGACATATATCCATTCAATCCACTTACTAAAGGTAATCTCATGATCATATCCATTCAAACCAACTCAAATTTGACTACTAAGCATTTGATCCATTCAATCATCACATAGCAAGCAACATATGCATATATATCCAATTCAATCAACTCATATGCACCCAAATATGTGTGATCAACTTAGGAATATACCTTTGTAGCTCATGATCATCAAATAGCAAGCTTCAACTAAAGTATTTGCAAGCCATCAAATATTTTCAATAAACCACCACAACTTGAGTTTGCACTTGTATGTTGTAGCATTTGGACTTCACTTGTCATGACTTGGCATTGGGATAAGAATGGCACTATGCTTCATTACTTGACTCAATGAAATAATGAACAATGTGAATTCGATTGAATCAAGCCTCCAATGCCATGGTACCTACAAACATTCATCCACTTTTTGATGGTACCCAAACTTGTTTGGGTCCTCTCAAGTTAGGTGCAACATACTTAGGCAAAGCCTTAGTATGAGTAGCGGGATGTTTTGCAATAGCAACCGAGGAGGTACCATTGTCATCCTTTCTAAGCACAATATCATCATCAATTGAAATCGGCTTAGAATTGTTACCTAGAGGACATGAATGAGCCATGTGTCCCCTTTCCCGGCATAAGTAGCATCTTCTCTTTTTGTTGAGCCTTTTCTTTCTTGCTCATTTGATGCTTCTCATTGCCTTGCTTCACTTTGTTTGCTTGAGCCTTCTTCTCAAGCTTGTTTGGACAACCCGAAGCTAGGTGGCCCAATATATCACAACTATGGCACTTGATGTGAGCCAAATCTTTCTTCCAGACTTGATTCTTGCTCATCATCTTGGCATCTTGGATATGAGTTGGATGCCTTGCATAAGCTCTTCCACCCCTTCTTTTTTTTTCTTCTTCATCTTCAAGTCATCAACTTTAGGTTCATGGTTGATCTTGACTTGATCTTGGGGCTTCGGTTGAGGCTCATCTTGTTGCTTCAACTTGAGCTTTTCTTTTATTTGGACAAGCCTTTTGCAAAGTGTCCCATTTCATGGCATTGATAGCACATGACATGAGATAGCTTTTCTATCTTTTTGGCTTCTTTACTTTTTCTTCTTTCTTTCATCCTTGGTCAATCCACCCTTGAATCCAAGCCCATGCCTCTTGCCATAGCTTCTTTAAGTCTTCAATATGTGCTCAAAGGTGACTTGTGAGTTGTAGCACCTTTGTAGCTTGGCAAGCAAATTCTTCAATTCTCTTTTGAGCTTATTGTTCTCCTTCAAAAGGTTAGTCTCACACGACATAGAAGTAGAACAATCATCTAAAAGTAGAAGAACATGGCATGTCTAGTAAATCATCACAAGAGGTGGATACATGCTTCTTGCCTACATCACAAGGGTTAGCACAAATATGTGATTGATCAATTGACCCATGTGATGAGCTCTCACTAGTTTTAGATTTCTCAATTGAAAGCTTCTTAGTGAGAAAAAGCATGGTCTTGTACCAAGTTATCATGAGTAACATGAAGTTCCTCATGAGCCAATTTTAGTACATCATGCGAACAAGTAGTGACATAAAGTAGATGCTCTTGTTGTTCACATGTTTTCTTTAGAAAAGAGTTTTCTTTCTCCAAATTCAAAGATTTAGCTTTCTCATTTTCTAAAGACATGGTCATGCTAGCAAGTCTACTAACCAGCTCATCATAAGAATCAACATGATCAATCACATTGTCATTTGATACCTTTGTGTCACCTAGTGACATAAGACAATATGTTGATGTGGTGGATGAACTTGGAGTAGCATCATCAACCGAGCATGAACCATCAACATTGCCATCAAGTGTGCTTGAGGTAGTATCATCACTTGCATCACTTGAAGCATCATCATGAACCTTGTCAAGTGAACTTGTGGTAAATTTTGCATCATCTTCACTTGACCATGAGGTTGAGCAATCCTTCACAATCACCGAGTTGTGATCATGCTCAATATCCTCATGTGTCTCCATCTTGGGCTCATCATCATCATCGAAGGTCACCCCATACATGTCATTGAGATAACTCCAAATCTCATGGGCGGTTTTCATGTAGATGATCTCACCAAAAAATGCTATCATCCAAAGATCTATATAGAATGTTAGTAGCTTGGTTCTCGAGATCTAGGCATTTCTCTTGTGCTTGAGTTAAATCATTTTCATCCAACACATGAGAAAAGCCCACATCTACGATCCACCACATTTGAGGGCAAATAAACTTAAAATTGCATGTCATCCAATTTTTCCAAAGTGCAAAGTGTGTGCCATCAAAAATGTGTGGACACTCAACATCTAGCCCATAGTCCGCCATCCTCTCGGGCCGGTTAAGACCACTAAATGAGAGACCTAGCTCTGATACCACGTGAAGGGTCGAGATGGGGACTAGAGGGGGGGTGAATAGTCCCTTCTAAAAATTAATCGCACCGGCTAACCGAAACAAATGCGGAATTAAACTTATCGGTCTAGCCAAGACTTCACCCCTCTAACTAAGACTCTAAATCACCTCACAAAAGATCCTACACAAGAAGAGTGAGGTGACAAGCCTAGCTTGAGCTCCTAACCAATTCTAATGCAAGGTCACACAAACCTAGACACTAGTACTTCAAGCACGGGTGAGCTCCTACACAATTCTAGTAAGCACAAGCACAAAGCTCCTAAGCTCACTAGATGCACAATGGACAAGGCAACACACGCCTAACCCAAAGGCTCAAATTACCTAGCTACACAAGCTAAGCAAAGTAACTAATCAAGCTACACAAGCTAGATAGTTACAACTACTCTACTCAAGCACAAGCACAATATATATATGAATGTAATGACAAAGCTTGAGATAAGAGAATGCAAACCACCGCGAAGTGTGGACACAAGATGACACCGGTGATTTTTTACCGAGGTCTCGGGAAGCTTGCCAACTTCCCCCTACTCCTCGTTGTGTCGACCAACACTTTAGTGGTTCCACGGTTTGGCGAATCACCCGGTGATGATTCTCAAGCTTAATGGCCAGTGCCAAATCCCACAGCTGGGAGCTCGATCGAGACACTCACACAGTGTGAGTTCTCTAGCCAATCCCTCAGAGGGTACCGTGTGAACCCACACACAAGTGTGGTAGCTCAATGACACGCTCCACTAGAGTTGCTCTTCACGATCCCCGCGAGGTGAGCACAAACCTCTCACAATCTCTTCTTCGGAGCACCGCACAAGCTTCTTTGCGTGCTTCACGAAGCCTCTTGCCACCAAGCCGTCTAGGAGGTGGCAACCTCCAAGAGAAACAAGCACACCGGCTTGCAACACGAACACCTAGTGCCACACGATGCAATCTCTCAAAGCAACGCACTAGAACTCGATCTCTCACTCAATCGGATGAACGATATCAAGCATATGTGAGTGGGAGGGCTCTCAAGCACTCTCAAGCATGGACACAAAGTCCCCAAGGTGCTAAGCACCTGCCATGGCCGAACACACCATCTATTTATAGCCCCCAAGCCAAATAGAGCCGTTGGTGCTTCAAACCACGGTTTTACCGGCGCGGCCGGGCCTTGCCGGCCCGGACTCACCGGCCGAAGTCCGGTCGCGGGTCCGGGTCGCGCTTCGGTCACTACAGACAAGCCTCGGGCCCACAGCTGGCACCCTTCCTCCACGCGTCCGGTCGACGCTTCCGGTCAGCACCGGAAGCTTCCGTCCGGCTTCCCGTCGGCAGCGTCGGTGGAATCGCTTTGTAGAGCTCTACGCAGCACGCACTCCACCGGGCGTCCGTCGAAGCAACGTGCTTCCGTCGGTGCGTCCTGGGTCACCGTTTTCCAGCGAAAACTCCACCGAAACACCGACGCCTTCTCTTCGACATACTACCCATCAAGTATACCAAACTTGAGCACGAGGAATAGCATGTTTTCATCTCCAACTTGCATCCGGCGCAATAGAAAATATGCATCTCATTTTCGAAGGCGTAGAATCCCCGCCTTCGCAAGCTCGGCGGGAGGATGAGCGGTTCACAAACCCAACTCAACCCTGCAATCGCCGCCGCCTTTGCAAATGTGCCAACACCACCAAGTGTACATCACCATGTGCAAGTGTGTTAGCATTTTCACAATCATTTCAAAGGTCGGGTTCGCTCTTATCACGCCACTCGATCCTAACACGCCGCAAAGTTAGATCGCACAAGTGGCACTAGATGGCTGATATGCAAACAAGTTTGCCCTCTTAATAGTACGGCCATCTATCCTAAACCCGGTCATAAACTTCTCTAAGCTCCAATGACCGGCGAAATGAAATGCCCTATAGGTTGTACCTTTGCCTTGCGCATTTTCATTCCGCTCCATCTTCAAGTGCCGATGCAACGCATGCACCAACACGATCAAGAATGATATGATCCACTCCATATCATCACATGACCTTCTTGGTCCATCGATCTCGACCTCACTTGCTCTTCACCGCTATTGCGTCGGTCCATCGGCGCCAAGTCCAGTGACTTGCCCTTCACACTTGCAACCGGTCCTTCAAGCCAAGTCTTTGTCTTGATCTTCACAACCTTGGTCACATGACTCCATGTCATGTTTCATATGCAATAAGCTCCTTCATTGCATCATCACATGTGTGAACTAATCTCTGTGTATTATCTCAATCACACATATTAGTTCACCTAATGTTGACACTCAATTACCAAAAACCACAAGGGACCTCTCAGCGCCACGTAAGGCCGGTCGATGAGGAACGGGGGACGACGGATCCGGACCCAAGGGCCCCGGATCTACCCGAACGCCGCCGGTTGCGCCGGAGAACGCCGGGAGTGGAGGGAGGGGGGAGGGGAGGAGGAGGGGGGAGCGCGGGAGGAGGGGTAGAGGAGGGAGGGAGGGACTGCGAGCGGCTCCCGGCACAGGACCGTCGCTGGCCGCCGCCGCGAGGGGAGGCGGCACGGCGGCGGCCGGAGGGGAGGCTGGGGGGGGGACTAGGCGGCCGGCGTTGGCACCTCCCGAGTCGCCCGCTGGGGCGGTCGGGGAGGAAGGAGAAAACGCCCGCCGACAGCAAACCCTCCTTTGGCACACAAGTGATCATGTCGATCTATGTTTCGCAAGATAGTAATGTATCTCCATGGAGGGGAAAGACCATACATGTCGAGGCATGACGAATTTATGTGTATACGTAGGAAGGACCAACCAATTAAGTGAAGACGTTCCACATATCTGTTACATCTCTGCACATAGTAGCTACCTGTTATGAGAGAACTAAACCAAATAAATATGAATTCTAGCCCATATATAGTAAAAAATACATGTTAATCCACATATAGTAACTTCTATTAGGCACGTAATGTACAATTCAGAACAGTTAGTTACCTCTGGCAGGAAGCCTTCAGGATATTCAGATTGCAAGCTCTCTTTGATCGGTTGCAACTGAAATGAGCTTCAGGTAAGAGCTTTGGGCATAGCTAGATTTCAGAAAAGATAGCACTTTGCTTGGGACTGCAGAGAAGAATAAAGATGGATGCAGCCGTGAGCTCAGCAAATCGTCACGTGAAGAGTACAAAACTACGAAAGTACGTAAACGGAAGAGGGCACACTAAAACGCAGCAGACGACGTGTAGCATGGACGCTAACTATATATTTATGTAGTCCAGTAACCATGAATATCCAATTTATGTATGTGATATTGAATACTAGAAATTGCTGATATTGAATACATGCATGCGTCCTGGGTGTAAAATACGGGCATGAACAGGGGAGAGAAGAGCAATATGACACCAACAAATTAGTGATATTTGGATACATGCCTTCTGATTATGCATGCAACCATCATCTCATCTTACTTTCTCTACTACATATAATTGGAGATCCCAATGAAATCTCCACATTCCTAACAAGACGCGTTTGGAAAAAAAAATACTATCACAATTCTAACCAAAAGCTAGAGACATCCGGCCTGCAGGTACCGTCTGATAATAATAGTCATTAATCTTTTCCATTTTCTTAAAGAAAAAAACTACCCACCACTGCCATTGTGTGTAGCAAATACTCCTAGATCCTAAATTTTTATTTAATTACCCCCACATTGTCATTATAATAGAACTAAACTAAATATTCGATCAATTCTGTGTCTAAATTATCAATATATGCTATCTTTGAACAATTGATGATGAATAACCAAACAATCCTAGCACTATGTATGAATGAAAAATTATATATTTTTATAGTTCGGTAATCATGAAAAATGTACCTTAATGGATCAAGTCCTGATGACACTAGTAGTTTATTTTCAACTACATTAATAATTCATGAATTGAATTATGTAAGTTGTTACTTCGATAAATAATAAATATATAAATTTTGACTAAAACATTATAGAATATTCTAGAATAGTTTAATTACAGTTACTGTTTACAAAAACTACTAGAAATGTTAGTTAATAATATATACAATAACTCAATGAGCATTAGAGATTCAACTTAACATGTGAACAAAACACTTAATGAAGTCAAGAGTTGAAATCCAAAATCTCTCTATATATGATGACACATGTGAACAAAGAGATGGCATAATTTAGTATAATGTTTAGCTAAGCACACTTACGGAAGGCACAATTTTTGTTTGCACAGAGTTTTCTCTTTGTTGAAAGTGCCTTCTGATTTCTGAAAGAAAACAATATAATATACTATGTGTCCATAATTTGACTGTTTAATAATGAGACAATTTTTTTTTTTTGTTTAAGACTTACATTAATAATTTCTACCAAGACCCTATCTATATCTCCTAGTTCATCCATCTATGGATGGCCTTGGTCGAGCGAGCCCCAAACCAGAGTTCGAAAGTTGTATGAGTATCCATATACAGGAAACCAATGCCCTTTGCCATACTTTAAGCAGCTACAAAATGTTGCTCAGCACACTAGTGACCATGCCAAATTGCCAATAAATCTCCCTGGAGGATTAAAAGACTGTACCTGTCTAGGCATGACGAATTTCTGTGTATATATAGGAAGGACCGACAAATTAAGTGCAGAAGCTACACATATCTGTTACATCTCTGCACATAGTATAGCTATCTGTTATTGAGAGAATTAAACCCAAAACGAATTCTAACCCACATATATAGTAGAAAACACATGTTAATCCATATAGTATAGCTACCTGCTATTGAGAGAGAATATAACCAAAGGTGCAACTAGTAACTGCTATTAGGCATGTAATGTACAATTCAGAAGAGTGAGTTACCTCTCGCGGGCAGCTAGCTTCGGGATATTCAGAGACTGGTGTGTGGTGAGGGGATTGAAGTGGTCGAAACTGGCGGGTATGTGGTGTGTATTCTTGCAAGCTCTTTTGATCGGTTGCAAGTGAAGTGACCTTCAGGTAAGAGCTTTGGGCTTACCTAGCTTTTCAGAAAAGATAGCTCTTTGCTTGGGACTGGAGAGAAGAATAAAGATGGATGCAGCTGTGAGCTGTCATCCAGCGCTAAGTAAAAGTAGCTCAGCAAATCATCAAATGGACCCAAAGTGAAACCAATCTATGTGAATATAGTTTGGTGAATGCAGGAATTATTCACATAATCTTAATAACAATGGGGAGGAAACCTCACCCTCCAAGACGGCAAGTTTTTGCGATGTGCTATTGGAGTCTGGCGACGAAGAAAGAACGCTTCCTAAAATGGTCCAATCTCGAGTCAATTTAATTGCTCTGTTTCACTCCCAAGGTAAATTCAATCCAAGATTTCCAGGGTTTTTACTAATTAAGACATTATTTGACACAAGCTCCTTAATTGTAACAATTCCCTTGACCCTAGTAACCTTTTCATCTCACAAAAAAAAACCCTAGTAAACTTCTACTTTTCCTTCTTTTGTGTCCTATATATGCTATGTATTGCCTATTGCCTAACTGCATCCAATACTCTGCTCCTTTGTAAGCATGTCATGACTAATTAAGCACCTTTCTTAATCATGAAATTCAGCCAAGGTCGATAAGATATTCCAAAAGAAGGAATTTAATAGATTAGCCTCCCATCAAATATAATCCTGCAATGTCGATGCCTCTTTTTCCTACTGACACTTAACTGACTATAAGTGATAACAAATACTCTAACTGGTTCTCCTCACGCTAAAACGAGATCGAAGTTCTCGAAAGTAGCCTGTGGATGAGGTCTGAATTAAGTCCTGATTCATGCCTCCCAAGCTCAATGCTAGCAGAATGATGGAACTGAAAAAGGTGCAGATTGTGGGCGTTGATGGAGACGAATCACATTTGCACAATGTAAGCATCCATATGTGTCCATACTACCCATATCAGCATGTTTAGATGAGTTTATTTTTTCTGAGCAGAAACAGTAGGGGGAAGCATCTACTGTTGTAAATAAATACATCGGGTAGGAACGGTGTAGGCATCTTGATAGATAGGAGCCTTAAGGATGGAGTAGTGGACGTTAGGAGGCAAGGTGATCGGATTATCCTAGTCCGATTGGTCGTTGGAGACTTCGGTCTTGAATGTGATCAGTGCCTATGCCCCTCGGGTAGGTCGGTTTTGGGAGGACCTAGATAGCATGGTTAGTATTGTGCCTATCGGTGAGAAACTCTTCATAGGAGGTGTAACACCCGTGTTTTTGCATCATTTTAAAAATCACTAAAAATTTGAACTTTTCATAATTACCAACTAAAACCTAATTTATTTTTTTCTTTGCACAACCCAAAACCCGCTTTTCAAAAACCTTGCATCAAAGTTTACCATATAGAAATTAGGTCATTGTTTGAGTGATTGTTGTGCTTGCATGTTTGCTTGCGTTCTAGAATTTATTTCGGGCATCGAATAATATTTCCTTGTCTCCTACACCAAATGATCCCCTTGACCTTTTGCTCAATTAACAAGCCACCGAATATTTCTTCAACCATCCACCATCATAAATCCCTTGACCCCCTCCTTGATCTCATCCTTGAATCATAAACATCACACCACAATTCCAAAATTCATGAATGAGCTTAGTTTATTCCTCTGGGAAATAAAGAGGCCATCACATATTTGTATACAAATAATATGGGTACATACATATCATACATGTGTGTGTATTCCAATATAAGTATATAAATATACAAGAGCATGGCCAAGTATAGATATTCACAGGAATGCTTATACAAGTATAAGTGTGCATGCATATTACAAAATGGAAAATGGAAAAAGGATTTATAAATGGGAAAGGCCACACGGGCTCATTTCCATCCCCAGCTCGGGCAACCTGGGAGCAGCAACACACGCAGCCCAGCGTGGCCCAATAGCGAGAGCAGCCCCATCCCACTTCCCCTCCCTTCTCTCTTACAAGCAGGGCCCACACGTCAGTTTCACCCCCTTCCTCCTGTTCTTCCCACGCACGACGCACAGGAAGAAAATATCTCCTTCCGCGTCATCTCCGCGGCCAACACCCGCGCCCACGCACACAGTGCCGCTGACCCCTCTACAGCGAGCAAGCTGGCCCTGCTCCCCACCGCGTCGCCTCCGCGTACAGCAGCACCAACTCAGCCGCAGTGCCGGCGACCACCGCACAGGTGCCGTGCTCGTCGGATGCCGCCTCCCCCGATGCGTCACCGTCGATGCCGCGTCCGACTGCGCCAGCGCCGCCCTGCTCCCGTCGACCTCGCCACAGAACCCACGCGGACAGCTCACCCATGGCTGCCGGAAAATATCTCCGGCGAGCCCCTCCTCCCTCCGCCCCTATAAATAGTCCCCTCCGGTTGCCAAGCTCACCACGCCGAGCCCAGCGCCGAGACGGCCGATGCGAGGCCTGCATGGGCACACTGTGCCCTGCCTCCGTCGCGCCGCCGCCGGCCAACTGGAGCTCGTCGACGCCCAGCCGCCTGGACGCCGTGTCGAGGACGACGCCGACACCGCCGCGCTCACGAAGTCGCCCGCCGCTGCGCACAGTGCCGTGCTGGAGCCCCACTGCCGCGTAGCCTTGCCACTCGCCACCCGCTGCCGCGCGCTGTCCACCACTCCGCCGCGACAGCTGCGCCGCCGCTGCCTGCCTCGCCGCCATGCCACCACCAGCGCTCGCCGCCACCCGCTGCCCCCAACCACCACGCTCGCCGCGATGCACCTGCCGTCCAGCCGTGCTCGCCCATGGCCCTGCTCCGGCCCCTTCGCACTGCCGCCCGTGGCCGCCCGCTCCCAGGCACGCCGCCGACGAGGACCACCGCCGGTGCTTTCCCACCTTCCCTCTCCCCTCGTATTCTCTCTGCTTCTCTTGTCGCGGTTGGGAAACAAAGACGAGCGCCGCACGCGAGCCTTGGCTGAACAGCATCCCGTGAAAGGCACCCAACCTTATCTCTTCATGGACCCCGCGCGTCAGCCCTGGCTAAAATGCTGGGTACACCCGAGATGGTGTACACGAAAGAGAAAAAGTCCATTTTCCAGTTATCAGAAAAACCCCAGAAAATTCTTAAATAAACTAGGTACACTCTAGATCCTACCCAAGCCTTTACTTCCCAGTTTTCATAATCCCAAAATTTCCAGAATTAATTCCAAAGTTTAATCTATTTATAAATCCCCGATTAAACTTTGGAAATTCATATCTTTTCCGTTCCAACTCCAAATCACTCCATTCCAGTTCTTAAATTCTTCTAAAATCATGATCTATTTATTCATGTCCTTGTTCTAATATTCGATGCCCATTTAAATTCTAGTTTCTGTTGTGCCCTTTTATTTATTTATAATCGCACATCGTAGATTAACGTAAACCCTAGTTTACCCCTTCCACTAACCACACCATGCACCGTATATTCTTGTATGCGTGTACACTCTCACGTACACAAGTACTCGAATATACATACACGCAGATTTTCCACATCTTTGGATATACGCGGTAGGTTATGTATGTATATAAATGCATAAAGTGGTATTTTGAGATATAAATAAATATACGTATATACCTATCGACTATGTCTACGCATGGCTAACCCCTCTAACCTAACCGTATACTCGTACATGTGTACTCCATAACACATGCCCTAGTATACGTGTCTCCACGTACATAGATATACCCGCTCACCGGGTGTAACCCTATGTACGGCTAACCCTAGCATAGGTCTCTCACCCTCTCCAACCCTAGGCGTATACATACACATGAGCGTATAAGTCGCTAACCCATCCATCCCCTGATGGAGCTAACCCACGTAGGAACGTCGTATGTTTTTATTGTTATACTTGTGTTGCATGTTTGTTGCCACCAGAGATTACACGACCGCCCGACGGAACCCGGAGCATCGCTACACCAAGCCACAGGAGACAAGAGCATCAAGACGAAGAACCTTGGATACGCTCGTCAGCGGATAGAGGCAAGTCCTTACCCCCTTAACCTGACCTAATTCCTATAATAATTAATAAGATGTTAAGATAAGTATAACCATGGCAAGCCGTGCGGGAGCACTCATGGGCTATGCGTGGGGCTTTCGCTAGGCTTTTGCCGTTAATATAACCTGGTTTAAGAATTGAGCCTAGTCAACAAAAAGCGAGTTTGGGACGATTCATGTGGGATGGATCGTCTTGGCAGGTTTCGCCTAGTGAGGGTTTCCTGTCTTGGAGGGCTCGCTCCCTAAGGACCGGGTCATGGACCTTCTACCTAGTTTGATTATACGCTGACCCCACACAGGGATGGGCGGCTTGATTCCACACCCCGTCGGGTTAAGGTATAATTTCGATCCAAGGTGGCGGCGTAGGCAACGATCTATCGGGAGGCGACTCGGATGCTAGGTGATCTTCCGAGGTCGGGTTGGCGTGGTTCCGAAAGTGATCCTCCACGTAAAACTTTTGGCGCAATGTTATTATCGTATCACAATTATTGAGTTGGCGGATGCTAGGTGATCTTCCTTAATCTTTGTGTGCTAATGGGATGCTAGGTGATCTTCTCATTTCCAACCCCGAGAAGTCGTGGCGGGGATTATACCGAAACCTAGGGCACCCAAGCGGGTACGGGATCTCGTTAGGCCTGTCAAACCATTTGGCCGTGGTGTAGACAACGCCTATCGTGTGGGGAAATTTGTACAACCTCTACAGAGTTATGAAATCTATTCAAATAGCCACGTCCTTGGAATGGGCAAACGCTAGGCCGGAACATCCGTGATTAAAAACATAATCTGGTATGTGATCTGTTAACCTGAGCTTAATTAATTAACTGACCCGGGAACTAGTGAGAGTAGTTATGCTCTACTAGGGCCCAACCCCTAATGGTAACCTTCCACCCTCTCGGTTGGGACTTGCCGAAAGTGCGAAAGTACTCACCCCTCTATTTCTATTTTTTTTTTTGAATGTTATCTGCGGGGAGTATATCCAAGGATTAAGCTACGAAGGACTACAAGGAGTACAGTTGAAGACGGAGGCACTCGTGAAGGAGATATCTAAAGATGTTACGATCAAGTTATAGGAACGTGCATTAGGAAGAAGTCCAGGGGTTTGTCCGCACTCCAAGCTTGCCTGTAGGAATGGAGCCCTGTTATAGGTGCTGCGTAGGATCTCTGATAGGTTTATAATAGTATTCCTATGGCCGAGTCATGTAAACCCAAACCATGTATCATGTTTTTCTCAATAGCAATAAAAGTATAGTTTTTGATATCATATCTATACTTAATTAGACATATTTGTGCGTGATCCTGGCGTAAATACGTGTGATTAAGGAACCTCAGAAATGGGGTGTGACAGGAGGAGACCTCAATGGCCATGTGGGTGCAACAAATGTGGGGTTTGAGCGAGTGCATGGGGGTTTCGGGTACGGTAGTAGGAACGAAGAGGGAGAGGATGTTTTGAATTTTGCATTGGCCTATGACTTGTTGTTAGAGAATACCCTCTTTAGAAAGAGGGAATCCCATTTAGTGACCTTCCATAGTGGACAACACTCGAGCCAGATTGACTTTATCCTTGCAAGAAGGGAGGATAGGAGTGCTTGCCTAGATTGTAAGGTGATACCTGGGGAGTGTGCGGTCCCTCAACACAAGCTTCTAGTGGCGGACTTTCGTTTTCGGGTGCGTGCCCACCGGGACAAACGTGTCAAGATTACGAGGACGAAGTGGTGGAAGCTTAGAGGGGAAGCGGCACAATCGTTTAAGGAGAGGATGCTAGATGAGGGGCCTTGGGAAGAAGGAGAAGATGCAGACAATATGTGGCTGAAGATGGCAACATGTGTACGGAAGGTGGCCTCAGAAGTGTTGGGTGTGAGTAGGGGAGGCAAGAAGGAAGCGAAGGACACCTGGTGGTGGAACGACGAGGTACAAAGGGCTATTAAGGAGAAGAAGGAGTGCTTCAAGCGCCCCCATCTCAACAAGAGTGCAGCCAACATCGAGGGCTATAGGATAGCGAAGAGGGCCGCAAAGCGAGCTGTGAGTGTAGCAAAGGGTCAGGCTTTTGATGACCTTTACCAACGGCTAGGCACGAAGGAAGGGGAGAATTATAGGATCGCTAGGATACGTGAGAGGAAGACAAGGGACATTGAAGGGTCGAGATGGGGACTAGAGGGGGGGTGAATAGTCCCTTTTAAAAACTAATCGCACCGGCTAACCGAAACAAATGCGGAATTAAACTTATCGGTCTAGCCAAGACTTTACCCCTCTAACTAAGACTCTAAATCACCTCACAAAAGATCCTACACAAGAAGAGTGAGGTGACAAGCCTAGCTTGAGCTCCTAATCAATTCTAATGCAAGGTCACACAAACCTAAGCACTAGTACAACAAGCACGGGTGAGCTCCTACACAATTCTAGTAAGCACAAGCACAAAGCTCCTAAGCTCACTAGATGCACAATGGACAAGGCAACACACGCCTAACCCAAAGGCTCAAATTACCTAGCTACACAAGCTAAGCAAAGTAACTAAACAAGCTACACAAGCTAGATAGTTACAACTACTCTACTCAAGCACAAGCACAAGTATATAAGAATGTAAGAACAAAGCTTGTGATGAAGAGAATGCAAACCACCGCGAAGTGTGGACACAAGATGACACCGGTGATTTTTTATCGAGGTCTCGGGAAGCTTGCCAACTTCCCCTACTCCTCGTTGTGTCGACCAACACTTTAGTGGTTCCACGGTTTGGCGAATCACCCCGTGATGATTCTCGCTTAATGGCGGTGCCAAATCCCGGTAGGGAGCTCGATCGAGACACTCACCAATGTGAGTTCTCTAGCCAATCCCTCGAGAGGATACCGTGTGAACCCACACACAAGTGTGGTAGCTCAATGACACGCTCCACTAGAGTTGCTCTTCACGATCCCCCGCGAGGTGAGCACGAACCTCTCACAATCTCTTCTTCTGAGCACCGCACAATCTTCTTTACGTGCTTCACGAAGCCTCTTGCCACCAAGCCGTCTAGGAGGTGGCAACCTCCAAGAGAAACAAGCACACCGGCTTGCAACACGAACACCTAGTGCCACACGATGCAATCTCTCAAAGCAACACTAGAACTCGATCTCTCACTCAATCGGATGAAGCGATATCAAGCATATGTGAGTGGGAGGCTCTCAAGCACCACAATACAAGCCACCAAGGCTAGAATGTGCTCGACCACCGCCATGGCCGACCAAGGAAAGTATATATAGGGCCCAAGTCAAATAGAGCGTTGGGAGGAAAAATCCATTTCTGCGCGTCGGATCGGACGCACCGACCGGACTCACCCGGCCGAAGTCCGGTCAGTACGTCCGGTCGCACCCAACGGTGCTTCCGGTCACATAGGACAAAGTCCTTGGCCCCACAACCAACGGTTACGCCGGCGTCGGTCACGGGGTCCGTCGCAGCGTCCGTGAAAACGCCGCTGCGGGGCTCTACGCGGCGCGCGACCGGACGCTCTGCCGGTGCGTCCGGTCGCGCCACCGCAGCGTCCCGGTCGAGCGTCCGGCCGGCGTTTTCAAATAAAACTCCACCGAAACACCGACGCCTTCTCTTCGACATGCTACCCATCAAGTATACCAACTTGAGCACGAGGAATAGCATGTTTTCACCACCAACTTGCATCCGGCGCAATTTAAAATATGCATCTCATTTTCTCGAAAGCGCCGAATCCCGCCGCAAGCTCGGCGGGAGGATGAGCGGTTCCCAAACTCAACTCTACCCCCGCAATCACCGCCGCCTTTGCAAATGTGCCAACACCACCAAGTGTACATCACCATGTGCAAGTGTGTTAGCATTTTCACAATCATTTCAAAGGCGGGTTAGCTCTTGTCACGCCACTCGATCCTAACACATCGCAAAGTTAGATCGCTCAAGTGGCACTAGATGACCGATATGCAAACAAGTTTGCCCCTCTTGATAGTACGGTCATCTATCCTAAACCCGGTCATAAACTTCTCTAAGCTCCAATGACCGGCGAAAAGAAATGCCCTATTGGTTATACCTTTGCCTTGCGCATTTCCATTCCGCTTCATCTTCAAGTGTCGATGCAACACATGCACCAACACAATCAAGAATGATATGATCCACTCCATATCATCACATGACCTTCTTGGTCCATCGATCTCGACCTCACTTGCTCTTCACCGCTATTGCGTTGGTCCATCGGCGCCAAGTCCAGTGACTTGCCCTTCACACTTGCAACCGGTCCTTCAAGCCAAGTCTTTGTCTTGATCTTCACCACCTTGGTCACATGACTCCATGTCATGTTTCATATGCAATAAGCTCCTTCATTGCATCATCACTTGTGTGAACTAATCTCCTGTGTATTATCTCAATCACACATATTAGTTCACCTAAGGTTGACACTCAATTACCAAAAACCACAAGGGACCTTTCGGACATAAACCAAATCAAATGCATCAAAGATAGGACAGATCGATCGCTGGCTGAAGGACGAGGAGATCAAGGGACGGATGGCGAGAGTACTTCGATAAGCTGTTCAATGGGGAGAATGATAGTCCTACCTTTGAGTTGGATGACTCATTTGACGATACTTGTATACGCTTTGTGAGGAGGATTCAGGAGGCAGAGATCAGGGAGGCTTTGAAGAGGATGAAGGGAGGTAAAGCGATGGGCCCCGATGGCATCCCCATTGAGGTGTGGAGATGTCCGGGAGCGAGAGCGGTAGTATGGTCGACTAAGCTTTTTAACCTCATTTTTCGGTTGAACAAGATGCCTAAAGAATAGAGGCTTAAGTATATTAGTACCAATCTTCAAGAATAACGGAGATGTTCAAAGTTGTACTAACTACCGAGGGATTAAGCTGATGAGCCATATGATGAAGCTTTGGAAGAGGGTTATTGAGCATCGCCTATGAAGGCTGACAAGTGTGACCCAAAACCAATTTGGGTTCATGCCCGGGAGGTCGACCATGGAGGCGATTTTCTTGGTACGACAGTTGATGGAGAGATTTAGGGAGCGTAAGAAGGACTTGCACATGGTCTTTATTGACCTTGAGAAGGCGTATGACAAAGTACCGAGAAACGTCATGTGGTGGGCCTTAGAAAAACACAAAGTCCCAACTAAGTACATTACCCTCATCAAGGATATGTACAAGGATGTGACGACATGTGTTCGAACATGTGATGGCGATACCGGTGACTTTCCAATTAACATAGGACTACATCAAGGGTCAAAGACTGAGCCCTTATTTATTTACTCGTGATGGATGAGGTCACAAGGGATATACGTGGGGGTGATATCCCTTGGTGTATGCTCTTTGCCGATGATGTGGTGCTAGTAGACGAGAGTAGAGTAGGGGTAAATGGAAAGTTGAGCCGTGGAGGCACACGCTAGAGTCGAAAGGGTTCAGACTGAGTAGGACCAAGACCGATTATATGATGTGCGACTTTAGCCCGGCTAGGCACGAGGATGGGGACGTCACCCCGGACGGACAAGTACCGGTGGCCAAGAAGGATACTTTTCGATATTTAGGATCTATGCTACGTAAGGATGGCGACATTGATGAAGATGTTAGACATAGAATCGCAGCAGGTTGGCTAAAGTGGCGTCAAGCTTTCGGCATCCTATGTGACAAGAGGGTGCCACGAAGCTAAAAAGAGAAGTTCTATAGGACAGCGATTCGCCGGCGATGCTATATAGTGCTGAATGTTGGCCTACAAAAGGCGACATGTCCGCCAGCTAAGCGTGGATCGAGATGCGTATGTTGCGTTGGTTTTATGGGTATACTAGAAGAGATAGAGTTCGGAATGAAGATATTCGGGGATAGGGTCGGGGTGGCTCCTATCGAGGAGAAATTGATTCAACATCGGTTGAGATGGTTTGGACATGTTCAACGGAGGCCTTCCGAGGCGCCGGTGCGTAGTGGAGTTCTAGAGCGGGTAGATAATGTAAAGAGAGGTAGAGATTGACCTAGACCGACTTGGGACGAGACGGTTAAGAGAGACCTTAAGGAGTGGAATATCTCCAAGGATTTAGCTTTGGACAGGAGCGCATGGAGGCTAGCTATCAACGTGCCTCGAACTATGACTTTGTTTCCTTTTTCTGTCTACCCTATCTTTATCTTTTTATCTTGTGCCTTTTTACGTTCTTTTTATAATGTTTCGTATGGGTTTCATCTCTAGCCTACCCCAACTAGCTTGGGACTAAAGGCTATGTTGTTGCTGTTGTTGTTGTTGTTTATTGGAACGACTGGAAATGAACAGTCTCCATATGATATATTAACCACAGAACCAGACAAGCTGGAGGTGGAGGGCTGTAGCCCTGGCACAATGTGCCTATAGTTGAGTTACACCGGAATAGAGAGGAGGAATACATGGAGAGCATTTCACACCACGGGAATCGACAGCCCGAGAACTGATTTGCTGCAGGCCTGGCCTCTAACAGCCGCTGAAGATCCCCATGAAGACGATGTCGTTCATGTGCTTCCATAATTCCCAGCAGCAGTGAAGCAGCAAAGTAGAACTGATTTAGGCCATCATATTTCCAGGGAGTCGAGAAGACCATAAGTCACAGGCAGGCATTATTTCGGCCATCTTTCCTCCAATAGAACTCCAGAAACTGTCAGCAAAAGGGGCATGGTCCGCCCATTCCTTCTCACCATGACAAATTTCACACGGAGCATGCTGCCCAATATGTTCTCTGCAGGTTATCCCTTGTCTGAATTTGGTTTAATTTTGCGCTAGAAGCCATCCGAAGAACTTTACGCTAGGGGCTCACCGAAGCTTTGTAGGTGGTGGATGCGGAGAGAAGTTTATATTTGGTGGTCCTCAAAGTAGCAGGTTGTGCTATTCAGCCATGAGGTTCGCATTCCTGTAGCTCAGAGTCAGGTTCCAGGTCAGCGAGTTCCTCCACGGCAGACCCCCTCATAGCGCCTGGGCTGGAGTTGTGATTGTGGTCGGATTTTAGTTTTTTAGCTATGGTTTCTTCAACAGCACGCATCTACAAAAATCTCCACCCGATAACTTGCTGCATATCAGTAAATTGACAACTTATGTTTTGGTGTCTTGCAGTATCTTCTAGCTCGGAACTCTATTGCTTAGATTTTAATTTTTGGAAAGTTTGTGATGTGCTCAATGACTTGAACATCTCAATTTGACCAATTAGGTCATGAGATAGGTCCAATTTCTTTCATCTTTAAAACCAAAGAAAACTTCTGAAGGCATATGATTAGGCCAGGTTGTGAATTGGCTTGTAGTCCAATGGTAGGGACGGCCCAGGTGGGACGCTACCCACCGGGTTCAAATCCCAGTCTTTCACACCTTTTCTTGGGATTTTCCCAAGGATTTACCGGCGTTATACATTAAGTGGTAGCGGCGTATCGTCGTTCGGTCGACGACGGCGCCGCTATGGTGACTTCGAGAATCTCGATCTGCCGTCCGGTTCTTCGGAGGTGCTCATAGGGGTAGGGTGCGCGTGCGTGCGTGTGTTCATAGGGGTGAGTGTGCGTGCGTGTTGTGAGCGTCTGCGTTGTCTTGTGTAATTCAAAAAAAAAAAAAATATGATTAGGCCAGTTGGGGATTTTATGGAAGTATTATGCACATTAATTAATTAGGTGACACATCAAAAAAAAAAAAACATCTTTTATTGAAACTGGGAGGAGAGAGAAGCAATACGTTTCATGGCCACGACACATTTGGGCACCGTTAGCAAGTCCTCGGTAACTGAATGAAACTCTGTTGAGGGGCTTCTTGCGTTTCATCCGCATCCCGTGCGGCCATGCCCGACGGCGCGCCCCTCCCCGCCCTTTTTGCCGAAGCTTCCCGCCCCCTCCCGCCTCCATCCAGTCCTTCCCGCCCCTCTCCTCATCCTCTTTGGATTTTAGTGCTCCCCACACACTGCCCGTGCTAGGGTTTTAGATCAGCCAGCAGTGGGGAGAAACGGCGGCAGTGAGCTCCGATGGCACCAGCGGCGAAATCCGGGCGGCGCACCTGCACCAGGGGGGAGAAAGGGCGAGCGGGTAGCCGCCTGGGACTGAAGAAATCATCCTTGACTGCGGCGTCGTGTCCTCCAGCTTCGTCAAGGGTGCCGCCGCCGCCTTCCCTCGAAGTGCCGCCACCAGTTCCCACGCCGGCCACTGCGGTTCCCTCCCCTGCTATGTCGAGTTATTCCCTCCTCTCCCGTCGTCGTCTATGATGCAGCAGCCAGCGCGAGTAGGTTGGGGGGCCGTACCCCCAACTTTTTCCTCTGAACCTGGAAACCAACAATCCCAAAATTCATGGTAAGCACTTGGTTTTGATCTATGTATTCGTAAATTCATGGCTGCCAGTACTTGATTTGTTCTATTTATGGAAGTTGATGCATGCTAGAACTATGTATTCGTAAATTCATGGCTGTCAGTACTTGATTTGTTCTATTTATGGAAGTTGATGCATGCTAGAATTCGATCTATGTTTGGTACAGTGTGTTAATGATTTCGTTGGTTTATCCACCACCAGGGTCTATCCACCACCAGGTGGCTTTATGAATTTTCTTCAACAGCCACATTATCAGCGGCAGCCACAAATGAAGGAGAAAATTTTCATTTGGTTGGTCAGCCTGTGACCTTCAACCCGATTACATCACCACCACCAAGTGTTTCTTTGACACCCCAAGCTGTGAAAAAGGTACTTCAACAAAGGAGACAGTTAACATTGATATTGATGAAGATGACAACAATGGGGCCAATAGTGCAATAAAGAAAAGATATTGGAGTCATGAAGAAGAAGAGAGACTGGTACAATATATTTTTTTGTTCATAGTATTTTATTTTGCATTTTGGCAATAGTACTTGATTTTGTCCATATTTTCTAATTTTGTATTGTAGGCCAAATCTTCTGGATGGGTTCATTGCTGAGGATGAGATCCTAGATGATGCTATCAGTGCATCCACGGTGGTAATTCAGTCTACTATCGAAGCTCTGCAGAAACAGGCAGATGACCATCGACTCCATCCGAGGAAGTACATCAATAGGCCACGAGAGGAAGCACATGAAAAACTAGTGAATGACTATTTCTCAGAAAATCCTCTTTATCCTTCCAATATTTTTCGAAGATTTCGTATATCTAGGCGACTTTTTCCTACGCATTGTCGAGGCCTTAGGCCAAAGGTCAGAATATTTTACTCAAAAGGTAGATGCCATTAATCGGCAAGGGCTCAGTCCACTACGGAAGTGCTGCAGCTATTCGCCAATTGGCTACTGGTAGTGCTGCAGATGAACTAGATGAATACTTGAAGATTGGTGAGACAACTTCAATGGAGTCGTTGAAAAATTTTGTCAAAGGTGTTAGAGATATATTTGGTGGACAATATTTGAGGCACCCTACTGTGGTAGATATTGAGCGTCTACTCAGAATTGGTGAGAGCCGTGGTTTTCCTAGTATGTTCGGCAACATTGACTGCATGCATTGGCAGTGGGAAAGATGCCCAAATGCATGGAAGGGTCAGTTCACTCGTGGTGATCAGAAAGTGCCGACGCTTTTATTCTTGAGGCTGTGGCATCACATGATCTTTGGATTTGGCATGCGTTCTTTGGAGTAGCAGGTTCTAACAATGATATTAATGTTTTGAACAAATCCACTCTATTTATCAATGAGCTAAAAGGACAAGCTCCTAGTCCAGTACACGGTCAATGGGAAGCAGCACAACATTGGGTACTATCTAGCTGATGGAATATACCCTGAGTGGGCAGTATTTGTTAAGTCAATAAAACTCCCTATCACTGAAAAGGACAAGTTGTATGCTGAGGAACAAGGGGCAAGAAAGGATATTGAGAGAGCCTTTGGTGTATTGCAGCGTCGATGGTGCATCTTAAAACGTCCAGCTCGTCTATATGACCGAAATGTACTCCGTGATGTAGTCCTAGCTTGCATCATACTTCACAATATGATAGTTGAAGATGAGAAGAAGGTAGAGGACATTGAAGAAAATCTAGATCTAAATGTGGCTCCTAGTTCAGCTACCGTTCAAGAACCAGAAAACTCTCCAGAAGAGTCTGTTCCGCTCAAGAGAGCTTTAGATAAAGATACTACTATTCGAGATCGAAATGCTCATAATCAACTTAAGAAAGATTTGGTGGAACATATTTGGAATAAGAAGGGTGGTCGTACACATATACCTACAGTTTGAAATAGAATACATGCCATGAAAAAAATCGCGGGCTATAGAATTTAGCGGCAAGTTGGCCAAAACGCTATTAGCGCTATTTGGCGCTATATAGCGCTATTTGGCATTGCGATAGGTGCTTTTGGCCGCTATTAGCGCTTATTTCGCGCTATAGCGGCGCTATTTGTTTCATGACATGTAATAATTTTATTTACCCGTAATGTTTAGATGCATGTAATAATTTATATCTAATAGCTCATGGAACTATTTTCATTTGTGCAGGGTGAAAGCAAGGCTATGCAGTGAATCTCAGCAATGTTGGTTGAATGATCGTCGTCAGTTTACCTCCAATTATCTGCCATCGGTGCAATCTGAGTTATTTATCTAGCTTAGGTCTGAGTTTGCTGTTCCAGTTTACCTCCAGTTATCTGAACCTTATGCAGTTCATACTGCAGTTATATGAACCTTATGAAGTTCATACTGCAGTTTGTAATGCAGTTCTGAAGTTATCTAAATTATGCACTTTGTACATGCTGTTCTGTTGGGTGAAACTCCAATTCTGAATCTGCAATGCATACTTGCTGCACGTATCTGTTGGTTGAAACTGCAGTTCTGAATGTGTAGTGCATAGGTCTGAGTTTGCTGTTCCAGTTATCTAGTTGTTCTTTACCTGAGAGCTCATGTTTGAATGTTGCACTGTGTAGTGCCGTATGAACTGGCTGTGGCCTGTGAGACATTTAAGTTTGTGTGATGCAGTGTTATCTATCTTGTGAATTGCAGCATTGATTTGAGACCTGAGCTCATGTTTGAATGTAATTGTGCTGACGCTATTTAACAATGTGAGGGAATACGTATTTTGCAGTTGTATGTGACTGCACGTGTTTTGCCTGAGTTCACAAAGCAGCTACAGATTTGGCTGCACGAGCATATGGTTCATGTGATCCCATGATTCTGAAGCAATTAAATGCTTTAGTTGGCTTTGGAATTGGTAACATGAAACGATGCATTGTTGAGGCCGGTGTGTTTTGCCTGAGTTCACAAAGCAGCTACAGATTTGGCTACACGAGCATATGGTTAATGTGATCCCATGATTCTGAAGCAATTAAATGCTTTAGTTAGCTTTGGAATTGGTAACATGAAAAGATGCATTGTTGAGGCCGGTTTCATTCATCATTTCATCCGGCTATAGTTGACGTGGCATTTTGAAAACTGTGTAGTGAAACTCCCTACTGAGACTGACCTTAATAGCCATATTCTTACAAAAGAGACTTGCAATCTTAATAGCCTCTCTAATCTTACGTTTTTAGGGAATTGCAATTCTTATTCTTACTATTAAAGCTCCATTTCAGGATAACAATTTTAACCTTGGCCAAATTGATTAGAGAGGCTTCCTATACCAGACGATTATGTGATACCTACTCTAAAGAAGTGTTCAAATCGCAGCTATGCAGTTGTCTAAAGTACAAGCACAATATTATACTTATAATAACAGGCATATATAGCATCTATATGCGACTAGTGCAGCTAAATATCACAAATAGAATAAGTAAAATATTGTAAAAACATTCTCTAATTATTCTTAAGAGACGCCAGGACATCGAAATACAAAGTTCCAAGAAAATCACAAAACAAGTTCAGTTTCAAGCTCTGGTTGGAAGAACTAATACTGCCAAAATTTCATCGCATCATTCCCTCCACCGATTACCACAATCTGGACTGCAGCACACAAAGAACAGGGTCATCCCCTCCTCCCCTCTTGCCGTGGCCTGCAAATGATAAAAACACAACTGAGCTCAAGACTGTCTCAAAACATTTAAGCAGGATCAGTGCCATCAACTGCAACTATTGAAATATAAATATCGCTTAACTGCAGACACGGTAATTTTGAAGAACACAGAAAGAGACATGAGTTATAGGCTCTATGCCTCTAATGGCATTTAGTAGTATTATGTTACTGCACCAAAGTGGACACTTATTCTGGTACAGAACAATAATATGTGGTCGCATTTTCTTGGGTCTGACTCCTCACTTGACAATTTGAACATGTTCGGATATAGATGCAGGCCGATACTGCCAAAAAAGGAATGCAACACTACTACTAAAAGCTTCTGTAGGGGCGGCTCATTTGGAGCAGTCGAAACCGCCCCTAACTCTCCGTTCCTACGGTGACAACACTGTAGGGGGGGGTTCCTCGAGCCGCCTGCGCGTGGTCCTTGAGGGCGGCAATAAGGCCAACCGCCCCTCTTTGTGCCTTTCATTAGGGCGGCTCAATATAAAACCGCCCCTACTCAAGAAATTTAGGGGGGCGGTTGTTTCTAAACCGCCAACCGCCCCTAAAAGGAAAGACTGTAGCCTAGTTGGGTAGGCTTTTCGTCGAAAGCAGCTGGTGGACGCGTCGTGGTAGCCTCGATCCGATCCGATGCGGGCGCGCGGCGGTGGGGCATCCTTGGGGTAGGCGTGCTCGTTGCTTGCGGCGTTGATGATCTTGGAGGGGGTGACGTGGCGGCGCGCAGGGAGGGCGTCGTCACCGTCGGGCGGCGGCCATAGCGAGGGACGTCGCCGGTGGTGGCCGAGGTGACGTCGTGAGGGCGCGTCACGTCGGACGGCAAGAAGGCCAGCGTGCTGCGGTGTTCTTTGCTGCCGTGGCCACCGGGTCGTCGTGGATGTCGATGAGAGCGTTGTTGATGTCGGGGGCGGCCATGGCAGCGGCGGCGTTGTTGGCGGTGCCGGGGCCGTGTGTCGCCGTTGTACGCCGTCGTCGGGGGCAGGCTGTTCATCCAACTTCTCCGGGAGGGCGTGATGGTGGCCTGGATTTTCCTCGCGTGAGCACGATCTCGCAAAACTCCATCCGAGCTCCGCGATCTTGTGGCTGTTCATCGGATCTTGGCGTTGGTGGTGGTCGGAAGCCGTCGGTGGTGGGAATCGCCCTGGTCTTCGGATACCGGTGGCGGGTTCCAAAGCTAGATTGGGCCGGAGGCGACACGTCGATTGGGAAATTGGGAGGAGAGGTGGGGAGAGGAAGGTGGGAGACGGGGGCGGGCGCGCGGGGGCTGGTGGCGGCGGCTGCGGGCAAAGAGAGAGAGAGTTGGAGAGATAAGCTGTTTTAGGAGCTACCCTTTTTAATTTTTCTGCTTAAGATTCAAGCGGGGCCCCTTGTATTTATAGTCCGAGGGAGACTTGCATGCTAAGAAAGATCTAGAGGTTTCCTTATAGATTGGAATTCCTCTTTTACAAGCAATCTATTTATTCCCTATTTTATTCCTATCTTTATTCCTTAAATATTCCTTACTTAATTGCGAAGCAACTGACGTGGCGCGTTTATGGCGGACGATGGCTGCGGCGGCCGGCCACGGGGCCTCCCGTGCGCGCGCACGAGCCCTCTTGGGCTGGTGGCGTTGCCCCTCTTGAGGCCCACCTAATTTGGTTCATGACACCATACAAGAGAACACACATGTTAATCTATATCACTACCTATTATTGAGCGAATTAAACAAAAGGTGATAATTGTTATTATAAGCATGTATAATGCAGAAGACTTACCCTGGCAGCCAGTTAGCTTCAGGATAGTCAGATTTTAGAAATGGTGGTGCTATTCCTTCACCTTCGCCTAGCTAGAAAACTGGGGTGTAGTGAGGGGATCGAAGTGGTCGAAACTGCAGTATGTGGCCTCTGTGTTTTCTAGCAAGCTCTGTTTGATCGGTTGCATGTGGAGTGAGCTTCAGCTAGGAGCTTTGGACATGGCTAGCTTTCGGAAAAGAATAGCTCTTTGCTTGGGGCTGGAGAAAGAACAAAGATGGTCGGTTGAGCTTCTTCACTGTTGAGAACTTTCTGTCACTGCATCAATGGCGGCTTTGGAGAGGGCGTAGTGCCCTGCTGGCCGACATGCATGACGTCGCAATGTGCGACATCTGGCCGTGAAGTTGTGATAGGAGTTGCCGAACCCGGTAGGAATGCTTCCATGGAGCCAGTTCACCGAGAGCTAGGTAGGAGCCGCTTGTGTTGAAACCAGACTAGGCCTGCCATGTTGATGCTTGACAGGTCGAGCGCATGTACATGTAGCAGCAGCACCCACGTGGGTAGTTACTCCCACTGGTTTCTAAAAAAATTGTTTTGGACAATAACTTGGTCTTTAAAGCATAACTTTGATTTTTACTTGCCAGCTGGATTCTCGTGCAAGATGGCCCAAGCACAGCTTGGACGGACATCGCATTCCTGGCGTGCGCGGGCAACCTGCGAATGCCCACCAGGACGCGGAACCGGAAGGCCGCGTGCGCGGACTGTGAGGTGCGCAGCCAGGGTCGCCAGGACAGCGGGGTCAGCCCGGTGCCAAGAGGGGCACGTAGAACCCGTTGACGATCTGCCATGTTTCTGAAGTGAACCAGGAAGTCTTCCGGCTCGTGTCGTCGCACATTGATGTCCTCAGCCCTGATGTCGAAGCGGGACTGCAGGTAATTATATACCGCAGCGGTGGACATGGAAAGCGGATGGCGGGGGCCGCCCACCATCCCCACCAAAGCCTGGCCCGGGATATCCTCCTCGTTCGCGGGTCGGTAGACCGTGGCACTACGATGATGGGGCGGAGTTCCTGCTGGCCACACGCAGCGAGGGTGTCGGCGCGGTCGAACTCCGGTGGTGAGTCGTCAATCCCATGTTCGGCCCGAGACCGAGGAGGTGGTCGCGCTTCTCGCCGCACACGCGCCGGGTGTACAGCCGGTTGTCGTTCCGGTGGAGGAGGCGGAGGGGCGGGGTGCTCGCCGCCGGCGCTCCCCGCCATTGTGGGGTGGGGGGGGCGGGGTGCACGCCGCCAACGATCCTCGACATCACGGGACGCTGCCCACCTTTGCCGGGATGGACCTCGTCGTCGCGGGCGTGGCCCACCCTCGCTGCGCGCTGGTCGAGGCGGTGGCCATCTGTCGCCCGGCGGCCTCGACAGGGGGCCGTAGCTTGGCGGGTTGACGCAGCGGCCCATCGGGCGGTGGAGGCGGCGGTGTGGTGGTGGTGGAGGCGGTGGAGGAGTGTGGGGCGGTGGCACAACAATGGAGGCGATCGTAGGCCGCCGCGGCGAGACGGCGCCGCCGCGGAGGTCCGTTCAGCGGCCGCCGTCCCGGCCGCACATCTCGTGGGCAAGCCTCGCACGGTGCCCCTCCCGCCCGGCACGATAGGCATCGCTACGGGAAGGTGCATCGGCGCCACGACATGGCAGTCCCGGAGGCAATTGAAGCACAAGCCGATCAACTCTGGCGGCACGGCCCTAGGTGACGTCGGCGGCGATCGAACCTGCCATGCCGGCGGCTCTCCACCCGAAAGAAACCCTCCGCGTCGGGTGTGCGACGAACCCTAGCTGGATGGGACGGTGGCGATGACCGACTTCGCGCGGCGGCGGGCATTGTGTCGGAGACCGGCGCCCATCCCGGCGCTTGCGTCTCTTTGTGGTGGCGTCTGGGACGTCGGCGGGCGAAGGACCCGTGGCGGCCGCGCGGCGGGGCGCGGTGGGATCGTGCCCTCGGCGACGGCGGGCACTCAGAGTCGGAGTCGGAGAACCCCCCAGTCGCGAGGGACAGCATCCACTCAGGACCACGGTCGAGAGGTTCATCCGGCGCGGCGCCGGGCAGAGACGGAGGGAGCACCATCGTTCTCCTCGTAGAAGCGGATGGCGGGGAGGCCACGAGCCTCATCGACCGCCCGTCCTCCGGCGTGCGGCGAGCCTCGACGGCCCGACACGAGGACTCTCTCCTCCTCCTCATCTTCCTCCACCATGTGCGCCCAACGTCGGGAACCGGAACCCGGCTCCATGGCTGCGGTCGTCGAGTGGGCGGTGGGCAGCCGCGTCGGTGCTCGCGGTGGGCAGCCGCGTCGGGCAATCACGCGTCGGCGGCCGGCGTCGGGCAATCACGTTGACCGGCCCAGGATCCCCTTGATGATGATCGTGAGTTGTTCGTTACCGCCTGGTGCCGCACCGCGGTACATACCTGAGGAACAGCTCATTAACATCCCGAGCCCGATGTGGGAGCGGCGACGGAGGTGGCCGGGCAGCTCGTCCTACAGCTCCGGATCCTGGAGTGTCGGGACTTGCGCGCGCCCCCGAGGAGGAAGCTGCTTAGCCTCGCGACGGCGTCCACCGAGAAGATGGCGGGGGGGTGACGGAGCGACCGGACCCGGGCGGCGTCGCGACCACCGTGGCGTCCGCGACCATCGTGAGGACTCCCCGGGCCCCGGTGCGACCACACACCGCCGGCCGGCGGCGTGGCCATGACTACTCGGGTGTCCAAAGCCGCCCCACCATGAAGGCTGTCAAGGTGGGTGCCATCTCCTGCCCCTATGGCAAGAACTACAGTTCGTCGGGCCCGTTGGCGTTCATTTGGAGGATCGGTGGGCACCTCCCTCCCCCGCCGCACACACCCAGTCGAGGGCTCCGGACTCGGCCGGTCGAGCCTTCCTAGTGCAACGGAGGGTCTCCAAACGCGCCTGCCCGGCGCCACCCGGACGCCTACACCGGCTTCATCGGCAAAAGGTTATGCACGCCATCCATGTTCGTGCCCGATCTGGAGATAGTTCGCAGGTACTTTGTGGCCGTCGGGGCCCTCATCAATGTCGCTCCACACTTAATTCAAGACGGACTTGACCCGCGGGTGTGCAGCAGCCCCCGTCGATTGGTGGCGGGATCTAGTGCAGGTGGAGCTCGCTGGTGTTCCGCCCCACATCCCGTGGATGCACCGGCTGATTGGTAGAGTGAGCTCGCCAGCACGAGCTCCTTTCACGGGAGGTTCCACGGCGGGGAGGTGGCTTCACAGCACGGGGAGGAGGGGGTCACGCGACTGTCTTGAAAAGGGCTGTCGGGCACCTTGCAGCAGCCCAGCCCCCTATGCGTTCGGGCGCCGCTGCGGGGGGCGGAACCGACGGGCGAGTCTAAGGGGGCGCAAGCGTGCGGCCAGCATTTCGAGTCGCCCAGTTCCGCCGGCGCCGTCCCGTCCGGGGTGAAGTACGGTCGTGCCCCACGACTCGTCGGTGGCTCGGACACCCACAGCTCCACGCTGCCGCCACTCGCGCGCCGACACCGCGGACACGCGGCCCCCTCCATGTCGGATGTGGATGACCGTCGACTCTCTCCTGCTGCCCCTAGGGCAGCCGCTGGTGGCCTCACCACCTCACTGCGCATCTCACGGACGCGGGAGGCGTGGGCGCCAAAGCGGAGTGTCCGTTTGGCGCCAAGTCCTCCTTCCGGGATCCCAATCACGAACGTCGGGCTCGGCGTAGCGTCCTCCTTAACAAATGGGAAGGGAGGGCGGGGGTGCTTCATCTCAAACCCCGGACTCCACCGTTGCTAAGAGATTCCAAGTTCATTTCGGCGGTAATGTCCCACAACACAAGCGGGACATGGTGCAGATCCTAGTCCCCCATGGCCGCTTGCGCGGAACCGCCTTGACGGCGAATTTAATTTGTTAATCGAAAGCGCGGGTTTTCTTCTCGATCGCAAAATAGGTTTCTTCCTAAGTACAACTTGTTAGCTCCACCGTTTTAGTCGGTGCCTTTTTGTTAGTGTGTCGCCTAGTATACCCGGCATCTCGCCAGTTGTATGTCTAGGATGTAACTAAACTATCCCACTTCTCTTAATGCAAAACGGGCAATGTCCCGGTTTAAAAAAAAAAAACTTTGATTTTTACTTCTATAAAAATATTTATTAAAAAGTGACACATGTATATTTTTATGTAAGTATTTTTCAAGACATATCTATTGATTTGGTTTTTACATTTCTAAACTCAACAGCTTAGACTTATTTATGATTTCTAGTCTCAATGTTTAACTCAATCCCTGTTCATAACAACTTCCTTTAGTTGATGCTCTTGTGCTAATCTCCTCTTTTTCACTTTTGACGATCACTTACAGCTCTTGTGCGTGACATGTTCTTCAGTAAATTTGAATGCGTGTGGTCCTCGTGCCTCCATGGCGTCCACATCATAGCTTAGGCGAATTGTTATTTGCATATCGGTGGCCAAGAACTAAGGTAAGTCCGACATGCCCCAATATGTTCCCAACTGATCTACTGAATTTGTGTTTGTTGAGTTGTGTTTACAGATATAGACCAGCACAACATAATAAAAGATCAGATACTCAAATGAAATCAGTAATTTATATGCCACACGACCGGGTGAGAAACCAACCAGCTTAATCCTTCAAAAAGACCCAATCAGCTTGCAAACTTGTGGTCCGGTCATTAACTGATGCCAGCAATGCAACTTGGTAGGCAGATGATACAAGTAGTATGGGACTCCATTTTTTATTCTTGAGATGAGAAAACAGCAGCCATCTAGTTATAGAAAAAAGAACAAACAACTCTTCCTTTGCTCTTTGCTCGGGGCTGGAGCGACAGAATAAAGATAGAAGCATGTGTAACTTCATGCTTTTTATAATTTGCATGTCTCTTTTCATCAGGGGTCGGTTAGGCAGCAATTTTATTTACATTGGAAAAAACTAATCACGGAAACTTGTAAATGGTCCAATAATGTTTTGTTTCGATGCCTTTGGTGGTTTGATCATCATAATTAATTAAAACTGTCATCTGCCACCAGTGACTGCTGCATTTTCTGCATCTGCAAATGATGCACACGTTCACAAATAGAACATGTAGTAAATCAGGAGGACCAAGATAAAACAAATATAGGACATGGTAACAAGTCAGGTCCATTGCTCACAAATTTTGTCCGCAATGTTATTATTAGGAATACAAATAATTCACACTCATAAAAACGGTAACAAGTCAGGTTCCAGGCGGACAGTTACACACACCAGCCCCATCAGACCCTCTTATTTCGATCAGGAACACACACAAGCATGTAAGACCAAGCAGAAGGTAGATGCAGTGCAGACACACCAACTTAAGGAAGATATAGTATATATAATTAAGGAAACACACTGAAGATAAGCTTGTCAAGCAAGCACGAGGAGATAGAAAGCAGCCAACAGCTCCAGTCGCCTCCTCGATTATCCCTTCATCGAATCTACATAGTCGATGATGATATATACATATACAAATGATTAGTACTGGGACACAAAATGGAAGATAAATGAGAGAAAAATAAAACTACAAAGCAGAGAGAGTATGTTGTTCATGTGTATGTACCTCGACAATGCAAGCGATCAGCAGCAAACACCTGAGGTTGGCTACTCACCGGAGCACTCTACCTCTCAGCATTCGCTTCTTGTAATATGATGAGTGGCTTGGCGTGAAGAGGGAGGGGTGGTGGCCGACATCCAGACCGTCCCACTCCAGATTATCCCACCAGTCCTTCTCGCAGTCCACAACAACACGGGGAGCATCATGGGGACGGCGGCTGGTGGCCGGGAGACGCTTCAGGCCCCAGCAACCCCTGAGACGGACTGTCTCAAGCTTGGGAGCAAACATTTTTGCCTCACATATCTGTCGCAGGCTGGAGAGTTGATATAGGTACAAGTCCTTGAGCCTTGGGAATTTCAGCATGCCATTCTGATGCTCGGTGGCTATTTCATTTAGGAACCCTGCCTCTACAGGGAAAACCTGCTTGAGATCACTGCATTTAATTATGTGGAGAGTCTCCAGGCTGGACAAGGTATAGAACCATGACAGTGGGAGGACAAATGTGAGCCTGGGGCAGCGATACAGATGGATAGCCCGCAGCTTTGCAAAAGAATCAGAGTCATTGGCTGTCACTGTCCTTCCTCTGCTCCAGATAGAGCTGGCAATCAAGAGATCAGCCACCCAAATGGTTTCTAGTTCTTTAAAGCAGTAGATATGGTAGTTTGTAGTGAAGACGGTTTTCAACTTGGGGCAGCTTTGCACATGGCACCACTTCAAAGCATTCCAGCTAATGATATCGTCTCCAATAGACATCATGCGTTCAGGGATCACAGTGGTAACTGAAGAATTGTTGCGTATGTGGAAAGACTGGACTTTATTCATCACAAAGATTATTGCTCTTATTCCTTCTGAGTTAAGCACACTGATGTCGACCATTTCCTGTCCCATCTCAACATGGAGGTCTTGTGGCTCAAATTGCAGTGCACTGCTATCATTATCTTCAGAAATAGCTATTTGTTCTATGTTGACATCACTGTAGGTGATGCATGTGTTGGATATCAGTGACTTGTGTACTCTAGACCGAGACCCAGCTATCTCTATCTGTCCAGTGCTATCAAAATGTTGGCCCACCTTTTCACTATTGCAGTTTTTTCCACCATTCTTGATAGAACAAGATAGGTACAGATTCAACTTAAATGGGGTTGTGCTCCAGCAAAACTTTTTACGGCCTGTTAGCACCAATGACTGAAGGAACCTCATGTCGGTGATAGAAACATGTGCATGGCAATACCCTTCTTGCTGCTGGCAAAAAATAGAATGGTGTGTAGTTTCTCTAGACAATACTACCCCTTGTCGAGTATCGATGCATAGTAATCTCAGTTGTTGCATCCCATTTTCTGGCCAAACAATAGCTCGAAGTTGTTGACATCTCATTAGGAAGATTTGTTCAAGTTTTCCCACTTGAACCTCCTTTTTCAGATTTAGAGTTTTGACTGCTGTGCCTGAGAGGTCCAACTCCTCAAGATTTGGCAGGGATCCAAGCAGTGTGAAGTCCACTAATTTTGCACAATCCACTAAAGTGATCCATGACAGTTTAGCTGGATCTTTGCCATCCTTACGTGCTCCACCATCTAAAGTGAATGACTCTAGCGACAGTGGTATTCCTTGGGGACCAACATGTTCCAATCCAACACAGCCATCTAGGACCAGAGTCTTCAATCTTGTTGCCCCACACAAGCTTGGCAAAACCTGTATAGAGTTGTTTGCAGATAGGTGAAGGAGCTCCAAATTTATCATATCTGTGAATTCATCCTTTTTACTGGTCTCCCATGAACTGGTAGGCTCAATTACTCGGATCTTGTGAAGGCTCTGTAGTTGTCTCCAGGCAAGGCTGCTGCTCCAAATCCTTCCCTTTCTTATATGAATCTCTCTGATATTTGTAGCTACTTGCTCTTGTATTTCTTCAATAAAAGCCAATTCCCAATCTGTTTGACACACATCTAGTACCCATAGCCTCTGGAAAATTTCCATCGCCAGTGCACTTTTCTTCTCCTCTGCCAAATTTTCTTCATCCTTGCAACTATCAAGTCCAAGAAATCTTAAGTTGTAACAACAATGGAATGGAGGTGATGAAAAGTTGAAGGTACAGCCACATAACTTGAGTACACGGAGTTGGTCTGCTTGTTGGAACATGTCATTAGGTAATGATGGCAATGGTTTATCATATTCTCTTTGGGGTGCTAGGAAAAGGGACGTGGTCTCTTGGTGTGCCTTCTCTTTCATATCAAAGCTGGTGTGCCAACGTCTTGGTGGAGTGTTTAAGTAATTACCAAAGGTGGGCAATCTATTGGATGAATAATCCTCTAGCCGTATCTCCTGATGCAGAGTAGAAGCAACATCCCAAGCTGCTTGGCTGTCCTTATCTCCTACAATCCCACCACAAACCCAATAGTTGGAAGCATGTGTTGCCCAGCTGTAATCCATGATATTGCCACCTTGGTAATTGAGTGACAAGAGGTACATGCAACAATCTCTAGCGACCTTAGGTGTGCCAAGGCCATGTTTATGTGCATACAAAGAGATTTCTCTAGCCTCTTCCTCTATTAATTCATTGTAGTTGGTTGTAGAATCTGAAGCGTCAACAAAAAGATGTGAACTGTCCACCTTTTCCTGAATTTCTTTGTTCAGACGAAACCTTCCTCTAAAGGTCCATAGTACTGTACAAGGAAACCAATCAAATTGAAAAATTCCGAATTTTGCCATGTCAACCATGTTGTCACTTCCATTGTGAAAAATCACCATGTAACTAAGGTCCTTCAGGGTTTGATAGATCTCTCTTGTGACATCTCCTATCTCTGCTCTAGAGGCTTGCTCTACCCCGCTGAAATCATCCTCCTCGTCTTGCCTATCAAAATGAGCCACTACATGGCCAAGGAGTTTAAGTTCATCTACAAGTGCCCTTTGAAGTTCTCTTCGGCTCTTCCATCTTGAGCAGTCAATGTGGATAATCTTGTCAAATTTCTTGGTCAGAGATGGTGGAGGCCTCTCTGCTATTGCTCTCAGCACCGCAGAAGCAGCCAGTCCGTTCCATCCGTCAAAGTAGAGGACCTTGTGTGCAGCAGTGCCCTCCAAGTAAGGAATTATTACATCTACTGCCTCCCGGACGCTATACACAAAAATATCCTGCATTAAATTATTTGATGCTAATTAGTTTTAGTCGAGGTAACACAAAGCATATAAAATATTTACTAGCAGTACTAGAATATAGCAGTGTGATCTGACCTATGTTCCCCTTTGTTTTTTTCGAAACGACTAGGTAAATGCCCGCGCGTTGCAACGGATAACTTATATGTGTGAGCGTGTGTAACTCTTAATTTTAATTTCAAGTCCAAGATGCGGCGTCTGACTCCTTGCACAGACCTTGCGCGAATATATAAGCATTTACTGGATAAGGGTACTTCGTGTTGGCAATCCTCTGAACCAATCTTGACTGCATTGCACTCTGTAAAGTCCACAAACGTTATGAACATCTCAGATGTGGTGCGGGAGGGACAGAGAAGAGTGGATAGAGATAAGCGTCGCTGTGTTTTCAGCCACGAACGAGAGAACCTTGCAGTACGTTGTAGTTGATCTCATGGATGGGGCTGCGGTGTCCTTAACGTAGGGGACGAAGGACTACGCCGGTGCGCTTTGCTGCGACGGCGGCGGTAGCGATGGGCGCGCAGCGGCGCGCGGAGGCGCCTAGCTATTGCTGCTCCTGCTTGACGTGATGCAGCCTCTCTAGTCGGCGCAGTGGGCGCAGGCGTGGCGCAGCGAGCACGACGGGCGGGGAAGCAACCGGCTGGAGTCGAAGTCGTGGCGCCCGGGCGGCATGCGGCGTGGCTGCGGTTAACTATTTTTAGCGGGGTGATTTTGAGGCGAAGGCACAAAGCGTCCGGGCGGCATGCGGCGTGGCTGCGGTTAACTATTTTAGCGGGGGTGATTAGGAGGCGAAGGCCGGCGGCATGCGGCGTGGCTGCGGCTAACTATTTTTAGCGGGGTGATTAGGAGCCGGACAGACTCATTAGCGGGGTGGATAAGATACATATACAATAATAAGCCATCATCTTACTTAATTTGCGCTGGCTGTTTACGTGTCTACCCAGCAGCTCCTAGGTAATACGACTTTTTAGTTTTACGACATACATCCTGGATGAAATACGAGTACACGACATACACCCTGGTCTACCTAATCAGGTATCATATCAACCGCCATGTATAGACTTCACTAAAATTGGAGACCCTATAGTAAAGTCTCCACCTTTGTCACCAAAAGTGCTGGAAAAAAAATCCTAAAAAATTCTTACAGAAAATTAGAGGAATGGGGCCATCAATCTTATAGTCTCTAATAATAATATCAATTAGATGTATTCCACTTTATTAACAAAAAATACCACCACAACTATTATGCAGCAATTCTTAAAAAAACTATTATGTAGCAAATACACCTAGATTCCATCTAAATTACCCACCTATTCTGAATTATAATCTAAATTAATCCTCCAAATTTGTATCTAAACTACCCCTCATTATCATTGATACTACAAAGCTTTATATGCAAATATAAATACCCATCTCCGCTATTATTAGAAATAAGCTAAATATTTGATCAATTCCATATCAGAATTAATCAACATATGCTATATTTGAACAATTGGAATAATCAAAATGTACTACCACTACGCATGAATGATAAATATATATATTTCTATAGTTGAAATCACGAAAATACACCTTAATGGATCACACAACGATGACACTAATAGTTTATTTTAAACTTTATTAATAATCCTTGACAATGAAATATGTTACGATATTTAATAAATATATAAATTTTGACACAGATTTTATAGCATATAGACATTGTAACTTGACATATGGATGAAACACTTAATAAAATCAATAATTGAAATCCAAAATCTATATATCATATACATGACGACACAAGCTGCAACAAGAGTTGGCATAATTTAATCTAAGGTTTTACTGAATACAATAATTGAAGGCACGAATTTGTTTTGCATAGAGTTTTCTTTTCTGAAAGTGCCATCTGATTTCATAGTGCAAACAATATACACAATCGATCTCCTACTTCTTCATCCATCTATGGATGGCCTTGTCGATGATGGACTATTCTTCCAACTATAGTACAGTAGTTAATATGAGAGCGAGACTCTATGAGTACCCATATACAGAAAATCAATGGCCTTGGAACACAAGTGATCGTGTCGATCTATGTTTTGTTGGAATATTAGGCAATTTTCAGATTAATTCCATAATATAAATCATGACAAATTGAAAGACTAGATTAAGCATGTTTAACAAACTAGCATGATAGAAACTCATATCACAGATCATAGCATGATTCAACATCATATAGCATAGCAAGCATAGCATGATCATAGTAATAGGTGTAAGCACAACTAGCACACCATAGAGATTGGATAGATTGAGCATAATAAAACAATAGAATTAGATCACAGATGTATACCTGCCGATGTAGAAGTACTTGGTGGTGAAGAAGCAGTCGATGATCACTCGAGTTTAGCCGACGAGATGACTTGTTGATGAAGTAGTTGTAGAAGATTTGGGAGCAGTCGCGCGAAGAGCGCTTCCCAAAAACCTTATTCGCCTTCTCCCGGTGCAGGATCGCAAAGACGACGGTTCCGGAGACCTGCTCGCCCGGTCGCTGGTGGTGCACGTGAACGATCGGCTGGAGATTGGCGACGGCGCAGCAAGAAAGAAGAAGAGGAAAATACTATTTTACTACTTTAGGATTTTCTAATTGAAACTCCCAATTGTAGTTGTTATGTTGTGTCTATTCCCAGGAGGCTTGGTACAAATATATAGGGAGGAAAACTCCCTACCTCCATATCAACTAGTAATATGGTACTAATTGATATTGCACCTCCCACCTTTGCTCATGGGCTAAAACAATAAAGCCCATTAGGGAACACAAATATTGGGCCTTTGAGATTTATCGAGAATTTCTTCAAATGAATTTTAGGGAACTTATTCATATATAAATTCTAACAATCCCCACCGGATCTCAACTGCCCAATATAGATATTTTCCTTATCTCACTCTTGTTTTATATACTAGTGTTTCAGCAGAGACTGTTAAGTTGAACATCCGCCTAGAGCTTCAAGTTCTACTCATTCACAACTTGAACAATGGACTACGACTTGAATTGCAAGTTTTGTGTGAATAAGTTTTGCTCAAAGTCAAACTAGTACTTGGTTGCCCAGTAGCCTTTCTCCGTGGGTGGAGCATATACGTCATACTCCTTAGTCTCTTCATGAGCTTACTAGAGATCACCCAAATCTCATAGACTGCGACGTTTAACAGTCGAACTCATATAGGTATGCCCTTTCAAGATTGCTCTGTAGGACAGCATCTTTACTTATAAAGTCAATAGGACATATTAAGGCATTCTCGCCAACCTACCATACAGAGCCTCTTTGCTCTTGAGAGTATTGCATCTTCACATAGAGAGGGTTTATTAGTTTACTCTCCTCAGTTTACCAATAGCTTGTTCTTCCCAGGTCCTTAGTCACGGGATCTCCGATCAAAAAGGTTGGGTTACTACTACTGAAAACTCATATGGGTCTCATACCCATCTCCCTAGATGCAATTTCTATCACATTACGTGATAGCCCTTTAGTAAAGGGATCTGCCAGGTTTTTATCTATCTGTATATAGGATACAGTTATTACTCCGGAGTTTCTCAATTTCCTGACAGTCTTCAAACGTCTTTTAACGTGTCTTGTTGACTTTGAATTATCCTTTGCACTATTCACTTTAGTGATCCTTTGTTTGATTATCACAGTTCATAAGGATAGTTTGTGACTTGGTTTTTCAACCAGGCGGCAAGGACAAGAGCTCACGCAGCCACTCTGCCTCTGCAGATGCTTTTTCTAAAGCAGTAAGTTCTGCTTTCATGGTTGACTTAGTCAAAATAGTCTGTTTACAAGACCTCCATGACACTGCGCCACCTCCAAGAGTAAATACATACCCACTTGTGGCGTAGATTTGAGCAATATCAGAAATTCAGTTCGCATCACTATATCCCTCTAGCACAACTGGGTGCCCAGAATAGTGAATTCCATAGCTCATTGTACCTTTAAGATAGCGCAAGACCCTTTCTAGTACATGCCAATGATCATCACCGGGTTGGACATATACCTACTCAACTTGCTCAAAGAAAAGAGATATTCTGGTCCGGTCGCATTCGCTAGATACATGAGTGAACCAACAATTTGAGAGTACTTGAGTTGATCTCTAGTACGCTTCTTATTCTTTCGCAAAGTCACACTAGGATCATAAGGTGTTGGAGAAGGCTTTCTATCCATAAAGCCAAAACGGCTTAGGACCTTCTCAACATAGTGAGATTGCGATAAAGTAATCCCACTCTCTTCCTTAATAAGCTTAATGTTTAGAATTACATCGAGCCTCTCCTAGATCTTTCATATCAAAATTCTTTGACAAGAAAGACTTGACCTCATTTATGACATTCATGTTTGTTCCAAAGATTAGAATATCATCAACATATAAGCATAATATAACAAAGTTCGCCCCACCATGTCGATAATACACACACCTATCGGCTTCATTGACAACATAACCGACACTAGTTAACGTAGTGTCAAACTTCTCATGCCATTGTTTAGGTGCTTGTTTCAAGCCATACAAAGATTTTAATAACTTGCACACCTTTTGCTCTTCACCTTTTACTACAAATCCATCGGGTTGATCCATATAAATCTCCTCATCCAACTCTCCATTAAGAAAAGTTGTCTTTACATCCATTTGATGAATGATCAGACCATATGAGGCAGCCAAAGATAGTAGTGTTCGAATAGTGATCATTCTAGCAACAGGTGAGTAAGTATCAAAGAAATCTTCTCCTTCTTTTTGAGTATAGCCTTTAGCACAAGCCGAGCCTTGTACTTATCAATAGTACCATCAGGTCTAAGCTTCTTCTTGAACACCCATTTATATCCAATTGGTTTACAACCGAATGGTAGATCGAGATAGCTCCCAAGTTCCATTAGAAAGAATCGAATCCATCTCACTACGAACGACTTCTTTCCAATCATCTACATCTAGAGAGGCATATGCCTGCGAGATAGAGGTGGGAGTATCATCCACAAGGTACACAATGAAATCATCACCAAAAGATTTTGCAATCCTTTGTCTCTTGTTCCTCACAGGAACTTCATTGTCATCCTTCTCAAGTGGTTGCTCAAATGACTCAGCAGGATATTCGATAGGTATAGTATCATCGGGAGCTAATTCAAGTAGAAAATCTAACATTGCTACGCATATCTTTTAAAGGAAATATATTCTCAAAAAATGTAGCATCACGAGATTCAAAGATAGTATCAACAAGCATATCGAAACTTCAGATCTTACTACTAAAAATCGATAGGCAATGCTGTTTTGAGCATATCCAAGAAAGATACAATCTACCATCTTTGGTCCAAGCTTACGCTTCTTATTAATTGGAACATTGACTTTTGCCAAACATCCCCCGTGCGCAAGTATGAAAGTGATGGTTTCCTTCCAACCCATATCTCATATGGTGTTGTCTCTTTATTTCTGTTTGGAATTCTATTCGGGACATGACTCGCAGATCAATATAGCTTCCCCCACCATGCCTTAGATAAACCAAAGAAGTGTCTAACATGGCATTAACTAAGTCGGTCGGTGTGCGATTTTTCCTCTCGGCAACCCGTTGGATCCGGGCTAATAGGGAGGTGTCCTCTCATGAATAATACCATGTTCGCACAAAACTCATCAAATGTTATAGGAAAATATTCACCACCACGATCGACCTTAGACGTTTAATCTTTCTTTCTAGTTGATTTTCAACTTCAGCCTTAAAGATTTTAAAGTAGTCTAATGCCTCATCTTTAGTTTTCAGCAAGTAAATATAGCAATATCTAGAAGCATCATCAATTAACGTCATGAAATATCTCTTTCTACCTTTAGTCAACACACCATTCATCTCGCATAGATCGGAATGTATGAGCTCTAGAGGTGCCAAGTGTCTCTCCTCCGCTGCCTTGTGAGGCTTTCGAGGTTGCTTAGATTGCACACAACTATGGCACTTAGAACCTTTGGCAATGGTGAAATCTGGAATTAACCGCAAGCTAGATAAATGTGACATCAAACAAAAATTCACATGACATAAACGAGAATGCCAAACACTTGAATTATCATCAATTGTGCCACAAATATGATTCACTGACTTATTACAAAAAAATCGCCAAACTTAGGCGGAACAAGCCACCACAAAGTCATAACCTTTACCAATAAAAGCTGTTCATGCTTAGACATAACTATTTTATTGGACTCCATCACTACCTTAAACCCATCTCTTAAAAGAAGGGAAACACTAACAAGGTTCTTACGAATAGTAGGGACATCTTTGCACGTTCTTCAGTTTGTACAATTTTCCCCTGAAGTAAACTTCATATCTACCGTGCCAACGCCACGAGCGAAGCATGTGACCCATTCCCCATTAGGGAGGAAGAACCTTGTAGCTCTTTATAAGAAGAAAACAAAGAGATGTCGGCACACACATGAATATTAACACCTGTATCAACCCACCAACTTGGTGATTGAAATACCAATAGTACAATAGGAACATTCTTGTACTCCTCATCGGCATTGCTAATAATCACGAGGTTTACATTCTTATTATTCCCATTGGAAAAGTGACTAAGCTGTCCACAAGTGAAGCAAAACACCTCATCATTATTTTTCTTCTGGTAGTTGTTAATTTGGCATTGGAAGATTTATTCCCTTTGTTCTTGCCATGTGGGTTTTTTACGCACAAAATTAGTGCTAGAATGGCTCTTGTTCCCCTTATCAATAGTATTCTTCACCCGAATATTTTTCTCAACATCAAGAGATGCTATCGGGTTTACAAGCCCGATATTTTCTCGTCTCTTGTGTTTAAGAATTGTGCCGAAGCTCTTCCATGAAGAAGGCAACTTAGGAATATTGCATCGGCTACAAACTCATCGGGTATGACATACTTAAGGAGTTCAAGTTCTCTTGCCATGTGTTGAACCTCATGCGCTTGCTTGACTATAGACTGGTTAGCAACCATCTTGTAGTCATAAAAGCTCTCCATAATGTACAACTTCGGATGTACCAATGGTTGCATTGAGTTAATCCCACAATGCCTTCTCATCTTGGAAGTGCAAGTTTGCATCTTCTAGATGACTAGCAAGACTATTTAGGATTGTTCTAAAGATAGTGTTTGTCTCCTCGGAACCTTCTCTTATCTCTAGAGATATTTCCACGAGGTGATCCAACAAGTAATCCGAATATTTTAGCCTCTAGCCAGAGCATGGCCTTAACTCGCCATCTCTTAAAATATGTACTAGAAAACTTTTCTAGTCTCGGCACGTCGTAAAAAACAGCCATAGTTAAATCAAGAAAAAGCCTATAATAAGGTTTTGGATTGTTGGAATATTAGGCAATTTCAGATTAATTCCATAATATAAATCATGACAAATTGAAAGACTAGATTAAGCATGTTTAACAAACTAGCATGATAGAAACTCATATCACAGATCATAGCATGATTCAACATCATATAGCATAGCAAGCATAGCATGATCATAGTAATAGGTGTAAGCACAACTAGCACACCATAGAGATTGGATAGATTGAGCATAATAAAACAATAGAATTAGATCACGGATGTATACCTGCCCGATGTAGAAGTACTTGGTGGTGAAGAAGCGGTCGATGATCACTCGAGTTTAGCCGATGAGATGACTTGTTGATGAAGTAGTTGTAGAAGATTTGGGAGCGGTCGCGCGAAGAGCGCTTCCCAAAACCTTATTCGCCTTCTCCGGTGCGGGATCGCAAAGACGAAGGTTCAGGAGACCTGCTTTCGCCGGTCGGTGGTGCACCTGAACGATCGCGGGCTGGAGATTGGCGACGGCGCAGCAAAATGAGTGAAGAGGAAAATACTATTTTAGTACTTTAGGATTTTCTAATTGAAACTCCTAATTGTAGTTGTTATGTTGTGTCTATTCCCGTGAGTCTTGGTACAAATATATAGGAGCAAAACTCCCTACCTCCATATCAACTAGTAATATGGTACTAATTGATATTGCACCTCCCACCTTTGCTCATGGGCTAAAACAATAAAGCCCATTAGAAAACACAAATATTGGGCCTTTGATATTTATCGGAATTTCTTCATATGAATTTTAGGGGAACTTATTCATATATAAATTCTAACATGTTTCGCAAGATAGTAATGTATCTCCATGGAGGGGAAAGACCATACCTGTCGAGGCATGATGGATTTATGTGTATACGTAGGAAGGACCAACCAATTAAGTGAAGACGTTCCACATATCTGTACATAGTAGCTACCTGTTATGAGAGAACTAAACCAAATAAATATGAATTCTAGCCCATATATAGTAAAAAAATACATGTTAATCCACATGGGATCCCAATCCACATATAGTAACTTCTATTAGGCACGTAATGTACAATTCAGAACAGTTAGTTACCTCTGGCAGGAAGCCTTCAGGATATTCAGAAACTGGTGTGTGGTGATCGAGGGATTGAAGTGGTCGAGGTGTGTTGTCTTGCAAGCTCTCTTTGATCGGTTGCAAGTGAAGTGAGCTTCAGGTAAGAGCCTTGGGCATAGCTAGCTTTCAGAAAAGATAGCTCTTTGCTTGGGACTGGAGAGAAGAATAAAGATGCATGCAGCTGTGAGCTGTGTCACACTACTACAAAAGCCAACTAAGGGAGTGCCTGACATTTATATTAGGGGCAGCTCATACTTTGAGCCGCACCTAATGTATGCAAAAATCCTGGGTAGTAACAAACCGCCCCTACTGTTGACACATTACTGTTATCAACCGCCCCTACTGTTATCAGGGGCGGTTCAATCACCAGCCGCCCCTACTGTGGTTAACAATAGGGGCGGCTCTATATTGAGGCGCCCCTACAGTGGGTTGCCAAATTTTAAAATGAGGCACTAAAAATTAAAATTTCGTAAACGACCTCGGACAGAAACACTTCCTAAATATGAAATGTAGATCTCGAAGAGTTATGAAACTTTGTAGTTGACCACTTTTAAGTTCGAATCCGTTTAGGGCCTCAAATAGTCAATTTACACTCGGATTTGTATAATATATGAGGACGCGGAATGGGATATAGACATTTACAAGTGTGTATGTAGTGCAGTGGAGGGGAGGGTCGCGCATGAGCTCGAGGTCGTGGGTTCGGATCTTGGCGGGCAACATTTGCAAAAGCCCTGAAAAAATCACCATATGTAGGGGGGTGTGGGTGGCTGGCCGTTAGGGTCCTACCCGATTAAAAAAATCTTTTATTATTTTTAAATTTTTTTTGAAAATGCGAGATCTGGTATTCACATTAGGGGCCGAGACAACCGCCCCTAATGTGGATGAACATTAAGGGCGCTTGTTTAGGGGCATTTGGGAAAACCGCCCCCGATGTACATCACCGGCCGCCCTAATGTTCTGAATGTAGTAGTGTCGTCCAGTGGTAAGTAAAGCAGCTCAGCACATCACCGTATGGACCCAAAGAGAAACCAATCTATGTAGGTATAATTAGGTGAATGCAGGAATAATTATTCAAACAAATTCATCATAATAACAATGGCGAGGAAACCTCACCTTTTAAGTTCTAATATGGCTAGTTTTCTGATATGTTATTGAATTGAATCTAGTGATGAATAATGAACGATTCCTAAAATTGTCCAACCTTTAATTGCTCTGTTTCAGTTCCTTGGTGGCCTTAATTGATATGGGATGAAACCATCCCTAAAAAGAGGATGAGACCATCCAGTACCAAGTAGTATAACAGGACATACGTCTCTTTTGTACGGTCACCACGTGGAGGTACAAAACTACGATATCATGAATATCCAATTTATGTATGTGACTATTACTGATAAATATATTATTTGACTGAAGAATTATAACATATTTATACATTAGAATAATTTAATCATGTGTAATGTATTTTTAGTAAAAAAAATCTACTCGAAATAAGAGTTAATGATAGGTACAATAACTCAATAAGCTTTAGCAGTTCAATTTAACGAGTGGATACAACAATTCATAGAAATCAAGAATTGAAATCCAAAATCTATATATTCATACACATGACGACACATGGCTGTGACAAGAGCTAGCATAATTTAATATAAGGTTTAACTAAACACACTTATTGAAGGTACAAAGTAGGTTTGCATAGAGTTTTCATTTCTTAAACTTGAATTCTGATTTATGGAGCTGACAATATAATATATTTTCTGTCCATAATAGTTGACTGTTTAATAAGGGGACAATTTTTCATTTAATATTTTATATTAATAATTTCAATCAAGATTCTAGCATATATAAGAACTCCCTAGCAGTTAATATGAGAGCTATAGCCCCAAGCCAGAGTTCCTTATTTGCATGTGTATACACATATATACAGTCTATGTTTCGGGTGTATTGTATATGTATCTGTATGAGAAGAAAAAGGAGGTACCTGTCGAGGCATGACGAATTTCTCTTGATTATAGGCATGACGAATTTTCTCTTGATTACACTACTACAGAAGTCGACATCGAGGGCGGTTTTAGATGGACATTAGAGGCGGTTGGGTTTTAGATGGACATTAGGGCGGTTTTTCCAACCGCCCCTAAACAAGCGCACCTAATGTTCGTCGACATTAGGGGCGGTTGGGAAAAACCGCCCCTAATGTCTCAACATTAGGGAGGGCTCAAACAGGAGCCGCCCCTAATGTGGATATAGTAGGGGTGGTTTTTTTGCTCATCACAAACCGCCCCTAATGTCAAGACCGTGTAGGGCGGTTTATCTAAAAACCGCCCCTAGTGTTGAATTTCACAAAAAAAAACAAAATTTAGAATTTATAATTATATATATATAATTCACAAGCAGTACACAAATCCACTTGTATCAATTGTCACACATATATCAATAGTCACATAAATAATGTCATCAAGTTATAACAAATAGATTATGATGTTTATTAACTATCTAGTCCTATATAAAACACCAGCAGGATTCCTCCACCACTGCAGTCAACACATGTAGACGGCATCAAGTACCCTGGACTTTCCTGAAAGTAAAACAAGAACAAAATACTGCCAGTTAGACATTTCATGTCGATACACTAGCATACATGCTGCTATTAATAAACAAGTGCTACTGACATTTCACCTCTGCAGCATAAAAAGAGACAAGATAAACGGGCTCTGAGTTGAATGAACCACAAACCTGAAAGCATACACTATAACACAACATAGCTTAAGTACCTAACATGAAAAGAAAGGCAAAATATCAGTGAAATGTGCTTTGTATCATTAACTCTTGCTTTCTTATTGCAGCACCAACCTGATACTATCTATATATAAAGTAGTTATAGCTTGAGTGGTTACTAAAAGGAACACATATACATATGGCAGATCAAGGGAGGGTAATCATATATAAATTTATATAACAGCCAACCAACACAGCACCTCATTGCTTTCCCACATTTCAATCAATTTGGATCACATATACAAGTCAAAATGTTCAAGTAAAATACCTTGAAGCTGTGATGGCCTTCCTGTGCCACCACGTTTGAGTGCTGTGATGACTTCTTGTCATCCCTTATCTAGTAGAAAACAAATATGTTACTAATCAGCAACATACAATGATTATTTTTTCAAGAATATAGAGAGGATAGACTATTACTCTGTCATGTGGCCATGCAATGCATCTCCCACGAGCCTCTAGAATAGTGGTGACCCCCTTCATATGGATGAGCAAGCAGATGCAAATTGGAATTCAGGAACAAATGTTAATTAATGTGATTGTTCTATGGCAGTGGAGCAAATAACAGAGTCATATTCAGCTTAGAGGCATAGCAAGAAGGTTACATTGAACATCAAATTACACATTGAGAAGGTGATGAACTGCGGCTACTTCACAAGCTACAGAACAGATTTATTTGACTAAATAAATTGTTGATGAGGTGCTGTGTTAGAGCACACACGTACATAGCATAATTTTGATAACATAATTTTTTCTTTGACAAGAGTAGAGCACAGACGTACATAGCATACTAAGGTTTCAGTTAACACAAATCCGGTACAGGATTATTAGAACAGAATTCACACAAAACAAATCAGCTTCACAGAACATCTATCATCCACTCACCGGCTGGCGAGCGGGATGCCTCGCTGAAGGCTTTCTTGGCTTCCTGCGGCCATCAAATCAACGCATTAGAGGTCAGGACAAGAAAGCAGCGGCTGCAAGAAGAGAAATCAAGAAATGCAAAGCACGGCATCCCGATCTGGATCTGCAGTGGTCGGAAGAGCACGACAGTGAGGGCCTCTGCGACGCCATGTCTAGCAGCGGTCGTGTGGCGTGCAGCTGCGGCCTGCTCGATAGCCTGTCGGTGGGCCCATCTATCCCCGGCCATCGGAGGCGGCGGCCGGCATGGCCAGCGAAGCCGGCAAGGGCACGGCAGCCTACCTAGTGCGAGGGCGCGCGACGCGGGAAGGAAGAGGAGGGAGTGCCGGTGCTGCACACGGATCTAGGAGCAGGGGAGGTCGCCATGGGAGGGAGCAGCGGTGGCGGTGGCGGTGGCGGCGGCGGCGGCGTTGAGAGAGGGAGGGAGCTCGCGAGAACGTAGATGAGAGAGACCGGTGGGAGGAGATAAGATCCAGGGGCTGCTGCTCCCGTGCGTGTGGTGAAAAAAATAGGGTTTGGGGAAACAATCGCCAACCATCAGATCAAAGAGATGAACGGCTGGCATTAACTGGGCCTATGGGAGGCATTATTTGGGCTAAAATGGAGCCACCTTTGCCCAGGACTGGTTTTGGGCCGAATGGAAATTGTGAATTTCTTTTTTTTCTTTTAGTTTTTAAATAAAAAACATGAATTCTCAATGAAATAATATAATATATATATTAACACACGAATTCTTGCCTGTGTTTGTTGGCAATATCTTAAAAATCTATGTATGCATGAGATACAGTTGCCTCTAATGAGAAAAAAATCTATGTATTCAAAGTTTTTTGATTTAAGGTCATTTAGTGTTTCGTTTGACCTCGTTTGACCAAGTTTGACTTTTCTAATTCAAACTAAAGACGCCTTTTGGAGCCCTAGATGTTCTCATTTCCAAAAGTCACGAACACCGACTTTGTGTATCACCTCAAGATCTACACTCTATATATACAACTTTTTCGGATTCAAAAGATTTTGAACCGCTCAAATTTTGAATTTCAAAATTTTTTTTTTGAGAGTTTTCAGTTTTTAGGGCCCTAAATGGCTGAGAATTTAAAAGTCATGAATACCAATTCGACTCACCTCGTCGAGATCTACAATGCGTATGTAGGTCATTTTTTGCGATCGGCAAAGTTTTTGATAGACGCGTTTTCAAAGTGTAATTCACCATATTTGGTCGCGAAAGCGACACGTAGAAAAATACGGTAATTTCAAAAATGACTAAAAAACCTAGGATTTTTGCGTGGAGCCATATTTTGGGTGTAAATGACCACAAAAAAATTTGAGAAAGTTTGGACATAGGCGGAGCGACGTGCTTCATAGTGGTATACCGGAACCTTTTTTTGAACTCTATCCTTACACTTAGGTTTCTCATGGTTGTGTGGCATGTGTGCTTTGCAGTGTGCTATCGGCCTCAAACTTTTTTGAGGCATCTACATGGCATGTGTGAAGGCACCGCCAAATTTGAGAATTTTCTGAAATTGTTTAGTAATTTTCTCTCGATTATTTTAATTACCGCGTGACTTCTCTCGGTAATTATACGTTAAACTATGACCACCCCCAAAAAAAGACCTGAAACGGTGCCAAACTTTGTTGCAAGGTCTCTTGTTCCCTAGGAGGCAAAACTTGTGGAGGCCAGTCTATGAAATTATTGTGTTTTCAAAGTGTAATTCATCATATTTGGTCGCGAAACGACACGTAGAAAAATACGGTAATTTCAAAAATGGCTAAAAAAACCTAGGATTTTGCGTGGGGCCATATTTTGGGTGTAAATGACCACAAAAAAAAAATTTGAGAAAGTTTAGACATAGGCGAGCAGACGTGCTTCATAGTGGTATCTGAGAACCTTTCACCTAGAACCTTATCCTTACACTTGGGTTTCTCATGATTTGTTTGGCACGGCGCTTTGCAAATTGTGCTATCGGCCTCAAACTTTTTCTAAAGGCATCTACATGGCATGTGTGAAGGCACCGCCAAGTTTGAGAATTTTTACGGAATTGTTTGGTAATTTTTCTCGATTATTTTTAATTAGCGTGACTTCTCCCGGTAATTATACGTTGAACTATGACCACCCCCAAAAAGACTGAAACGGTGCCAAACTTTGCCTCAAGGTCTCTTGTGCCCTAGGAGGCAAAACTTGTGGAGTGCAGTGCGAAATTATTGTGTTTTCAAAGTGTAATTCACCATATTTGGTCGCAAGCGGCACGTAGAAAAATACGGTAATTTCAAAAATGACTAAAAACCTAGAATTTTGCGTGGGGCCATATTTTTTGGTGTAAATGACCACAAAAAATTTTGAGGAAGTTTGTACATAGGCGGAGCGAGACGTGCTTCATAGTGGTATATGGAACCTTTCACTTAGAACCCTATACTTACACTTAGGTTTCTCATGGTTGTGTGGCTGTGTGCTTTGCGGTGTGCTATCGGCCTCAAACTTTTTTCTGAGGCATCTACATGGCATGTGTGAAGGCACCGCCAAGTTTAAGAATTTTCAGGAATTGTTTGGTAATTTTTCTCGATTATTTTAATTACCGTGCGACTTCTTCTAGTGTTTACTAACACTTTCTTAAAAGCCAAAATGACCCATATAACTAATGTTGATCTCGATGAGTAACACGTTTGTATTCGAAGTTTTTCTGTTTAAGGTCATTTTAGTGCTTCGTTTCACCTCGTTTGACCAAGTTTGACTTTTCCAATTCAAACTAAATACGCCTTTTGGAGCCCTAGATCTCCTCTTTTTCGTAAGTCACGAACACCAACTTTGTGTAGCTCCTCAAGATCTACACTCTATATATACAACTTTTGTATTCAAAGTTTTTCGATTTGAGGTCATTTAGTGCTTCGTTTGACCAAGTTTGACCAAAACACATTAGGAGTGGCTCTATATATAACCTTTACGATTTGAGGTTACATTAGGGGTGGCTGAAATATAACCAGCCCCGATTTGAGGAGACATTAGGGGTGGCTGAAATATAACCGCCCTAATGTGTCAGTCAACTTTAGGGGCGGCTCGTAACATGAGCCGCCCCTAATGTGCCAAACAAGGGGCGTTTTTTTCGAGCGCCCCTAATGTGCCAACAGTAGGGGCGGTTTGCTTCTACCGGGGAATTTCGCATACATTAGGGGCCGCCCCTAATGTAAAACCCAGGCGCTCTCTTAGTTCCCTTTTGTAGTAGTGTTATAGGAAGGACCAGCAAATCAACCGAAGAAGCTCCACATATCTGTTACATCTTTGCACCTCACACCAAATAGGAATCCTAGCCCACATGCAGTAGAACACACATATATGTTAATCCATATAGTATAGCTACCTATTATTGAGAAAAATTAAACCAATAACGATGCAACAATTAACTGCTATCAGGCAGGTATTATATTCAGAAGGGTTACCTCTGGCACTGCAGCTGCAGGATATTATTCAGAAACTGGTGTTTGGTGAGGGGACTCAAGTGGTAGAAACTGGAATGTGGTGTGAAGTGAGCTTCAGGTAAGAGCTATGGACATATAGCTAGCTTTCAGAAAAGAATAGCACTTTGCTTGAAGCTGGAGAAAGAATAAAGATGGATGCTAGTGTGAGCTGTCGTCCAGCGCTAACTAGAAACAATTCTATTGGCTATCAATGTTACTTTACAAATCGCCAATGGTTACCAAATGGTTACCAAATCGCTAGCTAGAAACAATTCTATTGGCTATCAATGTTACTTTACAAATCGCTAGCTAGATGAGACATCTAAATAAGAAAAAATAAACACTATAGTTGAGAGTTATGTGAGAGAGATGTTTCTAGGAGAGCGGACTAGATTAGATATTTATGAGTCGCTAGCTATTTGAGAGTCGCTAGCTATTTGGTCTCTCTCCTCGATAGCCAATCAACATGTTACTTTTATATTATTTTTATACCTCATCTAGCTAGCTATTTGTAAAGTGTCAATGATAGCCAATAGAATTTCTCCTAGCTAGCTATTTGGTCACCATTGAGACGCCCTAAGTACTCATAAATCATCGAATGGACCCAAAGACTAAGAGAAACCAGTCTATGTGGTCCACATAATCAGATGAATCCAGGAATTATTCAAACAAATTCATTATAAACAACAACGGGAGGAGATCTTACCTTCTAAGATGGCTCTTTTTTTTTTTTTTTGGTACGTCCAAGTTTGCTCTGTTTCACTTCCAACGTAACTCGGATTCATGATTTGCAGGCTTTTTTTTTACTAGGCCTTTATTTGGAACAGGTTCCTTCATTGTAACAATAATTCTCTTGGCCATGGTAACCTTCTACTCCCTCCGTCCCTTTATGTTTGTCGTCCGGGAAGCGTGTTTGTGAGGAAAACACGGTTTTCTAGAGACAAACATTTAAGGCGTCCCCAATGATGCCCACGTCAGCTAGCTAGGAGGAGGCTGGGCCAATGAGAAGCAGAGAGAGATAAAATTTTCACAGCGCTAGCGAGGAACTAGCGATAGTCTCGCACACTGCCCCATAAAAACTGTGTCTCTGCATGTTCCGTATTTCCGGGACATCCAAGGAGAGCCCACCGTGCCTTTTTTTTTTTTTTTTTTTTTTCTTGCAGCCTCGTAAGCCGGCGATTTCGATAGCCCATTGCGGACGCCCTTAGGGACAGAGGGAGTACTTTTCTTTCTTTTGTCTCCTACACGGCATTGCCTATTGCTTAGCTGTGCTCCTTTCTAAGCACGTCATTACAATTTACAAACACTCTGTTTCATGCTTTGGGGAATGGTGATGTACTCTGTACCATTACAATTTACAACCACTCTGTTTCATGGCCTGACCTCCTTTTTCATCTTGCTAAACCTGAAAAAAAAAGGAAACTTGCATAAAACAAAGGCTAGCTCGTGTAAACAGGCCTATTTCCTAGTTCTACTCTAGTATAAATATCCAACTGTGCCTTAGTTAGATACTACATTTATATCTTTTTCGTTCTTTATTATAATAAAATTGGAATAACTTTCTCATGCATTTTCAGTTTGTCAACAGGGTTGAAAACCAACTGACGCCTTCTTTTGCCTTGATCCTATAGCCTGTCATACTGTTTCATCTTTGTTTGAATCACGTACGATGTGTAACCAATTTACTAAGGCACTAATCTGCCACACAGAACGGAAGAGGAGAACAGAGCACGGTGGCTGGAGGGGCGCGGTCGTCGGGACTCGGGAGCACCGCGCTCGTCGGTCGTGGAGACTGGAGATGAGTCGAGGCAGCCAGAGCCACAGAGGACAACGCGGTCACGGCTTCACGGATGACAACGCGAACTCAAGGGAGGAGCTCGCCGGCTCCAGCCATGGTGGAGGAGACAGGGAAAGCAGAGGAGGTGCACGTGCGGCGGGCAGAACCTCGGCGGTGGGGGTGTGGCCGTTGGGTCGGGCTGAACCACTGAAGGGCTATTACTTGTCATTTTTGGGGTATTGGATTTTTTTTACCAATGGTCGCGCTGAGGTCACAAATCTATTCTTTTGCATCGTTAGTACTTCAGTACTTGTGTTAACTGTTGTGATTACCCTGTTATGGTGGCAGATTTGATTGGTGTAATTATGTAGATACGAAACTGAAATCAACCATAAGTCAAAATTCTTGAATGCTGCCTGAAAGATATCTCGTCTGGACACAAGTTATCCGAACCAGAGCACTCCGATATTGAACTCTTATTATGCACTTCAAACTCACGGATTGATAGATATAAATTAGGAAATAATTACCTGCAGATATGCCAAAAAAAAACTTTGTAGGATCCATGCATGTGAATCAATCAAAGCCATCTTTTACTGCATACAGAGTTTGATCACAAAGTAGAAAAATGTTTCCTTAAGCAAGTCTTTGAGCAATCCATGGCTCCATGCTCAACACACGTGAGGGACATGCATGCACATCCCCGTTATTTTAAATTAAAGCACACATGCACACACACAGAACCGCAAACCAATCCATCTCTTGATCAATGATGAGATTCGATGAGAGATGCATACATATTAAGTCTTAAACACAACCAATTTGGTGGATGCACACAACGCTGAACCACCAGTTTATTCTTGATGAGATAAATAAACACTCTTGCAAACACAGTCCACCAACTAGTGAAGAAGCAACAAATCCTTGATGATCCATATTGCAGCAGCAGCGACTTGTAGTGGAATTGAAAGCGGCAACACATGACGCATGATAGGCTTGGCACCACTTGAGCCTACACAAAAAATAATACATCGATCATAAGGTATAAATGCTTGACAAAATACGTACGTGAAGCGAATATACAAACATACCTGGACAAATGATATGTGTGTGTTTACCGAAGAACCGTGCCTCGGAGGAAGCGCTTCTTGTAGTAGGCCGACGAATAGCGTGGCTCGTAGAGTGATGGGTCGTGGCCGGCCTGCAGTCCATCCCACTGCAGCTTCATCCACCAGTCCTCCTCACAGTGCACGACTGGCCGGCGGTGGCTCTTGTTTTGAGTGCCGATCATTGGGAGCCGCCTTAGGCCCCAGCAGCTTCTGATCCTGACGCTCTCAAGCATGGGTGCAAACATCTTGGCCTCACAAATCTCCTGCAGATTGAAGAGATCATGCAGGAGGATGTGCTTTAGCTTTGGGAATTCCTTCACCGGATCAGCTTCTCTGTATTGTTGAGGTACCTTGACATCATCCCATGGGAAGACCTGCCTGAGGTCACCACACTCAGTGATGTGGAGAGTCTCCAATCTTGGCAAGTATGTGTTGCGTGACAATGGGAGGACAAACTTGAGCCTTGCACACCTATGCAAATGTATGCTCTCTAGTGCATGAAAGCTTCTGTTTGCGTCAAGAATTGATCCTTTGCTCCAAATGCAGGCAGCTACAAGGAGGTCTGACGCCCAAATGGTCTCCAGATATTGAAATCCGTATTGGTAACTAGAGGCAAACACAGTCTCTAACTTTGGGCACCTCTCCACACGGCACCATTTGAGTTCAAATATAAACCACGAACGATCATTTGGATACTTGGGTGTAACAGCAAGAATGCATGAATTATCATGCACGTGTAAGGAATGAATGCACTTCAATGTCACATAATAAATGGCTTTGATTCCTTTGTCGCTCTCCACATCTGTGAGGCTAATACCCTCACCAATTTCCATATGATGATCTAAAGGTGGAGGCCATTTCATCTCACTGTCATAAGCATAGATCCCCCGTAGAAGGACATCAGTATAATTATAGTAGCATGATTTGGGGATAACCTTACCCCTGCGCTGGCCTTCAAATTTGTTGTTATTAGTAGCAGGTGGCGCATGCAGATCTAGATAAAGGTTGGTAGTTATCATGGTTCCATATACTTTAATTAGCAAAGACGGAATGATTCTTACATCTCCTGTGACAACATAATTCATGTGTTGAACAGGTGAGAGGTCAGAGTAACCGGGGCGTGTGTCTTCTGTTTCAAGGGTTCCAATGCATAGCACTTCTAGTTGCCTTGTTCCTTCCCACCACAATATTGCACGCAGATGCTTGCAGCCCATCAGGAACACTTTCTTTAGTCCTTTCACTTGCACTACCTTATCACTGAGGTCAATTCTTTTGATTGATGTGCCAGATAGGTTCAGCTCATCAAGGCCTGGTAGTTCTCCACACAACAAGAAACTCTCTAAACGTGCACATGTAGACAAAGATATCTTCAAAACTTTGTTGGACTTTGCATCTAACCTGAATGTTTCAAGTGCTGGAGGTAGTCCTTCGGGGCCAATATGATCCAACCGAACACAACCATCTAGGACCAGAATTTTCAAGCTAGCTGCAGAAGATAAGCTTGGTAAAACTTGTATTATACTATTACCAGACAAATCAAGGAGCTCCAACTTCTCCATATTTGTGAATTCATCCTTTTTACCGGTCTCCCATGAACTGGTAGGGTCAGATACTCGAATCTTGTGAAGGCTCTGCAGTTGTCTCCATGCAAGGCTGCCGCGCCAAATCCTTCCCTTCCTTATATGAATCTCTCTTATATTTGTAGCCACTTGCTCTTGTATTTCTTCAGGAAAAGCCAATTCCCAATCTGTTTGGCACACATCTAATACCCATAGCCTCCAGAAAATTTCCATTGCCAGTGCACCTTTCTTCTCCTCCTTTGCTGGATTTTCTTAATCCATGCAGCTATCAAGTCCAAGGAATCTTAAACGGTAACAACAATGGAATGGAGGTGATGAAAAGTTGAAGGTACAGCCACATAACTTGAGTACACGGAGTTGGTCTGCTTGTTGGAACATGTCATTAGGTAATGATGCCAATGGTTGATCAGATTCTCTTTAGGGAGCCTTCTTTGGATGAGCCAGACAGAAAAGGGACGTGGTCTCTGGGTGTGCCTTTATTTCCATATTTGAGCTGGTGTCCAAAAAATCCAACTTCTTAGGATCAGTGAATCTAATATGTATCTGAAGTTGGTCAATCTATTGGATGAGTCGTCCTCTAGCTGTATCTCTTGATGCAGAGCACAATCAACATCCCAAGCTGCTTGTCCGTCCTTGTCACCTTGTACTATCCCATCACAAACCCAATAGTTTGAAGCATGTGTTGCCCAGCTGTAATCCATGATATTGCCACCTTGGTAATTGAGTGACAAGAGGTACATGCAACAATCTCAAGCGACCTTAAGGGTGATGCCAAGGCCATGTTTATGTGCATACAAAGTGATTTCTCTAGCCTCTAACTCTATTAATTCATTGGAAATATAATTTGAAGCATCAACAAAAAGATGTGAGTTGTCCACCTTTTTCTGAATTTCTCTGTTGAGACGAAACCTTCCTCTAAAGGTCCATAGCACTGGACAGTACAAATGAAAAATCCCAAAATCTGCCAAGTCAACCATGTTGTCACTTCCATTGTGAAAAATCACCAAATAACTAAGGTCCTTTAGGGTTTGATAGATCTCCCTTGTGACGTCTTGTATCTCTACTCTAGAGCCTTGCTCTACCCCACTGAAATCATCCTCCTCGTCTTGCTTGTCAAGATGAGCCACTACATGTCTAGGGAGCTTAAGTTCAGCTACAATTGCCCTCTGGAGTGCTCTTCGGCTCTTCCATCTTAAGCAGTCAATGTGGATAATCTTGTCAAATTTCTTAGTCAGAGATGATGGAGGCCTCTCTGCTATTGCTCTCAGCACCGGAGAAGCAGCCAGTCCGTTCCATCCGTCAAAGTAGACGGCCTTGTGTGTGGTGCCCTCCAAGTAAGGAATTATTTGATCTACCGCGAACTCGACGTTAGGCACATAAATATCCTGCATTAAATTATTTGATGCCAATTAATTTTAGTCGAGGTAACACACAACATATAAAATATTTATTAGCAGTGCTAGAATAGCAGTTCGATCTGACCTATGTTCCCCTTTTTTTTTTTTTTTTGAAACGATATATATCTATATCTATATCTATATCTATATCTATACTACCTACTATTAAAGAGAGAAAATTTCTGCCACTTTTTTTTTCACCATCGTTTTTCTTTCACCTCTCCTTTCCTCCCTTCCGTATTTATACCGGATTCAGCTAAGAGATTGATTCGGTTACGGTTTCATCCAACTAAGATTTGTATATTTAATCTCCCAACTACGACACCTATCTATATCTATACCTAACAAATAGGATTGGAACTCTTATCTAACGTCAGAATTATATTCTCAAAACTCTCGAATCCAAACCGGATTGGAGATTACCCAATCTAGCTTCTTTTGTCCTATATATATATGTGCTACTAGCACACAACGCCAAACAGAAAATATCAGAACCGAAGCAAACCGATTCACCAAACTCAAGATGAATTCCGTACTACGGTGCGCAGCTCGGCGTGTACTTTGGCCAACACCAATCGTTGTTGGTCGTCGTCATGCATCGTCGGGGCTTCCGGGCAGGCCCAGCGATTTGGACGTTGAGAAGGTCATTAACAGCGGCGGCGGCAACGAGTTGTACTACTCCAAGTTACGGACTTCTTTATATTAAGATAAGATAGTTATTACAAACCTTAAGGGTTTCCTTTTTCTTCAAAGGAAGCCAAACAATGTTTAGATCTAATGTGAATTGTGGTTTTAAAAGGTAATTATAATTATTTCCTACGATATAATACTCTAATGTGAATTGTGGATTTCAAAAGTAATTATACCATAATATAATGTTAATTGTGGATTTCAAAAAGTAATTATATCATAATATAATGTTACCCGTTGCAATGCACGGGCATATTTCCTAGTATACAATAATAAGCGATCATCTTACTTGATTTGCGCTAGCTGTTTACGCTCTACGTAGCAGCTCCTAGGTAATACGACTTTTAGTTTTACGACATACATCCTGGATGAAATACGAGTACACGACATACACCCTTGTCTACCTAATCGGGTATCATATCAGCCGCCATGTTTGCCTTACTTCACTAAACTTGGAGACCCTACTATACTAAAGTGTCTCCTACTATACTAAAGTTTCCACCTTTGTCACCAAATGCGCTAGAAAAAAAAATAAAATCCTAAAAAAATTCTTACATAAAATTATTAGAGGCATGGGGGCATCAATCTTATAGTCTCTAATAATAATAGCTATTAGATGTATTCCACTTTTCTTAACAAAAAATGCCACCACATCTATTATGCAGCAATTTTTAAAAAACTATTATGTAGCAAATACTCCAAGATTCCATCTAAATTACCCACCTATTCTGAATTATAATCTCTATTAATCCTCTAAATTTGTATTTAAACTACCCCTCATTATCATTGATACTACAAACCGTTATATTCAAATATAAATACCCATCTCCTCTATTATTAGAAATAAACTAAATATTTGATCAATTCCATATCAGAATTAATCAACATATGCTATATTAGAACAATTGAAATAACCAAAATTAAATGTACTACCACTATGCAAGATAAATATATATATATTTCTATAGTTGGGAAATCATTAAAATGCCCCTTAATGGATCACACAGCGATGACACTAATAGTTTACTTTGAACTATATTAATAATCCTTGACAATACCAGTCCACCAAAAACGAGCGCCGCCACCCCTCGCTCCCAAATTCCCTTCGCTGCCGGCTCCCCTCCCCGTCGGCGTCCCCCCTCGACGCTGGTGGGTGAGGGGAGCTGGCCTCCACGCCCGGGCGATGGCCGTGGCCGGTGTTTCCCGAGTTGGTGGTGTGTCCCCTGGAGCTAGGGTTAGGGGTTAGGTCTATGTTAGGGTTTCCGATGATGGCGTTGAGAGGCGGCGGCGGCGTCATCCAGGAATAATGTCCTCTCGCTCTCTTCCCGTCTCGGCGGCGTTCGTCTCCGGCGCCGCGGCGGAGGGTGTGGAGGTAAGGTCCGCTCTTGGATCTTGTTTAGGAGTGTTCTGCTGGCGAGGTCTTTGCGCCTTGGTGCGTGGAGGCTCCCGGCCCCTACTTTCGTGGATGCGGTGGTGGCTGCGGGTCTTCTGGAAGATTGGTGGTTCGACCGGATTCGGCTTCACCGTGATGGAGGATGCTATCGTCGGCTCCACCATCGTCGTTTCAACCTGGATAGTGATCCTGACGGATGGGCGTTCAACTACTTCTTCGCCTATGCGAGATCGAGCGTCTTCTGCAGTCCACCTCAACGTCGGCGGTTTCCTCCGGCTTTTGGTGCTTCAGGTTTGGCGGCGGCGGCTGGTGGCGGCGGTCTTCGACGGAGACGGTTGCGGCTGGTGTTCGTTCTGGATGGGTTTAAGGACCAGTTTGTAATTTTCTTATTTGCTGGGGTTCTTATAGATTATAGGTGGGGTAGCTATCATCCGTATCCTTATACAGTGTACTTGTATTACTTTTCCTTTAATTAATACAGGTATACTTTATCAAAAAAAAAAATAATCCTTGACAATGAAATACGTTAGGATATTTAACAAATATATAAATTTTGACACAAATTTTATAGCATATTGACATTGGAACTTGACATGTGGATGAAACACTTAATAAAATCAATAATTGAAATCCAAAATCTATATATCATATACATGACGTACACAAGCTGCAACAAGAGTTGGCATAATTTAATCTAACGTTTTACTAAAGACATTTGTTGAAGGCAGGAATTCTGTTTGCATAGAGTTTTCTTTCTAAAAGTGCCTTCTGATTTTATAGTGCAAACAATATAATTTACTATCTGTCCATAATAATTGACTGTTTAATAAGAGGACAATTTTCCGTTTAGGATTTACATTAATATTTTTTTTTGAGATTACGCAGTACACAACGCAGACGCTCAACACGCACGCACACTCACCCCTACGAACACACACGACGCAAACCCTACCCCTATGAGCACTTCGAACTGAGCCGACCAATCTTGAAGTTCGAAGTCACCACCGACGCCGCGCTATTGACGGGGACGTCGCCTACCACTTAATGCACAGCGCCGGAAAATCCTGAAATAAATCTAGGATAAAGTGTCGCACCCGAGGATTTGAACTCCGGGTGGGAGCCCCCAACCAATGGTTTTTGCCATTGCGCTGTGAGCTCCTTGACATTAATATTTTTAACCAAGAGCCAACAATATGCACAATCGATCTCTTACTTCTTCGTCCATCTATGGATGGCCTTGTCAATGATGGACTATTATTCCAACTATAGTACAGTAGTTAATATGAGAGCGAGACTCCATGAGTAACCATATACAGAAAATCAATGGCCTTAGCACACAAGTGATCATGTCGATCTTTGTTTTGCAAGATAGTGATGTATCTCCATGGAGGGGGGGAGACCATACCTGTCGAGGCATGATGAATTTATTTATGTGTATACGTAGGAAGGACCAACCAATTATATTAAGTGAAGACGTTCCACATATCTGTTACATCTCTGCACATAGTAGCTACCTGTTATGAGAGAACTAAACCAAATAAATATGAATTCTATCCCATATATAGTAAAAATTCCTTTTTAATCCACATATAGGCACGTAATGTACAATTCAGAACAGTTAGTTACCTCTGGCAGGAAGCCTTCAGGATATTCAGAAACTGGTGTGTGGTGATCGAGGGGATTGAAGTGGTCGAAACTGGCTGGTATGTGATGTTGTCTTGCAAGCTCTCTTTGATGTTGCAAGTGAAGTGAGCTTCGGGTAAGAGCTTTGGGCATAGCTAGCTTTCAGAAAAGATAGCTCTTTGCTTGGGACCGGAGAGAAGAATAAAGATGGATGCAGCCGTGAGCTCTTGTCCAGCGCTTAGTAAAGTAGCTCAGCAAATCGTCGCATGGACTGTCAGAACCCAGTAATCCTAGATATTTTCCTCCTTTATTCCCGAATTAATTGCCGAAGAATCCGCGGAAGGGAGGAGACGGCGGCGGGGGCGCCGAGAGCCCGGGGCGGCGCCCGTGCTCCGTGGGCCTGGCGGACCTGTCCTTCTGGGCCCTATTTCCTGGGTCATGACATCTCCCCCCTTCTCCGACCGGCGCGTCCTCGCGCTGGATGAAAGTCCATTCGGTCACACCTGGGTGGAGGTCAGCTGCCCCTGGCATGATGAGCTCAACCTGCGCATACCAGTCTTCCTTCCACCGGGTTCTTGAGGATCATGTTCTCCCCGGGTTCACTTTGGAGCAAACTCCAGGAGGTAGTGAAGGTTGCCGATGTAGCCGTGGTAGATGTACTAGTGGACAGCACGTCCCTGCTGTGATGATCTCCCCGTCGACGGGCTGCAAGTAGGAGCTCCTTGAACGCCCACCTCAAGGTGCTGATGCACCATGTCGCGGGGTGGGCTCTCCAGGAACAAGAAACGCTCATGGGGGGAGCGTTGACGAAGAGCGGAAGGAGGCGCCAGATGGTGATGTCGTGGCGAGTAGGGGGAGTGGCAGCCAAGTTCAACATCGTACCGTACATGAAGGGGCCGACGTCGAACAGAGAGGGCGAGAGCTGGTGGGCGCCTCTCTCTGCATCGTAGCTGATGTGGACGTTGTCGACAGTGAGGAAGAGGCGATCCATGCCGTCGAGGAAGACGACCCTGGCCGGGCCGACGTGGTGGCGCCGCGGCCACATGCCGCCCAACAAGATGGCGGTCGGTGCAGCTGTAGTTGGCTCTGTTGTGTAGGCTCCCAAGGAGAGGAGGTTCGTCCCGTGAACTCCGCCTTGAAGCAAGGCCTCCAAGAGGTCCGGAAGCAAAGGGAGAGGAAGCCGGAAGGTAGAAGCGGCCATCGAAGAGGAGGAGGCTGTCCTCGAGCGTCCATGCTGGTGCGGCGTCGCACGTGGAGACGTCAAGGGCGATCCAAGCATAGGTGCCGGTCCTCCGTGTCGCCCGTCGGAGCCGGATGAAGACGCCCATGGACGTGTCGTAGAGGTCCAAGGCAGTCACATGCCTCGAACGTTTCCCAAGCCGAGAGGAAGTGTCCGAACACGGCGAAGATGCCCGACCTGAGCAAGGCCGGGCGGGGCGCGCCTTCACGCTAAGGAGGTGGAGCCGACGTGAACGTGCTCGGGGCGGCGCCGCCGCCGTAGTACTGCAGCTCTCGTGTGTCGCGGAAGTCCCACGTCACTCGTCCCAAGCTTGCCGCCCAAGGCATGCCAAGGATGACGTCGACGTCATTGCCCAATGGCATGACGAGGCGCCGATGTCGTCGGCGTACCGGGCGTGGAGGCGTAGTGGCACTCGAAGGTGGCAGCCGACATGTCGAGGTGGTGCCGTGCCGGTGGTGATCAGCAACACACGACCGGCCGAGTCCCGAGGTCGCGGGTCACCACGCGAGGGTCGATGTAGTTGTGCGTTGCTCGAGTCGACGATGATGTTGACGCCGTGCTCGAGATCATACCGGGCGAGGTATAGAGAATGAGCACCACGCATCGGGAGTCGGGTCCCCGAAGAGGACCTTCAGTCGGCCGGCTCCTCTTTGATGTCCGCCCGCTGAGACGTTCGCCGAGTCGTCGGTGTAGTCATTGAGGACCGTGATGTCGAAGAGGTGCTTGCTCTTGTGACCCCGTGTAAACGCTCGTCACGCTTGAAGCATAGTCCAGCCTTTGCATCGCTCCGTCATCTCCTCCGGTGTCAGCCGCTTGAACTACCGAGTCGTTGCTGGTGCTGCCAACGAGGGGCGCCCGGGGTGGCCAGCGGGGGCCACAGCGCAGCGCCCGGCCTTCACCGTGCTAGCTTGCCGGTGTTGTAGAGGATGGCGAGGCGTCGTCAGACGCCCCGGCGAGACATGGCAGCCTCCATGTCCTTGGGATTCTCGCATCCCGACGTCCGCCTTGAGCGGTTCGCCCAAGCTTGCCGTGTAGATGTTCACCGCCGCTTGTCGCCGAGGTGGCTGCGCACGTGCCACGGCGCCGTGAAACCCTCCGTGTACTCATCGACGGTGCCTGTCTTCCTCGCCGATGCCCGGCTCACCCGGATTCCGCCGTTCACTGGGCTGGCGCGCCGTTGACATACCGGGCGAAACTTGCCCAATCGCCACCGGTTTCTCCTAGGACAACCTCATGTACCATTGCTCGGCTCCCCCCGTGAAATGATAGGAAGCATACCAGACTTGTTCTCATTGTCGGCGTACCTTGTCCCCCCGAAGAATTGCTCGCGCGGTTGATCCATGGGAGGGGATCCTCCTTGCCATCATACGTGGGGAAGGACAGCTTACGCAAGCGAGGAGCAAGACACGGGAAGGTGTCTTCGCCGGAGGAGGTGAGGCGGCGCATGCGCCCCGTCGGTGGCGCCCCCGGGCGCGGGCTTCGCCCCGTGTAGCCCTTCATCGGGTTCTCTAGATCGGGCCGCGGTGACTTGATCATCCCGGTTCCTCGCTTGCCATCGACCGCTTCTTGATGAAGTCGCGGGCTGTTGTTTCTAACGGCGTCTTCATCTCCGGATCGGCTTTCCGGAGTTGTTGACGGCGCTTGATCACCGTCGGATCGCTTCCCCGAGAGAATAACAATTTGATTCTCGAGCGTATCCATCCCTGTTGTCGAATTTGGCGAACTGTTCCCCCAAGTTCTTCAGCAGCTTCTTCGACTCGCTATCCATGGTGGTGGGTGGATCGAAGTGGTCTCTAGATACCAGCTATCGAACCCGCCTAGATTAGGGCTAGAACCGACACGAGAACGACGGTCGTGGGAGGAGGGAGGTGGTGGCGGGGCGGCGGGCGTCCCGCGCCGGCCGGGCGGCGCGATGGCGGCGGGGAAAGGGAAAGGGGGGGGCACGCGAGGGAGAGGAGGCAGGGAAGATTGGGATAAATTTCTTTATTTGCTTGTTTCCCGAAAGATTATAGACCCCTTACTTTTATAGCCCGACTAGTGGGACTTGTATCTCAAGCAATCTCTCTAAAGGTTTCCTTATAAATTGGAATACCTTTTACAAGCATATCCTATTTATTTATTTCCTAATAAGGGTCTCCCTTATAGATGAGATATCCCCTTGCACACCAAAAACGCCTAAAGATAATCCTAGATATTTTCCTCCTTTATTCCCGAATTAGTTGCCGAAGAATCCGCGGAAGGGAGGAGACGGGCGGGGCGGGATGCGTCGGCGCGAGCCCAGGGGGCGGCGCCGGTGCTTCGTGGGGGCTGGCGGACCTGTCCCCTTCTGGGCCCCTATTTCTGGGTCATGACATGGACCCAAACAAATTCATCATAATAGCAATGGGGAGGAAACCTCACCTTTTAAATTCTAAGACGGCTAGTTTTTGTAATATGTTATTGGATCTAGTGATGAATAAAGAACGATTCCTAAAATTGTCCAGCCTTGAGTCAATTTAATTTCTTTGTTTTAGTCCCAAAAAGAGGGAAGGGAACATCCAATCCCAAGCATTATCCTAACCAAAAACATGCTTCTTTTGTACAGTCATCACGTGGAGAGTACAAAACTACGAAAGTAAACGGAAGAGGGCACACTAAAACACAGCAGACGACGTGTAGCATGGATGCTAACTATATATTTATGTAGTCCAGTAATCATGAATATCCAATTTATGTATGTGATATTGAATACTAGAAATTGGTTATATTGAATACATGCATGCGTCCTGGATGTAAAATACGGGCATGAACAGGGAGAGAAGAGCAATAGGACACCAACAAATTAGTGATATTTGGATACATGCCTTCTGATTATGCATGCAACCATCATCTCATCTTACTTTCTCTACTACATATAATTGGAGACCCCAATGAAATCTCCACATTCCTCACAAGACGCGTTTGGAAAAAAAATACTATCACAATTCTAACCAAAAGTTAGAGACATCCGGCCTGCAGGTACCGTCTGATAATAATAGTCATTAATCTTTTCCATTTTCTTAAAGAAAAACTACCCACAACTGCCATTAATGTGTGTAGCAAATACTCCTAGATCCTAAATTTTTATTTAATTACCCCCACATTGTCATTATAATAGAAGTAAACTAAATATTCTATCAATTCTGTGTCCAAATTATCAATATATGCTATCTTTGAACAATTGATGAATAACCAAACAATCCTAGCACTATGTATGAATGAAAGATATATTTCTATAGTTAGGTAATCATGAAAAATGTCCCTTAATGGATCAAGCCCTGATGACACTAGTATTTCATTTTCAACTATATTAATAATTCATGAATTGAATTATGTAAGTTGTTACTTCGATAAATAATAAATATATAAATTTTGACTAAAACATTATAGCATATTCTAGAATATTTTAATTACAGTTACTGTTTACAGAAACTACTAGAAATGTTAGTTAATAATATATACAATAACTCAATGAGCATTAGAGATTCAACTTAACATGTGAACAAAACACTTAATGAAGTCAAGAGTTGAAATCCAAAAATCTCTCTATATATGATGACACATGTGAACAAAGAGATAGCATAATTTAGTATAATGTTTAGCTAAGCACACTTACGGAAGGCACAATTTTTGTTTGCACAGAGTTTTCTCTTTGTTGAAAGTGCCTTCTGATTTCTGAAAGAAAACAATATAATATACTATCTGTCCATAATAATTGACTGTTTAATAAGGAGACAATTTTTTTTTGTTTAAGACTTACATTAATAATTTCTACCAAGACCCTACCTATATCTCCTAGTTCATCCATCTATGGATGGCCTTGGTCGATAGGCAATTCTTCTAACTACAGTACAGTAGTTATATGAGAGCGAGCCCCAAACCAGAGTTCGAAAGTTGTATGAGTATCCATATACAGGAAACCAATGGCCTTTGCCATACTTTAAGCAGCTACAAAATGTTAGCTCAGCACACTAGTGACCATGCCAAATTGCCAATATATCTCCCTGGAGGATTAAAAGGCTGTACCTGTCGAGGCATGACGAATTTCTGTGTATATATAGGAAGGACCGACAAATTAAGTGCAGAAGCTACACATATCTGTTACATCTCTGCACATAGTATAGCTACCTGTTATTGAGAGAATTAAACCCAAAACGAATTCTAACCCACATATATAGTACAAAACACATGTTAATCCATATAGTATAGCTACCTGCTATTGAGAGAATATAACCAAAGGTGCAACTAGTAACTGCTATTAGGCATGTAATGTACAATTCAGAAGAGTGAGTTACCTCTGGCAGGCAGCTAGCTTCAGGATATTCAGAAACTGGTGTGTGGTGAGGGGATTGAAGTGGTCGAAACTGGCGTGTTTTCTTGCAAGCTCTTTTTGATCGGTTGCAAATGAAGTGAGCTTCAGGTAAGAGCTTTGGGCTTACCTAGCTTTCAGAAAAGATAGCTCTTTGCTTGGGACTGGAGAGAAGAATAAAGATGGATGCATCTGTGAGCTGTCATCCAGCGCTAAGTAAAGTAGCTCAGCAAATCATCACATGGACCCAAAGTGAAACCAATCTATGTGAATGTAGTTAGGTGAATGCAGGAATTATTCAAACAATCTTAATAACAATGGGGAGGAAACCTCGCCCTGCAAGATGGCAAGTTTTTGCGATATGCTATTGGAGTCTGGCGACGAAGAAAGAACGCTTCCTAAAATGGTCCAATCTCGAGTCAATTTAATTGCTCTGTTTCACTCCCAAGGTAACTTCAATTCAAGATTTCCAGGGTTTTTACTAATTAAGACATTATTTGACACAAGCTCCTTAATTGTAACAATTCCCTTGACCCTAGTAACCTTCTCATCTCAAAAAAAAAAAAAAAAAAAAAAAAAACCCTAGTAAACTTCTACTTTTCCTTCTTTTGTGTCCTATATATGTTATGTACTGCCTATTGCCTAACTGCATCCAATACTCTGCTCCTTTGTAAGGACGTTGTGACTAATTAAGACCTTTCTTAATCATGAAATTCAGCCAAGGTCGATAAGATATTATCCAAAAAGAAGGATTTAATAGATTAACCTGCCATCAAATGTAATCCTGCAATGTCAATGCCTCTTTTTCCTACTGACACTTAGGTGACAATAAGTGACAACAAATACTCTAATCTGGTTCTCCTCACGAAAACGAGATCGAAGTTCTCGAAAGTAGCCTGTGGATGAGGTCTGAATTAAGTCCTAATTAATGCCTCCCAAGCTCAATGCTAGCAGAATGATGCAACTGAAAAATGTGCAGATTGTGGGCGTTGATGGAGACGAATCACATTTGCACAATGTAAGCATCCATATGTGTCCATACTACCCATATCAGCATGTTTAGACAAGTTTATTTTTCCTGAGCAGAAACAGTAGGGGGAAGCATCTACTGTTCTAAATGAATATTTTTTATTGGAACGACTGGAAATGAACGGTCTCCATCTGATAAGAACCAGACAAGCTGGAGGTGGAGGGCAGTAGCCCCGGCACAATGTGCCTATAGTTGAGTTACACCGGAATAGAGAGGAGGAATACATGGAGAGCATTTCACACAACGGGAATCGACAGCCCGAGAACTGATTTGCTGCAGGCCTCTAACAGCCGCTGAAGATCCCCAAGAAGACGATGTCGTTCATGTGCTTCCATAATTCCCAGCAGCAGTGAAGCAGCAAAGTAGAACTGATTTGGGTCATCATATTTATAGGGAGTCGAGAAGACCATAAGTCACAGGCAGGCACTATTTCTGCCATCTTTCCTCCAATAGAACATGACAAATTTCATACTGTTGGCACCCAAAAAAATGTCCTATGCTATTTTTAGTATCTTTGACATGCAAATAAGGTCATGGATATATTTGGAGTACAACGGCAAGGTCTAAAAACCACAAAAATTCAACAAGTGGACAGCATGGACAGCATGCACATGCAATACCTGCGCGGGCTGAAGGTCATGCGCCTTATTTAGCAGCAGCAGTACGTCCGGGCGCATGCATTGCGTGCGTACGCCCCTCTAAAAAATAGCTCTATGTTGCGCGTCCGGCGCTCCTATTTCGGGCGTCCGGCGCTGTTTTGCGGATGCGCGATTTCGTGACTTATCCGAACCGGTCTCTTTCCTAATCGGTTTATGACAAGTTTTGATGCTTGGAAACGCATCTAAGGCGGTTCCTAAGGGGCTAAGACCACCCCCTCTATATAATGAGAGGTTCATGACCGATTTGATCTCATCTACAACAAATCGTCAAACACAACATAGCTCAGGTCGAGATCAGCGAGTTCCTCCACGGCAGCCCTCAGCGCCGGGGCTGGAGTTGTGATTGTGAACGGATTTTTAGATTTTTAGCTATGGTTTCTTCAACCGCACGCATCAACAAAAATCTCCACCTGATAATCTGCTGCATATCAGTAAATTGACAACTTATTGATGTTTTGGTGTCTTGCAGTATCTTCTAGCTCGGAACTCTATTGCTTAGATTTTTATTTTGGAAAGTTTGTGATGTGCTCAATGACTTGTACATCTCCAATTTGACCAATTAGGTCATGAGATAGGTCCAATTTCTTTCATCTTTAAAACCAAAGAAAACTTCTGAAGGCATATGATTATGCAACTACACGATCCTTGCAACAACTTTCCAAATTGTGACTGCATACTACCCAGAAGATCCATTGCTATCGTCCTTATTAGATAAATAAATAGCGACAGCAGTCAAAATAACACGGACCACAAGACGACCAACCCGGTTCATAGTTATCATCTGTTTTACAACTTTACAATCTTATATGGCCCCGTTTGGATCCTTAAATTTAAATTCATTGTAACAAACTATAGTTTAGACACTTATTTGACATATTCTATATAATTTCTATAATTTTAATCAAGTTGGAGAGTAAAAAAATAACATGGTAATCTACAGAAATAATTTCCCACCTTATGAATTTGAGATAGGCTATGTGAACTTTAGAAAATTGTGGAATCTTATATCTAAGCCAAATAGCCTAATTTATAAAGTATATTTCAATTCCTTCTAAAATGAAGGGACCAGGCCCTATTGATTTTGAGTTGATTCTATACAATTTTACGATCTTAATAGTCATATTCTTACAAAGAGAGATTTGCAATCTTAATAGCCTCTCTAATCTTACTATTTGCAATCTTATTTTTTTAGGGAATTGCAATTCTTACTATTAAAGCTCCATTTGAGGACAACAATTTTAACCCTGGCCAAATTCATTAGAGAGGCTTCCTATATACCAGACGATTATGTGCTAACCTAGTCTAAAGACGCAGGTTCAAATCGCAGCTATGCAGCTCTCTAATGCACAAGCACAATATTATACTTATAATAACAGGCATATATAGCAGGCATATGCGACTAGTGCAGCTAAATATCACAAACAGAATAAGTAAAATATTGTAAAAACATTCTCTAATTATTCTTAAGAGACGCTAATTATTCTTAAGAGATGCTAGGACTTCGAAATACATAGTTCCAAGAAAATCACAAAACAAGTTCAGTTTCAAGCTCTGATGGAAGAACTATTACAGCCAAAATTCCATCGCATCATTCCCTCCACCGATTACCACAATCAGGGCTGCAGCACACAAAGAACAGGGTCATCCCCTCCTCCCCTCTTGCCGTGGCCTGCAAATGATAAAAACAGCACTAAGCTTAAGACTGTCTCAAAGCATTTAACCAGGATCAGTGCCATCAATTGCAACTATTGAAATATAAATATCGCTTAACTGCAGACACGGTAATTTTGAATATAAAAAGAGACATGAGTTATATGCTCTATGCCTCTAATGGCATTTAGTAGTATTATATTACTGCACCAAAGTGGACACTTATTCTGGTACAGAAGAGCTCGCATTTTCTTGGGTCTGACTCCTGACTTGACAATTAGGACATGTTCATGTAGGGATATAGATGCAGGCCGATACAGCCAAAGAAAGGGATGCAATATCCAACTTAAACATTAACGAGGTGCAGAATTTTGGCATACTATTCTGTTTAACAAGTCATTCAGATTGCATAATAATGTCACATGAAAATGCAACCCATGAAAATGCAACAAGGCAAAACAAGATAAAACCTGGAAGAAAACAGCCTCTCCATGCCCACAGGCAGTGCAGCGGACAGTCTTGGTTCTGGGAAGAGTTGGGTCAGAAGCTACATCCTGCAAGACCTGCGTTCGCTCTCCAGCCGTATGGTGCACCTCGTTCCGATAGACACAGTTATTGTCAGAGACCTCCTGAATCGGGCCAGGAATAGTATTGTTAACTTGTAAGCAAAAAGAAAGGATGTTTGAGAGATGACAAATAATTCATTTCACCATTCATTAAACATAGACATAACAAACACTGTAGGACAAGTGTAGTATTTTTCAGTGTGGACAGAAGCGTGTTTAACTTTTGCTATACACAAAAAAAAAAAAAAAAAAAAAAAAAAAACTTATGCTATACACACATGCAATAAATGTGGGAATTAAGTAGCAAAGATGGAAATGAAGGGCACACATAGCATTGGCATGACCCTACCAAAATCTTAGAATATGGGGAAAAGGAACAGCCCCATCCCGTAAGCATTTTAGTGCTCATTCCAACCCTATCAGCCAAGTGTTGTGCCCAAATGCCATTCTTGTAGTGATGCACTAATGAGAGGGGTGCAAGAAGATTGGATTGGATTTGTTGGTGGAACAAGGATAGAGGTTGACAAGTTTTACCTGGTGCTCGCAGTTGCGACATGCAAAGAATAGGGTGCGTCTGTCCCTGTCCTCCTTGGGGTACAGGATGTTGTTGCTGCACCATCCATCATAAAGTAACTGTATGATCGATCTAAAATGCAAGAGAGGAAGATGATTGATGTAGAAGGGTGCATACCATTCGCGGCAAAACTTCATGGTGCTCATGGTTGCAACAGTAGTTTCTTCTTAAAGCCCTGAATAGAAACCAGAGAAATTTTAGATTGTCCGATCCAATGGTAGAAACAGAACAGCTACATTTATCATGCATCTCTATACTGAATTACCATCTGATTATTCTTGATACAGTGACTTACTAATCGCATTGCTATTTCAACGTGCAACTAGGAGATTTGAGGAAAAAAGAAGAAAAAATATAAGCCCTACTACAACCAAGAAACAAAATGGTAACTTTGTGAATTTTTCTTAGCTGTGGTATCTGATAGATAGAGACATTTATTAACCTGATGGCATCAACAGGGGCAAAGTTTTCTCCTACAACTTGCTAAAGTTATGATTTGTACATTTATTATGCTCAACATCCAGTATTTCGATAACCTACCAGCAACTGATTGGAGGTTCAGGTTGCTCGTGACCGAGCACCCATCAGTACAAAGCAGATAATGCCAGCATTAAGCAATGTTGCACATCTACTGTTTTTTATAGGAAAGAAAAAGGATTGACCTGAACCCCTTGCATTTGCATGCAAGCAGCTAGAAAAAAAAAAAAGGTTTCGTTTGGCATGTGGGGCTTACGTTCTAGAGGAGAAATGACCCAAGGTAGGAATAGGATTGAGTTGATCCCTCCCTCCCACCCAATCCGATTCCACCGTGAGGGTTTAAACCACTGCTGACATTAAATTAAAATATATGACACGATAAGCTGGCAATGCTCAACATATCCAAGTGGTAAGTCAATGACTAGTATCAAGAAAGTAAACTTTAAACGATCAAATAAGAATGCCACTGGGCTAACAAATCCAAGTGGTAAATTTCTGAAGCTGCTCAGATGTTTTTTTTTTTTTTTTTTTTTACTGAGATCTCTACTCAATGACAGCCACAACAATGATCACCAGCACCCAGTATGCATCTATCATTAAGAACTTAAAACTAATGAAACATACAGCAGGCATAAAAAAGGAGATCAGGCTATGCTTCATCAAGCTCACATTCAGAAATGGGATATAAAATATGTACTGAAACTGACCAAATAAACAGATACACATGTTGGACAGATGGGACGAGGAAACAGAACAAAGTTAAACCTCCTATTTTCATCCCTTACTGGCAAGTGAAAGCCGAACCATTATATGGTGATCCTATGCACTGAAATATAAAGGACAGGATATACACAATTCAAATAATTTGTCCTACCAATACCATACAGTCTGCCTTCAGCAACTATTACCAGGGAATAGCGACAGTTGCATGTAACTACTAGTATTGTGATTCAAATTTATTGTGGACATGGAAAAAAAAAAAAAAAACTGTGTCATTTTAGGAAGGAATATAATTTAGTACAATAGTTCCTGCAGACTACCATTAAAGAGTAAAAAGTAAGTGCCCAGCTTAGGTGAGGAACACAAAGATTGTGGCACAAGAAGAATGACATGTGCACAGGATACTCCCAAGGGGAAATAAGATAAATTGTATACTCACAAAAACATTATACTAGTAGAGAACATTTGGATTACTGCAGGTTGAAAGGGACACATTCACAGAACCAATAATTACCAACAGTATTTTCCTTTGTCAAATGAGCAAATCATCAATGTTGGGTTGTTTGTATAGCATAAGATCCAATGAACAAATAACAGTAAATTACTAAATACCAGAAGAATGATCAAGCAAGTATATATATGAACAAAAGGAGCACTAGGAAACACAGAGAGATTTAGTGCTAGTAATTGAGTTTTCTCAAACTCGGGGGCATCAGATTCCAAAGTGAGTTTTGTTCACCTTGGAGCACAGCGCATCCAACAACATACCAATAACTCACAAAACCATCTATCTCTAATGGTTGGTTCAGTAGGCTACGGTGTAGGGCAAGAGACGAGGGTGGAGAGATGCAGCTGGCCGTGAAGCCTCCAACGAATCGACCCTAGTAAAACACGCACCTGTGCTTGTAGAAAACTCAAAACCCTAGCGAGATGGGGATGGGTCAAGAGGGCTGCGAGAGATGGGGAGGCGGCGGTAGAGGAGATTGGGAGGCAATGACGAGACACACCATGGATTTGCAGGGAAAACGGGACGAGGAGAAGGGGAAGGAGGGGATGGAGGCAACGCACCTTGAATGGCGCAAGGTGGTGGCGGGGCGGCGCCGTCTCTCGGGCGGCGGAATCGAGTCGGGGAGGCACCAACGGCAGTGCTGGTGGCGAAGGCAGAAATGGTGACGACGAACCCACCGCCCGCCAACGGAACGGAAGTCGGTCTCGGTTGGGTTGGGTGACAGTGTGTCGCCGTCTCAGTGTGCGGTTTGTATAGCAAATCATCAATGTTGTGTGGTTTGTATAGCATAAGATCCAAGGAACAAATAACAGTAAATTACTAAGTACCAGAAGAAGGATCAAGCAAGTATATATGAACAAAAAAGAGCACTAGGAAACACAGAGAGATTTATTGCTAGTAATTGAGTATTCTAACACTCGGAGGCATCAGATTCCAATGTGAATTTTGTTCACCTTGGAGCACAGCGCATCCAAGAACATGCCAAGAACTCACAAAACCATCTACCTCTAATTGTTGATTCAGTAGGTTAGCAGTCGGTGTAGGGCAAGGGCAGCGCCGGCCCTGAGGCCATGCAATAGAGGCGACCGCCGGGGGCACAGGAACGAGGGGGCACAAGCAGCGAACGAGCAGATCAGCCCTGGTGTATTGGTGTGCGGTGTGCCCAAGCCCAACTACAGCCCAAGATGGGAGCGGCATCAAAAAAAAAAAAAAAAAAAAAATTGTGCCATTTGTCGGCTGTGCCCTTCGTGACTTGAGTTTAGGCAATTTTTCGTCAATCGCCACGCCGCCAGTCCGCCACCACGCGGCGCCTCGTGCCCTCGTCTCCGTTCCACTTCTTGAATCGTGATTCCTGATCGCCTCATCCAGTCACGCAGACGGCAGATCGCCTCCAGCGTGATCGCCTCGTGCCCTCGTCCATTCGACGTTGTCCCCGGCGGCTTGGCGTTGGTGGCGATCAACCAACAGGGCTGAGGGAGCCATTCATTGGCGGCTGCCAATCTGCCATAGGTAAATATTATTCTTAATTCTTTAAAATAATTTATTTAATAGTTCCAATTGATTTAGTAATTTTAGTTGCAATTTGATTAGGTCTTAGAGCATAGATGGCCCCAAGAAACAATTGTCGAGGTGCTCGAAAAAGGAATAAGAAAAAACGTGATGCTGAATTCGTTGAATCACAAAGGGGTGCTTTTACGTAAGTTCTTTGTTGGTTCAAGTAATGTTCATGTCAACGAAGTTCAAGGGCATGAATCCGATCATGATCAGCATGAATCTGATCATCATGGCCAGCAGGAACAAGATGCAGAAGTTCATGTTAGTGAAGATGATGATCCAATGGAAGAAGATTTGATTGCAGCAATTGAAGCCATGGAGGACGGTATGAATCGATCGGAGTAAATTTGAACGATGATGAACTACATGGTTTCGGCTTATCTATCTATGATCCTAGAACATGGGATAGTCTTGACAATAGCAAAAGGGATATTTTAATTGAAAAGGGGCCTATGAGAGAATTGAATCTTATTTTTCCAAAGGATGGCATTGGTCGGCATTTTTCATATGCTTACTACTCTAGAATTTTAAGGAATGGGGAGTCTGTTGATAGAAAGTGGTTGGTGTACTCTAAACAAGAGAACAAAGTCTATTGTTTTTGCTGCAAACTGTTCAAGTCAAACAAAAGCAAGTCTTCGTTAGCATCCGATGGAGTGAGGGACTGGCAGCGCCTTTAGTACAAAACTCAAAGAACATGAGAGTAGTGTTGAGCATCCGAAAAACATGGGTATATGGAATGAAGTTAGGGTGAGGTTGACCAAAAATAAAACAATTGATGATGACTTGCAACGGAAATTGCAAAGGAGAGAGAGCGTTGGAGACAAGTTTTAGTAAGAATCGTTTCTGCTGTCAAGTTCCTTGCTAAGCATAATTTGGCTTTTCGAGGGCAAAATGAGAAGATATATCAACCTAACAATGGTAACTTTTTAAAGGCACAGTTGAAATGATGGCTGAATTTGATCCTGTGATGGTGATGCGAGAGCATATTATGATTGATGCTGCAATTGCTTCATTGACTACTAGATTTGATCAGATGAAAGCATTCAATGAAGTTTTTGGGTTCTGTTCAACTCAATTTGAAATCCTTAGATGAAGTTGATCTTTGCCGCTGCAAGATTTTTGTGGATAAATTTTTCGATGATAACTCATCGGATGTTGAGATCAATGATTTTTTCCAAGAATTAAAGGTGTTGCAAGTGGCTTTGCGGATTCTATGATGTCGGCATCTGAGATTCTAAAGTTTGTTATGGATGCAGATTACTATCCAAATGTTTGATTGCCTATCGAATTCTCTTAACTGTACTGTGGATGGTAGCTTCAGCTGAAAGGAGTTTCTCAAAATTGAAATTATTGAAAACTATTTGAGATCAACTATATCACAAGAAAGGTTAAATGGCTTGGCTATGTGCACTATCGAGAAGGATATCTTGGATACTATTGATCTCAGTACCGTCCTTGATGATTTTGCATCAAGAAATGCCCGACGACAAATCTTTTTATGACAAGCTATAATTCTTTAAGGTAATCATATTATTTCTAGAAGTACAAATTTATTGGTTTTTATATTGTAATCGGTACCAGACATGCTATATTTAAATATATTATAAGATGTACATTATATATATAGTCTAGAGGGCACTTTGCGACGAGTTCGCCGCGGGGCACTAAAAAGTATAGGGCCGGGCGCTGGGCAAGGGACGAGGATGGAGAGACGCAACTGGCCGTGAAGCCTCCAACGAATCGCCCCTAGTCAAGCACGCACCTGTGCTCGTAGAAAACTCAAAGCCCTAGCGAGAAGGGGATGGATCAGGAGGGCAGGGAGAGAAAAGGGAGGCGGCGGTAGAGGAGATTGGGAGGCAATGACGAGACACACCTTGGATTTGCACGGAAAACGGGATGAGGAGAAGCCAGGGGAAGGAGGAGGAGATGGAGGCAGTATACCTTGATTGGCGCCAACGGCGGCGGAGCTCGTCTCCCGCGGCGGAATCGGAGTCGGGCGTCACCTACGGAGCGGCGCAGGGGAGGCAGAAGTGGTGGCGACGAACGGGAAAAAGGACCCACACGGCCACCGCCAACGGAACGGAAGTCGATCTTGGTTGGGTGACAGGTGTCGTCGTCTCAGGTGAGCCTTTTGTTTTCTTCCTCGGCTTCTCCGACTCGGTCACTTGTGTGTGGGCCCCAGGGGTCACGTTTTCTTTATTTTTTTCCCAAAGCGTGTGTGTGCACAGCACGCTTTTGCAAAGCGTGGCCCAGGGAGGGGGTCATCATCTACGCTCCTCTTTTGCAAGCGTGTGTACTGTATTATAGTATTATATCTCTATTAGATTTAGAAAAATAATTCTCTTTTCCTCTTCTTATATATAGAGAATCTAAAAAAGTCAAAATTTATGCCATTAAATTTTCCTTCGGTCCAACCATTTTAAAGAGCAACTCCAGAGTTCTCTAAAAAAAATTCTCTTAAGTTCCATTGTAAGTCGGTATCCCGACGTTACATTCTGTATCAAACATGTTGGCTTTCTTAAAAGCCGAGTTTAATAAAACTCTTTTCAAAAAAAAAAAGAGTTCTCTAAAAAAAATTAACACTCAGATCTCCTTATTAGGGCATTTCTTCAGCAATTGTTCCTCTAAAATTAGTTTCAACCACGGCAGCTCCCTAATTGTTGCATCAAAAAAAATGTTTGAGCCCACCACACCATCAGATTTATTGAATCATGAATTTTTCCATCCGCTCATGGCCTGGAGTCCTAGGCCAGCAGCATCTACATGTTGATTGGGGGCATGTCTTCCTTTTGCAAAAATGAGGGGCAATAGCTTGTTTTTTTTTCGGAGTGAGTAAAACTTGGGGGCAGGTTTAGGGGCTGTTGGACCTATGATTTGTTGGTAACCACGCATATATCAGTTTTAGGGGGTTCTATTTAGTTTTCTCTTGGAGATGCTCTAAGGTGTTTGATTTAAGTATTGAAACCATTTTAGATGAGGTGATGTATCACAAGTCTATTTATCAAATTTGGTTGGTGGAATGACTCTTCCACTAGTCTCACTCTTGGCCTATGAGTATCGAGGTGATGATCTTTGATGCATGAGATATGTCTGAAGGGTAGTGTATCGCGTATCGATACGCCGTTGGATAGGCCCTGGATACGTATCTCGGGCGTACCGTGAAAATCTGATACATATCAACTCGGATACACATATTGAACACGGTCGAGCTGTATTGGCTACAGACGAACATGTCAAATGGACTCCTAGGCGGCTAGGCCCACTCCTTTCTCACCATATGTGCAAGATCTCATGCTTGTTCTCATTCTCGACATCTACTTACAATTGTTTGCCACCCTTCTATAGGTCCTCGTCTTTCTCGGCAAGGGCACGGCCATCACTGTAACATGGTAGGATGACAAGTGTAGTGCACAGCTTGGCAGCACAAGTAGGCACGTCAAGGCAGTGTGGCAATATGGATGTAGAACCACGTTGATGATGTAACATAGGCAAACACAGTAGGGTGAGCACGGCGTTGTGGAGTTTGTGTCTGAACAACTCAGGCAAGCGTATGTATGGTGTGTGTCGGGGGAAGGGGGGTGCAATGAAGGTAAGGTTTGGTGGTGGAATAGTGGATGATGACCAAAACAGTATTGTATGCAACTTTAGGTAGCTCAGTGCGTGCGCAAGTAGTAAGTGTTGGGATTGAAATGATAACTTGAAACAAGGAACCATATATCAGTGCAATTCTCAACAAGAGCTGCCGTGTGGAAATCAAGGGGGTCTTCGTCGTAGGGTGTGGTTTTTTTTTTTCGACTGTATGTGGTTCAGCTGTGAGATATAGAAAAATTATTGTTGGTGTAGCCCCGAAGCGGGCTACCCCCTGGTAGGACGAATCACTCAACTAGATCAAAGTGGACACGCAAAGGCGTATGAAAAACTGGAGCACTCTTCTATTAAATCTCTCCCCATTTACAATCCCCCCTTGGGGGTCTATTTATAGTCCGTAGACTATTACAATTCCGATTTTGTCCTCCTACCAACCCTAGATCCCAGCGTCTCCGCCGGTCGACCAAGGGCAACATGGTCTTTTCTCGCCTCGCGATCCCACCTACCCTCCTTGGGCTGCTTGATCCCGGACCACGAGAACCTGCAAGATAAGGCTAGGAGACATTCGTCAACAAGTCGCCTCGGGCCGCGACCGAAAGCGATCGCTCCGCCACCTCGAGAGGGTTTGGGGGTCTACTCCGAGTACTCGCTCTTGGGGCGAGGGCACGAGCGTTCGGCATCTCGGACCGGCCGACGGCGCCGCCCGAGAGACTCCCGGGCGGTCACGATGGGCGGAGTCCCGGCGTCGGGCGTGCTCGCCGAAGTCGGCAAGATCCGCCCGTCGCGTCCTCCCGTGCGGCTGCCCTGGCAGGCGAAAGGCCCGAGATTCGGCCGTTAAGGGGCGAAAGGCTGCGTCCGCCCGCCGCTTGTCGCTTCTTCACGAATGACGCCTGGCGGACGAGCGTTCGCTAGCCTATCCCGGCCGAATGTTACCGCCTTCGTCCGTAACCTGCGAAACTCCGCCTTAGGGCTTTATCCCCTTCAACCTCGGATCCACGGCTTTGCGGGACCGAAACCAAAGACATTCGGCCCTTGGGGCCGAATCCCTACTTCGAGCCACCTCTAGCTCTGGTTTCCCGGACCGACCATAGGGGTGGGCAGGTTTCGGCCTCCCCCAACAATTATTGTAAGATATATGTGTTGTAAATAAATTGTAAGGTGTTTGGAAACAACTATAAAATCTACACCCTCCGTCTCTCTCCCCGAAAACATCATCTTTCTATTTCCACCCATTTGCAAAAGTAGAAAACCAAAAGCTGAAAGCAAGTTTCATTTAATTGAAAAAGATTAAAAAAAAAAGGTGGGGGCTCCCCCTGCCGGTTCAAAATCAAAAAAAAAATCGAAAGCAAGACCCAAGGTGATGTGAAAATTGTACTCTCTTTTGTGTAGCTTCTTTTTTTTTTTTTTTTTGAGAATACTGCGTGTAGCTTCTAAAAAACATCTTTAGATTCATCGGTTTGATTGGCATTATGCTTATTAGCAATAGAAGCACTTTCCATAAGTTAAAATCGGAGCGACGGATCATCGAATGGAGCCAAAGATGTGGTGAATTTGTTGATATGAATGCAAGAATTATCCAAACAAAATTCATCATAATAAGCTGTCATGACCCATAATTGGGCCAGCCCAAGGAGGGCTAAAAGGGCTGGAAGCGGCCGCCACCGGCCCATGAGGGTGCCGGGGCGCGCAGAGGGCAGGGGCGGCGGCGCGCCGCCGCCGCCTCCCTCCTCTCCGAGTCCAACTCTACTCGTCTCCAAGTTAGGATTATCTTAGGACTTTTGGTGTGTAAAAGGAATATTCCAATCTATAAGGAAGACTCTTATTAGGAAATAAATAAATATTGCTTGTAAAAGGTATTCCAATCGTATAAGGAAACCTTATAGAGATTGATTAGATTACAAGTCCCACCGGCGGGCTATATAAGCGAGAGGCATGTAATCTCTTTGGGAATAAGCAAGCAATAAAAATAGTTCGTATCTATCTCTCCGCTTTCCACCGCCCGCCGCCCCTGCCCAAGCCGCCGCCGCACGCCGCCGCCCCTCCCCGCCGCCGCTGCCGCCACCGGCGCCGCCCCCTCCCTCCCGCCACGGCTCCACCGCTCCTCGCCATTGCTCGTGCCGCCCGCTTGCCGCCGCCAACGAGAGGCGCAGCCCCCACGCTACCTTGAGCTCCAACGGTCGACGAATACACGTGTTAGTTCCGGCCCAATCTAGCCGGGTTCGACAATAACAATGAGAAGAAAATCTAAAAAAACAGTTGGATTTGTAGTATGTGCATGTTTGGCAACGTATATAACAAACATCTTCTAAACTATCGTCCAATCTTAAGTCAAATTCATTCTAAAAAAACACCGAGATGTAAAGATCCGAGCGTAGCATGAACGTCTTGAGGTGCAAATTGTGGTTTTCTAGATAGAAAGGCATATTGACGAATCACATTCGTAGAGAACGTAACCGAGTAAAACAATCCACATGTGTCCATCCATACTACATATTGCCCATGTCACTATGTTTAGGCAAGTTTTTTTTTCCCCTTGAGAGTACTTAGTCAATGTACGCATGCAAATAGGGGAGATCAACAAGGCGCTGCATGTTTGAGTGCTTGCATGCATCTCGTCAAAGCTGTGGTGTGCTTTGCACCTAGGATAACAAACGGTAGTAACCGACTAACTAACACATAGAGAATTTATCCTCTCATAAAAAGAAACGGTCATTGCCGATCCCATTTTCTCTCGTGCTCAACAGAAAATGGCCACCTATAAATATATGCTCTCATATATACCTTCCCTACGTGACAATTTTTTATATATTGCAGACAATGAATACCAAGAATGTTACTCTCTCTGTTGTCTTCTTTTTGGTGCTCGTTCTTGTAAGTGCAATCAACATCTAAAGTGGGTTTTGGTGTTGATGACAATCTAAATAGGGGACTAATGAGATTTATTGAGATGACAAGCAGGAAATACGCTAAGAGGACATTGCAAAACCTAAAGGAGGACTACCCCGATTCGATTCATTGATGGTACTTCATGAAAGGAGGTTTATATTCATTTTACATTTTGAATTTGAGTATAGGACACGCCGTACTATTAAGAGGGATTAGAATCACTGTGCCAAAGCGTGCAACCAAGTGCTCATATTCATTCCACATAACCTCCAGCTCTAAACTTAGCCAGATATTCAAATTCTGTCCAATTCTTTGCTGGCTAAGGTCAAGCGGCAGTGCCGCTTGGTCATGAGCGGCAGTGCCGCTCATGTTCTGACCGTTGGGAAGGGAAGTATTTATACTTTCCCTTTTTACCCTCAACGGTAACTTTCCACTCTTCTCTCCCACTTTCGACGAGAAAGTTCCCGTGTGCATAGCTCTTTCTCCTCCATTGAAGCTCCTCACTCCCTCAAGCAAATCCATCGATTCCACCATCGATTCTTGAGTGTGAGGGCTGCAAACTTTCGATTGGAAGTGAGCTCCACCGATCTTCATCGTTCTAGAGGCACTTGGTTCGCACTTTGGCCGGGCGGTTTTGGTTCTTTACTCTTGGAGCTTGCTCCTAGCCGGCTAGTGCTGTCGCCCCTTGAGCTTGCCAACTTGTGTGGCAGCCTAGGGAGGTTTGTAACACCCTCTTGCATCTAATACATCACCCCACATCTCTAGGATTCGGTTCCTAGACTTGTGACCGAGAGGCAAAGAGGCAAACCTTTGTGGTGAGCTCATTCCTTTGTGGAACCTCAACAACGTGGACTTAGGCAAGCCTTGGTGGCAAGCTGAACCACGGGATAAATACTTGTGTCACCGTGTGATTGCTTTACTCTACCTTGCATCCATATTTGTGTTGTTGTGGTATTTCTAGGGTTGGAGCCCGATCTACTTTGTGAAGCACGATCTACTTGTTCTAGTACTCGATCTGTGATCTCTACTCATCCAGGAGGCTAAGGAACTTAACCGATCTAAATTTCGTTGAGTAGATTTTGAACTGTGGGCATAACTATCTGCGGGGAGAGGCGGTGCCGCTTGGAGCGGCAGTGCAGCTTAGCTCGGCGGTGCCGCTGCCGATCTGATCGAGGGTTTCGAGTTGATTTTTGAAACAGGCCTATTCACCCCCCTCTAGGCGTCCAAATGATCCTACAAGTGGTATCGAGCTTGTTTACTTGATAAGCGCTTCACCGCGTGAAGTATGGATACCGGAGGTGCTTCGCATCAAGGCGAAGTGGAAGGCATCCACGCCAAGCCCACGGCTTCAAAGAATGAAGCTGTGTCGTCTTCATCCTCCTTCTCCGGAACTGATCCGGAGAGAAGAGAAGCAAGGAGACAAAGAAAAGAAAAGAAAGTCGCCAAAGAAGCAAGAAGGGCCGGCGTGAGAAAGCCAAGAAGCAAGAGGAAGATGCAAGCATGAAACTCATTGAAAAGCTCAAGAGAAAAGATGAAAGAAAAAGAATAAGAGAAGAAAGGCTCAAGAGAAGAGAAGAAAGAAGCAAGAAAGTGGTAGAACTTGATTCCCAATCAAGTGAACTATCAAGTAGTTCCGATGACGGGGATGATGATGAGTCATACATGCCAAAGAACAAGAAGAAAGAGAGGAAGAAGGAAGAGGCCAGCAGCACCAACAACAAATTTGCCGCCATATCCTTTAACTATAACTCTCTTTTCTCTAACCGTGAAAGAAAGTCATTCATCAATGTTCCCGCGGGGAAGTTGCCTCATTTCGATGGGACAAACTATGCCAAGTGGAAGCATGTGATGAGTGCCTATCTTAATGGCATTCACCCCGGTCTTTGGGAAATTGTGTGCAGTGGATATGAGCCTCCGGTGAACCCCAAGTCCCCAACAAATGAAGAGATGATAGCAGCCCATCTCAATGGCCAAGCCACAAGCATCCTCCTAAGTGCTCTTGATGGAAATGAGTACAATAGGGTGATGAATGTGAATGTGGCAAAAGAAGATTTGGGATACCTTGGTCCTTGCACATGAAGGTGTTGACAAAGTGAGAAAGGCAAAGATTGATTTGTTGAAGGCAAAGCTCAACCGGTTTGTGATAGTTGAGGGTGAAGGTGCTCAAGAAATGTTTGATAGGTTGATGGTTCTAGTAGGCAAGATTAGAGGGTTTGGAGATGTGGATCTTGATGACCACACGGTTGTCAAAGTCATGCTAGAGGCCTACACACCAAGAAATCCTACCGTGGTGACCTTGATTAGAGATAAGAAGAAGTTTGAGCACTTCACTCCCAATGATGTGCTTGGAAGGTTGCTTACCCATGATATGCAAATGGAAGAAGCAAATGAGAGGAAGAAACTTGGTGAGTTGCAAGCCAAGTTGGATGGCATCAAGATTAAGGATGTTGCTCTCAAAGCAAGCAAGTCAAGCAAGCCAAGCACCTCCAACAAGAACAAGGGCAGCAAGCAATCAATTTCAAATCAAGCCAATGAAATGAAGAGAATGCAAGAGAACATCGACTATACCTCATCCTCAAGTGATGATAATGATGAGGGAGGTGTTGAGATCAATGACATGGCTCTATTCATCAAAAACTACCGCAAGTCCATGAAGAAGAATGGGTACAAGTTGGTGCAAAGGAAGTTTCCAAATAAAAAGAAAAGAACATGCTACAATTGTGGAAGCACCGAGCATTTTGTTGCGGATTGTCCACATGAGAATAAGAACAACAAGTACAAGAAGGACAACCCCAACAATGACAAGAGGCAAGAATACAAGAGAAGAGGAAAGAACATGGGAGAAGCACACATTGGACATGAGTGGGACTCAACCAAAGAGTCAAGTGAGGAAGATGTGAAAATGGCAACATTTGCTAGACAAGAGTCAACTTCCACACCAAGACTCTTCTCCAACATGACCGATGATGATGAAGATGTCTCCCCTCACATTTGTCTCATGGCAAAGCGTGAGAAGGTACTTTCCAAAACTAAAGCCTCTCCAACCCTTAGTGATGAATCTAGTGAACTTAGTGATAGCTCAAGTGATGATGGGTCTAGTGATGAAGAGTATGACAAGTTGACCAAGAACCTAGATCCCAAGACCAAAATATTTATCACTAAGATGTTGGAGGATTTAGAGAGTGTCCAAGCCGAGTTGGAAACTAGAGAAAGTGAGCTCTCTAGACTTGAGAAACTCTATGTTGACAACAAAGACGCTCTTGTGTTTGAAAGAAGTGAGGTGGCCTCTTTACAAAAGAAACTTGTAAAAAAAGAAAAGGAGGACCATGCTCTCACAAAAGAAAGCTACTATTACTCTCAATGAAAAGTATTGTGACTTACAAGAAAAGCACAAAGAACTTGAGAGTCAATATAGTCTTCTTTGGGAAAGCAACTCACATCTTTCATCCACAAAGGACAACTCTATTCCCTCCACAAGCAATGGATGTGATAAATGTTTCAATCTAGACTTGAAGAGTCATGCCACAAATCTTGCAAATATGGAAGCAATGAAGAAAGAAATTGCAAGGCTCAATACTTTGGTTGGAAAAGAGAAACAAAATGTCAAGAAAACAGAAAGTGGCAAAAGAGACTCAACCAAAGAAGCCACAATATATTGATGGGAGAAATCCTAGAATCAAGGATGGGTAAGGTCACACAAGAGGAGACAAGACAAATGGCAGAAAAATGGTAAATGGCTATGAATGTGTTCAGTTCTGGAGCAAAGGGAAGATGAGTACAGATATGCACGCACGCATACCAGGCAAGACCGCCACCCCGTCGCGTATTTGGCAAGCACGGCCAAGCGGCGCTTATGAGGAGCGGCAAGTGCCGCTGCCCCTAAGAAAGGGAAGGCAACTCATCGATCCCCTGTCCAGAAACAACCCATCAAGAAGGTCACTCAATCAAAACAAGGTTGTGCGTAGCCAGGAGAAAACAATTTGGGCCAACCCAAATAGGTTTGCATACCATCCCAAGGCTAAATCAACAAGACAAAATCTGAAGTTCTTGCTTTGTATTGAAGAACAACAAAGCAAAGGGGAGGTTTATGCAAAATATGTTGGCAAAAGACAGGGAACATTTACTTGCACACTTCAATTTGGGTTCCCAAAATTCTTGTGACTAACATGAAAGGTCCCAAGGAGCTTGGGGGCCTAAACTTGTGAACTAATGCTGTTTTGCAGGCATACTCCTCAGGTGGATCAAGTTGGGTGCTTGATAGCGGATGTACAAATCATATGACCGGAGAAAGGAGTATGTTTGCATCATACTCTCCCAATGCCGATACAAGTGACAACATACGGTTTGGAGATGACTCCAAGGGAGGTGTGATGGGACTTGGTAACGTTGCAATCACAACCGAGCATAATATTTCCGATGTTTTGCATGTTGATTCGTTAGGATACAATTTGTTGTCGGTCTCACAATTGTGTGGGAAATGCTACAATTGTCTCTTTACGGATGTTGGTGTGAAAGTCTTTCGCAGGGAGGATTCCTCTGTTGTCTTTACTGAGGGAAAACTCAAGAATAAGCTTTACCTAGTTGATTTCAACAAAAGTGAAGCTAAAGCTTGACACTGTCTAATGGCAAAATCTAGCATGGGCTGGTTATGGCATCGCCGTCTAGCACATGTTGGCATGAGGAACTTGGCCAAACTGCTGAAAAGATAACCACATCATTGGACTAACAAATATTGATTTTGACAAAGACGAGATTTGTAGCGCTTGCCCAAGCGGAAAGCAAGTAGTCTGTACCACACCCACCAAAGAGCATCATGACCACTACACAACCCTTGGAGTTGATTCACATGGATCTCTTTGGACCGGTTGCCTACCTTAGCATCGGGGTAATAAGTATGGACTTGTCATTGTTGATGATTATTCCGCTTCACTTGGGTGTTCTTTGTCTTTGATAAGTGCCGGTACAAGAAAAGGTGAAAACATTCATTAGAAGGGCACAACGAGAATTGAGCTTCAATCAAGAAAGTAAGAAGTGACAATGGAAGTGAGTTCAAGAACACTCAAGTTGAAGAATTGCTTGATGAAGAGGGCATCAAACATGAGTTTTAGGTTCCATACACCCCTCAACAAAATGGAGTAGTAGAGAGGAAGAATAGAACACTCATCGACATGGCAAGAACAATGCTAGATGAATACAAGACTTCGGACATCTTTTGGTGTGAAGCCATCAACACCGCTTGTCATGCAATCAACCGTCTCTACCTCCACAAGAAGCTCAAGAAGACTTCATATGAGCTATTAACCGGTAACAAGCCTAAGGTGTCATACTTTAGAGTGTTTGGGTGCAAGTGTTTCATTCTAAACAAAAGGCCCCGAACCTCTAAATTTGCACCCAAGGTTGATGAAGGTATTCTTCTTGGGTATGGATCAAATGAGCATGCCTATCGTGTCTTCAACAAAACCACCGGTAGGGGTTGAAGTCACTATAGACGTGACATTTGATGAATCGATGGCTCTCAAGTAGAGCAAGTTGATCAAAGTGTTGTAGGAAAGGAGGATCCACCTTGTGAGGCAATCAAGCAATTGGCGATTGGCGATATTCGACCACAAGAAGATGAAGCCAAGGATCAAGAGGATCACCAAGACACTGCTGCACCAATTTCCGCTGACGTACTCGATGACAGGGGGCAGCCAACGCCTGCTGGAATTCAGCAAAGCGGCGGTGCCGCTCCCAGGAGCGGCGGTGCCGCTCCCACTACCTTAGCAGCGTCTACTCCAACACCTACATCACCGGTTAGAGCACTTGATCTTGCTCCCATACTTGAAGCAGAAGATCATTATGAAGAAGAAGTTGAGGATGATGGAGTTGATCACCCACGGCTACGACAAACCATTCAACGGGATCACCCCGTTGAAAACATTCTTGGGAGTCTTGAAAAGGAGTAACTACTTTCGATCACATCTTGCTGCATTTTGTGAACATTACTCTTTTGTCTCTTCTTTGGAACCTACCAAGGTAGAAGATGCTCTCAAGGATGCCGATTGGTTGCTAGCCATGCAAGAAGAACTCAACAACTTCAAGAGAAATGAAGTTTGGGACTTGGTAGAAAGACCAAAGACCAACATCATCGGTACCAAATGGGTCTTTCGCAACAAGCAAGATGAAGATGGTCGGGTTACAAGAAACAAGGCAAGATTGGTGGCTCAAGGCTTCACTCAAGTGGAGGGGTTGGACTTCGATGAGACCTATGCACCGGTGGCAAGACTAGAAGCAATCCGCATTCTCCTAGCCTTTGCTGCTCATCATGATTTCAAGCTATATCAAATGGATGTGAAGAGTGCATTCCTTAATGGCCCCTTGCAAGAGGAAGTCTATGTTGAGCAACCACTGGGTTTTGAAGACCCCAAGTATCCTAACCATGTCTACAAGCTTAAAAGGCGCTCTATGGGCTAAAGCAAGCACCAAGAGCATGGTATGAATGCCTTAAGGAGTTCTTGCTCAAACAAGGTTTTGTCATAGGGAAGGCCGATCCTACTCTCTTTACACATAAAGTTAATGGTGATATCTTTGTGTGCCAAATATATGTCGATGACATAATATTTGGTAGTTCTAATCATGTGTATGTTGAGCAATTTAGTAGGACTATGACAAAGAGGTTCGAGATGTCCATGATGGGTGAGCTCAAGTTCTTCCTTGGATTTCAAGTCAAGCAAATGAAGGAAGGGACTTTCATTAGCCAAACCAAGTACACCCAAGATATGTTGAAGAAGTTTGATATGGTAAAGGCTAAGCCAATCAAAACTCCAATGCCAAGCAATGGACATCTTGATCTTGATGAAGAAGGGGCTGCCGTCGACATAAAGGTATATCGCTCCATGATCGGCTCTCTTCTTTATCTTTGTGCATCTAGGCCCGATATTATGCTTAGTGTGTGCATGTGTGCTAGATTTCAAGCTAATCCTAAGGAATGTCATAATGTGGCGGTTAAGAGAATCTTGAGATATCTAGTTCACACTCCAAATCTTGGCTTGTGGTATCCCAAGGGCTCTAAGTTCAATCTACTTGGCTATTCGGATTCCGATTATGCCGGTTGTAAAGTAGATAGAAAAAGCACCTCGGGGACATGTCAATTCCTTGGACGGTCCTTGGTGTCTTGGAGCTCTAAGAAGCAAAATTGTGTAGCCCTATCCACCGCCGAGGCCGAGTATGTTGCGGCCGGTGCTTGTTGTGCTCAACTACTTTGGATGAAGCAAACCTTAAAAGATTTCGGATGTCAATTCACAAAGATACCCCTTCTTTGTGACAACGAGAGTGCCATCAAACTTGCAAATAACCCGGTTGCACACTCTAGAACAAAACACATAGACATCCGTCATCACTTCTTGAGAGACCACGAATCAAAAGGAGATATCGCACTTCGACATGTGAGCACCGAAAAACAACTAGCCGATATCTTCACTAAGCCTCTCGATGAGACAAGGTTTTGTGCTTTGAGGAGTGAACTAAATATACTTGATTCTCGTAATCTATCTTGAAATCTGCATGCCTCTCGTTTGTGAGAACTAGTATGAGTAGGGAAATGCTTTGAAAAGTTACTTTATGTCTTTCAAATGATTTTCAAAGCTAGGATTCAAATGGTGTGGTCAATGTTTGTATGATGATCCGATCTGGCCATGGCATTTGAATCACATATGTCCATCTAGTATATGAGGAGAGTCACATAGGAAGCAAAGTAATCTCGCTCTGTTCGGGGGAGCGGCAAGTGCCGCTTCGGCCGGCGGCGGTGCCGCTTCGGTGTCTTCAGTGAAAACCGACCTGTCCGGTCGGCGGTGGGACCTATTTCCGGGGCCACAAAGCATCTTTTCCTCTCCTCCTTCGTTCACTCTCCACCCCGGTCCTTCTCTCCCCGCGCGGCGGCGGGAGGCGACGCCACCGCCGCCGCTCCTCGCCCGCGCCGCCGGCGCACCGCCGCTTCTCGGCGGTGCCGCTCGCGGCGCCCGTCTTTGCCGGTTCTCCCCTCGACACCGGCACCACCGCTGCAAGGGACCTGCGGCTCCTCTCCTCTTCCCTCTCCATTCCACGGTGAGAAAACCTAACCGCCCGATCTATGCCTAGGGTTGAAATTTATCATGGATTCCCGCAATTAGTGGTTAAGTGAAGGTTCTAGATGGTGGGAAAATTGTTAGATTGATTTCGTTTGATGAGTTGAGATGAAATCCACCCATGATATCTATCAACCCAAAGCATATCGTTGACTCGATTTGGAACTTTTGCATGCATAGATGGAGCAAGGACAAGGCAGTGGACACAAAAGAAAGGCTTTGGCCAAGAAGATGCCAAAGAGAGGCAGGGGCAGAGGATCTGGTCCTTCTGAAAGACCAACAGCTGAAGAGCAGCAAGAAAGACGAGAGGCGTGACAGAATGAGCTGAGGTATGGAAGGAAGATTCCAGCTATTGGATGTCCGGCTACTCCAAAGTGGACATCCGGACATATGATGACACATACATGGTGGACTATGAAGAAAGGTTTGATGTCGAAGACCTCCGGACAGCAAGTGTGGCTCGTCGGAGAGTTGACTACTCCACAGGGAGTAGGTTGAGTACAGAGGCTAGGAGGAAGAACCCTTACACCAGCCCCAAGGATCTAGGGGTTGACTACAGGTTCTGGAATGCATTTCACTCAGACTTCTATGCCTCCTCTGTTCTCAAGAAGAGGAAGCCCGGCATTAGGGAGATGCACTATATTGATTGGGCTCTATTGAAGGCCAAGAGAGAGCTCGAGATCACTAGGGCCATTAGGGCTGTGAGAAGCATGAGATCAAGGATTTGATGGAGTTTAGGTATGATTGGAATCTTTGAGATTCTTGGTCGGGTTCCATGCTACCTACTTCCTGGAGAATGAGGACACTATGCATTGGATGACCGAGGGTGTTCACTACTCGGTTGACTTTGTCACCTTCTCCGAGGATTCGGGTTTTGGCAAAGTGAGCACGGGAAGTACTCTCCTATCCATGCTGAGAAGAAGCTAGAGCCTTCAGCTGTCAGATACATGTGGAGAAATCCCAAGGAGGCAGATGGGCTTGTGAGAGGGTTGAGCAGCTTCTACTATGTTCTCAACAACCTTCTCCGTAACACCATTGATCCCAAGGATGGTGCAGCCTCAAACTTGCATGGTTGGGTGAAAAACTTGCTAGCCGGACTTGCTCCGTGAGGTGAGAAATTCAATGTGCCTGCATATCTCGTGGATGGAGTTGGTCGATGCTATGGATGATGGTAGGAAGAGCTTGCCCTATGCTCCCTACATCATGTTTGTGATTGAGAGAGTGTCCGGCTTGAGGTTCAACAAGACAGATGAGCATAAGGTCTACACCCTCGAGCGGGTCTTACCAGCCAGCCAGCAGCCTTCGAGGAGGCACGTGCTAGAGAGGACACCCCACCGTCTCCCACGAGAGGTTCCAGAGAGCTCACATGCTAGAGCTAGGAGGGGCAAGAGCAGCTTCAAGAAGAAGATGTCTACATGGATGAAGGCTATGTTTGAGACATGCACCTACTCGCCAGCCTTCGGCTCACAGAGTTGAGCGTGAGGCGAGAGAGAGGACAGAGAGCGTGCGGGGAGTTGCACCACTTTCACTGTCCCTTCTCCACCTCGCTTTGAGCTTCCCGGTTTCTCGAGTCTTCAGAGTCGAGGACACCACCTCGAGCAGCAGCTTGACCGGGATGAGACGCTCGGTGACTTTGTTCGAGACAGCCAGCGACCCACGGTCTCCGGACGATCCACCACCTCACCGCTCGACACGCTTCACCTCTACTACTCACGTAGCCGGGAGGGCTGTCATTTCGTCCACTTCAGGAGGAGGAGGAGCGGGGTGACGGCGAGGGAGGACGAGGGCGAGGATGAGGGCAGCACTTGAGTGACTTGATCTCTCTTTTCTTTTCTCCTTTTTGGTGCTTTGTGCCAAAGGGGGAGAAAATTAGAGGGGTCAACACTTTTCAAACTTTCCAGTGCTGTTTATCGATGTTTAGCATGTCCTAGAGAGTTAGAACTTGAGAGTAGGCCTCAAAACTATTTGTGAAATTGTAATAATACGACTTATTTGACTCTCTTCGTATGGTTTATGGACAAGTGTTGGTTACGTGTGATTTAGCTGTCATATTCATGTTTTATACTTAGTCTTATATCTATTTCATGCTGTGATTTTTGTGTTGGCAGCAGCTCTGTTTTTGACACAAGCGGCCGTGCCGCTTCTCCAAGCGGCGGTGCCGCTCAGGTCAAAACAAACCTGTTGCTCTGGGTGCTTGAACTGTCATATTGCATCACGTATATATTTGTGACACCTCTGTTGGCACTTGACACCCCACAGCAGGCATGGATGTAGGGGAGGCCCTTACTTCACCTAAATGAATGAAACTTGATATTGATATCAAAATTGAGAATTCAAATCTCATTCACTCACTTAGGGGGGAGGTCTCCTTTGCCTAAATATGTGACACTTGACAATGAGAGATCATTTTGAGCATTCAAGGCTCATTCACATATTTAGGGGAGGTTTCTACATCCATGATTCAAAAATCTCTATTACTTGATTATCTTTTGTAAGCTCTAATTAGGTTGTCACTAATCACCAAAAAGGGGGAGATTGTAAGTGCAATCAACCTCTAAAGTGGGTTTTGGTGTTGATGACAATCTAAATAGGGACTAATGAGATTTATTGAGATGACAAGCGGGAAATACGCTAAGAGGACATTGCAAACCTAAAGGAGGAGTACCCGATTCGATTCTTGATGGTACTTCATGAAAGGAGGTTTATATTCATTTTACATTTTGAATTTGAGTATAGGACACGCCGTACTATTAAGAGGGATTAGAATCAGCGTGCCAAAGCGTGCAACCAAGTGCTCATATTCATTCCACATAACCTCCGGCTCTAAACTTAGCCGGATATTCAAATTACGTCCAATTCTTTTGTTTGGCTAAGGTCAAGCGGCAAGTGCCGCTTGGTCATGAGCGGCGCAAAGGTGCCGCTCATGTTCGACCGTTGGGAAGGGAAGTATTTATACTTTCCCTTTTTACCCTCAACGGTAACTTTCCACTCTTCTCTCCCACTTTCGACAGAAAGTTCCCAGGTGCATAGCTCTTTCTCCTCCATTGAAGCTCCTCACTCCCTCAAGCAAATCCATCGATTCCACCATCGATTCTTGAGTGTGAGGGCTGCAAACTTCGATTGGAAGTGAGCTCCACTGATCTTCATCGTTCTAGAGGCACTTGGTTCGCACTTTGGCCGGCGGTTTTGGTTCTTTACTCTTGGAGCTTGCTCCTAGCCGGCTAGTGCGTCGCCCTTGAGCTTGCCAACTTGTGTGGCAGCCTAGGGAGGTTTGTAACACCCTCTTGCATCTAATACATCACCCCACATCTCTAGGATTCGGTTCCTAGACTTGTGACCGAGGCAAAGAGGCAAACCTTTGTGGTGAGCTCATTCCTTTGTGGAACCTCAACAACGTGGACTTAGGCAAGCCTTGGTGGCAAGCTGAACCACGGGATAAATACTTGTGTCACCGTGTGATTGCTTTACTCTACCTTGCATCCATATTTGTGTTGTTGTGGTATTTCTAGGGTTGGAGCCCGATCTACTTTGTGAAGCACGATCTACTTGTTCTAGTACTCGATCTGTGATCTCTACTCATCCAGGGGGCTAAGGAACTTAACCGATCTAAATTTCGTTGAGTAGATTTTGAACTGTGGGCATAACTATCTCTGCAGGAGAGGCGGTGCCGCTTGTGATAGCGGCGGTGCCGCTTAGCCGAAGCGGGCGGTGCCGCTCGCCGATCCTGATCGGGTTTCGAGTTGATTTTTGAAACAGGCCTATTCACCCCTCTAGGCGTCCGGCGATCCTACGATTACGCACACAGATCATGCTCTAGCCGGTTCGTGTTTCTTTGCATCTATCTTTTCTTTTTATCTTCTAGTTTGTTGGTTTAGTTGTAATCTAAGAAAGATTAACTTGAAAATTTTGGTTTCTTTATCTTCTTATGTTCATGTGGTTAGTTTTAAGACTTTTAACCATTTTCTCCAAAGTCATTTCCTTGTGATATTATTCACACGACAAGATATGCATTTTAGGCGATGACAAATGGATACATATGTTTAATTTATTCTTTTTGCGAGTGTGGTTATACATTACCTATCATGCCATTCTGTAAAGCATGGATGTGCAAGAGCGAGTCTTTGGATCGAGGCAAAATTAATCGTAGCCAAAGTCGTGGAACAAAAGTGTATGAAAGGCGGGATCAAGGGCTATTGTTTGTCGCTTTTGCCATTAATTTGCCACCTTTCAAGGAGAAGAATTAGTTCAATGTGTTTTCTTAGTCTTGCCAAAATAAAATTGTAGTTAAGTCTCTAGAGTTTTTTGTGTTTGTGTGAGTGTTGCTTTAATTTGGCATGCTAGTGTCTACTATTGTATTTAAATCTTTGTTATTAGTTGAATAATTTATCAATATCCACCATTCGTCCACCATTTTCTTTGTTGATCGACATATTTATTGTTAATTATTTTGTCAATAATGCAATAACCCATGGCATAGTTGTAGAGGGATAGACCCAACCAAACACCTAACAAGGATTAAGCCATCCAAAAATAAGCTAAATTAAAGAAGCACAAGCGATCACTAAAAATGATCACCACCAGCCCACCACAAACCACCTCGGCTATGTGTAGAAGGATTAATAAATCAAGAAGACAACAATATTTGACAGGCTTTTGGTTTACATATCAAAGATACTGGAAGCATATTCCGCGTTGTGGTGGGATTTTCTTAAAAATAAATCGATTATATACATAGCATTACTATATGTTAGTATGTGTATTGTGTGTGCATATATATATGAATTTGAATTGCATGCTATTTTAATGTATCAGATTTGGTTAAAAAATCGTAAGCTAACAGAAGAAAAATTAGTATAATATTTAATTATATTATAGTGGAATGGGTGATGCAACAAATTGTGTAGCAAAAGTGACTTATAATTTTAAACGGGGAGAGTATGTTAATAGATTAAGATTAAAAGTATTATGTGTGATAAATGATGTGGCCATTTTGTAATTAATAAATGATGATATGGGCTAAGTGAACAATGATGTAGACATCTTGCATGGAGACTTGGAGAGAGAGAGAGAGAGAATCTAGTGGAGTCATTAATATTTAGTGGGGATGATATTGTCACCTTGCATGAAGAAAGAAATCATTTAGTAGGGTTTAACTTTATAAGTATATATAGATTCACATGAAGCATCCCTTCTGGGCAAAAACAAAAAAAAAAAAAAAATGAAAAACCATTTTCTTATCTTATCTTGTGGACCAACATAGATCATGTGACTGAGTGAATACGTGTAGCACAACATTCATATCATATCAAAAACTACAAAGATCATATTATCGCTAGCCTACCATTCGCCAGGATTGGATGGAAATGAAAGCTTCAAAATAAGTTTCTCAACGACAAGCAGAGTCTACAATGAACAACATCACTACTTTCAGAACACTAACATCTACATATACGCCCACTACTACATCCCGCTTGGGAGAACTACAACAACAGGAGCCTAGAGCACGCAACCAACAAGTATGCTGACTGGATGAGCGCCCAGTCAATGATTCATAAAGGGGAAACGAAAAAAAAAAAAAAAAAAAAAAAAACAGACGATACACCTAATGTCTTCAAGGAAAGCCTTAACGATGAAACTGTCAAATCATTGCATTTCTCACTTTCTGGATGTGCATCCACGTAAGTAAGTGCTCAATGACCAGTATTGCCTGAACTTGAGTTTCAATTTCGTTTCTGGATCAGCCTATAATCCATCTATGCAGCAGTAACAAATTGCTTTGGATGCTCGGCTTCTCGCAAACTCATGTGCACTGTCAACAACATTACTAAATCACTGAGAGAAATATCATCAGCTCAATCTCCCAAGTGAACTAACTGCAGACCTAAATCAGCTTCATAAAATACAATCAACAACTACTCATCCAGGTCCATAGAGTGTGTATTTTCAATGCAGATGGTGCGCTTGGTACTGTGATACTTAGCTGCACAGTGACCAAGTCTATTCCCTAGAAATTTAAATTCTTTTTCTTCGTCATCATCACTGTCTATGTTCTTTGGAGTGATCCTGTTTTGGTAACACCTCCTTCTAAGCAGAAAACAATTAAAATAATAGCTCACCAGTTCTTTCCTCCCCTTAAATTGAAAAAATAAGTGGGGGCGGTTCCAGAAATTCCTGCCAGAAGCTGCAGCACTCTGTTGTGCTGCAGCCTTGAAACTTGCCTCCTCTTCATCTGTCCAAGAAAGTGCAATCTCCTCACCCATACGATTGAATCCCCATGCATAGAAAGCCTTGCCAAGTTCACGTTTCAACTTAAGTCTCCGCTCTGCTACATGAAACCCAACACATTCCACTGATCCAGTATAGTTGCAACCACAAACAGCTTCTCTGCCTTTGCCAATAGGATCACCACAAAACAATGTTTTACAGCTTTCATTTTCTGGAGGCCAGACCTTTGTTCCCAACCATTTCAGAGTTTCTGGATCATCATAATTTACAGGCACCTCACCAGTCCATTGTGGCACATGTACTTGATAGTCCGGACCAACAGGTACTTCATCCTTCTGGTGGCTTGTAAAAAGCCAACCATTCGAACAGTTATGAGTCCTAGCCTCATGTTTCCCTTCTCCAGCCGAAGTTGTTCTCCGGTTCTGTGAGCACTAAACAACCATTCAGTGATTTTGCTTTTGCACAATTGCCAACACCGGTAGGACTTATAGAGAAATTGCAACCCATTGGGAATATTTCCTGAGTTGAAAGAGAAAGAAGAGTCAGTTTCACTCCGTAAGCAATATATAAGTTTATAAACAATTACAAAGAGAAGATGCTATGTTAATAAAAAAAATGGACAGTGAACCAAAACATGATGAAGGTGAATCTAAAACCACATATTGCTACTAAAATAATAACAATTAAGAAGGGATACAAAGGGTATAAATGTCAAGTCTGAGACCCCAATGCCTGGAGATTGTGAAAACTGTAATGTGCAGCTTCTGATTATGATCATTGATTGAAAAATTACGGTGAACCTTTCTACTGAAATGCAATGCAATGCAATGCAGAAGTTGGTCAAAAACTAAAATCCGAACAGCATGTAGCAAGCAGGGTTTTTTTTCTCAAGCTGGAACCACCCTGAAAGCAACGGAATTTTGGCATGTGGCTTAATAAAAGAAAAAAACAGAGATTTTTTGTGTATGCATTTCATATCTATGTTTCCCATGAATAGCATTTTGGAGATACCTGATAAGCAACAATTTTGGAGATACCCTATCTTTATCCTTTTGTCTTGTGCCTTTTTACGTTCTTTTATAATGTTTCATATGGGTTTCATCTCTAGCCTACCCCAACTAGCTTGGGACTAAAGGCTATGTTGTTGTTGTTGTTGTTGTTGTTATGTGGGCCAGGATTAAGAAAAGCAGTGGTTGCCGTCATCTGTTTAACAGCTAATTTGATAAATTTGTTGACAAGGCTTAGGGACCACTACAGTACATTTTGCCACTGAACCATAAAAGCTTTATGACTTGATGGGGTGACATTCTTCCATAATCCACATCCAGTTTCATGTTTATCTACTGAGAACTAAATCACTAATCACATCATTAAATTTCACAAATACAGGGACTGTAAAAAGAATACCTGATTTACACCAATAGATGTAAATGTAAATCAAGTTCCCCTTTCAGATTTTTATTATACCTTATGTAATGGCTATTAGACATTAGGGAGTGAATGCTAATTCTTATTTCCTTAAAGAATGAATAAACACAAGGCCTACAACAGGCTTTGCCCTCTGCTACATGGTGTTGCCTTTTCACTTTTCGCAGCTCTAGAAACAAGTATAGAAATTGCTAAGAAGAACAAGATTGCTAAATGAAGTAGCAACAGGCACTGGTGGTGTTGAGATATTTAGAACTAACAGTTTTATTCCTGGAAAAGAAAGAGGCCTAAAAAGGAGTAAAACTAAGGCAATACAGAATTTAAGGGAAAAGGTATGTGAAATTACATATTAGACACCATAAATAACAGGTCTTGAGTTGGGGGGTCTGTCACATGCTAAATAGCGTAGGGTTCATAATTCAGAATATTGTACTTGTATTTGTTTCCACACAGTGTAACCTAGAAAGGAATTGTTATAGAAAACGAAAACCTGGAATCATGTCAACAGCATATTATCAGGGAAGTTATTTACAATTATCATTCCTACACACCCAAATCTAGGACAAAACTGGAAGCCAATTCACCTTTAGTGAAGACTGCATTATATTTTTTTTTCTCAAAAAGGATATGCAAGAAGGAAATGAACGAGCTGTAGTTTATAGGCATAGTCCCATAATCCAAAGTCAAGCTACACCTCTACATCACAAAGACCTTATCATGCAAATCAATGGAACACAGAAATGACTCATACTAGTTAGATGACCATTCAATAATAGAAGTTGATAGTTGTGGCCAAAAATCCAAAACGGAAGAACATGACACCAGAGGACTTTCTAGTGAACTAAGTATTTTATCCCCAAAGCATCAAAACTTGCCACATGATCAGATGCATCATGCATGCACTACCCTATTGTTCTTTCAAACATTAGTACTACATATTTGATGAAATACTTGAACAATCCTAGTGGTTCATGGTAAGAAAAATCAGATGCTGAATTGAGTACTTGTACTCAAATGCAATGAGATAACATCAAACTGTAACACATTTGGCCAACAAACTCTTCAAAGGTATTGAAATCACCTGAAATTGTGAGCCATTCAACATGCTTTCTCGGCGAGGCCTCTTCCCGGTAACCATCTTCCTCACCGCCAATGCCATTGAGAGGTACCCATCCGAAGACCCAGCAGCTGCAGCAACACCATTGCCAGCATTCTCGGCTATCTCCCTCACCCAACCCAGCATCCCAACCACGTCCCCCGTCTTCCTCTTCAACATCCCATGCCGCTGCTGCTGCCTCCCGTTGCAGTCTAAGAGCGATTCCTCTTCCTCCACTCCATTGGCACCGACGAACAGCTCTTGCCTCTTCCTCATGTCGACATCCAAGAAGGGCCCGTGCGCTTCCACGAGCCTCTGGATCCAGCGATCTAGGGCGCCAAGGTACTTGGCGTAGACCAGCTTGACGGGAGTCGCGAGGGCGGGGTCAACGCCGGCAGACTCGGCGGCGGCGGCCCAGCCACCGGGAGAGTTGGGCACACCGGCGTAGCCCCCACGGCGCGGACGGCGAGGAAGAGGCGGAGGAGGTCGACGCATATGCCATCGCCAAGCGCCACCGGGATAGGCCGCGCCTCGCGGCCGCCGGCGTAGGCCTCGCGCAGGAACGTGGCGAGGACGGCGTCGAACGCCTCGGAGGGGTCGGAGGCCGCAGCGGCGTCGGGGATCCGGAGATCGGCGCAGAAGCCCAGGGACTGCAGCTTGCTGAGGATGGCGAGGACAGCGGCGGCGGAGTCCATCGGCCGGTGACCGGCGGCGAGGTCACGACGACCGGCCGCGGTGCCGCATATTCTCTCCTCTCTTTTTTTACCCTTTTTGGGGCTCTTTTCTTTTGGATGTTGGTTGAGTATGGATAGAACGTTTAGTGTGGATTTGTGTTTCTTTTTTTTTTTTTTTTTTTTTTGTGTGTGTGTGTGTTTTCGAATGAAATTTGAAGGTTTGTGTGCGTCTAATGCATAGGATAGCGAGGATTTTATGGGGACCTGTGATGGCTTTGTTGGGATTACATGGGGTGGGTTATGGGTTGAGTAATAAAAATATCTTCAATGACCACATTTTTTTAATAATAAAATAAAGAAAATTAAGTGGTCACTTTAAAAGTTACATAGATGTGGTCCCAATGTCCCTTATTTCATTTTTAAAAATTGTCTGGACGGGGTTTCAATGTTTTTTAGAGCAAACTTAATAAGTTTAGCTAATAGCCAAGCCTATGTCATTTGTACTATTTTTTTTATAGCAAGTGATACAACAAGCTATGCATTTGATGCATTTGATAGTCTATAAAAATACTTTCTAAATCATGTGGAACCCGCCACTAACTCATTTCCTCACGCTCTCTCCCTTTGGTTGCCGTTCACATGCATGCCTTTTTACCGTTTGTCTGATAGCGTGAGCAGCTCGGCGCATGTATCGCCATTCTATTCTCTCTCCTCGTTTCTATCTCTTCCAGCTCAGATTTCATTGAGCTGTGTTTGTGTATTACCAAACCGATACGCTTATCAGTATTTGCTCTTATTTCACTCTAAAAAGTTGTCTAGATGTGGTCACCATATCTTTTATTTCATTTTAAAAAGTTGCCTAGATGTGGTCCAATGTCCTTTATTTCACATTAAAAGTTATCTAGATGCGGTCCCAATGTCATTATTTAACTTTAAAAATAGCCTAGATGTGGTCCCCAAATTCCTTTAGAGCAAATATTATGAAAGACCGTAAGCCGACTAAATCTTAATGTGGAGGAGAGGGAGGAGAACTGAAATGTAAGCTTATAAATAGCTTGAAAGACAAGAACCAATAAACTATGTGAAATAGACAAGTGGACCTTGTATTAATTAGAAAGAGTCAACTATCTTGTATGGTGGAAATTTGGGAGAAGGCCATAAGGAACCTTACACACTTGATAAAATGAGAATATAAAGAAGAGATGGTCCTAATACTAATAATTTCTATTTGTACGAAACTTGGTTGTATTAAAAACTATACACATGACCTTATAAAACTAAAAGTTTATCAAACTGCTATCTTTGCTTCTTTTTTTTTTTTACCTTTCATCCGAAACCACAATCAGATTAAAGGGGTCAAGATGCTTCGAAATGAACAAGAAAAAGACCAAGGCCCACTATTCAGGACATCCAAGGAAGCGGACCCATGGACCAACCCTTTTTACTCCAAATCAGCCAATCCCAGAAGCCCAACGCGAGAGCAAAGCGAGCAGTGGAGCACACCGAAAGATGGTGGGCTAAGGTATGCATTTGAATCCAGAACTAGACTAGCTAGCTAGAAACTCGTCGCTAGCGTGAAGGTTTTTTCCGCTTTCCCACTCCTTAACGCAGGCACAAATTTGACGTCAGCTAGCTCGGAACTAGTTTGTTGGGCACGCCCTTAGTTTGGATGCTTTCAAATCGTGATACAAGTGCCCATTTGGGGCTAGAGGGTCTTCAATGTCCTCTGTCGGTCCAAGCCCACGTATAAGAAAATATTTGGTTCGGCCTAAACAAATATACTTTTAGTTTTAAAAATCTATAGTGTTTGTCTAGGTTAAAGGCTATAATTACAGTATTCTTTTTTCAGGAATGTACCTACAATTTAGTGATCCCTATGGAAAACATATGATGTGGCCCTAAAATCTAACAAACCAGCTAAGCAGGCCGGCGGGCATCGACCACCGGGCTTACGTCCTTCTTGTCCAATTAGCTAATCGGCAGTGGCCTATGTTTTAATATTTATTGTATTTTCTTCTATCCAATAATTGATTATACATGCCTAATTAGTACTTAGTGTAAACTTGGAGGCCTTTAAACTTTGGAGGCCCTGAACGGTCACACATCTTGCTCCTGCTAATCGACGGGCTGTTCTTTTTGAACCAAGGAACTCAGGAAGTATAGTTCTTAGTCTTATTAATTCAATATATCTTGGTGGAAATTTTCCCTCTAATGTGTGGTCTTTTTTTTTCTTCTAAATCTGCATCGCTACTCCCATTTTTGACTACTTTGACTAGGACAAATACATACTTCATTTAAAGTGTGCCTTTTCTCTTTATTTGGAATAATCAGTATTTATGGGGACTTGTGATGGCTTGTTGGGATTAGATGGGGTGGGTTAATGGGTTGAGTAATAAAAATACCTTCAATGGCCACATTTTAGATTAAAAAATAAAGAAAATTAAGTGACCACTTTAAAAAGTTGCGATCCCAATATCTTTTATTTCACTTTAAATGGTTGCCTAGATGTGGTCTCAATGTCCTTTACTTCACTTTAAGGTTGCAATGTGGTCCCAATGTCCTTTAGAGACAACTAATAAAATTAGAACATAAAAAGATATGGTGCCAACATTAATAATTTTACTTGCAATAAAACTAATCTTGAAATCAAAAATTCTTCTTCCTGGTTATTAGTAAGGGACATGTTGAATACCAGAAATATGCTTAAAAGGAAAAACATGACTCTTGCAAGCTATGATTGTGCTCTCTCAGTAACTTAGGAGTGGAAGAAACTTATCTTCATCTCTTCTCCTTTGTCCTTTTAGTAAGGAATGTTGGGAACATGTGGATATCTCATGGGACAATAGCTTGAATCCAATACAAATGTTCCTCAAAGCCAAAGGAGATTTCAATAATGTCATTTTCGTGAGAAATTGTTATCGTACTTTGTTGGTCGATTTGGAAAATCAGGAATGCTATCATCTTTCAAAATGGCTAGAGGGAAGTGGATGAATGGAAAAGAATCTTTAAGCATGAATTTGGCCTCGTTTGTATCAAGGCTAAACCCTCTAGAATAGCTAGACTTCTTTCCTGGAGAGATAGCCATGTGTAATTTTCTTCTTCCTTTTTTTCGCTTTGGGCCTAGTTGCCTTGTAATGTTTTGTACCCATTCTTTCATTTAATTAAAAAAAAAAAAGAGAGGTCGGGGCTCCCCGACCGGTTCGAAAAAAAAAAAAAAACTTGGTTTTATTGACAACTATACACATGACCTTATAAAAAGTTTATCAAAGTGCTCTCTTCGCTATCTATTTTTTTTCCTTTAATTAAAAACCACAATCACATCAAAGGGGTCAAGATACTTCCAAATGGACAAGAAAAAGGCCAAGGCCCGCTATCCACGACATCCAAGGAAGCGTGCCCATCGACCAACCTCTTTTTTTTTACTCCAAATCGGCCGGTCCCAAAAGCCCAATGCGAGAGCAAAGTGAGCAACGGAGCACATGGGAAGATGGTGGGCCAATGTATGCATTGGAATCGACAAATATACTAGCTAGAAACTCGTCGGTAGCGAGAAGGTTTTTCCACCTTCTCGCCTCCTCCACGTAGGCACAAATACGACGTCGGCCTAGCTTCAAGCTAGTCCTTTGGGCACACCCTTAACTTGGTTTGCTTTCAAAACGTGATACGGTGCCCATCCGGGAGTGGATGGCCTTCAAGGTCCTTTGTTGGCCCGGCCAAGATAAGAAAACACTTCGTTCGTCCTAAAAAAAAAATATACTTTTAGTTTTCAAAATCTGAACAAGTGTTGGTGTAGGTTAAAGGCTAGAATTACAGTATTCTTTTTGAACCAAGGAAGTATAATTCTTGTTCTTATTATAATTCAATATATCTTGGTGCAAGTTTTCCTTGTAATGTCCGGTCTTTTTTCTTCTAAATCTGCATCTCTACTAGACAAGCTCAGCTCAAAAGACTCTGCATTCGGCTTGAGCTATTTGCCTATTTCATCGGCAAAAGACACGTTCTTGAAAAGCTTTGACCTCCTCTTTTGAAAGCTTTGACCTCCTCAAGGAAGCCTGTTGGCGGTCACTATCATACATTTTATACCGCCAACTTAGCTCTAAATAAGAGGGAAAAGCACACTTATGTCATATAAACCTTTACTACTCACCTAGTTCCACTTGTATTTGAACAAAATCTATTTTGCGAGGAACAAACATGGAAACAGTGAAAGTACGCCAAATAAAGGAGAGTGAAACACAACTCAAGGAATGCGCTTTGCCAAGGGGAGCACCACCGGGCCAAATCCGATGCAAACCAGGCCAAAGCACCCCCAAGGACGCGACCTACAATGGGCCACAAGCCCACTGCGAAGGCACGGCACCGGGCGGGCGAAACACTTTGGGCCGCCGCCAGGGCCTTTGGCGCCGCCGCAGAGCCCGGCTCCGACCCCGCCGCGCCTTGCCCCCTTGAGCTATCCTGGAATAGGAGAGGCGGTTGCATGCGGTGTTTTTAGCCTTGGCGCCAAAACTCCTAAAACTTCCCCATGAATAAGGAGAGCCCTCCATTCTCCTTCCTCTTTTCCTATATAAAGAAGGCCACCCCCTCTCTTTAGAACACACACCTTGGAGCCATTCTCTCTTCTACACACACACACACTTTAGACTTAGGATTAGTTTGTGAATAGGCAAAGCTTCATTGGAAAGCTTGTACTTTGGAGAAGAATCTCGGTATGAATACAAATATGATTTATTCCAAAGTCTTGCTCTCATCTTATTATTATAGTTGTGCTATAGAACTAGAGCAAGGTTTTCATGTTATAATCTTGACGTATGGACTTGCATATAGTTTATATGTTATTGTCATAACATGTTGTTCTGTGACATAATCATGGCATGCGAACTAGGCTATAGTTCCTACGTTATGATTTCATCATATAGAACTTTATGCTTAATCATTCATGCAATATATATCATGAGGTCTAGATGGCGGTCTACATCGTACCTTCGGGTTTGCCCATGTTCTTGCTCGTTGATCCGTAGGGTCGAGTCCATGGGGGATATGGGTAGTTCCTTAGTGCACGCAGGCATGGAGCCGGGTGCACGGGAGCCTTCGAGATATGTCGGTGCCCCACGGTAGTGGAGGTAGGCGGTGGTGACAGCCCCCTGTCGGTCCCTAGCACTCCTCCACGTTCGGGTATTGAGTAGGAGTTCGAAAGTGTCCATCGGCGGCGGACCATTTGCGGGCATCTCCCCGACCATCTCACTTTGTCTATATACCTTGTATGATCATTAACTTGTTCTTAGCACAATTATACTAGAACATGCCTACTTCACTTAGGACATTCTTTTATTCTTTGTTTTCCCTTTTATCCTTAACCTTTGGCTCAAGTGTGTGTCACACTATCTTAAAACCTATCGGGACTTACCCCCTCGTATTGAGTATTGGTTTATTATGCCAACATGTTATCTTGACATATCCAAGCTAGAGTCTTTTACCATGCCTTCCCATGGGAAAATATAAATGAACGATACCGAATACTCCCGGGTGAAATGCTACAACGATAATTCCGTGCGCTTGCGGACTTGTTCTGTAAACGTTCAGAACTATTGTTAAGGTATTCTTGGGTAGCATTGCTAATACTAGCAATGATGCTAAGAAATGCCAACAAGCATTTCTGGCGCCGTTGCCGGGGAAGGCATTGGTTAAAAGAAACCAGTTGGATATGTTCATGATGATATGCGTGTATAGTAGCCATTACTCATGCAGGCTAATCTTTTCTTGTTTTCTCCTGTTGTGGATGAAAACAGGATAGTGTACGATTGGTTTGTCCCTTTTGAACAACTACACCACTAATCCCAGGAGGCACTCCTAAGGAAGAACCGATCTCGTACCACTTCTTCTCCCCTTTACTCCACCGACAAACAAACCAATCACCCCCGCACCATCCGCTACTTCACTCATGGCCAAATCACTCGCGATCACTTTGTCCCTCTATTGCCAACGTGCGTTGGGCCCGCTATCAATATAGGCATGGAGAACTTCGAGATCCGGTCCGCCTAATCAAGATGGTGCGTGCAAACCTATTTTGTGGTTCGCCAAGCAAGGGCAAGCGCCGCATCTACAACACTTCCTCGAGCTCTGCGACACCGATTTGTCCTCAAAGATGTTGCACCGGACTCAATTAGACTGTCGCTTTCCCTTCTCCATCGCGGGAAGGCAAAACAAATGGTTCTATAAAGACACGGAAGCCGCCAACACGTGGAGTAAATGTTCCACGGCGTTCCTCACCAAGTTCTTCCCCTTGAGCAAAACCAATACCCTAAGGGGAAGGATTGCCAATTTCAGGAAATTCCATGGAGCCCATCGCGAGGAGGCGTGGGACGGGCTACAAGAGTACATTCAAGCATGCCCGCACCATGGGATGGAAAGCGGCTCGTCTTTGCGAGATCTTACACAGCGGGTTAACACCCATGTCAAAGGATCACATCGACGCCATCGCTGGAGGTGCCTTCCTCTCCCTCACCATTGATAGAGCTACGGCTCTTATCGAGAAAAATGATATCCAATCGCGGGTTGGGGAGGAAAACAAACAACAAGAAGGCATGCATACCATGGAGGAGATGGATGAGCATGCTACAACAATAAGTCTCCTATTGAGGAGGCTTGACGAATGCGCTACTAAAAAGGAATGTATGGCCTTTGCCAAGGCCATAGACTCGATTCGACATGCGAAGTTTGTGGCAATGTTGGCCATTCGGGAATGGCGCCCTTAAACTCGTCGAGACACCAGCTATAACAACAACGAAGTTCCGCCAACAAGGAGGCCATAATGGGTGGAATAACCGACCGTCGCACCTACACAACCAAGAAGGTAATTCAAATTCCAACTCAAGTTATAATTCAAATTATCTTTCATTGAAAAACTTGGTTTTGAGACAAGCAAACATAATTGAAAATCTAAATAAGAAGTTAATGCTTAATGATGGAATAATTAAAGATATGAATTCTAAAATAGAAATTTTAACATCTTGTGTGAAAAACCAAACGACCTTTAATCAAATGGTAGAAACTTCGATTTAGCTCGGATAATCGGCCGCTTTTACATTTGCGGGTTTAGAAAAGATTATGGGACAACCTAAAAACTTCTCTCGAATATGTTAATATGATCTCAATGGGGTCCAGTAAACCTCTATGTCGGGAAAACAACGCGCCCTCTGAGCCACCATTCACCGCCAAGAAAGAAGACCCTGGCCACCCGGCGATCACATGCTCAATTGGCCCACATGTCTTCAAGGGCGCTTTCTGCGATCTTGGATCAAGCGTCAACATCATGTCCAAGGTAATGTATGATAAAATATTAGGTGAACCTTTGTCCATTGCCGATTTTAAATTACAAATGGCAGATCAATCACTAAGAAAGCCGGAGGGTTTAGCCAAGAACATTTTGGTGAACATTCGAGGCACATTAATTCCCTCAAACTTTGTTGTTTTAGACATGGGCCACAATAGGGAAGTTCCACCAATCCTAGGGAGACCATTTCTTAAAACTACAAATGCAAAGTCCTACACGTAGGAACTAGGAATGTCGGTTTCCATATGGAAGGACAAACAATAAGGTTTCCATTCAATGGGTTCAACGTGCCTAAACATATTAAAAACAAACAACCCAAAAAGCAACCACAAATATGTGTTAAGCGGTATGGCGGGTAGAAGGATCAACATCTACATCAACTTCTCGAGACACGGATGCACCCCCATCGGGACAATGAAAGGAGAAGAGTCTCGCCCAATGGACATTAAAAGGGTAAGCCCTTGTCGAAGGTAAATCTGCAATTATCATTTGCTTTTGTCATAATAATATCTTTGTGTTAATAAAATTTTGATAATATATATATATATATATATATATATATATATATATATATATATATATATATATATATATATATATATATATATATATATATATATATTATTTATCTTTTCAATATCTTAACCTCTATTGAATGAATCTTGTTAATCTTTGCATACTTCCTTTCTCTACATTGGTATATTTGGGTTTGGAGGTTGGTCATACATTCCCTAAATTAAGCATGGTGCTTAGTTTAGATGTAATGATCATATTTCCATAAACTTTTTGAATTAAGCATGGTGCTTAGGTCATAGAGTTTGCCTTGATCAAATTAGGCATGGCGCCTAGTCGATTATTGAACCAAAAATTACTAGTATAGAGTTAGGATGATCATATGGACTAACCCCCACAGGAACCTATCAAACCTCACGAGGGTAAGTTTTGAAGATATCAATAGAGATAAAAAAAAAAAATTAAAATTCTAGTGAAATTGATTAAATATATATAAATAGATAACAATGATAAAATAAACCTTTCAACCCCGAGTATGTTTGTCTCGTTATTTTGATATCATTGAAAGACAAGCTTGGGGAAAGTCTCCTAGCACGCTCAAAGGCAGCCATGAGCGACAAATCAGGCCATGGCGTGCACCAACTAGTAGCATCACAAGAGGTAAGTTAAAAGCTAGCTTGGGGAGCACTCCCACAAGGGTAACTAGTATCTCATATTTCTTTTATCCAATCTCTTATCTTATAATAAGATATAAAATATATATATAATAATAAACATAAATAATTTATTCCACTCCTTTATGTGACTTAGAATTGTGTAAATCTCTCTTAAGTTGAAATGATGTATAGTTGCTCTGTTTATAAATCGGTTTGCACCAGTTTATAACTTGGAACTCCTCAATGTTTAAGTTTGTTGGCTAAAAATGTCTTGTCCTAAAAACTTGATAAATTATGGGTTGCAAGTACACGATCCTTTTCTAAGTTGTTGCTAGATATGATATGGTACAAAAAGATTCTACTATAATTTTGTTCTTAGAGAAACTTGACATCAGGGAATCAATCTAAAAAAAGGAGAGAGAAAAGGGATGAAAAATAGACAAGTGTCCAAGGGCGAGTAGAGCCCACATCTCTAAAAAAAAGGAGAGGAAATAAAGGACACAAGCCCAGGGCGAGTAGAGCCCACCTCTCAAACAAAAAAAAAAGAAAAAAAACCATACTCTCTCGAAAGTATTCAAAAAAAAAAAGGGATAAAATATAAAATAAATCCCGGATGAATAGTTGATCCAAAGAATGAATAAGTAGTGTTCCTATAAAACCGTTCTATCTTGCATCTACCCAAGAAAGTGGAAAATGTCATAAGCCCTATATGATTCAAGTAATAAGGATAGATGAAAATGCCAACTTATTTAAACAATGAGTAACACTTTGTTATAAACATGGTACATCTTGATTTATATCGGCATTAAAGCAACTCGATCAACAACCAAACACTTAGTTGTTTGCTCGGGACGAGCAAAGGTTAAGCTTGGGGAGTTGTTGGCGGCACTATCATACATTTTATACCGCCAACTTAGCTCTAAATAAGAGGGAGAAGCACACTTATGTCATATAAACCTTTACTACTCACCTAGTTCCACTTGTATTCGAAGAAAATCCATTTTGCGAGGAACAAACACGGAAACAGGTGAAAAGTACGCCAAATAAAGGAGTGAAACACAACTCAAGGAATGCACTTTGCCAAGGGGAGCACCACCAGGCCAAATCCGATGCAAACCGGGCCAAAGCACCCCCCAAGGACGCGACCTACAATGGGCCACAAGCCCACTGCTGAAGGCACGGCACCGGCGCGGGCCAAACTCGGGCGGCCGCAAGCAGCCTGGACGACGCCGCAGGCTGGCTCCGACCCCGCCGCGCCTTGCCCCTTGAGCTATCCTGGAATAGGAGAGGCGGTTGCATGCGGTGTTTTTAGCCTTGGCGCCAAAACTCCCCGCCAAAACTCCTAAAACTTCCCCATGAATAAGGAGAGCCCTCCATTCTCCTTCCTCTTTTCCTATATAAAGAAGGCCACCCCTCTCTTTAGAACACACACCTTGGAGCCATTCTCTCTTCTACACACACAAACTTTAGACTTAGGATTAGTTTGTGAATAGGCAAAAGCTTCATTGGAAAGCTTGTACTTTGGAGAAGAATCTCGGTATGAATACAAATATGATTTATTCCAAAGTCTTGCTCTCATCTTATTATTATAGTTGTGCTATAGAACTAGAGCAAGGTTTTCATGTTATAATCTTGACGTATGAACTTGCATATAGTTTATATGTTATTGTCATAGCATGTTGTTCCTATGACATAATCATGGCATGCGAACTAGGCTATAGTTCCTACGTTATGATTTTGTCATATAGAACTTTATGTTTAATCATTCATGCAATATATATCATGAGGTCTAGATGGCGGTCCGTCGTACCTTCGGGTTTGCCCATGTTCTTGCTCGTTGATCCGTGAGGGTCGAGTCCATGGGGATATGGGTAGTTCCTTAGTGCACGCGGGCATGGAGCCCGGGTGCACGGAGCCTTCGGGATATGTCGGTGCCCCACGGTAGTGAGGTAGGCGGCGGTGGTGACAGCCCCTGTCCGGCCCCTAGCACTCCTCCACGCTCGGGTATTGAGTAGGAGTTCGAAAGTGTCCATCGGCCGCGGACCACTGCGGGCATCTCCCCGACCATCTCACTTTGTCTATATACCTTGTATGATCATTAACTTGTTCTTGGCACAATTATACTAGAACATGCCTACTTCACTTAGGACATTCTTTTATTCTTTGTTTTCTCTTTTTTATCCTTAACCTTTGGCTCAAGTGTGTGTCACACTATTTTAAAACCTATCGGGACTTACCCCTCGTATTGAGTATTGGTTTATTATGCCAACATGTTATCTTGACATATCCAAGCTAGAGTCTTTTACCATGCCTTCCCATGGGAAAATATAAATGAACGATACCCGAATACTCCCGGGTGAAATGCTACAACGATAATTCCGCGGCGCTGCGGACTTGTTCTCAGAACGTTCGAGCTATCGTTAAGGTATTCTTGGGCAGCATTGCTAATACTAGCAATGATGCTAAGAAATGCCAACAAAGCCTATGGGGAGGAAGCAAGCTAAGGAGAAGTTGAACAAAGGAGGAGAACAAATGGATTATAGTTTGATAGAGAAATGTCTTGCGGATAAAAGAGAATGTTAGAGATAGGTGGTTGGAGAACAAGATGATGCATGAGCGCAAGATTGCAAATGAGGAGGACAAGATGATATGGCTGAAAAGAACAACAAATTATGTTTTGTAACCTTGAGAAATGAGACCCCTCTCAAAAGACATATGTGATAGCAATGAGGGCTCAAATTGCAGCTCAAAAAGATGGTAGCCTTCAACAACACTTTTGGTGGCAGCAGTGGAGGACATGAAGCTAGTGGTGGAGGAGAAATTTGATAATGATGTGGTCAACTTTAGCAAATGCAACTTGTAGGCCTGTAACTCTAGTTTAAAACTATTGTAGCTCTAGTCTTTTCAACTATCAGTGCAACTCTAGTCTTTTGGATATCGTCAAATTAGGACCAAATTTATGTTTGAATTTAAATTACAATATTTCTACTATTTTATTAGTTTCAGCATGGTGTTTTTTTGATATAGCTGTACAATATGATATTATCTAAGACATATGTATATGGTGTATGACAAAATTGAGGGAATTAAGAAGTAGGGGCCCTCTTTTTAGGTGCTACTTCTTTGGAGTTCAGTTCAGAAAACAAAATAGGAACCTCAAAAATAGGGACAACACCCAAATAAAAAAAGTAGGAGCTCTGTTTTAAGGGCTACTGCTCGAGTTAACTCTTGCATATGAGCACTACACTGCGGGGTTCTGCTCGATCTTTAACTCTAGTGGCCCATTTGCTGTTAAAAAAAATCCAGTGGTCCAAAAACCGAACATCTGAAATGTCTGTCTGAGCGCAAGCTTTCCGGTCTCTCAAGCAAACATGCCCTACTAGCCATGATAGAGGCAACTTTTGCCTACCATAATGGCAACCGCCTCCCTCTACATTTCCCATTTTTACTACTTCGACTAGGACAAATACGTGCTTCATTTAATTCTTTCTCTTTATTTAGAATAATCAGCATTTATGCTGAAAAACATTGTAAGAGTTGGTTTTGTACATTTACATAGGTCGGTCAGAATTATTCTTTTTCATCATCATCATCTTCATCACACTATAAAAGAACTAGTTTTTTTAGTGGCTTTGCCTCCGTAATAACCGTCATATGTGATCTTACTCTTCCTCTATAATAATCATTCAATCTACACATCGTGCTGGACCTTTCATTGATCTTACATGTAAAATATTATACCTTGTAAGACTCCTTCTAAACCAAGATTCAATCTCAAATACGTATGGATGTCTATAATCCAACCCGCTTAAACCCTACAAAGGCACGTCTAATAAGGAAAAAAGGTCTCCTCAAGACACGTATGCATGCAACTAAGGTGCGGGACGGGAGGATATCATCTCCTTGATGCTTTCCATGCTTAACTTAAAGCGTGTTGAAGCTTTTTTTTTTTAGAATTACACAGTACAACGCAGACGCTCACAACACACTCACCCCTAAGAACACACGTACGCAAAGAATCACTCTAGAGGTGGATGCATCTCTAATGAAGGACGCAATTCAAACTGATGAGTATAGGTTAGCGTCAACGGGTGGTATAGTCACAGAAATAAAATAATATTATTAGTGCTTATCTGTGGAATTGTGTTAAATCTATTTTGTAATCGTGATTGTAATAGAGTTGCTTACTCTCTAGCTGTTGGGATGGAAACTGTTGAGGAGTTGGTAGCCAGCGATTCTGCTAGGTGGGTCGGATGATCAATAAAGTTTTCTGACATGTTAAAAAGATAATTGAAGAAAGGAAAATAATACGAAGGCACGTCAATATGAATCCACGCAACACGTGAGGAAGATGGGGACCACCGATCGAGCCTCTTCTAATGGTGATCCGGATCCGGAAATAAAGGATTGACGTTTTCTGGATTTGGTTTTTTTCAACTATTATTTTCTAGTGGAGGTCTTTCAACTAATTACAAATTTTAATTAACCAAAATGATTAGGGGAAACCTCAACCTTTTTTTTTTCTTATTTCTAACCTATTTTATAGGCTACCACGGGAAGTTGGCCAAGGCTACTAAGGGTGTGTTTGGTTGGCTGCGTGGCTTTGAAAAAAAGCATTTGGAGTTGTGGCTTTTAGAAAAGTAACTTAAAAAAAGCATTTGTTAGAAAGTTAAAAGTCTCTTTGGTTCATCGGCTGTGGCTTTTGCAATGCAACTCTCATTTACATGTGGACCCCACTAGTCGACCTCCTGCCTTATCTTCTTCAAGGTCGTGCACGGGAATGGGAGGGAGTCACCGCAGGCCGTGGAGGGTGCCACTGCGCTAGGGAGAGGAGGTGGCTTGCCGGGCGTCCATCTCGCCTCCATGGCCGCCCCTGAGGAGGGGGAGAGGAGGGGCTCGCCGCTACGACGCCGGATCTAGGGAGGCGACACGCTTCGCCTCCATGGCCTCCCCGTCCCGCCGAGCGGGGTAGAGAGAGGCTCGCCCGACCGCCCTGCCCGCCCGCGGAGCCACGATAGAGGAGCACGCTTTCCTCCATGGCTTCCCGCCCAGGAGCTAGGGGACGGGAGGGGGGTCGCCGGGTGGATCTCTGCGCCGCCCTAGAGGGCCATCGGGTGGAGCTCCGACGCCGCTGGAGGGCCGCCGGGTGGAGCTCCGTGCCGGGGGATGGGCTCCCACGCCGCAAGGAGGGCCGCCGGGATGAGGGCGCTGGCTGCTGGAGGGCGGCCGGGATGAGCGGCCGGTGGAGCTCAGCGCGGGGCCTCGACGAGGGATGAGGAAAGAAAGATTGGTCGAGACAGTAAAAAGAACGAACCGTTTTCTACATAACCCGGTGGCGGGTGGGTAATTTTGAGACCCAAAAGCGGCTAAAAGCGTGGTCCGAGGTGCTTTTGGCTTTGATGAAATTTATACTAGATCAAAAGCAGCTTTTGGTCGTGGCTTTTGGTGACAACTACCCCCTTTGGTTGGGCTTTTGGCTTTTGGGGGCAAAAGCCAGTCAAAAGCCCAACCAAACACACCCTAAGGGCGTCTCCAATGGTGACCAAATAGCTAGCTAGGAGGAATTCTATTGGCTATCAATGACACTTTACAAATAGCTAGCTAGATGAGGTATAAAAATAATATAAAAGTAACATGTTGATTGGCTATCGAGGAGAGAGACCAAATAGCTAGCGACTCTCAAATAGCTAGCGACTAATAA